>OX326998.1:15625000-16250000 GCA_946800695.1 Geum urbanum | reverse complement strand
TAAATTCTCAACATCTTCCGTGAAGAAGCCGAAACCAAATTCTCGTCCGGTAATTTAGTCGCTAAGAAATCCATCATTTAAACTCGATTATATCGAAACTTCAAATATTCATAACTTATTCCTCGGTCGTCCAAATAACGATCCGGAACAGCCCACGAACTCGAAATCACACGTACAACGACTCTCGAGAAGAGACTCAGCTCCAATTCTCGGTCAATGATTTAGTCGTTAACAAACCTGGCGAGTAAATCCATTATCGGAAATCTGCTATTACTCATAATCTCACGGACCTAGCTGATGACACTGCTCAATCTGTTCCGGGTCGTCACAAATCCACCCCCCTTTAAAAAATTTCGACCTCGAAATTTCCGAGTCTGCCAACTACAAGGTAGGAGCACTGCCTCTGCATACTGCTCAACTCTCAAGTGGCTACGTCAACTGAACAACTCTGACAACAGACTCCACAATAGGAGATAGCTCTATGCTGAAATCCCTGTACCCTCAAATCTCGAATCTAAACTGGCTCACACAATCGCCAAGTGTTCCTGCATAAGGAACAGATAGGCTACACAACACGTAACAAGCTTGAAACATAGTTCCACCACACGGAACACAACACACACAAAAGCTAACAATATAGGCGACGCCGAACTATACGGCACAACACAAACTCGCCTATGATCACATCTGGATCAAAATAACGTGGCAATTCACAACTCAACTTGCTTACATCAACATAACTCACATATCGGACTCAAGCAATTATCAACCTATTTCCACTAATCTGAAAGTCTGTGGTAGCACATTCCACAAAGTCCGAATCAAATGTCAACTCAAACTCAAACCAAATTCGCTCCAACACAATGGAGTACAACATCGTCCTCAAAACGACATCATGCAACATCAAAATCATAGTGGTCAACAAACTGGTACCGCATGCAATCTCAAACAAGTGAAACCGCTGGTCCCAAATCCTCCGAAACTGCAATACCGAGGTTTACCATATGCCCTCCAAGGCCTGAATAGTCCTCAAAGATCACCCACCAATCTGAGGATAAGATCCGGTACTAATCTGCAATCTGGTCTCCAATATTCGCTGCAAAGCTCGCCAACACTTTGTTGTAGCTGATTATCTCGGTCAGCAAATTGGGACACAGGTACACCGCGGGAATGGACAACCTCCGTCAAACACAACTATGCCAGTCTGCCACTGAAATCATCTCCGAAAGTACAAAGAAATGTACTGAGTTCGTCAAATGATCCACAAAGGCCTAACAACTGGTATCATAACCAAAGTGCATACAAACACACACAATCACAGCAACAATCGCCACGTCTAACCGGAAATCTGAAATGGCTGACACTTCTCGGCAAGTCTCTGCCTCCTAGCCATCGCCAGTCGACAAATGTGGCATCTGCACACACAAGCTGCTATATTACTCTTCATGTTGCGTCACGAGTAGTAAACTCGGAGTATCCGATACATCTCCGCATCACTAGTGCATAAGGCACGCAAACAATGAGCTTCAACATCATCTCACTCGAATTCAGTTTCCGTAGTGCATAACCCGGCTAACACGGAAACTCAAGCCACACACACATGAAATACTGAAGCTCCCGACTTTCAACTGAATGCATCAGCAACAACATTCCAGACGGATGGTCAAAGTACAACTACTAGCCTTTCCCAAACAAGCTCAAAGGTGCAACCATAGTCTTTAGTCAACCCCATCCATCTACATTGCCTCAAGCCCAAATCTGGCTGAAAATGCAAGTGGATGAAACTCAAGTGATCAGTGTACGTCCTACACTGCGCTGCACGCCATAGCAGTAGAGTCTCCAACTTCCTGATACTAACACAAAAATAGCTACACCCAATACCATATACAGGATACGTAGCTACATAAGGTTTCCACTGTCCGTAACCATGAGCCACCGCTCTGCTACACAGCATCAAAGCACAACCAAATCCAAACCTCGATGCTTCGCCATAATCCATGAACTCATCACGATCATCGGGTAAGGTCAAAACCGAAGCAACGGTCAACCATCCCCCAGGAGTAAGTAACTCTCCTCGCGTGCACCACTCGAACTTGACGCCTTCTTCGTCAATCCGGAAAGTAGAGTGGCAATCCAGGAAAATCCTGCACAAGCCGTCGGTAATAGTCTGCCAAACCCAAGAGACCCCTGATCTCTGGTATAATGGTAGGTCAACCCCAAATCAACACGGCTTCTAACTGATCGGAATCCACACTGACTCCTTCGGCTAACATCACGTGACCCAAAATCTTCATGTTAATCAACCAAAATTCACACTTGCTGAACTTTGCCAACAACTGATCATCTCGTAAGGGTCGCAAAATCGCTCGCAATTGCTTCAGGTACTGGCCCACACTCCTAGGGTAAATCAGGATATTGCCGACGAACATGACCACAAACTCGTCCAGAAACCGTCTGAAGCGGAGGATACTCACTCTCTTCTGAAGCGAATCAGGCTTCCGATAGTCAATGCACCACCACGTCGAACCATCCAACATCCGTACAAACAATGCAAGAGCACACCACGCAAATACATGGGGTCGCATGAAATCTCCTGAAATCTCCTCCAACAACTTCTAGAGTCGAAACTATAGCTCCATCAGCTCCGCTGGCTCTGAACGAGAAGATGCCGGTAAGATGAGTCCAGCACCCAGTACAGGCTCAATGGTGTAGTCGGTCTCCCAAACTGGAGGAACACCTGGTATCTCCTCCGGAACACACCTGAAAACTCGGGAACCACCTCAACATCGTCAATGTCGGGTACAGTAACCATAGTATCCACATCATAAACTAAGCAAGCAACATAATCCTCTCCACCATCCACAACATAAGCTAAACAACAACACAACTCGTTTCCACCATCCGCTCGACCATCACCGCGAAACAGTATCTCGAGGAAAATATGGTCGTCGAAACATAACCTCCTTCTCGAGGCACTCGAACATAGCTCAAAATGTGTAGCCAAAAGTCCATACTCACAATCACACCAAAACCACAATGTCCAGCTATAGCAGATCCGCGGTTAACACATAACCTCCAACAAGGATCTCGTAACCTCCGGATGGATACAACACTCTCCAAAACCTCGGAAGTGGAAATGCATGTACAATAGCTATGGATATCAAACAACAGTAACCTCGGAGAAAAGTCTATCCTCAAACAAGGTCATGGCACGAACTCCAACATGCCCAACTGGTCGCCCACGTCAATTGCGACTTGCTGAATAACTCATCAAAAGGGTACATTGATCAAACTTCAGGAATAGCATCATGACCTCCTCGTGAACTCTGAGCTGTCGAACTACTAACACAGCTAGTTGAGGGCGCTCCCTCGTAACATGACCCTCTTGGTCACCACAATGGCAACTGAGAGTGCTCCACGAACACAAGTCACCGCAACACCTACTGCGTGAAAGGATCACCAACGATCACCCAAACTTATGCCACAGAAACAAGTCCGCTACTCTGTGATCTCCACCACTACCAAACGGATCCTCTGCTTGATCTGATGACCCTCAACACAATCGAAAAGGTCACAGCCTGATGACGTCACTGATCCCAAAGTACCTGAACTCAACCTCATCACATATCTCGACTAAGTCCACTTTCCTCAAACCAACACATCGGGAACCGCGTACACCTTTCCTTCTCAATAGCCTCGCCACTGAGTGCAGCACACTAAGCTCCTCATGATGTCTCGAGGCATATCAATCAGACTCTCTCTGATACTCAGGTTCAAACTTATCTCGAACTTCGTGCACCGCTTCCTCTGAAGCCACATAACTCGTGCAAATAGGGACAAATATGTGGACAATGCATCTCTGCCTCAGGTGGGTAACCACTCCTCTTTCGATTGCTGGGTAGCCTGATAAAACCATTACCGTATAAACAACACCCTAAATGTAGGCCATGGAGTCGCAACAGGAACTCACACAATACCAGCCCACAAAATACAACAATCTGACTCAGGCAAAACATCAACTGCCACAATTCTCTGCTCTGAGGCAACATGTAGACGCTCATACACACACAACCAGGCAAACCGTGCCCCACAATTCTCTGAACTCAGAATACTCATCCAAATCCACAGTTCTCTGGCAAATCGTGCGTCGATTAATCCTTAATAGTATCCACAACCGAAACGACATGGAAAGCACATCAGGAGGCATCCTAATGAATAAAACATCGTTCACAACAAGTGGAACGTAATCATGGAACTTCATATATTTGAAAGCATACAACACCCGGAATATTGATGAGTATCCGCCGGCCGGTCGGGTCACCATTCCAGACATGCTGTACATTCTCAAATATCCTTAGTAAACACGACTACAGAAGTCTACAGAACCTATAACCTAACGCTCTGATACCAAGCTGAAAGGACCCAACCCCGATTTAGTTGCCTAAACCGGAATCAAACCCCTTCGAAAACACGAACCAACAAAAACCGTAAAAAATTTGGCAGAGTTTCGTTACTAACGTGGAATTACCATTACCTGCACGCGAAAAATACACTTCATCCTATGCCAAAAAAATCAAACCGTGGGCACCAATCCCATCCGGATTTCTCAATATATCAACAGTAAAGTAAAACAATAAATATATCCGTACTTTACTGGAATCCGGTGTAAAATCGTATAATATATACAACAGAATACTCAGAGCGACCTCTAATGTATAATCATATACGTAAACCACAGTAGGTAGAACAATAAACCTACTGGAAGAAACAAGGTAGCTTGAGCACTATGCCTCCGACCACGACGTACGACACCAGAGTCCGAACTGCAAACTGGGCACGAAAACCGAAAAGCCTAGGGGAAAGACATGAAAATTGTAAGAGTGAGTGGACGAAAATAAATGTCTTTCACCGAGTAATATATGTTATAAAAATATATGCGAGTCGAAATATAAATAAATCAAATCAAATAATATATAAGGAGACGCTGACTCCAACTCGTAAACAGAGCATACATAGAAAATCTCACGGGGTCACTCATGGACACATCCGTGCTAGTACAGTAGGAATCACGGAGTCCCTGACTTCCACATGATTCATAGCCAGAAAGGCCTCGGTTCCGGGGTACTGCCCCTCGCCGGTCAGGTAGGGGTACTGCCCCTCCTGGTAGGCCTACCATCGGGGATCAGCCGAGAGGTAAGTGTATCGATACAACAACGTAACTGAGACTGTACTCTGTGTAAATCAAATCATAAACAGTTCGATGCAAATGCATGAAACAATATATATATATATAAATATGCATATACGTACTGTATACTGGTATAGGCATAATCATATAACACATGCTCATAATAGACATAATCTCGTATGAAATCTCATGTTCGTAAAACCATGATCATACTGCATGCTCAAGTTCATAAAACGTATATAAAAGACTCGCAATTAATCCGTGAAAAGAAATTGTCCACTCACAGACTAGCGTAACGCAGTTCGCGTTAACCCGTGATCCGGCGGAAAGTCTCTCGCCAAATAAACGATCACGAACCCCTGAATAATCACAAATTTCATATCTCAAAGTCATAACTCGAAAATTCAAAACAAATCACGAGAAACCACCGTTCTCGGAAACACATAATCCGAATACGACGAATCGTCGAAAATCCGATATTCACACCTCAATACCTCGCTATAATTTCGGACGCTCAAATCGAGAAACGAACCTCCCCATTGTGATCAGGGTGCGATTTACTGCAATCGGGGTGCGATTTCGAGTGAAATGACATGCAAATTGTCGAAAACCCAAAAAAGTCAAAGTTTGACCGTTGACCGCCGCCGTTGACCGCCGTCAACGGTGGCGCCGCCACCAACCTGAAAATTTCTCGGCGGAGCAACCCTTATTCCACTCAAAATCATCCACTGAGCAACTTTCTCAACTGCATCAAAGGCCAATTCTCACTCTAACTAGGTCAATTTCGTGATAAACCGAATTGTTCCCAAAATTTCAAATCCAAAATTCTCCAAGCACAAATCGAATTAGAACTCCATACTTACATGGTTAGAATCATGGTGAGGAGAGCTTCAAAGCCCACTACTTGATTAAGCTCAACAAGGCCAAAATGAAACAACCCGAATTCACCCAAAAATTCCCAAACTTGGGCCGAAATTCCTCGCACCTCCGGCGAGCCTCGCCGTGTACGATGGCCGGAATTGAGTCCGGGACGTCAAGGTGAAGGGAACGGCACAAGCCCCGTGCCGTGGGGTGGCCGGACGGCGAGCCACCGCCGTGGCCGCCGGTCACCGTCGTGGCCGCCGGTCACCGTCACGCACCTCCTCCTCAGCTCGCGTTGACCGAGTCAAAGCCAGTCAACCATAATAATTCAGCTTTTAACTTTTCAAAACAGGCAAGTTCTCTATTTATAGCTTTCCCAAAAAGGAAACCTCCATAAATCACTTTTCGACAAACTTCAAATACCCGTAACTTTCTCGTCGTAATTCCGATTTCGATAATTCTCGCGGCAACAAACTCGACTCGTCATATTCTTCAATTATCACCCGAAGTCAAATAGATCGGCCAAACCGATAATAAGTCAACTATTCAACCCAAACACATACATAATCCGATTAAATAATCCACGATTGTACATATTCGTAACTAAATCCCCGCAACTCGGAATAATTCTCCGAAAGTTCCCACGAGCTCGAAATTAAATTCTCAACATCTTCTGTGAAGAAGCCGAAACCAAATTCTCGTCCGGTAATTTAGTCGCTAAGAAATCCACAATTTAAACTCGATTATATCGAAACTTCAAATATTCATAACTTATTCCTCGGTCGTCCAAATAACGATCCGGAACCGCCCACGAACTCGAAATCACACGTACAATGACTCTCAAGAAGAGACTCAGCTCCAATTCTCGGCCAATGATTTAGTCGTTAACAAACCTGGTGAGTAAATCCATTATCGGAAATCTGCTATTACTCATAATCTCACGGACCTAGCTGATGACACTGCTCAATCTGTTCCGGGTCGTCACACCAACACTAAAAATTTAGTCAAATATGATAGGATGAGAGACTTTGTTTCAATCCCGTAGTACGTGTTCTCTAAACAAGCTATGCATTAATAAGAACAGAACGTCATCGTCTCGCAGCTTCATGAGCAGGTGCTTGAATTTTGATCTCTTATGATTATACATGTATAAATTTATTCTTGTATTCATGTTCATATGTCATTATTTCATAATTTGTAGTTCATGAATTATTAAACTATGCATCTTAATTGAAGTAGGACATGCATGTCTTATTGTTGTGGTTCTTCAATGTCATCTGGTTATGCTGAGTTTATTGTTAAAGACAACTTTAAAATGTAAGTCTACATGATCATATGTATGTAGTATTCATTTCCTTTGAGGATTGCAAAAACTAGTTTATATCCTAGATTCAGTTTACTTTTATAACATTTAAGACTTATCTTTTTCTGTTCATTTTGGAAGAAAATTTGTTCAAATAACTTAACATTGTATGGATCTTCTTGTAGAAACAAAAAAAAAATTCTTTTTCTTTTTTCTTTCATGCGTGTGTAAATGTTGTAGGTTATGCATATAGCACATGCACAACAAATATGATGCTTAGTGAATTTTTGTGAATATTTTGGGTACTACTACTTGTGTGTCCTAAATCACCTGTGTCAACTATGGATGATTAATAAGATTTATTATACTTTTTCGTTAGTATGATTAATTCTTGTGAGTCTTTATTTATTTTCCATAACTATGTCATAGTGTCATACCACACCATGCCTCATGGGTTTTCTTGTTTTTAAGTGGTGATGTAGCAAACACAATACATGATGAATGAATTTCATGCTTCAATGTACTTTATCACTAGTCAAACCAAATATTGGGTATGGGTTGGAAAATTACTTTTCAATTCTACAAAATAAGAGAGCTCTTGATGAACAATCAAACTTTGAAATCATTCGAGAGCAACTCAAATTTGATGTGGTTGATGCACCTTCAAATTGAGTAATTATGGGTTGTAGTCAATGTTGTGATCTCTTCCGTATGAATATATAGGAGGAAGTTAGTACCTCTGGAATTCCTGAAAATGAGAAAATATTTTGGGTGTTGGAGGTATCTCATTAATCCCTGAACATGGTTGTGTCTACTATTTACACGATGAATTGAGATGTTCCCCATACTACATTGGAGTTTGGGTTTGTTGTTCAATGAGTGCTCAAATATAGAAAAATGTTAAAAGCTTCTGTTTTTGACCGTTGAATATTTTATGGCAATCATTGCTCTCGTTCATCCTTTCAAGACGTCTCTTCCGCTGCCTCTGCATGCGCCATAATCTTTTTATCTCTCTCTTGAGTGATCGATTGATACTCAACCATTTCAAAATGCATATGAGGGTTCCAAACCTTATCAGCCATCCTCATTTGTCACATCTCATAATTTGAATATTCAGTGAGGACTGCATCCAACTGTGCCATCCTCTGCTAGAGTTTCGACCAACAAGCTCGGTATGTAGTAGTGTGATGATAACATATGTTGTTACTATCCCTTGCAACATTGGTTCTCATCTCCTTCAATCCTAGGGAACAAGCAAAACAAGGCTGTAAGTAATATTCTTCTCTCTTATGGCACTTTGTGCATCATCATGAATTTAGTTCCATATAACTTGTTATGAATATTTGAATAATTGTCATGCAAGATTAATTGAGTTAATTTGCTAAATTTTTGTGAGGTTTTATTCCTAAATACAAAAGAAAATTTGTTGTTATCAAGTTCAATGTGTTGTGTGCATGATTTTGGTTCAATCTTTTTGAGTTGAGTCTATTTGTGAAAATGTTGGAGATTGATACTTGTTCTTCATATATTAATTAATACTATGCGAGGATATAGTTGAAATTAGTAGTAAGCAAACTTTCTATAGTGACATGATAGGATGTTGGTGTCATACTTCTAGTAGACTTGATTTGTCCTTCATTTGCTTACCCTCTTCATTAGAGTTTGCATCATTAAATTTGTGTCTATATTTGCAAGTCCTAGGATGTGTGCGTTGCACATCTTTGGCTCTAATGATTAGATATCAGTCTATTCAGATCCATTAGGCAGGATATGTGGCGATTACTTTTGGCGAAAACTGTGGAAGTATTTTTATGGTGAGGAGATGATAGTCCAGAGGATAGCAAAAAGTCTTGCAATCCTATGTCAAATGACAATGATTGGATCATCGATCTAGATCTTGTGAAGTCTTAATAAATGAAGGACTTAGAGTTTTTTCATGACCCACTGGTAAACCTACATGTATATGATGATAGATGCCATAAAGTTAGGTAAGTGAAACTCATTCTTCTCATGCACCAGACAATCGGTAAGGGTCATCTTCATGTTTTGTGTGTTTAAACGTCTGTTTGGTTGAAGTACTTATGTGCTATGAGTATACCAATGTCATATTCAAATTTAGACATGAAAGCCCTATTGTAGTTACCTTGCTTGTCATGCTTATAAGTTCTTTCGTACATATAGATCTTGTCCGTCTATGTCCAAACTAGAAGCATCGGTGGTAGAATAATTTTTGTCATTGGTGATGCTAGTAGAGTGATGCTTAAACGATAAGGAAATTCTTTTTGAATATTCTTCTGATAATCGTGGGCATCGTTGGTACATGTGTATGTGGTTCGGCACCCGAGTGCATGGTCGCACCTGAATTCATCGGCTCAGGGACTGCCAACGTCGAGGCCGACACTACTTTGGTGGCGGCGGGGCTTCCCTCAAAGCCCGGTTGGATTAGGCTTGCGACATGGACTTGTGTTTGCCCGCTTCCTGCAGACACAAATGTCTTTCCTTTTACACTCATGAAAGCTTGACATCTCCGGTTACACACCTTAATTGGCCGGTTTTATGGTGGGTTTTTTACTCATTATTGGCCGGTTTTATGGTGGATTTTTGCCAGATTAAAGTTGCTCGGTTAATGATCTGTAACTCTCAATCTTTTGGCTGGTCAGCCGTGATGATGAACCTATTCTCTAACATGCATAAACGGAGGCCTCCATCATCCTCATTTCTTATCCCATCAGAAAGCAATCTTCTCTTTTGATCACTTCTCTGAGTTCTCTCCCTCTCAAGCGAGTTCAATTTCGGTGAAAAAGTAAAGTTTTCTTCAGTTCGACGAGAAGTTCTTGTGCTACGGTACAAAAATTTGATGTTGTTTTATCCTTGGAGAACAACGACATACAAGTCTGTAGGCAGTCTGTGGGTGATTCACATCTTTTCAAGTACTTAATTTAAACACTCAATCAAACACAAAAAAAATTAAAACCCTTCTTTGTAGATGTAGCATTGATAAGTAGGGATCGTTCTTAACCAGGGATTGAGGGTGCATGCATAACTATGCTAGGTTTAAATGGGGGTGCAAAGTTGGTTTGTTTAACTAATTTCCTACAAAATATAAGAACAAAACGTGGCAACCATACACAAATAGGAACCTTAGAATTCTAACATGCTTCACTCATAGACAAGCAAACAATCAAGAACCCTAAAAAAACCTAAACATGCATAGTTGTCGAAAATCAATCTATATCTAATATTTACAAGATCAACTCATCAAGTTACCTATCCTTTAATAACCTAACCAATTTCATGCAACCTATTTGGTCTCTAAGTCATTAGCTACGTTTTACATGCATATCTCATAATTAAGTGCCAAACTCGGGAATTGCCCGATTATTCAACACATCATAATCTAAACCGGGAATTGCCCTGCATTCAAATTAAGCGTTAAGAACAAATAAGCATGAGTAACCAATTTCGAAGAACACCAAACAAGACATACAAAACTAATTAAAATTATTTAACCAAAAGACTTCAAGAAACCAATCCATAATAATCGTAAGTTTACACAAGGAAGAAGAATAAAGAGAAGAAGACATGGTTACACTTTTTGAGTAAGGGAATTGCCCTATACTAATCCGTGCTTGATGCTCCTTCGATGGATGGAGGATGAAGACACCTTGGGATTGCCAAGCTATGTATTCGGCCCTTGAAGGACGGTGGAGGCGGTTTGTGAAGATGTGCGGCTTCCTTGGAGACTATGATGTTTTGGAGAGGCTTGAGAGGACTCTAGGACAGGGGTTCGGCTCTTTGATAAGTGATCTTTTTTTTTCTTCCCCCAAAGTTCTCTTTATATAGTAGCCGATTTTAGAACTCCCTTTGCATGTACAGCCATGCATGTATATGGCTCCATTTCAAAACCGTACCAATCAATAGCAAAATAGCTTGCAATTAAGCCTCCGTTATAGCCCAATTAAGCCTCCGTTATGCTCCTATATATATAATCCGTTTCAGCTTAATTGCAATTAACCCTCCGTTATACTCCAATTAAACCTCCGTTATGCCATATATATATAATCCGTTTCAGCTTTAGCTTCATGCCGTTTCAGCCATATATCACCACTTGCTCCATGCCGTTTCAGCCATGCAATTACAATTAAGACTCCGTTTGAAAACAGTTTTCAGTAGGCACCATACATCAATTATACATCCATGTGCATTCATCCATGTCATGCAATCCGTTTCAATTAAGCTCCATTGAAAATGCAATTAACCCTCTTTAGTCTCTAATTATCCTACAATTAAAAATATAACAAAAATAAGTAAAAGCTAATAAAATTAACAAAATTAAGTAAATAACAAAGTAAAAATGTGGAGAAAATAATTTAATTAATACGCCTAAAATGCGTAAATCAAATTCCCCCACACTTAAACTTTGCTAGTCTCTAGCAAATACAAATCAAAGCAACGGACTCGATAAAAGAAAAATAAAGGGAAAATAACAATGGGAAAAACGTCACACTTATATGTACAAAACACTTAGAAGTCTCAACGTTTCAAAGCCGCCAATTTTCATGTTATCATGTTTGAGAACGTAAGAGATACCAAGTAAAACAACACTAACCCCTTAGTCAAAATTTGTCTCAGAAATTTCTTTATGTATATGGCGATGGAATCACAATGTGTCTAGTATGAATGATCTTTGAATTCACTAGATAATAGAGACATGATCATGTTATGAACAAGTAAGACATAGAGAAAACAATGGTGAGTTTAAGTCTGTGCATGCTTCGAATGAAGTTCAAATCAACTCACATGGATGCACTCATCATATTTTCCACTCATGAAAAGGTTTCACTCAAAGTGTTTAAGTAAATGAATGGAATGAATTACTTGCTCAAATGAACCAAAACCATATGCTTACTCATGCAACTTACTCCACAGATTGAAGGCTACTCATCTTAAGGATCAAAAAGGACTTTTAAAGGGTTGTGATGGGGCTAAGGTTAAGGCATTCGAAGTTTAGATATGTGGTGTTTAAGAACATTCTAAAGACTTAGCCAAAGCACCAAAACTTGATCAATTTTAAGTTCTCATATCATCAAAACGTCACCATGCATGTCTTTAAAGTACAAGGGCCGGATTTCATCGTGTTGGGCCCTATCTTCATTCTAAACTTCCCTTGAGCTTTGTGAACAGGACAAAGGCCAAATCTTACATTGTTGAGCCTTCATTTCAAAACAAACTCCAAACTCACAAATATGGGGGACATTAATTCAAACAATGTACATTTAAAACCTATTGCCGAAGATCTTTTGATTTTTCTTTTCTTTTCTTCCTTCTTGCTCTCGAAATTTTTCTCTTTTTCTTTCTTATTTTCGGTAATTACTACTTTAAAAGCTGTTTGAATAAGTCTATCCCCATACATACATTCTCCTTGTATTTCTCACGCCAATCTCAAGTACTAAGCTTCGAAAATCCCACCAAGTCTTTAGAACAAAGGTAAGGACAATCTACACTAAGTTTAAGTGTTTAGATGCATATGGCAATAAAATAAAGGCTTAATGTAGGCTCAAATGGGTTGTCTAGGGGTGTCGCAACTCGTGCGCACATATGGGATACATGGCATTTTGGCAAAGTGGTGGAAAACCTAAGTGCCTTTAATCATATCCAAAATCAGAGTATGTAACAATTATAAGCTTTGCAAGTCGACACGAGTAAGTTCTAGTATTCTCTAGTTCATTAAGATCTATGGCAAGTGAGTGTATGCATGATTTTGAGACCTATCATATGTAATGCACGAAATTCACTCTCAAAGAAGTAGTGTTTAGGCTCAAAATCTCACTTGTAAGGCTCATATGATTCAAAACTTATTCTAACATGCGAATTTCTGTACCAAGTTTTACAAACCATATCTACTACATGTCATAACACTCAAAGATGTCTCAATTAGCACATGAATTCATTCTTAATGATATGCAACGCCATATGTATTTTCTTTCGGTCCATTTTCATCATTGACTAACTAAGGGCATCCTAAGACTCTTTAAAACACTAAGTTACACAAAAAGACTCGAAATACACTAAGTATGACTGAAAATATATTTTTTTTAGGGCATCATCCGCCGGAAAGTTCCATTGTCCGCCCGATTTTTCAATTTTATGACTCAACAAAGTTGTAAACCCCTCCCCCACACTTAAACTCTACATTGTCCTCAATGTACCAAAGTAAAGTCATAGAATTTAAGCATAGAAGAGAGACTCACGAAAATTTCTAATTAATGAAAGAAAATTTACGAAAATTAAAAAGAGAGAGGGAAGAGAATGCAAATCTGTTGAAGACTCCTCCATTGGGTTGCCTCCCAACAAGCGCTTGTTTTTTAACGTCTTCCAGCCTAGACGTGATGCATCCTTCATGTGGTTAAAGTTGGCGGCTCCTTAAGCTTCACATCTTCAACGAGTTCCTCCTTGAAATTTGCATAATATGGCTTCAAACGATGACCATTGACTTTGAACTCATTGCCGGTTATTGGACTTTTGATCAAAACTGCTCCATGTGAGAATACTTCAATAACAATGAAAGGTCCGATCCATCTTGAGCGTAGCTTGCCCGGAAAAAGCTTGAGTCGAGAGTTGAATAAGAGAACTTGTTGACCAATCTCAAACTCCTTCCTTCGGATCATCTTGTCATGAAACACCTTTGTCTTCTCCTTGTAGATCCAAGCATTGTCAAACGCATCATTCCAGATTTCTTCTAACTCACATAGCTGCAACTTTCGATGTAATCCAGCTTCATCCTTGTCCATGTTGAACTTCTTCACCGCCCACCAAGCTTTGTGTTCTAGCTCCACCGGAAGATGACAAGACTTCCCATAAAAAAGTCTATAGGGTGACATGCCTATAGGGGTCTTGTACGTTGTTCTATATGCCCATAAAGCATCATCCAAACACTGGCTCCAGTCTTTGCGGTTTGGTTTGATAGTTCGCTCCAAGATCTTCTTGATTTCTCGATTTGATACCTCCGCCATGCCATTGGTTTGTGGATGATAAGGTGTAGAAACTTTGTGCTTGACCCCATACTTTCTCATCAACGCTTCCACTGTCTTGTTGCAAAAGTGACTTCCTCCATCGCTGATTAGAACGCGTGGCATTCCAAACCTAGAAAATATGTTCGTCTTGAGGAATTCTGCAACAACTCGCGAATCATTAGTACGGGTGGCTTTTGCTTCCACCAATTTCAAAACATAATCAACAGCGAGTAAGATGTAAGTAGAACCGTTAGATGGAGGAAAAGGTCCCATAAAATCAATGCCCCAAACATCAAAAATTTCAACATTTAGAATGAACACTTGTGGCATCTGATCTCGAGATCCAAGATTGCCGGATCGTTGGCACCTATCACACTTAGCACAAAAATAATTAGAATCACGAAATAGGTTAGGCCAAAAGAAACCACAATCTAACACTTTTAGGGCAGTCTTTTTCGAACCAAAGTGACCTCCACATGCACCACTATGACAAAACTCAAGAATAGATGCAAACTCACTATCCGGAACACACCTTCTAATCACTAAATCAGCACATTGTTTCCATAAGTAAGGTTCATCCCAAATAAAAGTCCTAGCATTACTCCTAAGCTTGTCACGTTGGGCCTTATGCATTGATGGTGGAAACTCTCCAGTAACTAAGTAGTTAACAATATCTGCATACCATAGAGTTTCAGAGGCACTTACCTGAAGTCCGAAGAGTTGTTCATCCGGAAAATGCTCCTCAATTGCAACGTTGGATCTCTCTCTCTCAATCCTAGAGAGGTGGTCGGCTACCACATTCTCTACTCCTTTCTTGTCCTTGATTTCCACATCAAACTCTTGTAGAAGTAGTATCCAACGTATGAGCCTTGGCTTTGCATCCTTTTTCTGCATCAAATACTTCAAGGCAGCATGATCAGTGTAAATTATAACCTTACTCTGAAGTAGATAGGACCGGAACTTGTCCAATGCAAACACTACTGCCAACATCTCATTCTCGGTTGTTATGTAGTTGGCTTGAGCCTCGTCAAGTGTCTTAGAAGCATAGTAGATGGCATATGGCTTCTTGTCCTTCCTTTGTCCCAAAACAGCTCCAACGGCATAGTCTGAAGCATCACACATAAGCTCAAAAGGTAAGGACCAATCTGGTGCTTGGAGAATATGAGCACATGTGAGCAACGCCTTGAGCTTCTTGAATGCAACGTCACACTCATCATCAAACACAAAGGGTGTGTCTTTCTAAAGCAGCTTGCACAAGGGATGTGAGATGTGGGAAAAGTCCTTGATGAACCTCCTGTAGAATCCTGCATGTCCAAGAAAAAAATGAATCTCTCTAACCGAAGTTGGAGAGGGCAAGTGTTTCACAAGATCTACTTTTGATTTATCAACCTCTAACCCTTTTTTCGACACAATATGTCCAAGAACAATCCCTTGAGTTACCATGAAATGGCATTTCTCCCAATTGAGTACCAAGTTCGTTTCAACGCATCTCTGCAAGATTAGTTCTAAATTTCCCAAGCATGTATCGAAATCTTTCCCAAAAACACTAAAGTCATCCATGAATACTTCAATTATTTTCTCAATGTAATCAGAAAAGATAGAAAGCATGCAACGTTGAAACGTACCTGGGGTGTTACAAAGTCCAAATGGCATGCGTCGATAAGCAAACGTTCCAAAAGGGCATGTGAACGTTGTTTTCTCTTGATCCTCCTCAGCAATGCTAATTTGGTTGTAACCTGAATATCCATCAAGGAAGAAGTAGTATGAATGACCAGCCAATCTCTCAAGCATCTGATCAATGAATGGCAAAGGAAAGTGATCCTTTCGAGTGCTGGCGTTGAGCTTCCTATAGTCAATGCAAACTCTATGTCCAGTGACAATGCGTTGAGGCACTAACTCATTCTCCGCATTCTTCACAACAGTGATTCCAGACTTCTTAGGAATAACTTGCACAGGTGAGACCCATCGGCTGTCTGAAATCGGATAAATGACCCCACAATCCAAGAGTTTGATGACTTCCTTCTTCATAACCTCCATCATTGGTGGATGGAGTCTCCTTTGAGCTTCACGTGTTGGCTTGGCGCCATCTTCAAGCAGAATACGATGAACACAAGTAGCAGGATTGATACCTTTGATATCCGCGAGTGTCCAACCAATGGCGGGCTTGTACTGTTGAAGCATTCGAACTAGCTTGTCCTCTTGTTCTTCCTCCAATGTTGATGAGATGATAACCGGTAATGTATCATTGTCACCCAAGTAAGCATACTTCAAATGATCCGGTAATACTTTGAGTTCTAATTCTAGTGCTCGAATGATGGAAGGAACAAGCTTGTTTTCGCCGTAGACCAAGGGAATTGGTGGAGGTCTAGACGTCACAAGGGCTGCTTCATTAAGTGCCAACGCCATTTCTCTAAGTCTGGGCTCCAAGACTTCAATCAAAACGTCAACTAGGGCATCATCCCTAGTGTAAGTCAGCCTAATTCCATCTTGAAGGATAGTGTCAAGCTCATCCTCTCTAAGTACATCCAAATGCTGCTGTGCCATATCTTCAACTAAATCCAACGAAATGCATGAGTTGACAGTAGCAATGGGAACCTTCATAGCATCAAGGATGTTGAACTCGATCTTCTCCCCATCAATCTCCATGGAGAACTTGCCTTCAAACACATCTATCTTTGTTCTTGCGGTTCTCATGAAGGGACGTCCAAGCAAAAGTGGCGTAGTATTCAACGGACTCTCCTCCATGTCAACAATGTAAAAGTCTGCAGGGAATATCAAATTGTTGACTTGCACAAGAACATCTTCAACGTATCCTCTTGGATACTTGTGAGAACGATCGGCTAGTTGAATGATGACATTGTCTTGCTTAAGCTCGCCAAGCTCCATGGATGCATAAAGATAGTAGGGCATCACGTTGATGGATGCACCTAAGTCGAGCATGACATCTTCAAATCTCTTGTCACCAATCACGCAGGGAACAGAAAAACTCCTAGGGTCCTTCAATTTAGGGGGTAGCCGTCGTTGCAACACTGCAGAAACTGTTGCATTCACCTTCACAACCTCCTTCGCTCTCGTTTGCCTCCTTTGGGTGCATAGCTCTTTCAAAAACTTGGCATAGATAGGTACTTGCTTTATGCACTCGATCAAGGGCAGATTCACTTGCACCTTCCGAAAGATGTCCAGAATTTCCTCGTATTGATCATCTTTCTTTGATTTGGATAACCTGTGTGGAAATGGTGCACGGGCAAACGATGCATTAGTATTAACTAAACTTGAAGGGGTAGAGTCAATACCTTTCATTGGGGTAGGGTGCGTCGGTGTTGGTGTTGGTAGTGGCAAAAGTGGCGCCACTTTCTTCTTCCTTTTGAGCTCTTCAGTAGCTGGATCTTCTTCAAAAATTTCCTCTACAACAACTTCATCTGGTGATGACGTTGCCTTCTTCTTTGGCAGCTCCAAAACCTTCCAACTCCTTGTAGTAACCACACTCACATTCCTAGTAGGTGGCGTTGGTTGAGATGGAAGCTGTCCAGTTGTTTGAATATGTCCCATAAAGTCCACAAGTTGGCCCATTTGCTTCTTGATTTCATTGATGTCTTGACCATGTGCATCCAACGTTGCCTTTGTTTCTTTTTATCCATCCAAAAGTACTTGAGTTGAGGCAGACAGTTGAGCAATCATCTTGTCATAATCCGGATTTGTGAAAGTCTGAACCGGAGGGGGCAAGGGAACTTGTGACATTGGGGCTATTGGTGGCCTTGCTTGATATTGTTGGGGACGTTGGTATTGCTGCTGCTGAGGTGCTGGAGGGTTAAGACATCCCTCATTGCTGCTCCATTTGAAGCCAGGATGATCACGGTTGCCAAAGTTGTTGTAATTGTTGTAGCGTTGGCCTCCTTGATATCCACCTATGGCATTGACTTGTTCTTCGTGTGGTTGCTCGGCCAAGGTAGGACACTGATCACCTAAGTGCCCTTGAGAATGGCAAATGCCACGTAATTGTCCAAGAGAGACTTTCTGACGTTTCACTTCAAGCTCCATCATCTGCTCCATCAAGTCAGAAAGTTTGTCATACTTGTCATCTGCAGCGACTTTTGCTGAGCTCACTTCGGCAACAGTCTTCCTTGGAGCCATCCCATATTGAGCATCATTGTTAGCTCGGTTCTCCAAGAGTGCACGGGCACGTTCTTCATCTAAATCCATGAAGGCTCCATTTGCAGCAGCATCTAGAAGCTCTCGATCAATCGGTTTGAGTCCATCATAGAAGTAGTTCATAAGATTCGTCTCAGAGAAACCATGGGAGGGACATGTGGCGTAGAGGACTTTGAAACGATCATAATACTGCCCAAATGTCTCATCTGATGCTTGCGTGATTCCAGTGATCTTCTTCCTCAAAACAGTGATCTTTGAGGCTGGAAAGTACTTGCTCAAGAAAGCATCCGCAAGTTGCTTCCATGTACTGATGTGATTTGGTGGAAGTTCCATGAGCCAAGTCTGAGCTCTCTCCTTCAGAGTAAATGGAAATGCTTTCAACTTCAAAAGCTCATCATCTGCATCAGTGGGCTTCATACTCGAGCACACAAACTGAAACTGCCTCAAATGCATGTTAGGATCTTCATGCGCCATCCCTTGAAAGATTGGAAGGCGGTGGAGAAATCCACTCTTGAGCTCAATATCCCTCTTGTCCTCTTGAGGTTCAGGAAATCGAATGCAGGAAGGGCCAGCACTCCAATCTGTTGAGCAGGTTTGTTGGCGAAGAGTTCTCCTCACAATGTTGTTATTGTTGTTGTTGACATTAGGAACCACATTGTTGTTGTTGTTGTTGTTGTTGTTGTTTCCATTGTTTCCATTGAGTCCCAACATTCTTGATTCCTCTTCTTGATCTTGCTCAAAACCGTGCTCGGAGTGATGAGATCTTGGTGAGTCAACCTCGTCCTCAACAAGTGGTCGGTCAAGGTCTTCCACTGCGTTAGGAGGAATGATCACTGTGCGGTTACGGAGTTGAATTTCACGTGGAAAAGGTTTGGTCATTCACAACCTGAGATTCAACCAAGATCAAGTGTTAGTATCAAAAGAATACACAAAGAATGCATGATACTTGATCCAAAACGTTGGAAATCACAAGGACTTCACAAAAACACACAAAAACAAATCACACAAATTCAAAACACATCATATTCACATACATACATACAAGTGACGTTTGGATTAGGTATTATATATACATAAGCTGCGTTTTGTACACTAGATGAAATGCAAAGGCTATAGGTCATCCTAAAATGAATGCAAGTTACTAAGAACAAGTTATGTATATTTGTACATGTATCCTGCATGGGTTAGTTGTATAAACACTAAGGTAAACGTTATATACAAGTTGTTACTCAAAAGATGCAAGCACACACCATAGTCCACGAAATTCATGCAAGAATTCATTCAAACTTTCATTCAAAGTGCATCAAGCAAGAATCTAAGTGAAGGATGGAGTGAATGCATAAGAGAAAACGTTAGAACCTGCAGAAAACACAAAATTTATGTGCTAAATACATGATGCAAACGTGACCACTCTCTTGGCCTCATGCCCCTAACTTCACTTAGGTTAGGGTGTGTGGTGATGAAATCCACACATCACAAAGCCGCCAGAGGGTTATGCAATCTACAAATGCAAGTGGTTAAGGCCTTTACATGTTGACAATATACACAAAATTTTCGTTGGTTATGTACACTTAGGGTTCATTGTGTTGCGCTTTAGATTTGAAGAGAGTACATTCGCTTGATCTTTAGGTCGTTCAAAGGACGTGCGACCCGCGCGATAAAATGTACACTTTCAATCGAATGGTCTTGGTTCAATCGATAAACATGGCCAGTTGAGGATAGAGATAACGCGAGAGGCAGGACTAATTTCGACAAAGCAACCCGAGGCTAACCGACTATGGCAAGTAGACTTAGTCCTTATCTTCTTTGGGCAAACTCAACGAAATGGCCAGTTAGCGAGAGAGACCACGAGAGGTAGGACCGATTTGATATCTCGGATCCAAAACCTGTCATAGAAACCGTCACCTTCTAGACACCATTGCGTTGAGAATTTCTTACTCAAAGATAAGTAGTCATCCACCAACCGAGTCTTTGGTATATACTCCAATGTTGCAAGTCTTTCTTAGATCCAAATCCTGTCACCAGTCATAACCCGTTTCTAGACACCATGTCCGACATTCAACCAAACTTTCGAAAATGTACAACTCCCTCATAGTCCAATGTAAACTCCGCCCTCAACCTCATGTCCATAACTTCACTTAGGTTATGGTGTATGGTGATGAAATCCATACATCACGAGGGGTTAAGGAGATAAACACGGAAAAGAGGCGCCATCTATTCAACAATGAGTGCGACTTAATCAACCAAGCTCATGTACTCAATGCAAATCCAAGCTTCCTTTAACGTTTAAATGGCTGCAAAAACAATATTTGAACAAGTGTTAGTATAAATCTCGAAAATTTACAAGTATATATGCACAAAATTTCACATATTCACAAAGGACATATACAAATTCCAGATTCGCGCAAATTGCGCGCAGCTGCTCGTAGATTTTCTGCACAATTATTGGTTAATCTGATGGGGCTGAAATTTTACAGGCACAAACTAGACACATAACCAAACAATCCTGCAAATTTTCAGATTTTTAGGAGCTATGTAGCTACGTCAAAAAATTTAACCAAAACTGGGCAGTGTGCAGCCCTGCAAAACAGAAAGTTATTAACATAATGTACAAGCATAATCACACAATTCTTTTCAATCCCCGGCAACGGCGCCAAAATTGATTCACATATTTTCAAGTACTTAATTTAAACACTCAATCAAACACGAAAACAATTAAAACCCTTCTTTGTAGATGTAGCATTGATAAGTAGGGATCGTTCTTAACCGGGGATTGATGGTGCATGCATAACTATGCTAGGTTTAAATGGGGGTGCAAAGTTGGTTTGTTTAACTAATTTCCTACAAAATATAAGAACAAAACGTGGCAACCATACACAAATAGGAACCTTAGAATTCTAACATGCTTCACTCATAGACAAGCAAACAATCAAGAACCCTAAAAAAAACCTAAACATGCATAGTTGTCGAAAATCAATCTATATCTAATATTTACAAGATCAACTCATCAAGTTACCTATCCTTTAATAACCTAACCAATTTCATGCAACCTATTTGGTCTCTAAGTCATTAGCTACGTTTTACATGCATATCTCATAATTATGTGCCAAACTCGGGAATTGCCCGATTATTCAACACATCATAATCTAAACCGGGAATTGCCCTGCATTCAAATTAAGCGTTAAGAACAAATAAGCATGAGTAACCAATTTCGAAGAACACCAAACAAGACATACAAAACTAATTAAAATTATTTAACCAAAAGACTTCAAGAAACCAATCCATAATAATCGTAAGTTTACACAAGGAAGAAGAATAAAGAGAAGAAGACATGGTTACACTTTTTGAGTAAGGGAATTGCCCTATACTAATCCGTGCTTGATGCTCCTTCGATGGATGGAGGATGAAGACACCTTGGGATTGCCAAGCTATGTATTCGGCCCTTGAAGGATGGTGGAGGCGGTTTGTGAATATGTGCGGCTTCCTTGGAGACTATGATGTTTTGGAGAGGCTTGAGAGGACTCTAGGACAGGGGTTCGGCTCTTTGATAAGTGATCTTTTTTTTTCTTCCCCCAAAGTTCTCTTTATATAGTAGCTGATTTTAGAACTCCCTTTGCATGTACAGCCATGCATGTATATGGCTCCATTTCAAAACCGTACCAATCAATAGCAAAATAGCTTGCAATTAAGCCTCCGTTATAGCCCAATTAAGCCTCCGTTATGCTCCTATATATATAATCCGTTTCAGCTTAATTGCAATTAACCCTCCGTTATACTCCAATTAAGCCTCTGTTATGCCATATATATATATAATCCGTTTCAGCTTTAGCTTCATGCCGTTTCAGCCATATATCACCACTTGCTCCATGCCGTTTCAGCCATGCAATTACAATTAAGACTCCGTTTGAAAACAGTTTTCAGTAGGCACCATACATCAATTATACATCCATGTGCATTCATCCATGTCATGCAATCCGTTTCAATTAAGCTCCATTGAAAATGCAATTAACCATCTTTAGTCTCTAATTATCCTACAATTAAAAATATAACAAAAATAAGTAAAAGCTAATAAAATTAACAAAATTAAGTAAATAACAAAGTAAAAATGTGGAGAAAATAATTTAATTAATACGCCTAAAATGCGTAAATCAGTGGGCGGCATAAAAGTTCTTAAGGAGAGCGTGCGATACACGTGACTCAACTCAATTCATCTTCTTACTCAAAATTTATTTTTTGTTCATATGTTTACATTTTACTAATTATTTAATTAGTATTTGTTATATTTTATTTAGTTTAATATCACTCATTTTTCCTATAGTAATCATGGTTCCTAACAACGAAGTTGCAATACCAGATCTACTATCGATGTTCCAGGACGACAAAGATGCCGCCAGTCTCACATCTCTCTCTTTTTGAAGACAAATCTGCAGTCCCAGTTCGTCGGTGTTCCTTTTGTTGGCCGAGTTTGCAGCATAATCTCGGCGGTTGTCCACCATCACTTTATTTGGTGAATCAGTTTACCCCCTCAATCGAATGAATCAATCACGGCAATCACCGACAACGGATCGTATACTTTTTCTTTAAAAGTCACGTGAATTCCACGTGTATAGGCCGGCTAAAACTAAACATCCATTTGTGCATCCTCTTGAGAATATTGATATCCTGTTAGTTTTTATATTCTAGCTCATATGGAGAGCAATGACATTAGAGCAAACGCAACAATGGGGTAAAAAGGGGGGTTGGAGTAAGGATTTGGCCAAAAAAAGAATGCATAAGCAATAAATTGGTCTGGGTTAGAAATGGGGGCCACGTGGGGACTACCTGACCCAATCAAGCCCTGGGGTAAGAATTAGCCCATGGATTAGACTAGGGTAATTTGGCTGGCCCACATTATCAGTGGAGCACATGGCTGACTTTAGGGGTGGGCTTTGGTCGGTATTGGGGTTGACCCGAATCCGAAACTGAAACAGTACCTCAGGTCGGTACGGTTCAGATCCTTGATTTCCAAATCTTAGAACCGATCGGATCCGATCTGAAATTTTTGGTTAGGTTTCGGGATATTTTGGATCCTGCAAACATTCGAACAGTTTCTATACTAATATTTTTACATATCGATTTAATTGTATCTTCATAGACAATACATCATCATATTCATTTGGATTCCAGAAAACAAAAGCTTTTAGTTGGAGTTAGATCACTTTTACACCTTGTTTATTCATCCAAACGCATATGAATAAGAGGTTTCATATTTTCATACATGTAATTTTGCAAAAAGAAATTTGAAGAGATGAATTACAAAGTACTCTAAAAAAAGTGAGAGAAGAAGATGGATTACAGAGTTAAGAGAGTCGAAAGAATCAAACATTGTTGAAGGCATCGAAGCTTAGACTTGCTACAAGATTATGAATATAAATGAAGCGAAGTATAAACCCAAAACTTTGTTGAATTGATGATTTAAGCTGTGTTTGAGATAGAGAGACAGAGAGAGAAGAAAACGAAACAGATCGAAAGAGAGAAGAGGGAGGCGAAAGAAGGAGAGGAGTAACAGATAAGAGTTTTTTTGTTTATATATATGGGAGAAAGATCCAGTGTAGAAAATGTATCAAGAGTTTGGAATATCTTCCAATCAATAGCCGCCACGTGTCCAATTCGGTTTCGAGTCCAATCTGTTTGGGATGATGACAAAACCGATCCCATACCGAATCATTTTTTCGGTTTCGGGCCCATTTGGGTTCAAGCCTAAAATAACATGAAACCATTTTTTTCAGCCCAAACAAGTTCGGTTTGGTAATTCGGGCCGTTCGGTTCGGTAATTCGGGCTTAATGCCCAGTCCTAGCTGACTTGCTTTCCTTTTTAACCTTATAAAATTCTGATAGTGGGCCTATATTAAATGTGTATAATGTCAACTCATTTACCTTTGAATTCTTGATGAAACTAGACCCTTTGATATACATGTGAGGGCTAGGCTTCACTATAATTGTTTCTATCAACCGTAAGTAAATATGGTAGACGTTTCATATCAATAACTACAAATAAATAGATAAATAAATAAATAATCTAAAACTAAAAAAAATTAAAGCTTTCAAAATACAATTTTATTTCTAATATGAAAAAATATTAATTTTATGAAATATACTTTCATTGTTCATAAATGAAAAATATATATGAATAGTAATTAGTCCTTGGATTAGTCTTGTTGCTACATTGTCGAACGGATGACCAATGACTGATTTAGATGAATAGTATATTAACCTGGGTTAAAAATTAGTCCAACGTACTCACCTAGCTAAAATGGGTGCATTTGCTTTTATAGAAGAAACGGAAGAAAAAAAATGACTGTAATATGTTTCTAGCATCCTTCTAAGTTTATCTTTTTTAAGGTAAAAAAATAATGATAATCTGGCAAGTTCAAACCCCTCGACCCCCAAGCCGTAATTGTCTTATAATTTTTATTTTTTTTAAAAGAGAGGTAGGAAAGAGTTCTCATCATGGCTGAAGAGGAATCCCAGACCCAGTCCTTGATTTTGGTGGAAATCATTCCTAATTCTAGCTACTTCGAATCTACATTGAAATTTTAATTACTACGGTGTGTAGGAATGTAGGATGGCAGGGACCGAGCCAGGATGTAATAGTAGGGTGGGGCTCAAAAAAATTTATACAAAACTTGAAAAATAACAAAAAACAGAGAAAAAAAAACATGCTATTCTTATTGATGAAAAATTGAAATAAACAAAATAACTGAAGAACAAAAACCTGGAAAAAAAACATGTCAATTAAGGTAAAAAATAAATAAATTAAAAGCATACGCAACTTGTGGTCAACAAATTGAAATAAACAAAAAAAACTACAAATTTGATACTTGACATGATGGGAAGTCGAACTCACTTCCTCGTGTGAACAATTCATTAGCTCCAACACTGAACCACTCAAACATTTATACTCATATACGACACTGTAAATATTTATTAGAAAATTAGGGGGGGTGGAACCCTGCTGGCCCTTTAGTAGCTAGCTCTGTCTCTGTAAGATGGTGTGAATATGCATGGATATGAAATAACAATCAACCCTGTCAATTAATTTAATTTGGTTTGTATCTACATTACGTACTACATATAATTCGGGAATATCCGAGAAGTTTAAATCTGTAATGTAATATATGGATGGCATTTAGAATATTCTACCATCGATATATTCTCAATTTCAATAAGGAGAGTTCCCTTAATTAATAGAAATATGTTCCATACATATGAGAAAGTAATTTGATCAAGAATAATGAGTGATTCTCAATTATACTGGAATATATGCGACGCAAAAACGGGCACAACAACCACATTCCTATTCTATTTCTAACAAAAGTAGACTAATATTACAATATCTTACAGTATAATTACCAAGATTCTTAACAATACAGAAAACCTATGGAAACTTGGAAAGGGTAAAGGTTTAGTGATCTCTCTCTTTATATATATAGGTGGCTTGGTCCATGGTATCACCGAGAGTACAAATTAGTGATCTCTCTATAAATAGGCGGAGTACGTACCAATCTAAAGCTCTTTTCTTGTCACGTACGTACGTACCATGGCGGTAGATGATATCGAGCTAGGTATGGGGAAATTAACCTCAATGTCGACCTGGTCGTTGTCATCACCATCTACTACAACATCCAAAAACTTACCTCCTCCTCCTCCACCTCAATATGTTTCAGTTCCATTGCCAGTCAAACTCAGCGATGAAATAAATGAGGTGCTGCCCTGTAAAAGAAAAACAAACTACTTGTTGTGGAAGTCATTCTTCATCCCAATTCTCAAGTATCACGACATGTTGGATCTCGCCGAAGGAAGAGAGTTGTGTCCACCGCAATTCCTCGATGACGACAATGACGTGGTCGTCGAAAATCCGGCCTATACCCACTGGATCAAGAGGGACCAGTTATTGTTGGCTTGGATTAATGCAAGTTTAACCGAGAGCCTGCTCCATCGATTCGCAGGAGGATGCACAAGTGGAAGAGCTCTATGGTTGTCACTTGAAAACTTACTCGCTTTAAAGGCAGAAGCTTTCGTGAAAGAGCTCAAAATCAAGCTCGATAACCTGGAAATAAGGACAATAGAAGGACGAGTATACGGCTATTACCTGGAAGATTTTGCAGATGAAGCTAAAAAAATCGCGGATAAACTTGATGCGGCTGGATCTCCAATAGATGATCATGAATTTGTTTCTTGTGTACTGCAAGGACTAGATCGATGTGAATGTGATGAGCTAAAACGCCTAACAGCAAACATCATCACAAATCGGCATGTACCACTAACGCGAGAACAATTGCTTCACGAACTGAAAAGATATCAACTCTCCGATATGTTTCCTCCATCCGTGTTGACTGTCGACAACGATTGTGACAAAATATGTCACAAAATACGTGACACTATCTGTTTGGTCATATATTATATTATCTCGCTCGGTGCGATCTGTCTTATTATAAGTCTCTTGATCTATAAAAAGATCCATGGAAAGAAATAGGGGATACCTCCTAAATTTCCCATTGTTCGATCTATTATCTGCCTCCATTTTTGTTTTGATAATTCGATCTCAATTTGTTTCCCCAAGTTCTAGACGTTGTTTAATTTGGGGCTAAAATCTCATGTAGTGAAGGGAATTTTTACATTGTTTAATTTTTCTCGGTTGCTTTATAGCTTTGTATGGTATTTTTGTTATTTTTACATTATTCTAAATTCAATTGTAATTTTTTAACCAAATTGTAATATTCAAAGACATTATGCTTTATTTGATTAACAAATGAGGTTTCTCTTCAAAAGAAGAAAAAAGAAGAAGAAGAAGAAGATAAAAAGCTAGTGAAGGGAAGTTAATCCCTTTTTATTTTATTTTATGATTTTTACGCGTACGTACAGTCAGCTAGCTCTCCATATACTGATCAAATTTGTTCAACCTTTCAAACTATTTTGTAAGTTACAACAATAGAACAATGATAGAAGACAAATTTTACATTTGCATGAATAAGAAGAAAAAAAAACTTTCGAGTCTCCAAGCTAAGAGCTCAAGATGAAAAATGATATATTTCCTATACAACAGAGGTGCTCCTACTGTTCAAATGAATAGTATTATTCATTTTACAGGTTCATTTACGTGTGGAGCGTGCGAGCTCTTTTTCTCCTCTCTCACCTTCGCAGCCTCGCAATCACAGCTTCAGCCTCAGCCTTGATTGCTCTCAGCCTCTCCACTGTTTTGATAGACTTCTCTCTCTCCGACCCCAACTCCTGCCAGACAGACCTTTTTGGGACAGCGTCGACGAGGTGCATGAGTTGGAGTCACCGGCGGTGTCAAAGAAGTAGTAGCAGTCATTCAGGATTTTAAATTGGATTGAAAGCGTTTGAGATTGATCGAGACAGAGATGACGACGGTGATAAATCCACGGCTCAGCGGTGGGTATTCTTCTTTTTGCTCTAAGCTTTCGATTAAGCAAGCACAATTATTAGCATATCTCACTGCCACCACTAGAATAAGTACTATAGCCGACGAAATGACTAAAAACAAGCCTACGACAAAAAAAGTCATCGCGTATAGTATACTATACGCGACGACAAACGTGGTTTATCGGGCATAGTTTCCAGTCGTCGAGCATAGTACTATAGCCTGCGACCGAAAAAAAATCATCGGTGTTTGTGACAGGACCGTCATTGACTATAGTTTTTGACAAACACCAACAACATTTTGAACCTATAATGGACGACTTAGTGAGTCGTCGGCTATAGTTCTTATATCAGATCTGATTCACAACAGCTCAATCATTCAAAAAAATTAGAAAACTCAAAACGCTCTGAAATTGTTGGGTGTTGTCGAAAGCTGTAAAAAATAGGTTCGTGAAGCTATATAGGTACGTATATATATATATATATATGTGTGTGTGTGTGTTGATTAATGTTGAGTTAGAGTTGATTAATCAATTGTTGATGTAGAGTTGATTGTTGATTTTGACACTACCACAATAAACACTATAACCGACGAGATCTGTAAAACTATAACCGACGAGATAAAAATCTCGTCGGTTATAGTGGAAAAAAAATATTTTTTTTTTATTTTTTTTTTTAAAAAATAAAAATCTCGTCGGTTATAGTCCGTTGGTTAAAAGGGGTCGGTAATAGTATAACCGACGAGATTTTTAGCCATTATCGTCGGTTATAGTACTATAACCGACGAGATTTTTAATTTTTTTTTAAAAAATAAAATAAAAAATTTCCACTATAACCGACGAGATTTTTATCTCGTCGGTTATAGTTTTACATATCTCGTCGGTTATAGTGTTTATTGTGGTAGTGTCAAAATCAACAATCAACTCTACATCAACAATTGATTAATCAACTCTAACTCAACATGTGTAAATTCTGGATACATAAAAATATATTCTGGAAACTCCCGTACTGGCCCAAGTTGTCGATCAGGCACTACTTAGATGTCATGCACATAGAGAAGAATGTGTGCGAAATTGTGGTGGGAACAATTCTGAATTGGGAGAGGAAAACTAAAGACGACCCTAAGGCACGCCTTGATCTTTAAAGAATGAAAATATGAAAACATTTGTGGTTGAAAGAAGGGAAGATAAAGATACCTCAAGCTCCTTACACCGTGAAGCCTGACCAGAAGAATGAATTTTTTGGGTGAATGAGTAATGTCAGGTATCCTTATGGCTATGCAGGAAATATAGGCCGGTGTATTAACTTCTGGAATAATAAGATGTATGGATTAAAGAGTCATGACTGTCATGTACTGCTTCAACGCCTCTTCCCTATTTTCATTCGAAGGTACCTGCCCCAAGAGGTGGTGTAGCCGTTAGTGGCGTTGTCAAGATTCTTTCAGAAGTTATGCACCAGAGAAGTGAAGCGGTCAGACTTGTGAGAAATGAGCACCTGCTCGGGCAGGTGGATCATTAGGTAAATCATGATGTCAAAGAAAGCAGGGGGAAAAATCCTCTCTAGTTTGCAAATGATGTGCACAATTTGTTGTTGCAATTGCACCACATCTGACTTCTTTAATTCTCTGGCGCATAACCTCTGCCACCACTTGCACAATGCCACTATTGGTTCTACGACGTCCCGAGGCAAGTATGGTCGAATTACCACTGGAATCAGACGTTGCAGCATAACGTGATAGTCATGTGTCTTTAGACCAACAAACTTGTGTTGCACCTCGTCCACTGCTCCAGTTATAGTAGCTTCATACGTAGCCGGATAACGAACGCCCTTAAACCAGTGAAATACAGAACGTCTAAGCGTCCACTTCACTGTGTAAGGTGCATCTGACATCTTGTTGTACACTCATTTCCTATCCCTCCTCAACCACAAGGGACGACGTAGATTCATTGATTCCAAATCTTTGCGCGCTTTGGGAGTATCTTTAGTCTTGAACTTAATACCGAGAATTGTTCCCACCACGCTGTCGCACACATTCTTTTCTATGTGCATCGCGTCCAAGTTGTTCCTCAGCTTCAACTTCGACCAGTAAGGGAGTTCAAAGAATATATTCTTGTGATCCTAATAGCTCAGATCATGTGGAGGAATTGGATTGCATTTCTTTACATCCGCGTCATTGCTCAACACACCAAAGTCGAAATAGCTCAACCTCTCTAAAATCTCTTCGCCCGACCAACTACGGGGTTTAGGATTGTTCTCTACCGTACCGTCGAAATGAGCTTCATCCTGTTGCCACAGGTGGTCGTGAGGAAGCCATCTACGGTGACCCAAGTAACACACCTTCCCCGCGTGTCAACTAGAGTTCACGTCGTCCAAACATATAGGACATCCATTATATCCTTTTGTCCTGTAGGCTGCCAACATCCCATAAGCTGGAAAATCGCTGATCGTCCACATTACGGCAGCCCTCATCGTGAACATCGTGTCAGTGAATTTGTCATAAGTTGGGACTCCATTTTCCCATAACAGTTTCAGCTCGTCAATCAAAGGTCTGAGGTAGACATCTAAGCACTTCGATGGAGATTTAGGACCTGGAATTAGTACGGTAAGGAAATTAAATTCCTTGTTCATGCACATCCACGGAGGCAAGTTGTACGGCATCAGAATAACTGGCCAAGTGCTGACGGCGGAGCTATTACTTCCCCAAGGATTGAATCCGTCTGTAGATAGGCTGAGTCTAACATTTCTAACCTCTGAAGCAAAGTCTCCAAATTCTCTGTCGAAATGTTTGAAACCCTCCCCATCCGCGGCGTGTCACAAGACATCGTCATCTATTCGCTTTTCTGCGTACCATCGCATCGCCTCTGCTGTGTGTAGAGACATGTACAGGCGCTGCAATCTGGGAATCAAGGGAAAATATCGAACAACTTTCACATGAATTCTCTTTTTCGAACTCTTCATATTCAACTGGAATCTGCACTGGCCACATACGGGACAATAGTCCAACTCTTTATACTCTTTGTAAAATAGCACACAATCATTCGGACATGCGTCAATTATCCTGTACTTTAGGCCGAGGCTGCTCATGATATTTCTAACCTTATAATGAGATTTAGGAAGATTGTAATCATTAGGAAGCAACTTACATATTTGCTCCTGAATTTCGTCAAAAGCACTCACTGACATTTTGTGCTTCACTTTTATCTTCATTTGCTCCATCACATATTGCAACACATTCTCTCGACATCCAGGGAACACCGGGGTCTGCGCTTCAAGTAGCATCCGGTTGTACTTTTCCATCTCACTGGTGTCAGTGGCCAAGCTAGCTGCGGGGAATGTGTCATCATGCTCATTAGTGGTACTGTAACCTCCGTCGTGGTGTTGGTGTCCACCATGACTACATCCCGGAAACGCATCATGGACCAAATCTGCAATTGGGTTGCAAGCTGGGGGTCCGGCACCACTGCCGCTGGATGAGGCACCATGGTAACTGTACCCTGAGCTGAAGTCTGTTACGCTGAACTCTACTGTGACGACCTGGACCAGAATCAGCAGTATGATCAGCTTGATTCGTGAGTTACTGCGTAGCCGCAGATTGACGACAGGGTTTGAACCGCCAGGGATTGTTAACGACTTAATTATTGGCCGAGAATTTGAGCTGAGTCTCTTCTCGAGAGTCGTTGTACATGTGATTACGAGTTCGTGGGCAGTTTCGGTTCGTTATTTGGACGACCGAGGAATTAGTTATGAATATTTGAAGTTTCGACGGAAACGGATTTAAATGGCGGGTTTGTTCGCGACTAAATTATCGGACGAGAATTTGGTCTCGGCTTCTTCACGGAAGTTGTTCAGAATTTAATTTCGAGTTCGTGGGAACTTCCGGAGCATGATTTGGAGTTACGAGGAATTAGTTGCGAATTTTGCCGTTTGTTGATTAACTAGTCGATTTAAATGTGTGTTGGTTCGAGGGTTGACTTTTTATCCGTTTGGCCGATGTGTTTGACTTTGAGTGATTATTGAAGAGTACATCGAGACGAGTTTGTGGCCGCGAGAATTATTGGAATCGGAATTACGACGGAAAAGTTATGAGTATTCAAAGTTTGTCGAATTGGATAATTATGAGTTTCCAAATTGGGAAAGTTTTAAATGAGTATTTATTGTGACTTTCCCCTTTGGGAAAGTCAAACCTGGGTTGAATTGGGTTGACCGACCAGTTTAGGCAAGGGAGAGAAGCTCACGGTGGTAGCTCACGGCTTCCATGGTGGTGAAGGATTCCGGCCACCCCGTGGGACGGGGTTGGTCCCATTCGATGCGTCTTGGTCCCGTGATGGTGACTCCGGCCTTCTTTCACGGCAAGGCTCGCCGGAGAGTGAGAGAAATCCGGCCAAAAATGGAGGAAAAACTTTGTGATTCGGGTTCCATGTTTGGGACCGATTCGAGCTGAAATTCTTAGTGGGCTTTGAAGCTCTCCTCACCTACATGCTACCCTGTAAGTTTGGTGCTCTGATTTTTGCTTGAGCTTGGAGAATTTTGAGATTTAAATTTGTGGAACAATTCGGTTTTGCATGAAATTGAGCTAGTTAGAGTGAGAATTGGCCTTAACCTATAACTGGAAAGTTGTTGGAATCGTCGAGATCTTTGAAACCATGTGTAGCACGAAATTTTCTGGGCAGGTTTGGATTTTCCGGCGACTGTGGCAGCGGCGACGGCGGCGGCGCGGCCGCCGGCGGCGGTGATTTTTCGCCCGGAGTAGTTTTCGACGAAATGCATGTCATTTGACTCGAAATCGCGCCCCGATCGCAGTGGGGAGGTTCGTTTTTCGAGTTGAGCGTCCGAACGTAAAGCGAGGGGTTCGTGATCGTTGTTTTGGCGAGGGACTTTCCGCCGGATCACGGGTTAACGCGATACGCGTTACGCCAGTCTGTGAGTGGACATTTCTTTTCACGGACTATTTGCGAGTCTTGATATACGATTTATGAACTTGAGCATGCATATGAGATTTCGGATTACATGAGCATGTGTTTTACGATTATACGATTATACTTATACGGATATACGTATACAAGTATACATATACTTATATGTTGTTCATGCATTTGCATCGAAATGTTTATGATTTGGTTTACACAGAGTACAGTCGTGGTTACGTTGTTGTATCGATACACTTGCCTCTCGGCTGATCCCCGATGGTAGGCTTTATTCCAGGGGAGGCTGTGACTCTTGACCCGAGGTCTTTACCGGGGGGAGGCAGACCTTTGACCTGAGGCCATTTCCGGCTAGAATCACATGGAAGTCAGGGACTCCGTGGTTCTGACTGTACTAGCACGGGTGTGTCCACGAGCGACCCCGTGAGATTTTTATGCATGCTTCGTATACGTGAGGAGTTAGAGTCTCCCTCGTGTACTCGGACGCGTGAGGAGTTAGAGTCTCCCTCGTGTACCATTTGATTATTTATGCTTTCGACTCGCATATGTTTTTATTGTATTTATTACTTGGTGAAAGACATTTATTTTCGTCCACTCACTCTAACGTGTTTATTGTCTTTCCCCTGGGCTTTTCGGTTTCCGTGCCCAGTTTGCAGTTCAGGCTCTGGTGTCGCATGTCGTGGTCGGAGGCATAGTGCTCGAGCTACTTTGTTTCATCCAGTAGGTTTATTGTTCTACCTACTGTGGTATGCGTATACGATTATGTATTAGATGTCGCTCTGAGCTTCCTGTTGAATACGTTATACGATTTTACACTGGATTTCAGTAAAGTGCATATATATTTACTACTTTACTTTACTGTTGATATATTGAGAAATCCGGATGGGATTGGTGCCCACGGTTTGATTTTTGTGGCATAGGATGAAGTGTATTTTCCGCGTGCAGGTAATGGCAATTCTACGTTAGTAGCGAAACTCTGCCCAAATTTCGAAAAGTTTTTGTTGGTTCGTGTTTTCGAAGGGGTTCGATTCCGGTTTAGGGAGCTAAATCGGGGTTGGGTCCTTTCAGCTTGGTATCAGAGCATTAGGTTATAGGTTCTGTAGACTTCTGTAGTCGTGTTTACTAAGGATATTTGAGAATGTACAGCATGTCTGGAATGGTGACCCGACCGGCCGGCGGATAATCATCAAATTCCGGGTGTTGTATGCTTTCAAATATTTGAAGTTCCATGATTACGTTCCACTTGTTGTGAATGATATTGTATTCATTAGGATGCCTCCTGACGTGCTTTCCGTGTCGTTTCGGTTGTGGATCCTGTTGAGGATCATTCGACGCGCGATTTGCCAGAGAACAGTGGATTCGGATGAGTATTCAGAGTTCAGTGAATTATGTGGCACGGTTTACCTGGGGATGTGTATATGAGCGTCTATATGTTGCCTCAGAGCTGAGATTTGTGGCAGTGATGTTTGCTTGAGTCAGATTGTTGTGTTTGGTGGGTTGATATTGTGTGAGTTCCGGTTGCGACTCCATGGCCTACATTCAGGGTGTTGTTTTGACGGTAATGGTTTAATCAGACTATCCAGCAATCATATGTGGAGTGTTTACTCACCTGAGGTAGAGATGCTTTGTCCACGTGTTTGTTCTTGTTTACACGTGTTATGTGGCTTCAGAGGGAGCTATGCACGAGGTTCGAGATGAGTTTGAACCTGAGTATCAGAGAGAGTTTGGTTGATGTGCCTCGAGATATCCGTGAGGAGCTTAGTGTGTTGCACTCAGCGGCGAGGCTAGTGTGATGGAAAGATGTACACGGTCTTTGATGTGATGGTTTGAGGAAAGTGGACTTAGTCGAGATTTTGATGAGGTTGAGTTCCGACACTTCGGGATTAGTGATTTCGTTAGGCTGTGACCTTTTCGATATTGTTGAGGGTCATCAGATCAAGCAGAGAATTCGTTTGATGATGGCGGAGATCACGGAGTAGCGGACTTGCTCTTGTGGCACGAGTTTGGGCGATCGTTGGTGATCCTTTCACGCAGCAGGTGTTGCGGTGACTTGTATTCGTTTTCGTGGAGCACTCTCAGTTGCTGTTTCGGTGGTCAGGAGGGTCACGTTGTGAGGGAGCGCCTTAGCCAGCTGTGTTAGTGGTTCGGTAGCTCAGAGTTTACGAGGAAATCATGATGCTGTTTCTGGAGCTTGATCAACCCAGATTTCTAGACGAGCCATTCAGAAAGTCGCAATTGACTTGGGCGACTAGTTGGGCATGTTGGAATTCGTGCCATGACCTTGTTTGAGGACAGATTTTTCTCCGAGGTTGCTGTTGTTTGATATCCATGGCTATTGTACCTGTATCTCCACTTTCGAGGTCTTGGAGAGTGTTGCATCCATCCGGAGGTCGCGAGATCCTTGTTGGAGGTTATGTGTTAGCCGCGGATCTGTTATAGCTAGACATTGTGGTTTTGGTATGATTGTGAGTATAGACTTACTGACGACGCATTTGGTTGTGTTCGAGTGCCTCGAGAAGAAGGTTGTGTTTCGACGACCAGATTTTCCTGAGATGCTGTTTCTTGGTGATGGTCAAGCGGTTTGTGGAGATTAGTTGTGTTGCATGCTTAGCCCATGTTGTGGATACTACGGTTGCTGTGTCGATATTGGTGACATTGTGGTGGTTCTCGAGTTTCCAGGTGTATTCCGGAGGAGTTACCACGTGTTCCTCCAGTTCGGGAGATTGACTACACCATTGAGCTTGTACCGGGCGCTGGACTCATTTTACCGGCATCTTGTCGTTCGGAGCCAGCGGAGCTGATGGAGCTACAGTTTCGACTCCAGGAGTTGCTGGAGGAGATTTCAGGAGATTTTATGCGACCCAGCGTACCTGCGTGCTGTACTTTTGCATTGTGTGTACGGACGTTGGATGATTTGATGAGGTGGTGCATTGACTATCTGAAGCTCGATTTGCTTCAGAGGAGAGTGAGTATCCTCCGTTTCGGATTGACGAGTGGTATGGTCAGCTTGTGAGAGCTTCAGTCTTTTCGAGGATTGATTTCGGATCCGGATACCATCAGTGGAGGTTTGATGAGTCAGATGTGGCTATGTTGGCTTTCGGATCTCGGTGCGGACATCATGAGTTCTTGGTCACGCTGTTGGGTTGACCAATGCCCCGTAGATCGTGTGGACTTGATGGACCATGTGTTCAGACAGTTTCTGGACGAGTTGCGACCATGTTCGTCGGCAACTTCCTGATGTACTCCAGGAGTGTGGACCAGTACCTGATGCAATTGCGAGCGATTTTGCGGATTTCGCGAGGTGATCAGTTATTTGCGAAGTTCAGCCAGTGTGAGTTTTGGCTGATTAGCATGAAGATTTTAAGCTGTGTGATGCTATCCGAGTGAGTGATGTGGATCCTGACCAGATTGAAGCCGTGTTGATTTGGGGTTTGCTCTACCATTGTACCAGAGATTCGGAGTTTCTCTTGGGTTTGGCAGGCTATTACCGACAGCTTGTGCAGGATTTTTCCGGATTGTCACTCTACTTCCCGGATTGACGAAGAAGGCATCAAGTTCATGTGGTTCGATGCACTCGAGGAGAGTTACTTCCTCTTGTAGGTTGGTGACCGTTACTGCGGTTTTGACCTTACCCGACGACCGCGACGTGTTTGTGGGTTATGTCGATGCATCGAGATTTGGTTGGGTTGTGCTTTGATGCTGTGTAGCAGAGCGGTGTCTCATGGTTACGGATATTGGAAACCTTATGAGGCTACGTATCCAGAGTTTGATTTGGGTGTAGCTGTATTTGTGTTAGTATCAGAGAGTTTGAGACACTATAGCTATGACGTGCAGCGCAGTGTAGGATGTACACTGGTCATTTGAGTTTCATCCACTTGCATTTTCGGCCAGATTTGGGCTTGAGGCAGTGTAGATGGAGGGAGTCGACTATTGACTATGGCTGCACAATTGAATTTGTTCGAGGAAGGCTAGTGGTTGTACTTTGACCATCCGTCTGGAATGTTGTTGCTGATGCATTCAGTTGAAAGTCGGGAGCTTCAGTGGTTCATGTGTGTGTGGCTCGAGTTTCCGTGTTAGCCGAGTTATGGGCTACGAGAATTGAGTTCGAATGTGATGACGTTGAAACTCATTGTTTTTACACGCAGTTGGCGCTAGTGATGCGGAGATGTATCAGATACTTTGAGTTTACTACTCGTGACGCAACATGAAGAGCGATATAGCAACCTGTTCGAGCGCAGCATGTGTACGCAGATGCCACGTTTGTCGACTAGCGATGGCTAGGAGACAGAGACTTGCCGAGAAGTGTCAGTCATTTCAGATTTCCGGTTTGACGTGTCCGTTGTTGCTGTGTTGTGTGTGTTGTATGCACTTTGATTGGTGATACCAGTTGTCAGGTCTTTGTGGACAGTTTGATGAACTTGGTATGTTTATTTGTACTTTCGGAGATGATTTCAGTGGCAGGCTGTTATGGCTGTGTTTGATGGAGGTTGTCCCTCTACGTGGTGAACCTGTGTCCCAGTTTGCTGGTCGAGGTATACGACAAGTGTTGGCGAGCTTTGCAGCGAGCATTGGGGACCAGATTACGAGCTAGTACCGGTTCTTGTCCTCGGATTGACGAGCGATCTTTGAGGACTATTCAGGCCTTGGAGGGCATGTTGTGGACCTCGGTATTACAGTACCGGTTTGTTGACTACTATGATTTTGAGGTTGTTTGATGTTAATTTGAGGTATGTTGTTGTACTCCATTGTGTTGGAGTGAGTTTGATTTGGTTGAGTTTGAGTTGATGTTTGAATCTGATTTTGTAGGATGTGCTACCACAGACTGTCAGATTAGCGGAAATAGGTTGATAATTGTTTGAGTTTGATGCTTAAGTTTCGTTGGTATGAGCAGGTCGTGTTGTGATTTGCCTTGATGTTTTGATCCATATATGGTCATAGACGAGTTTGTGTTATGCCGTATAGTTCGGCATCACCTATAGTGTTGGCTGTTATGTGTGTTGTGCTGTGTTCCGTGTTGTGGAACTGTGTTTCAGGTTTGCTACGTGTTGTGTACCCTATATGTTCCTTATGCAGGAACACTTGGCGATTGTGTGAGCCAGTTCGGATTTGAGATGTGAGGGTATAGGGATTCCAGCACGGAATTGTCTCCTATTGTGGAGTTTGTGATCAGAGTTGTTCGGTTGAGATTGTCGTTGGTAAGTTGAGCAGTATGCAGAGGCAGTGCTCCTACCTTGTAGTCGACAGACTTGGAAATTTCGAGGTCGAAATTTTTCTAAGGGGGGTGGATTTGTGACGACCTGGACCAGAATCAGCAGTATGATCAGCTTGATTCGTGAGTTACTGCGTAGCCGCAGATTGACGACAGGGTTTGAACCGCCAGGGATTGTTAACGACTTAATTATTGGCCGAGAATTTGAGCTGAGTCTCTTCTCGAGAGTCGTTGTACATGTGATTACGAGTTCGTGGGCAGTTTCGGTTCGTTATTTGGACGATCGAGGAATTAGTTATGAATATTTGAAGTTTCGACGGAAACAGATTTAAATGGCGGGTTTGTTCGCGACTAAATTACCGGACGAGAATTTGGTCTCGGCTTCTTCACGGAAGTTGTTCAGAATTTAATTTCGAGTTCGTGGGAACTTCCGGAGCATGATTTGGAGTTACGAGGAATTAGTTGCGAATTTTGCCGTTTGTTGATTAACTAGTCGATTTAAATGTGTGTTGGTTCGAGGGTTGACTTTTTATCCGTTTGGCCGATGTGTTTGACTTTGAGTGATTATTGAAGAGTACATCGAGACGAGTTTGTGGCCGCGAGAATTATTGGAATCGGAATTACGACGGAAAAGTTATGAGTATTCAAAGTTTGTCGAATTGGATAATTATGAGTTTCCAAATTGGGAAAGTTTTAAATGAGTATTTATTGTGACTTTCCCCTTTGGGAAAGTCAAACCTGGGTTGAATTGGGTTGACCGACCAGTTTAGGCAAGGGAGAGAAGCTCACGGTGGTAGCTCACGGCTTCCATGGTGGTGAAGGATTCCGGCCACCCCGTGGGACGGGGTTGGTCCCATTCGATGCGTCTTGGTCCCGTGATGGTGACTCCGGCCTTCTTTCACGGCAAGGCTCGCCGGAGAGTGAGAGAAATCCGGCCAAAAATGGAGGAAAAACTTTGTGATTCGGGTTCCATGTTTGGGACCGATTCGAGCTGAAATTCTTAGTGGGCTTTGAAGCTCTCCTCACCTACATGCTACCCTGTAAGTTTGGTGCTCTAATTTTGCTTGAGCTTGGAGAATTTTGAGATTTAAATTTGTGGAACAATTCGGTTTTGCATGAAATTGAGCTAGTTAGAGTGAGAATTGGCCTTAACCTATAACTGGAAAGTTGTTGGAATCGTCGAGATCTTTGAAACCATGTGTAGCACGAAATTTTCTGGGCAGGTTTGGATTTTCCGGCGACTGTGGCAGCGGCGACGGCGGCGGCGCGGCCGCCGGCGGCGGTGATTTTTCGCCCGGAGTAGTTTTCGACGAAATGCATGTCATTTGACTCGAAATCGCGCCCCGATCGCAGTGGGGAGGTTCGTTTTTCGAGTTGAGCGTCCGAACGTAAAGCGAGGGGTTCGTGATCGTTGTTTTGGCGAGGGACTTTCCGCCGGATCACGGGTTAACGCGATACGCGTTACGCCAGTCTGTGAGTGGACATTTCTTTTCACGGACTATTTGCGAGTCTTGATATACGATTTATGAACTTGAGCATGCATATGAGATTTCGGATTACATGAGCATGTGTTTTACGATTATACGATTATACTTATACGGATATACGTATACGAGTATACATATACTTATATGTTGTTCATGCATTTGCATCGAAATGTTTATGATTTGGTTTACACAGAGTACAGTCGTGGTTACGTTGTTGTATCGATACACTTGCCTCTCGGCTGATCCCCGATGGTAGGCTTTATTCCAGGGGAGGCTGTGACTCTTGACCCGAGGTCTTTACCGGGGGGAGGCAGACCTTTGACCTGAGGCCATTTCCGGCTAGAATCACATGGAAGTCAGGGACTCCGTGGTTCTGACTGTACTAGCACGGGTGTGTCCACGAGCGACCCCGTGAGATTTTTATGCATGCTCCGTATACGTGAGGAGTTAGAGTCTCCCTCGTGTACTCGGACGCGTGAGGAGTTAGAGTCTCCCTCGTGTACCATTTGATTATTTATGCTTTCGACTCGCATATGTTTTTATTGTATTTATTACTTGGTGAAAGACATTTATTTTCGTCCACTCACTCTAACGTGTTTATTGTCTTTCCCCTGGGCTTTTCGGTTTCCGTGCCCAGTTTGCAGTTCAGGCTCTGGTGTCGCATGTCGTGGTCGGAGGCATAGTGCTCGAGCTACTTTGTTTCATCCAGTAGGTTTATTGTTCTACCTACTGTGGTATGCGTATACGATTATGTATTAGATGTCGCTCTGAGCTTCCTGTTGAATACGTTATACGATTTTACACTGGATTTCAGTAAAGTGCATATATATTTACTACTTTACTTTACTGTTGATATATTGAGAAATCCGGATGGGATTGGTGCCCACGGTTTGATTTTTGTGGCATAGGATGAAGTGTATTTTCCGCGTGCAGGTAATGGCAATTCTACGTTAGTAGCGAAACTCTGCCCAAATTTCGAAAAGTTTTTGTTGGTTCGTGTTTTCGAAGGGGTTCGATTCCGGTTTAGGGAGCTAAATCGGGGTTGGGTCCTTTCATCTACTGCTTCACCATGCTCGCTCCATGTAGTGTAACTCCACATCATACCATTTTCATACAGATGTTGCACCATAACATTAACCTCTGCATACTGACAATTAAGACATTTCTGACACGGACACCTGAAACGTTTCTTTCCTTGACTATGTTCTATCGCAAAATTCACAAATTCGCTAATTCCATCCATATACCAGACATCACATCTATTCTTAACCTTCATCCAACTCTTGTCCATACTGCTACAAAATATTATAATTAATTAATTATTACATATATATATATTAGTCCATTAATTTACGCTTAATTATACGTACTCGATCTACATCGATCCATCAATTACGTACGTACGTAATTTAATCGATCTGTAAATATATATATAGCTAACATCCTTGCATGTATGTACGTACGTTTTCACTAAATATATATTAATTAAGCAAATTTTAACTGCGTACGTACCTGCTGGCATTCTCGATATCTGTACGTTAATTAAGCTATCTAGCTAGTCAGCGGAGATCCCTTATCGATCCTGATTCTTCTCGGCCGCCTTCTAGCTAGCTCCCTTCTCCTTCTCTCTTCTCCTTCAATTCTTCTTCAAATGGAATGAAGAGATCGAGGATCGGATTGAATGAATTCAGTTTGGCATCGGGCTTATATAATGCTTCACTTAGACGACGAAGGTGTCGGTACGTCGTCTAAGTGGAAGTACGTTACGTACTCGGACGACGGCGTGTCGGTCCGTTGTCCAGGCGATCACCTGGACGACGGAGAATACCGTCTTCGTCGTCCAGGTGATCACCTGGAGGACGGAGAAGACTCCGAGGTCCAGGTGATAGCCTGGACGACGGAGATTGTATTCTCCGTCGTTCAGGTGGTACTTGGACCACGGATTCTTTTCCGTCGTCCAAGTGTCACTTGAACCACGGAACAATTACGTTTCCGTGGTCTAAGTGCTGTTTTCTTGTAGTGATTGCCGTCCCCCAGCATGAGTCTAATATGCGAATCGAACAATAGTATCTAGGCTTTGTACAAACTGTTAACGTTTTGATTTGTGCCAATTTTTTCTATATAACTTGATTTGTGGTTGAATGCGTTTTTGTGGTTGAATGAGTTTTTGTGTTTTTAAATTGTGATAGGTCGTGACTTGGTACATTAATTTTTAATTTTTATTTTTTTTATTTTTCACGCAATGTCTGTTAGTATTGCATAATTAGTTGTACGATTAACATACTTATCCACTTAAGCAGATTAGTAACACCTACTCAACCACATGCGAGACCACCAAGGAGGCTACAACTTTACTCGCCGGACCCACCCCCTCCGGGCACGCACGCGCCCGTGGGGGGCGCGCCCGAACATGCGGATCACACACCAGCAGGAACAACAAAGTCCCACATCGAAGAACACCACCAGGTCCCTATCTCAACCACCTATATATATCAGGTATTTATTACAGGTAAGATCAATCCATCGAACGGTATCTAATTCCATTCGATCTCAACATACTCATTCAATCCATCGAACGGTATCTAATCTCATTCGATCCACATCACACCACTCGCACGTTCGCTTGACTGTTATATCCAATACACATTCTGACTTAGGCATCGGAGCGTTGAAGGCGGGCCACCCCGTCTTGACCCCTGACCGCCTGCTTCATTGTTGTATTCTTCTAACAGTTGCCCCCGAACGCCCGAGGAGAAGGAAGGAGAGCAGAGCCCGCCCATCCGAACAGCCCCACCGTTCGGACGCACCAAGGAGGAGAGGTCCGCACGCACGACCGTGGAAGGAAGAGGAAGCTTATTCTTGTTGCTTCTGCCCCATTACGCCTCCGCGCGTAATTCGGTAGAAACATCTGGCGCCGTCTGTGGGAAACTTACAAATTGCAAACCTCGTATAAACACCACCGAAACCAAAGGTCCACATGCTCAACCCGGCGACTAACGACAGCAACACACCTGAAGGAGGGACTCCGCCAGGATCGATGGGGCGGAGCGCACAGGCAACCGACGGGGACGACAGGGACGGGCGCATCAATGGCATGGCCCAGGAATTGCGGGAGGCAGCGCTCGAGATGGCGGAGGAGCGCCGAGCCCGCCGAAGGATGGAGGAACGGCTGGAGGCGCTCATCGGCCGGCGGGCAGAGCAGCACGAAGAAACACAGGAGACCGCCAGCGAGGTGCGCCCTCTGTTCGCCAGAACCAACGCCCGAGCGCCCTCACCCGTGGAGTCATCACCCCCGACAAACAACAACCTGATCCTACGGATGGAGGAGCTGGCGGAGGAAGTCTCACGCTTGCGCAAGGACAAGCTGGCAGGTCAGGGCGGGACGTTCGCCCCCCGGGTCAGCCCGTTCTCGGCGCACATACTGGAAAGAGGAAGGGATCCCCACGCCAAGATAACGAAGATTGCCCGGTTTGACGGGAGCGGGGATCCACGGGCACACGTGGACGAGTTTCGGTCCACCACGGACGGAACCCGATATTCGGACCCAACGTTGTGTTTCCTGTTCCAGGAAACACTGGCGGAGGAGGCACGGAGCTGGTTCTACGAAATCCCGCCAGGGTCCATCCACTCGTTCCTCGAGTTGGCGGAAAGTTTTCAGAGGCGCTATCGGCTCCAGGGGAAGTATAACACCACGTGCGTCCTCCTGAAGGTCCGCCAGGGGATGGACGAGGGCTTGTCGAGCTACATTAATCGATGGAGGACGCTCGCAAGCACGTGCAGGGACCTTGACAAGCGGGTGGCCAAGGTCGCCCTGATGGACAACCTGCTCGCTACCCCCTTCGTAGAGAAACTCGTGAGGAAGGAGCATCTCGACTACGACGAGGTCATGGACCTGATCGTACAGAAGGCACTGGTGGAAACGCGGGTGTAATGGTCCACCTCCGAGTCTAGCACAAACAGACCATCGAGGGGCGCTCAGCCCCAACGGCCCTCGAACGGCGGGTGGGCTCCGGCCGGAGGACACAAGGGGCACCAGAGCACACCAGGACGGAGCAGTCGAAGGCCTCCCTTTCGCAGCCACCGGGCGGAGGGATCGGCGCGGCAGGGCGCCCGTCAACCAACAGAGCGGAAGGTCCTTGCAATCAATGGGCAGTCACCCGAGCCGCTCCTCCACCTGCATTGGCACCAGCTCCCGCAACCGAGCGGCGTGACGGCGGCGATGGCTCCGGTCGGCCGGATCCCGGGCATTTGGTGCGAGTACCACAACGCCCCCACACATCACACGAACAACTGCCCACTGCTCAGAAGAGCCCTCGAGGATATGAAGGAGACCGACCGCCCCAGGACGGGCGGACAGCAGCGCCAGGCGGGCACCGGGACCAGTGGCACTATCAACACGATATCCGGAGGCAAACGCAAAGAGAGAGCCTCATCGCCCAATCGCCCGAACAGGGACGTGCTAGCGATCGGGGCAAGGAGTGCGCCCGGGGCACAACGAAAGGAAGCGCCCACCATCAGCTTCACGGCAGAGGACGAGGAAGAAAACTCAGGGGACGGCACCTTACCATTCGTGATCGACGCGATCATCGGCCAGTTCCTTGTGCGGAGGGTGTTAGTCGACAACGGGGCGTCTGTCAACATAATCTACTTGGACGCATATAAGGCGCTCGGCCGACCCGCCAGTAAGATGGCACGGGATCATGAATGCATCGCCAGCTTCACAGGCGAGACTTCGTATCCTATCGGGAGTGACAGCCTGCGGGTCGAGGTTGGCGCGCCCGATTCCCCGCGCAGCGAAATCCGGACAGACTTCACCATCATGGACACCCCCTCCCCCTACAACGCCATACTCGGGAGGCCAGGGATCTGCAGACTGAGGATGATCGTCGCAACACATATGCTCCTCGGACGGTTCCCAACCAAGCACGGAGTCGGGCATATCCGAGGATACAGCAGCGAGGAGGCAGCGGAAGCTCAGAACAAGCATGAGGTCCTCGCCCTGGAACCCGCGCCAGGATCGGAGGTGCCCGACGATCCCCGTGACGGACTAATGGCCGTATCACCCGTCCCCGAACGCGAAGAACTGAGGACGATCCAGATATCCTCCGAACACCCGGAGAGGACGGTCCAGATCGGGGCATCACTAGCCCCCGCAATAGCCGAACGACTGATCGCGCTGCTGAAAGAGAAGCAGGAGGTGTTCGCCTGGTCGTACAAAGACATGCCCGGAATCAGCACGAACATCATATCCCACCGACTTAGCATCAGCGCCAGCGCCCGGGTAGTGAAGCAGAAGCGACGGGCGTACAAAGCGGAGCACTACGCGGCCATGCACGAAGAGGTGAACCGACTGCTGGGCATCGGGTTCATCCGGAAGGTGGATTATCCTAAGTGGATTTCCAACGCGGTAATGGTGCAGAAGAGCAACAAGAAGTGGAGGATGTGTATCGATTACAGTAACCTCAACAAAGCGTGCCCAAAGGACAGCTTCCCACTACCAAGGATCGATCAACTAGTGGACGCAACGGCAGGGCACGAGCTCTTATCAATGATGGACGCTTACTCGGGCTATAACCAGATCTTCATGAACCCCGCGGACCAGGAAGCAACGACGTTTTTCACGGACAAAGGCCTCTATTGCTACGTCGTCATGCCCTTCGGGCTGAAAAACGCCGGCTCCACCTACCAGAGGCTCATGAACACGATGTTCCACGGCCTCATCGGCAACATCGTGGACGTATACGTGGACGACATACTGGTGAAAAGCGTCCGGGCGGTCGACCACGTCCAGAACTTGGGGACTGTGCTCGACATCCTCATCAAGAATGGCATGAGGCTGAACCCCGCTAAATGCACCTTCGGGGTCACCAATAGCAAGTTTTTGGGATACATTGTCAGTCAACAAGGGATCGAGGCCGCGCCAGCCAAGGTCAAGGCAATCATCGACATGAAACCGCCCGTCAAAAGAGTGGACCTACAGAGCCTCACAGGAAAACTCGCATCCCTGAACCGTTTTATCTCACGCTACTCGGACAGGTGCGCACCATTCTTCAAGGCCCTGAGAACCACGAACAAGCGCGAGGTCGCATGGACACTCGAGTGTGAGGAATCTTTCCTTCAGATCAAGGAATACCTGGCGTCCATTCCGCTACTCTCTAGGCCCGTCCGAGGGGAGGTCCTGTACCTCTACTTGGCCGCCTCCCTCACGGCCGTCAGTTCCGCCCTCATCCGCAGGGAGGACCACACGGAGTTACCTGTTTTCTTCTCGGGAAAAGGCATGACAGGCGCTGAGTCACGATACCCAACAATCGAGAGGATGGCGCTCGCGCTTGTGACCGCTGCCCGACGGTTGAGGCCATATTTCCAGGCGCATAGCATCCACGTCCTCACCAACACACCCTTACGTCAGATACTCCAATCGCCCGACCACAGCGGTCGCCTGGCCAAGTGGGCCGTCGAGCTTAGTGAATTCGACCTCGAGTACAAACCTCGCACGGCAATCAAGGGACAGGCCGTGGCGGACTTCATCGCCGAGTATACAGAAGCAGAGGAAGCGCCCGCCCAAGCACCCAACGACCCGACGGCGGAGACGTCCGACAAGGCAGAGGCCTCGGGACGACCACTCTCGGAGTGGAACCTCTACGTCGATGGATCCTGCACGAAGAAGGTGAGCGGCGCCGGTATAATCCTCACCGGGCCGGGAGGGGTGAACGCGGAGTACGCCCTCAAGTTCGAATTCAAGGCGACGAACAACGAGGCCGAGTACGAGGCGATCATCGCAGGTCTACAACTAGCCAAAAATTCGGATGCGCCCGACCTCAACATCTTCAGTGACTCACAGCTGGTGGTGAGCCAGGTCGGAGGAGAATTTCAGGCGAAGGAGGAATCCATGATCGCCTACCTAAAGCACGTCCAAACGCTGATCAAAGGATTCAAATACGTCAACATCAACCACATACGCCGAGGATTCAACGCAAAAGCGGACAAACTGGCCCGGTTGGCCACAGCGCCCGTACACACTGGACCGGGGCAGCGTATCGTCGAAGTTCTGCGACGGCCGAGCATCTCGGACGCAGGACAGGTCTTGGCGATCGAACCTCACAAGCACAGCTACATGGACGAGCTCATCGCCTACAAAGCCAGGGGAGAACTACCGACGGACAGAAAGGCGGCCAGAACCATCGTCGCCCGGGCAGCCAACTTCAGCGTACGGAGCGGGACACTCTACCGACAGGGCAGGACTTGGGCCAGCCTTAAATGCGTCACCCCGACAAAAGGCGACTCCATCTTGAAAGAGATCCACTCGGGCACGTGCGGCCACCACGCGGGCGCCAGGTCAATCGCGCACAAGGCCCTTCGACACGGATTCTGGTGGCCCACCATCCACGCAGACGCTACGGCACTGACGAGTAAGTGCCACCAGTGCCAGCTCCACGCACATCACCACCATGCGCCTGCCGTTCCCCTGTCCATCCTCCTGTCGCCCGTTCCATTCGCACAGTGGGGACTGGACCTGATCGGAGAACTCCCAAAATCGAAAGGGCAATATAGGTATCTGATCGTCATCATCGACTACCACACGAAGTTCATCGAAGCCCAGCCCATGGCAAAAATCACCACGGAGAAGGTGGAACGTTTCCTCTGGCGCTTCCTCTTCTGCCGATATGGGACCCCGATCAGCATCATCACGGATAACGGGCCTCAATTCAACAACTCCAGGCTGATAGATTTCTGCAAACGCCAGGGAACGGACCTCATCTTCGCGTCACCCGCGCACCCCCAGACAAACGGACAGGTGGAGGCGGCAAATAAAATCATCAAGTCCGGCATCAAAAGGAAGATAGAAGATATCGAACCAGGGGAGGCAGGCTACGGCCACTGGCCCGACATCGTCCCAGAAATCCTGTGGTCCATCCGAACGACAGCCAACGCAGCCACAGGCGAGACCCCGTTCAGCCTTACGTTCGGAACGGAGGCCGTGCTACCCTTGGAAATCACCCATCAGAGCCCGCGGATCGAGGGGTACGACCCGCGCACAAATAGCGAGGGACTAAGACTCAACAACGACTTGCTAGAGGAGCGCAGAGACATGGCGCACCTACACAATGCCGCCAATAAGCAGAGGATCGCCCGGTTATACAACCAGCGCGTACGGGCTCGCCCTATCCAACTAGGGGACTGGGTAATGAAGGCAATCCAACAGAAGGTAAAGGCGCTCCGCCCATTGTGGGAAGGACCGTACGTCGTTGACGAGGTAATAAGCGACAGCACTTTCTACCTTAGAGACATGCAAGGCCAACGACTGCGTCACCCATGGAACATCCAGCACTTGAGGAAGTACCTTCACTAAATCTTACCATATATTCTTACCATATATTCTCATCCAAGTGTCAACACTGTTGCGTTTGTCCTTACCCCGCCCGCCTACACACTCGGGGGACTGGGGTCAGGCTTACCACAGGTACAATAGGGAAACGCGCGCCTAAACGAGTTACTGAGTTCATTCAAAAAAGCAGGGCACACAAGCGGACACAAAAAAAAAAACTTCATTCATCCCGCCGGAAACAAAAATCAGCTGGCGTACAATCCAGAGCACAAAGGCCCGATCAAGACAGAATGGAAAGCAAAAAACCTACTCTATTTCTACAAAGACAAGAGAAACAGCTGCCCTACTTCGCGCCGCCCGCGCCCGCGCCATCACCCTCGCCCGGCAGCACCCCCTGCTCCACCAACCACGCGTTCAGCTCATCCACCTTCAGGAAAGGCCGCGCCATGTCTTGAAATTGGACGACCTGAACCTCGGCCTCGACCTCCACCAACTCCTTGAACTCCGCAGAATTCTTGAAGTCAGCGACCGCCTCCAACCGCGCCTCTTCGCGCGCCTGTCGAACTTGGGCTTGCGCCTCGGCCATCAGGCGGGACTCCACCTCAGCCACCCTATTGACCGCCGCAGCCTTCTCCTCTTCAAGGGCGGCGAGGGCTGAATCGCGCTCAGCCTTAAGTATCTCCGCCTGCGCCTCCCGCTCACTAGCCAGCCGCTCCGCCTTCATACAATTATTCGCGAGCCTGGTTATCTCCGCCTGGGCTCTCTCCGCACACCGCCTGTTGGCGAGGCGCTCACGCGCCAAATACATCTTGCGCTGCAGCGCCAGGCAGAGGTTATAGGCCGTGTCCATATCATCTTTATTGCCCGCACCCACCTCTGGCACCATCACATCTACGGCCTTCATGGCCTCCTCAAGGGACTTTGCCAACGGAGTATAGCAGGCAAACGGGTCATCAGGCCGAGCAGCGGACACCTTGACTGGCGGGTTCTCCGTGCGCAGACGCTTCTCGGGGGGGCCACTGGGTGGGCTGGGCGCTCGGGACCTGGCGGCAGGACGCTCGGACGATTGGGGCGACGAAGAGGACTGTCCGCCTGCCCTGGACGCGCGAGCAGCATCCCGCGTATCGTCTCGATCCTGCCGGCGCATATCACGACTATCCTGGCGCTTCTCCCTTTGCCTCTCGGCACGATCGGCTTTCTCCTGCGCCCTTGCTCCGCCGGATTGGCCTGACGGGGGGCGGCGGGCGCCTGCCGGGACAGCAGGGGCATAATCACCCACGGCAGGGGGGGGGAGCTTGGGCTGCTCAGTCTCCCCAAGCGCCAGACCACCTCGCCCATCATCCACCACCAGTCGGGCTTTCGCCCCGGTACCTCGTAGGTCGGCCATGCGGCGCTTGGCCACATCACTGGCAGAAGCATTCTTACCAGTCATCTTCTTAACTACAGCAAGCAAACAAAGCAACAGGTTAGCAACAGCAACGGCAGCATCTAAATCTACTCTACTACCAGACAAACAAACTACAGGCACACATACGCGGCCGCTTGGCAAGGCGCGTCTCCACGATGACATCCCAATGACAGGCGGCGTAAAACGACCTCGCCTCCGGCGCTGGGTCAAAAACAAACTTCAGACGATTGACCCGAGCTTCCTCGACGGGCGTCATCGGGTACTCATTAGCGTCCAGGGGCTGGAAGGATTGGGGAACCCGATCAATCAGGTCGGCATGCTCAACATACACATCCGAGAAGGAACCCAACTCCCAATCACCGCCCACCAGGCAACTGATCGTACGCCAGTTGGTCGCGGAACTAGGTGGATCCGACAGCCACCACGACACGCGCGGCTCCACGGTGACGGTTCCCCAATCCCTCTTGCGCGTCGAGTAACGCAGACGGAAGAAGTGAAGGAACTCCGCCCGCGTAGGATGGTCTAGTCCGCTCTTTCGGAAAATATTGAACATAGCCACAAGCGTATGCGTGAGAGTGGGCCCGCACTGACCTAGCGTGATGTTCAGCAGCGCCAGCATATACTGGAAATACGGGTGCAAAGGCAACTTAATCCCCGCCTTCAGGTGATACTCGCTCAAACACACATGACCAGGCGGCGACCGGGTGAACGTATGGCCTCTACCCGGCGCCCGCAACTTTACAGATGCAGGGATGTGATAGTCTCTCGCCCACCTGTCCAACTCCGAGGAGGATGGCGCACGTTCGGGCTCTTGGACGGGCGTGCCATCAGGGAACGCCCAGTAGACAGGACCACCGGCCGTAGGTTGAGGAAGTGAATCCCCCCCCTCCGACCTCTCTTCACCCCAGTGGGTAGATGCGCCCGACTGCTCGTCAAACTGCCCGCCCGACGAACCAGACGAGCTCCCCAACCCCACCGTCTCGAACGTTTGCCTAGCTTCCATTGGCTGCACGGCAGAGGTATCAGGCAAAATGAAATGCAATGGCGGGACACTCAACACAGACTCATCCGAAGACACACTGGACGTACCCGACGTACTCAACCCACCCGACCCACAACTAAACCACCCTAACCCCCGAATGTAGATCCGCTCGCGTGACTGATCGCTCGGTATCTCTATCGGCTCCATCCTATAGACAGGCGCACGACCAACACTTAGCCACAAATCCCTCCCTACACAGAAACACCCCACCCCCCCCTCCACCCCCAGCAAAAACAAAATCCCAGAAGAAACAAAAACAAAACACAACACAGATACAAAAACAACAAAACCAAGGATGAAAGCCTCACCAGATTGTGGGTTGCGGACTGAAACGTTCACGTCACAAACAGGGATCCCAGCCACAAAGAACACCAACACAGAGAGCTCAGACAAGGCACAGATTACAGGAAGGTTCCGGGAGAGTTTCTGATACGATATGAGAGTGATAAAGAAGAAAATGGCAGAGGAACCTTATTTATATTACTCAAGTGGGATACGCTAACGAACGCCAGTAGTCCGTTTTTCGCGTGTCCGCCCTCGGATCGTGACACGTGGCCAGGGCGGTTTACTCACCCTCCCAAGTAAACCGCGCCAACTCCTCAGCTTCCCGCCTCGATTTCAAAACCCTAGCACGGTCTCCCACGCACCGCCACGTGGCGCCCATACCCCACTCCCACGCGCCCACGCGCGTAACATCGGCCTCCGAATAATCATCACAACATCGGCATTTGGTACAAAAACACACTAGCATTCAAAACGGCGGCTAGCATTTATTACACCAGTTCCCCAAGAGCAGTCAAAAGGAATGTCACCTCCAAACATCTCATCAAAACACCACAAAACCCAAGACAAGGACAACACGACACGACACCACGCACCACCCGCATGATCAAGCGCTCGCTCACCACCACCAGGTTAGTACAAATACCGCTCGGACGCCCCGAAAGAGGGCTAAACGCCTGAATTCCCTTTTGGCCGTGTCCCGAACGAAGAGCTGCGCCGTACGGGATGAGATTCTTCCTCTACGTACGCGCACGCATTAGCAAGCCGGATCAGGCGGCAGAGGCATGGGGTCCGCCCTCTCTCTGAGCGCGCACTGAGACCGATGGGCGGCACGGGCATGGGGTCCGCCCCCTCCGTGGGCGCACCGTTACATGATCGAAGCGAAAGCCGGCTGTCATGACAGAGGCATGGGGCCAACTCCTCTCTGAGCGTGCAAAGTCGATGGCGGCACGGGCGTGGGGTGTTTCCCCTCCGTGTGAGCGCAATTCCACCCATGGGCGTGCGGTCCGACCCCTCCTTGCGCGTTCTGGGATTGATGAGCGCGGGCATGCGGTACGTCCCTCCGTAGCGAAACACAAGCCGGCTGTCATAACGGAGGCATGGGGTACGCCCTCTCTCTGAGGGTGCTAAGCCGAAGAACGGCACGGGCATGCGGTCCGTCCCCTCCGTAGCGCGTTACTTATAGGTCGCGGTCTTGATCCCCCCGTTGACGCTATACCGTACGGAACGGCATCCCCGTTGATGTACGCGGTGCACCGCGCCATCCCAATGCCGGTGTCACGAAAAACATTTAGCATACACACATCATACCATACATTCACGCATCATACCATTCATACATCATATCCTACATACTTACATATCTGCATATCTATGATACCTATATACTCGCAAAACCGATCCCACCCGGGCGCGCGGCTCCAGAATAGCAAGTCGTTCTGGAGGCCGGGCCCATAGGTACACCATCGCACGAACAGGTACACGCTCGGGCACCCCGGTCCCGCTCCGTCATGCGATCCCTTTCTTGACCGGAGAGTTGGGGGACTTGGGGGGGTCACAGGATCGTGACCGCTGCTCAACCGGATAAGTATTTCTTGCTAATCGCACACCCTTTTTCAACTCCCCAGTCAAGAAAGTTCTCTTTGACTTGGGGAATTGGGGGACTTGTTAGTATTGCATAATTAGTTGTACGATTAACATACTTATCCACTTAAGCAGATTAGTAACACCTACTCAACCACATGCGAGACCACCAAGGAGGCTACAACTTTACTCGCCGGACCCACCCCCTCCGGGCACGCACGCGCCCGTGGGGGGCGCGCCCGAACATGCGGATCACACACCAGCAGGAACAACAAAGTCCCACATCGAAGAACACCACCAGGTCCCTATCTCAACCACCTATATATATCAGGTATTTATTACAGGTAAGATCAATCCATCGAACGGTATCTAATTCCATTCGATCTCAACATACTCATTCAATCCATCGAACGGTATCTAATCTCATTCGATCCACATCACACCACTCGCACGTTCGCTTGACTGTTATATCCAATACACATTCTGACTTAGGCATCGGAGCGTTGAAGGCGGGCCACCCCGTCTTGACCCCTGACCGCCTGCTTCATTGTTGTATTCTTCTAACAGTTGCCCCCGAACGCCCGAGGAGAAGGAAGGAGAGCAGAGCCCGCCCATCCGAACAGCCCCACCGTTCGGACGCACCAAGGAGGAGAGGTCCGCACGCACGACCGTGGAAGGAAGAGGAAGCTTATTCTTGTTGCTTCTGCCCCATTACGCCTCCGCGCGTAATTCGGTAGAAACAATGTCAACACCGGTGGGCAATCTCCGGCGACGTCATTGCCGGCGACAAGTCGCTGGTAATGTCAATTTCGGCGAAAAAAAAAGACAAGGCCGGCGACGGCAGGTCGCCGGTAATGTCTCCATGCATTTCTGGTAGTGAGACTTTGAGGTTCCTAGCTCTCCAAATCTGCCAACAAGATATTAGTATTATTTCCAGCTTATCATTAATGGTTTTGTTACCTTCCATGGTTTCTCTTAGAATATTAAAGAGACCTCTTCCAAAAGTTGAGACATCTCAGTCAATGTTTTGCCACACAGACCTTACTTTCCTGCAATTGAGAAATAAGTGGTCTATAGTTTCTTCTTTAGAATTACAATAGGGACATAGATTAGTATTGATTATTCAATGTTTAAACAATCTACTCCGTGTATTAAGTATTTTTTGTATAAGGAGCCAGGCAAAGATTTTTACTTTATGAGGAATGCCAAACTTCCAGATCTTATTAATAAGATTCTGATGAATGTGTTTTTCTTGTTTTTTATTTTGAATCCAAGAGGCAGACTTAATCGTAAACTTCCCTTTAACATCCCCCCAGACAAAATGATCCTCACAATTCCTAAAAGAAATAGGAATACCAATAATGTGGTCAATAATATCTTTCTCAAAGAAAATCTCAAGCTTTGAGACATTCCAATTATTTCCTGTCATAAAATATTTAACCTTTTCTTCCCAATTAATTTGGGGAACCATATCAGGTTTGACCTTGGTGTGTAGTGGATAAGGGAAGACCCAGTTATGATTCCAGAACTGCACAGTTTTCTCATCCCCTACAATCCACCTCATTCCCTTACTCGGAATTTTCCTTGCATCAAGAATTCCTTTCCAGGCTTCAGAGTGTGAAGACTTCTTAGTACTGTTAAGAAAACCAGCTTTAGTTAGATATTTTTTCCTAACAATATCTACCCACCAATTATCTGGCTGATTGATAACTTTTCAACCTAATTTTGTAAGAGCTGCAAAATTAAAGACACTAGAAGATCAAAATCTCAGACCTCCAAAAAAAATTGACTTACAAATGTTTTTCTAACTAACAGGATTACATTTGGCATCATTTCCCCATAAAAAGTTCCTTGAAAACTTGTGTATTTCGTTGCAAACTTTATCTAGACATTTAAAGCAGGATAAAACATGATTAAGCATACCAGAAAGACAAGACTTGATGAGGACTAATCTGCCAGCCCTGGAGAGCGAGTCCCTTTTCCATCCAGAAAGTTTGTTGGAGATTCTTGAGATTAATTCCTTGGTATTGATGGTGTCTTTCCAAGCTGCCACATTGTTAATTTCTAAGTACCTACCAATAGTTGACTTGTGCTGGATTTCCAAAATACCCGCAATTTTATTCTTAGTGTTATTAGTGACCCTGTTAGAAAAGCAAAGGGAAGATTTATTAAAATTTATTTTTTGGCCGAATGCTCTAGAGAACTGGTTAAGGATTCTCAAGGCATTCCTGGCAGCCTTAGGAGAGGCCCTGCAAAAAATCAAACAGTCATCAGCAAAGAACCTTAGGACTGGACAATATCCCAATGTTACTTTCATGGTTGGCAGCTTTCAAATTAAGATGTCTAGTCAAAGGTTCAATACATAAAATGAAGATGTAAGGAGATATAGGATCCCCTTGTCCAATACCTCGAGAAGGAACAAAGCAACCCTCAGGTTTACCATTGATAATAACTGAAAATGAAGCAGAAGAAATACAGTCCATTACTAGGTTAATCCAGTTGTGATCAAAGTCGTAGCAGAGAAGGCAAGTTCTGATGTAATTCCAACTCAGGAGATCATAGGCTTTCTCAAGGTCTGTTTTGATTGCCATAACTCCAGTTTTGCCTTTTTTTTTCCTTTTAAAGTCACTGAATAATTCATGAGCTATTAAAATGTTATCCTGGATTGATCTTCCAAGAGCAAAGGCTCATTGATTGACCGAAATGCATTTTTCTAGCAAAGACTTAAGTCTCATAGCCAGAAGTTTAGTGATAAATTTGTAAGACACATTACACAGACTTATAGGTCTTAGGTGGTTTACTGTTTCCGATTCTTCAATCTTTGGGATGAGGACAATGTTAGTATGATTGAGGGCATTACAAGAGATTTTCCCTTTAAAGAAGTGATTTAACATACTGATTACAGAATCTCTTACCTCATTCCAGTTGTTTTGGTATAAAAAGGCATGGATGCCATCAGGTCTAGGAGTTTTCATAACTTTAATAGAATTAACTGCTTCCAAAATTTCTGCATAAGAAAATTCACTGGTAAGATGAGCATTATCTTCAAAGTTAATACATGGTTCAATAACCTTCAGAAAGGAAGTCATATCCGTGTCACTAGGATTTGACTGAGTTTGGAACCTCCTCTTGAAATCCCCAACAATATTAGAAATAATCTCATCAGGATTTGTAATCCAGTCACCCCTACTGTTCTTGATCTTGGTGATTTATTCTTCTTATTTCTAATTGTGCAATGAGTGTGAAAATAATTGGTATTGATATCTCCCAAAGTAATCCAGTCTACTTTAGCCTGCTGAGCCCAAAAGATTTCTTCACTGCTGTGAGTTTCTGAAATGAGCTTTTCAACCTCCTCATTTTTGATTCTCAAAGACTCAAAGAGTCAGGATCTTAATTGAGTTTGGATGATTTCACTCTCATCCTGCAAGTTTTTTAACCTGGTGAAAATGTCACCAAAAATATTTTTGTTCCAATCTCTAGCTTTGTATATGAAATAGTTGGTAATGGTTGTCCAGTGTTTCATAGGATCAGGATCTAACTTTTGAGACCAGATGTTGCTAGTAAAAACCTTGAAGCTAGGGTGTTTCTGTCACATGGCCTCGATTTTAAAGGTTCTATTTCTCTTGTTTTTTTCTCATCAATCGGCAAATAGATCATACTGTGATCAGAGCCATGTATAGGCATATTTGTGACTTTTATATTAGGAAACTGAGTCAAACCTGCAGAGTTAGTGCATAACCTATCAAGTTTCTCAAAGATTAGTGTTTCATCCTTGTGTTTATTAGTCCAGGTATAAGGTATTTTCTGGTGAGGGACATAAGTCACACCACAGTTGTTGAGAAACTCATTAAAATCTACCATATACTTGGTAAAGTTTCTATTGCCTCCCCATTTTTCAGAATGGTCAGCAATAATATTAAAGTCACCTGTGAAGAACCAAGCCTCATTGTTACTTGATCTGATGGATTCAGTTTCGGTCCAAAGATCCTTTTGTTTTTCCTTCTTTGGGTAAGCATAGACAAAGATGAAGAAAGCACATTTTTCACTGACATTATTCTTTATAAAACAATGTCTAAAATGATCATGCTGCAAAAGGATACATAAATTCACATTTTTAGAGTTCCAAGCTAAATACATTCCACCACATTGTCCTTATGAGGGAACAACTAATTGTTATCAAAAGATAGCTCGGAGATAATCCTAGTACCATTTTCAACGTGGATCTGGTGTCTAATACACACAAAATATCAAGGCAAAGTAACGAAACATAGAAATTGGCCCGTGATCTAAAGCCAGACCAGGAACTACCCTAGCTATTCTAAACACCTACAATCATTTGATAGACTTAGAGATATCCACATCAACCACTATGGCTTCCTCTTTATCCATATCCCACTCAACAATCATCTCTCTCTATCTCTTCTTAGGACTCTTGAAGCTAGAACTCACATCTATTAGCTCCTAATCCAAGTTTTTGACCCTTCCAGAGTGCGTACCAGAGGCAACAAGACCAGGTTTATCTGTAGAAAGCATAGGACCAACTGCACCCTCATACTTCTCTTGGTCAACATAATCATCACCATCAAACAGATAATTAATTGTAGAAACTAACAACCATAGATAGTGAGTACATGCTCAGGGGATCCCAATCCAAATTCAAATCCGGGACAATAGGAGTTTTCAGTAAATAATCAATGGATGAAAGAGAGGAAAAGGAAATATCTGATTCAATATTTGAGTCTGGATAATCATTCACCATGTCGTTGGACGTAGGAAATCCAATCAGAGGCTCCTTGCTAGCACTCAGCCTCTTGTTCCCACTAATAATAATATACCCTATCCTTGTTCCTGCACCTCTGGTGGCCTCCTTGTATGAAACTCCCTCCTTTGCATAAGAGTTATAATTGTTTGGCAAGCTTCTAGCACTAGTAGTTGCCCTACCAGTTCCAGTTCCTTCAGTGTACCCCTTACCATGACTAGTATTGCCATACTATCCAGTACCTGCCTCTCTCTTTTTGCCTTTTCCAGAGTTCTCAGTAGCTGACTCATCGTACCCTTGAAATTTGTAGAAAGTATGGTTTGGTTGGGGAAAAACCAACATGGCATTCTTAGGAACTCGGTTCCTAACTTTAGGGTCCACTTACTTGTCTGAGGGAAACACCTCCTCTTCATCAGATTCCTTCTCCATCAAAAGAAAATCCTCACCTATAGCTTTCTTGGGGCAGCGTCTCTGCTTGTGCTTAGGCTTCCCACAGTAAAAACCCACCGAAAAACGGTTCTCGTAGGATACAAGAACCTTAATAGGCTTGACAAACGCGTCACTAGAATGAACAACCACAACCTTAGGTAGGGGGTACCTAAGGTCCAGCTCCACACAAACTCTTGTGTACATGCACTGCGTATGCGTTTTTGTTACTTCATCCATTCCCAAATAGTTTCCTATGGGATTGCAGATGTCCCTAAAGTTCTTATCTACCCAATAATTGAGAGGAAGATTGGGTAGCCAAATCCAATAACGAACAAACTCGATAGACTCAAAAATTGGATTGAAGTTTTGAGAACACATCTGAACGTGAAAAATTCGCTGGTTAATGATCCAGGGACCATTGTCCAACACAAAGTAGAGATCCTCCTCCAATGAGAACTCCATTTTGAACCAACCATTTGTGAGCTTGCTCATGTTTAGCATGCCTTTAACATCTTTGAAGACCTCGCCAGCTTTCTCCATGACAACATCGTTATCCACCAGTTTGCCAAAAATACGTCCAACCAAGAAATATCGAGCGAAGTGCTCAGTGACATCATTCTCTGGAGCTTCCACGAAGACGTAGGTCTCTTTTTGGTCGATGTAGAACTTTGCACTGCCAAAGGTGAACTCAACATGAGGTTCATTGGTAGCAGGCCTTTGAAACTATGTTTGGCGAGTTGGGACAAGGTGTTGATGATCATTCAGCCAAGCTAGGGAATTATTTCTCAAGGCCATTTTGAGAGCAAAGTTAAACACACAACAACGTTGAGTGATTACTCTAGAGTAAGGAAGGTGATTATTTCTGTGATGCAGGCAAGAACTAAGCGCTCCATTTATTGCATGTACTAAGGGTGTAAGACACCACATCCAAATTAGGCCAATCCAGGATCTTCGCATGCAAGTGGCAGAGTAATGGGATTTCTGAGAGCATTGAACCGGTCAAATACGTAAAGGATCGATTGCAGTTCTCCAAATCTAGTTTACTGACGAGACTAGGGTTTGAGAGATGACACTACCAGAAATTGAGACATTACCGGCGACCTCCCGTCGCCGGCCTTGTCTTTTTTTTTCGCCAGAATTGTCATTCCCGGCGACAAGTCGCCGGCAATGACGTCGCCGGAAATCCCCCGCCGGTGTTAACATTGCCGGCGACGGGAAACGGAGTCGCCGGCAATGGCGGCGCCGCCGTGGCCGGAATTTGTGACATTGCCGGCGACTGAGGTCCATGTCGCCGGCAATGTTTGAAAAAATTTTGAAAAAAAAACGCGGTTCTGGATTGGGCCCAATTCCAGAACCTGCATTGAAAGACATAAACCGTACAATCATACAAGTTCAACAGTACACATAAATGTCTAACGTACAGTACAAATAGCAACGACGATACGAAAATTAACTACAACTACAGGTCAGGGTCCAGGAACTTGCGGGTCAGGGTCGAAGTAATCCATGTACTCATTTGAATTCCGGTGGCTTCCTTGGTCTTGCTCTGGCGTTGACTGGTGCGGTGGTGGTGGTGGATAGCTAGGGAACGGAGGGACCGGGACTGGGGAAGGTGTGGGGAAGGGTTGTCCGGTAGTCTGAGCCTCGTACATCGTCCGCATCCATGTGTACATCTGAGCCTGCACCTGTGTCTGCTGCATTTGGTACTCGGCCATCTGCCTCTTTTGCTCCTCCAACTCCTTCTGCGTCCTATGAAGCTCCGCCGCGAGGTTACGACTAGAAGTTGAACTTCTTGACCCGGTAGAGTATTCTGAAGTGTTCTTCAATAGTCCTTCGCCCGCCGTGCCCATTCCCCTATAGTAGTAGGTATTCTTTCTAGTCCCACACGTTTTTGCCATGATCCGAGCCGCTATCGGAGGATCAAGCGGATCGATCTGAGAGGCATACTGGGTGACTTCTTCCTCGGAGCAGTCAGGATGGTTAGTCCGAGCTATACTCATGGTCACTTCTGCGGTCGCCTCCTCCACTCTCGACTAATTGAAAAGGGAAAATGAACAACGTATTAGCTAACAAAATCTATTTCCATCTTGAAAAATAGTTTTATTAACACATGGAGAGGCGAAAGACTTACCGCTTCTTCAGGGCACTGCGGGTAGAACTTCTGATGAATATACACCAATGGGTTCAGCTCTTGTTGTTGCTGCGCCTTAGTCGACCAACCCATGTAGTTGAGTGAACCTGCATGATGGGCCCTGGTGTTTTTCAATCTATTCGCCCGGTTCGTCTTCGAAATCGCCTTGTTTGATAAACATATGAAAAAAAATTAGTAACCAACTATTTCAATCTGATACGATACATTATGCTTGAAAGATATATTAAGGATGCATACCCGAGCTTTGGGGTGCTCGAAGTGGGCTATCAGCCACAGCCACTCGTACTCCCTAAACCGGAATTCGCTAGGGGTGGAACCTCGGCCTAGCTCCTTGTATACAGTGTAATGGGAAGAAAGCTCGTTCTTCCACTCTTTATACCTATATTAAAACAAGGAAAAAAAGTTAGAGATATTAAAACACTTGATAAACAAAAATCTAACTCGATATATATTCAAATAAGTCGAAGCACATCACCTCATATGTAGTTGACGCTCTACCCACGTGTGAATAAGAACTTCATCCACGTCAAACCACACCTGCAATATGAATATATAAAAGGTAAAATTATATATTTATTCGGACTTAATTAATAAATGTAAAATTTACGTAATGAAAATACGATTTTACTCACACTGAGTGCATTATGCACTTGCATCTTCACGTAGATAGGCACAGATTCCCAATCTGGCCAAAGCATTGGGACCTTGTCCCGTACGATCGCACCGGCCATGCTGACATATTTGCGCGTGGTGTCGAATGCCTCGATCACCTCGCCATCCTCATTGGCCCTTATGGGCGTTTTCCTTCCGCCGGTGGCCTGCTCAAGTCTCTTCCCGGTGCAGGTGCCTCTAGCCCCTTTCTGTTTTCCAGTCCCATTAACGAAATTGCCTAATAATACAATGTCAACAAATTGATATCATTAATTGAACCTATCGCAAGTCTTAAGTAATAATTAAGTAATCAATCTGATGTTAAATAAAATTTACCTGCATCGTCCGTTTGTTGGTTGGTGCACCTCACACTCCAAAGATACACGGGGTCGAACGGGAGGAAGTTATACGCTTCCTCCACGCTCAGGAACTCCGGCCGTCCTTCAATATAAACAGGCATCCCCCTATCATCGAATTCAGGGATGACAGGAATCTCGTCGGGTAGGAAGAGACCGGACGGCGGAGATAGACGAGGCCTGGACGATGAGGCGCCAGCACCACCATGTGTCTCAGATGATTCCCGTGAAATGGGAGTAGGCACCATCCGAATATGGGGCATTCGGATTGAGGGAGTTTCTGATGCCCCCGTTGACTGTCGCTCGTCTGAGGCTCTGCCACCGGAGGGACGTCTGCTGATTGAGCGTCTAGAGACTGAGGCTCGAGGATCAACTTCCGGTTGCACGGCTCTTGATCGTGCAGCTTCCTCCTCAGCTCGCGCCTCTAGCAAGGCTCTCGTGCGAGCACTCATCATTGGCCCACTGGGCGTGTTGCTAACTGCGGGCGAGGAGGAAGCTTGACTACTGTTCCCTCCACTATTTCGGGAACCTCTCCGAAGCTAATTAGCCGCAAAACCTCCTGGACATCGTAATAGTCATGGATTCGGTAATTAACCGAAACGGTTTGGAACCGGAACCGTTTGTAACATAACGGTTCCAGTTACAATCAGTTCCGGTTCCAAACCGTTCCGGTTCCAAACCGTTTCGGTTCTATACCAAATCGGAACCGGAACGGTTTGGAACCGGAACCGTTTGAAACCGGAAGTGTTTGGAACCGGAACCGTTTGTAACATAACGGTTCCAGTTACAAACAGTTCCGGTTCCAAACCGTTTCGGTTCTATAACAAATCGGAACCGGAACGGTTTGGAACCGGAACCGTTTGAAACCGGAACTGTATACGTACGGGACCGTTTGTAACATAACGGTTCCAGTTACAAACAGTTTCGGTTCCAAACCGTTCCGGTTCCAAACCGTTTCAGTTCTATAACAAATCGGAACCGGAACGGTTTGGAACCGGAACCATTTGAAACCGGAACTGTTTATAACCGGAAACATTTGCAACATAACGGTTCCGGTTACAAACAGTTCCGGTTTCAAACGGTTCCGGTTCCAAACCGTTCCGGTTTAAAACCGTTCTGGTTCTAAACCGTTCCGATCCCGATTTCCACCTTCATTTATACGATTAATTAACAACTATATCACCTAAATTAAGAACTATACATATTCGATGTGTATATATATATACATCATGCATCTTAATTAAATTTATCCATCACATATTCATCCAAATCACAAACCCTAATTAATTTTCCACATTTATCACACATATATATATCATGCATCTTAATTAGGTTTAATTTCCACTTATATATACATCACACATTCATCTAAACCACATTTATACATAATTTTCACATATATATATACATCACTTCATTTTCACATACCTAAATATATATATACATCACATATATACATACATGCTAATTTAGAACTTATCACCCTAATTTCCAACTTAGCACCCTAATTAATTTACACATACACATACACATACACATACACATACACATACACATACACATACACATACACATACACATACACATACACATGCAAAAAAATAATTAAAAATTGAGAGAGAGAGAGAGAGGGAGAGAGAGAGGATCGGACCTGCCATTTCTATACCACCTACAATGCTTTGCCGATCGACTACAATGGTGAGGGGAGGAGAGGAGGGGAGGAGGGGAGGAGGAGATTTTCGGAGGAGGAGAGGAGAGGGGATCGGTGGAGAGGAGGAGAGGGAGAGGAGGAGTAGAGGATAATGAGGAGGAGTGGGAGAGGAGGAGGAGGAGGTGAACTCGCCGGACCGATTTGGGAGGAGGAGAGGGAGAGGAGAGGGAGAGGAGGAGGAGAGGGAGAGGAGGAGAAATGAAAGGCTCGGGCTATCATGCATCTATCCAGAAAACATTGCCGGCGAGTTTCTTATAACTCGTTGGTAATGTCATTACCAACGACTTCAACTCGTTGGTAATGACATTACCAACGAGTTATAAGCAACTCGTTGGTAATGACATTACCAACGACGAGTTAACTCGTGGGTAATGTCATTACCAACGAGTTGCTTATAACTCGTTGGTAATGTCATTATTTCCCGAAAAATATCCGACAACATTTTCCGTCTACGATTTCCGGCTACATTTTCCGACTAAAATTTCGATTATCGATTTCTGTATACGTACGATTAACGACTACATTTTCCGACTACAATTTCGATTAATGATTTCCGTATACGTACGATTAACGACTACGATTTCTGTATACGTACGATTAACGACTACATTTTCCGTCTACGATTTCCGGCTACATTTTCCGACTACAATTTCGATTATCAATTTCCGTATACGTACGATTAACGACTACATTTTCCGACTACAATTTCGATTAATGATTTCCGTATACGTATGATTAACGACTACAATTTCTGTATACGTACGATTAACGACTACATTTTCTGACTACGATTTCCGGCTACATTTTCCGACTACAATTTCGATAATCAATTTCCGTATACGTACGATTAACGACTACATTTTCCGACTACAATTTCGATTAATGATTTCCGTATACGTACGATTAACGACTACAATTTCTGTATACGTACGATTAACGACTACATTTTCCGTCTACGATTTCCGGCTACATTTTCCGACTACAATTTCGATTATCAATTTCCGTCTACGTACGATTAACGACTACAATTTCCGTCTACAATTTCCGACTACATCATTAACGTACTAAGGATGATAATCGTAATCATCGTCATCACTTGAGTCTGACTCGGTTTCATAGGTAACCTCTGGCAATATGTGCCTCTCCTCGTCATCTGAATCAGCGTCAACTTCATATGGATTAACATCGAGAAGTTCTGCTCCAGTAATTCGAACCACACTCCAGGTCTCACATTATTAAGGCGAATCATAGATGATTCCGAAATGTCAAAAGCGTTCGGCTCTTGGTATGCAGTAACTTCCTCATCATCTGCGGTATCACCAAGTGTGGCAGCACTGTATATGTTTCTATGAGCAACATGGTTAACCACCTTCCACGGGACTTTGTTAAGAAGATCGTCCAGGTAAAACACTTGTTTTACTGATGAGGCAAGAACGAAAGGGTCATCTTCATACCAGGTAGTAGCAGTATTCACCGAAAATGTTCCGTACTGATCGGTCCTTGTGTTCTCCGGGCTAGTATCAAACCATCTACACTTGAACAAGTGCACTTTCATGCGGTTCCCATAAATTAGTTCAACAACTGAATGAAGGACACCGTAATAGTCAACGCCATCCTGCCCACCATGGACCATCACCCCACAATTCTGTGTTTTCAGTCGGTCGTCTCGATTTTCACATATAAATTTCACGCCATTGACCTGACACATCGAGTAAACATTTGAAGCAATCGGTTTCATCGCCAGGACCCTCAATTCGTTTGACCACTCTGGGCAACCATCATCTGCTACATGGTTCATCTGAAAACGTCCATATATTAATACGTACAGAAGAAATTATGTCATCTTGAAACCACAAAAGCACGTACATACATACATGCTATATAAAGATATATATAAAAATATACATATACACATATACTTACCCATTGACCAAAGTAGTTTGCAAACGTCTTGTTGTGGTAATCAACATTTCCGGCAATAGCAGGGCAGTGAAGATGATAGTTTTTCCAATATTGTACTTCTTGACAGTTAATCAGTACCGACCAGTGGGCAATGGCTACCTCATTTCCATCCAACTTGTACGACTTTGGCAAGCTTCCATGTACTACCACGTCACTGGAGATGATAGAAAGGTTGAAATGGGGTTCATCTATCGGCATATGTTGTTGGGGGTCCTCTACATTTTCCAGGTACACTTTGGTGTACGTTACACACTCGTGCGCAAGATATGCTTCAGCGATACACCCTTCAGGTGCATATTTATTCTTCACATAGTCCTTGTAGGCTCCCAATTGTCTACAAGTTAACAAGTACATGTTAACTTACTTAACCACAAGTCATTACATATAAAAACATAGGCAAACCAAATTTATGAATCATTTGTACCTTTCCATGGGATACATCCAAGTGTAGTGTACGGGACCGGTAAGCAACAATTGTTCGGGAAGATGGATCATCAGGTGCGGCATTATGTCGAAAAAATTTGGGGGAAATATCCTCTCAAGCTTGCACATGATAAAAATGATGTCATCTTGCATCTCCCTGAGGTCTGCTTTTTTAACTTCCCTGGTGCATAACTTCTGAAAGAATCTTGACAAGGCCACCAACGGCTCCACCACCTCTTTGGGCATGTACCCTCGAATGAAAATAGGGAAAAGGCGTTGAAGCAGTACATGGCAGTCATGACTCTTTAATCCGTACATCTTATTGTCCCGGAAGTTAACACACCTGCTTATATTTCCTGCATAGCCATAAGGATACCTGCATATATATAGATAAAGCCACATATATGGACCAATTATATTTCTCGCATATAACCATATATACTCCGCTAAAAATTTAAGGACAAATTCCTACATAGCCATAAGAATATATACCTGACATTACTCAGCCACCGAAAAATTTCATGCTTATGCTTTGGCTTTACGGTGTACGGAGCTTGCGGCATTTTTCTCTTACCATCTCTTAACCACAAATGTTTCCGCACACCCATTTCTTTAAGATCAATGCGTGCCTTAGGGATGTCTTTTGTTTTCCCCTCCAAGTTAAGAACTGTGCCCACCACACTTTCACACACATTCTTCTCTATGTGCATGACATCTAGGTAATGTCTGATAGGCAACCTGGGCCAGTAGGAGAGTTCCCAGAATATGCTCTTGTGTGTCCAAAACTTATACCTTTCGGGCTTGTCTGGAATTGACGCCACTATGTCAGGATGATTGCTCAGCTGGCCAAAATCGTATTCATTCAACACTTCCAAAATTTCTTCCCCTGTCCATCGCCTGGGTGCCACACCTGTTTCAACAGTCCCATCAAACGCGTCTGGATCCTGCCTAAATGGGTGATCATATGGAAGCCAACAACGGTGACGCATCGAGATAATTTTACTGCAATGAGGACTGCAACAATCAACCGTCATGCACTCTGAACAAGCCCTGTAACCCCTGGTAACGTTGCCCGACAACATACCGCGGGCAGGAAAATCACTGATGGTGCCAACAAGCATGGCATGCATCTGGAACATCTCCTTTTTGAACCTATCGTAAGTGGGGTGGCCACACTCACTCAGGTACTTAAGCTCCTCAATCAAAGGCCTCAAATACACATCGAGACACTTTCCTGGATAACCCGGGCCCGGAATTAACAGAGTGAGCATATTGTATTCCTTCTTCATGCACATCCATGGTGGAAGGTTGTACGGTACCAAAATAACTGGCCATATACTGTATTGAAGACTCATGTTGCCAAAAGGGTTGAATCCGTCAGATGAGAGCCCTAGCCAAACATTTCGGACCTCTGCTGCAAAATGATCAAACTCCCTGACCATGTGCTTCCAAGCCTCTCCGTCGGAAGGGTGTATAAGGGTGTCATCGTCAGGCAAGTTCCTCTCAGCCCACCATCTCATTGCCTCAGCCGTGAAAGCACACATGAACAACCGCTCCAGCCTATCAATAAGCGGGAAATATCGAAGTATCTTCACAGCTTTCTTGTTGCCTGCAGGAGTCAACTTATACCTTTCTGTAAAACATACCGGGCAGGCTTCAAGGTCTTCGAGATCTTTTCCCCAGAAGAGAATACAATCATATCTGCATGCATGAATTTTGATGTAGGAAAGCCCAAGATCTTTCAGGATATGTCGCACCTTATGATGAGTGGTAGGAAGACGATGACCGGGTGGCAGTAGCGAAACAGTCCACTTCAACCAAGAATCAACAGCTTTGACAGACATTTTGTTCTCCATTTTTAGCTGCATCACTCCCATCACACTTTCAAGAACAGTCTTACTACAACCGTCGTACAACGGAGTCTGTTGCAATGCAATCAGGTTGTTGTACTTGTCCATACCGCTTGTGTTTACATGACCTCCAGGTAATGGTTCGACTGGCTCGATATGGGGGAAACCCTCAACGACGGGAGGGACATTTGGTGCTTCATCAGCAAATACACCGCTCTCATGAGGAAACATATCATTGATTAACATCGATGTTGGATCATAGGATGAACTTCCCCTCTCAGCAAAATGTCCATGATCATAGCGTGGACTGGCCCTCTCACCAAATTGTCCATGATCATGCGGACCCGCTACCGATGTTTTACCGTGATAAATCCAACAAGTGTACTTTTCCCAAAACCCGTATTTACTCAGGTGCCTCTGGACTTTATCAATGGGAAATCGAAATCGATCGCTGAAACACTTACATTCTTTACACGGGCAATAATGAAGTGTAGTGTCTCCACAATTAGCCTTCACAAAATCCACAATACTCCTAATTCCCTGGTGATATCTGACATCCCATCTTTCGAGGCTCATCCAACTCTTGTCCATCCTGAAAATTCTAACAATTTTACATATTAATTATATATATATACACACATTCACTACTAATAATCGACGTGATCTCTCAATTCAACTCTAATTAAATCAACACATGCATGCATATGTATATATATATCGATCTAATCTCTGAATTCGATTCAGTACTCGATGATAGTATTCTCCTTTTTTCAATTCAAAACGTATTTGACTGGGTAGGAGGAGGCTCTGTTAAGCCTGGCTCCGATAACAATACGATAATACCAGTCATTGATTCAGACACAAGATTAACTACAAGCTGTTTTCTCGTTTCGGTGACCGTACATCAACAACATTTCATATATATATATATATATCTCACGAATTGGATTTGATCAACACACAGACATATATATATATATACCACATATGTGTATATATACACCTACGTACCTATATATATAGCTTCCCGAGTGATCGAGTTTTCGACGCGCGCCTTAATTTTGACAATATACCGAATGATCGATTTCAGAGCGTACGTTTTCCTTCTTTCGATTTCTCTGGATTTTTTTCGCTCAAAATGATTGAATGATCGAGCTGCCCCATCCGGCATCTAATATAAGACACATTGCCGGCGACGGAGTAAGTCGCCGGAAATGAAGACATTACCGGCGACTTTACGCCGGAATCTCGCCGGTAATGTTCCAAAACATTACCGGCGACTCCAACCGTCGCCGGCAATGTCTAGGGAGACATTTCCGGCGAAATTCCGACCGGAAAATCGCCGGAAATGTCTCCCTAGACATTGCCGGCGACGGTTGGAGTCGCCGGTAATGTTTTGGAACATTACCGGCGAGATTCCGGCGACATTACCGGCGACGGGGTAAGTCGCCGGCCTTGTTGGCCGGAATCTCGCCGGTAATGACTCCTTTTCTTGTAGTGTGAACCCTACCGTTATCTCTAAGTGCTAGGTTAATGATGGTTTTACTAAAGTTAAATGTTATTACTTATGGAATACAAAGAGATCTTACCTGATGCGAACCAACCTGCACGGTAATGATGAAGTTCTCGAAGTTGGAGAGATTGTCCGCATCTCTGTGCTTGCCAATGAAATGGCTGAGGGATTTCAGCTCATGATGAAGGTTTATCCACAAGGGATAGTCACAAGAGTTTTCGAGAAGGCAGTTGTAGATTGTCCAGGCAAGGATTTCACGCGTGGTGAGAATATATGAGATCTTTAATGCTTTGTTTGATTGGTTCCGCAAAGAGACTTTTTGGATTGAATGTAGGCTAATATCAAGTGTGGGTTCGATGTTTGGCCATGGTGGTACCAGTCGGAGAAGCTAACTGAGGAAGACGAGGAGTTGGGAACCTAGTTTAATTTTGGGGCTCGATTCTTTCGTGCGTGGAGCGCGTTCCCTTGCTCTCTCCATTTTGCAGCTTTTGAAATTCGCATGGTCAGAGAGCGTTACTCGACCCCGTTATTGCTCGAATCATTGAGGAATTCGGCTACCAACAAGTTAGTTATATCAGGTCTCTCTTCATACATGTATAACCATGAAACTTATACGACGGCGTAGCTAATATATACCGCATGCATGAGCTAGCTAGTTCTGCTCAGCTCAACTTTTATATATTGATTGTTCTCTACTGATTTTCAGAGCACTTATTGACGTAGTAGGAGGGATTCAGAGGCCTCTTATGAACATCAGCCGCGAGAATTTTGCAAGAGGTTTTAACGACATAGTGGGTTTCAACCTAACACCACCGTTGAATCCATATGCAAACACAATCAATTATCTGTTAGCAGCTTATTCAATTCCTTATAATGGACTAGGAGGCTATCTTGGCAGGATCCGTAACCTTACAACCATTGATGGTCGTGCGGTAAGTAGCCTATTCAACTCATGTTTTCTGCGTACCATGCATTCTAGCGCTATATATGACTATAGATCTAAGATGTTCATGACTATATATATGCATGACGATCGACATAGGCTTACACAAGACTCTGGGTGTATGCAGCTGGCAGCTTCACTTTTGGGCGTTGTGGCTGGACAGATGCGGTGATACGTACATTATTGTACACGAGAGCCACTCAATATGTACTTCCCTATCCGCTCAAGGTGGCGGAGTTGACAAATCTTATTTCAGCACGTCAGAACTTCTTTAGCGGATGCGGTAACAAAGATCTATGTTCTTCGTAGATCTCAATTTCACAAATTCATATATGAAGACAGAATTCAGAAGATAATCTCAAATCTTCATAAAGAATTGAACATATTCATATTTAAGTTTAATCATACCTGGGGAGTGAGGAATGAGACTATGAAGACTATATGAGGAGATATCGATCGAGACTCAGATAAGGCCTAAGAGCATAGAAGGGTCTAAACACAAAACAGTGGAAGCGCGGTGAGGAACAATGGAAGTTATTGAAAATTTGATGATTTTTTTTTGTTTCATCGTCTTAACTATTAACTTATGAAAACTGAATCAAATTGATCATTGATGAATTTAATGGGTGCGTGCCTTGGTTGAAAATTCCCTTGTTTGATTACATATTGAGGTGTTTCCTACAACAATTCAACTTTTTATTTTTATTTTTTTAATTATACAACAGAAGAAAAAAAATTGGAGCCTCTCAAATTTTGAGGCCCTAGACCTGTGCCTACTGTGCCTATACTCAGGACCGGATTTGTAACAAAGACGAAGGCATTCTATTAGAAGACACTTTGCTCAGGCGCGGAGATTTGGACGACAAGTAACATCCTATCAGCCAATGTTTATTCGGGGTCGTACACCAGAAGACCGGTTGAGATCTTGAGAATTGTGTATGGAGGCAATGAGTCTATGCCCAAAGGTTTTTCCCTCGAGGTGCTAATGGGAACATTGCAAGTCGCTACCTCAACATATATAAAACTAGTCGCTTTTCTAGATTGAAATTCTTCTCTATAAACAGAGAATCATGCATGACAATCACTCAAGTAGTATCAAATTTTCAACATTCGATTTATCTACAAGAAGCCAGTTTAAGCACTAATAAAACTAATGAACTCATATACGTATGTGTGTATATATAGATGAACAGTTCAACCATCACCCAGAATTGATGTGCACAAACTAAAAAACGAAAGGGGAATTTAGAAATTATATTTATTATTATTGAAATTAATGTACATGAAAAATGTTAAGCCTTTGGATATGGATGGGTGAGATAGTGATTTAGATTAAATGACATGGCAAATAAAAAATTATGTGTCATTGACATCGATGTCACATATGATTAAGGCCAAAGTTTAATGCCAATGATCATTTTCCAAATGTAAACTGGCATGCATGGTGTCATGAGTTAACTTTTTATGCAGTAGAATTGGCCCGTGCAGCGCCATGGTTCTCTAACCAAGGCCAGCCTATCATCCCTTTCTTCACTTTTTGGGATATAATGCGCATACTTGCATACGACTTGGATTTCATCTTCCTCTTACAAAACCTCTCTGACATTATTTTTACACATGTTGAGGTTAACCCACGAGCTTTACTCACTACTGAGTCTCATCACTTAAGACTTATTGTTCGTGTCCTTGTGTCGTGGTAAATTAATCCATGGACTATAGCCGACGATATTTAGTCTACAGAACTATAGCCGATGATTTTTACGAAGTCGTCGGCTATAGTATAAAACCTTTGTAGGCTATAAAGCGTCGACAATAGTACTATTGCTGACAACTTAAAAAATCGTCGGCCTTTGTTTCTCTAAGTCGTCGGCAATGAGAAGTTATGTGGTAGTGCCAAGATACTTGCACCCTACTTGATCGCTTCCTTGTGTCCCGGTACATCTCCCCAAATACACTCGCCCAACCGATAAGTTACCTTGTCAGTATAAACACTCCCTTAAAGCCATCCTTTGCTCATTAGACTTTTCTGTCTGCCGGACATTTCATTGGACACTCGTGTTAGGTGTTGTGCTTACGTGAACTCGACCATCTCTGGAGCACCCAACAATAACCTACCTCTGAGATGTGAGCAACCATCCTGGCTGCTTACGATCTTAAGGTTTTCCCTCGATGCGCCCTCTCTTGGCGGCTTACACACTCAGGGAACCACTTCTATAGTCACTTGGATAATGCACTCATCCTGGTGGCTTATATCTCAAGTCTCTTTATCCCATCATGAGCTCCTTCGACTCTTCACTAAACACCGCACTAGTCCATCACAAGTTTCAATATCTCTTTCATGATCATTCTCTGTCCAGTCTCGTAGCTCGCTCGCTTCCTCACGTTTATCAGGGTGTAGAGGAACCACTCGTACTCGTGCAAACCTCGGAGTAGTCCCCACCATCCGCAGTGCTTACTCATACGCACCTTGGGGCTTACCCATATGCTCCCTGGGGTGGTGCCTACAATCCTTGATGCATACTCATACTCATGTCCCTCTTCTAATCACAACCCAAGCTTGATGTTCCATCAGACTACCATCAAGTACTCACTTCCTCTTATCCGGGTCAGGTAACATTAACACTTCCATTGGATGCCTAATTGGTCCTAAGGGATTACTCTTGCTCATAGTCCATTCCTCGAGTGTTGCTCCTATCGAGCATCTTACTATCTCGAGTGTGTCAGACGGGGTTGGCACCCTTTCTCGTCTTCCTTCCCATCCTACACGGTATGACTCAACCCGTGCTTCCTCTTAGTCCAAACCGAACCAAACCATGTGTCTTCATCGCTTACGGTGTGGCCAGTGCACACCATGAGGTCTCGACATGTTTTACTTAATCCATCCACGCCTGCCCAGATGCTGCTGGCATAAGGGGAACACCAAGGACCTCACCCAGGGCACACATGCCATAATACTGGCCATTCCGTCAACCAATACTGCCCACGAGGCTTCATGCCTCGTGAGAACTCATGTCGTCCCTTCTAGACTTCATAGGCTCGGCTCCTAGGCTCAGGGGAGCCCAGGGGAGCTCGCTTAATGCTACCTAGAGGGGTGGCACCAAGGGTGGTGGAGAGCTTGACACTATGTACCCCCTTATATATGATAACGGGTATAAACTCACTTGCCAAGAGGAAACATTACAATGTCCGAGGAGTCATAATAGTCCATAACTTCTTCATTCGAAGTCCAAATGACATACCGTCAAGTGCGTTGTACTATTTTGTCCTTCCTAAAATTTCTCGTGTTTATAATTTTCTCAAATTCTAAGCAGAGGTACCTCGAATCCGAGAATCACTAAGTTGCACTTATACGACTATGACACTAAGTCTTCACCTTCTAACTCGCATTGGCTTCCTTCCAATGCTCGTTGGGACTTGGCCTATGTCATGAGTGCACAACTTGTACAGCTTGTGACACATGGCATGGTGTTCAAAATTTGGAATATTTTGCTCGATCACTTCTATCACAAAGACAAATCAAGCAAGGATCTTATTGATTAGATGAGCATTACATTCATACAACATACTCGATCTCATAGTACGTGCATATATGCCCTTTAACTAGCTAGCTACTACCGTACGTGCGTACTACGCACTATTACAGTGATTGTTGACAAAAAGAGTGCGTCGTCCTAATATTTGGTGCCATTAACACGTACATTATTCTCACTTCAAAGAGGGATCCACAAGGGATCTCTTGGACTAAAGAAGCAGGCCTTGACATTAGATTCGAGCAGCTTAAGTGCCATCGTAGACTTGATGCACCTCGGAGTCTTATACTGGTTGATGGAACCTCCTTGGCTGATGAAATAGTCCATCAACGCCTCGAACGTGCCAGGCTCCACCACACGGATCTCCAGCGGCCCCACGGACTTGTCGTGCGAGCGGCATCGCCGGTATATGTAGTCCAGTTCCTCCTCCACTGCAATGCAACATTCTTGGAGCACCTTATCGTCCAGTTGCGTCGGCGACAGCGATCCGTGGTGGTGTACAATCTCCCAATACAGTACATAGTGACCGGGCACTCGCGAGGTATCCGCAATTCCGCATAACTTGTGTACTCCACAAGAAAAGCATTGTAAGGCTCCAACAACTTTTTGGCCACGGTAATGCTCTTGTGCAAGTCCTCTTCATTTGTTTTGTCCGTATCAACGCTCAGGACAACATTCCTTCTACATATGAACCTGAACTGGGGGGCTAGATTGTGAAATCCAGTCACTTGTAGCACGTCACCAATACGATAACGATATAATCCGGAGAATTTCATTTGTTCATCACGACACTTTATTCAGTTACGTACCACAAAGTACATGTAAAACTACGAAATGGAATAAAATACGACACTCTATAGATCTCTATATATATAACATTATTTGATACTTGTCCGGAACTATATTTGTCATCATCGAGTTAATCTTCACACGACTAAGCAAGGAAATGAATTTGGACTAGATATCAATGAAAACAAAAGAAGGAAAGAGATGTTTCCTTACCAGCAAAAGTTGTGACCGCCAATTCATAGTAAGAGCCGAGTCTCACATGCACCAAGTCCACAAGCTTATCACTAAGCACATCCTCATCCTCATCAATGTCCATCACCCTCGTCCCATTCTCTCCTCCCAACGGTATGAACTCAAAATAGCCCATATTAGGCATAAGGGTGAAAGACACGTCAGCAGGGTCACACAAGGGTTTCAAGTTTACACCAAAGTAACACTCTGATGAAGCATACATGCATGGTGCAGACTAATGGAAGCTTCCCATCACTGTAGTACTCCAAGGCTGGTATGTACTGCTCCATAGACCCCGTCACGACGGCCTCAATGTACTTAGCCTTAGGCCAGAGCTGGCACACAATCCCCTTCCATGACTGAAGCCCACAAATGCTGCTGATCTCGTCAGCCACATCAGGATCAGGGGAGGCCAGAATTTTAGCCATCGCTTTGCGGCAGTCGGGGTCTGTGACTAAGGGATCCAACGTCCCAGTACGTATATCATTGCAGAAACTGGTCCAGTTTCGTTCGAGGAACGAAATGGCTCGGAGAAAGGCCGAGGCGAAAACGGCCCCGAGCCTCAAGACTTGGTGGCGGTGTAGGAGGCCGGAGAGGAATTGGCAGTACATGCTTTGGTTGCTGTCGTTGCAGAGAATGGTTTTGTCAGGGCTGGTGCAGTTGTTAAAAGGGTCGGCGCCGCGGCACTTGAAGTGGTCGCTCTTGTAGTAACTGGTGAGCACCGTCCGTGCCGGTAAGCCGCACGGTGTTGACATCTCAGCCTTGATAAAATAGAGGTACATGGTCTCGCCTTTGTCCAGATCAGGGACATACCTGGTATTGCAATATCAAAAGCAAGGAGTAGTTGGAATCATATATAACTAAACAGGTGTGTGTGTGTGTATATATAACTAGGGTTTTTTGCTCAAGTGACAAAGACAAAGCTAATAAATTAAAGCTGTGATTTGACTAGATTATTTTATCATTGTTATGGTTGCTTTAGTGGCTTGTATATCAAAATGACTGTTCTATCCACAGAATGAACTTGAGCAGCAGATATATATATATAAAAGGTGTTTCCTCCTAGCTAGGCTAGATAGCTAGATATAGAAATGCAGATCGAAAATTTGATATGAACTAATGTAGTATCGCTTAACTGGTTAATGATTGGCATAATGAGGTTGTAGAGAAAGGTTCTGCGATCCAGATCCTCCGCGATTGTTGGCATCATCTTAGGCTCTCTCCCTGATGTTCCTGAGCTGCAAATGACAGAAGCAAATTAAAACGTCCATTAATCATAATTCACATGTAAATGAAGGCACTGAAGATTCAGGTATGCATGTAGACGTACCTGGATAGCATTTCAGTAATTGGGTGACCAGTAATGAGAGAAGAGTCTTCACCATTCGCAATTCGTTGGATATAAGGTTTTATAGCCTTATAAGTAATGACCGGGACACACTGCTTGAAATCTGATACATGTTTTGAACCCTTCATATACATGCTCAGATAATCAGTTTCCGCATTCCTTGTCAAGATCTTCTTCAATATGTTCTTCTGAACACTACTCGCGTTGGAAGTGAGCCTCTCAATCTCCTTGAGAGCCTCCTCACCTTTATACTCGAGCTTCTTCCCATCCATATTGTTCTGGGGAAGAAAAATAATGTAGACAGAAGAAAGTAGAGAACAGCTAGCTCAATTTGTTCTTGCTGTTTGCTGATGCTAAATGGTTCTCTCAACCAATAGGGTCTATATATATGATTTTGATGGCATGGCTCTGTTGAGATATTCCGAAGAAAAAGATGGTTTTCCTTTCATTTCTTTTTGTTTTCCAAATTACTTCAACCTAATTAGAAGAAGTTGGTGCTGACGCCACTCAAAATTTAATCTGGCCCTACATGATATGCAGAAACTCCAGAAAGCTAGTATAAACGTACAATGATCTATCTATAGACTATATAGATTAAGTTGGACTAATTAAGCATATTTCTAGTTTAGAATGGATTTGTGGTACATATGTGGTATACTTTTAAACAATCTCATAGTGCGCAGTACGGTATTTCATCTCTTTTGCCAAAATAATTGAGAGATTCTAGATTATTTGTAAAATTAAATATAACATTATTTGCCTTCACTAGTGCAGGACTGCATGCTAAACTCGTACGACATGGAGAATGATAACCCAGCTAGCTAGCAAGCAGCTGCTGCACATCTTGCATGCATGCATGGATTTCATGACATATGACAGGACTATGTGATATGTACAATTCCAAGTACTAATTGATTTCATGGACGACAACGAGATCACAATAAGTATCTGGTTCTACATGTACGACCATGGATTCTCCGCATGTTAGCTAGATCTGTTAGATTTGATGAGAATTGATTAGAAGAAGTAGGTATCTTTCTAATTGGGCACGGTACATAATCAAGATATCTTTCCCTTTTATAAATTGGATTGGATTCCTAATTAGTATGACTTTCATCAGCCTTTAGTGACAAAACAAGGAACATTAATCTCAACCACTCAAAGAGATAATTGAATATGCTTAATAGGACTAGCTTAGAGAAGCTAGCTAGCACTTAAGTTATCGATCAGCAGGTTGACACAGTCCGAATAATATATGTAAACGTAAAGCGTAAATAGCTAAATGCACTGGTTTTTGAATTGGTTTGGTGCCTTCTAATACCATGTTTAAGTAGACAAAATATATATAAACTTCATTATTAATATACCGTTCAATATTATATAAAGCTAAGAAGACTACCAAGTAATCGGGGAAAATATCCTTATCTAAAATCAATGGTGACCAGGAGCGGAGGCACGTTCAGGCGAGTCCAGATTTTGGCCTCTCCTAAATTTTGTATATATACCTTTTAGTACAAGTTTGATTTGGAGTTAAAATCTTTTGATATATGGTCACTTGGTCTCAAGTTCGAATCACCAACCCAACAAAATATCATCTTTTTCAGTTTTTTTTCTCTCTTTTTAAATTTCTGGCTAAATTTTTTTTTTTTTGACTCCCCTCACTATCAAACCTGGCTCCGCCCTGATGGTGACCCACTGGTGTCATAGTCAGCATCTTTAACAAAGTATGTACAGTAAAGTCAAGTACCATATATCATGGTTGGTACGGTGACTACATCATCTGTTTATTAATGTTTGTTTTCCTCTTTGAAGCTAATGCTAAATAAACTCGCTGTCCATATGAAAATGCTTTGGTAGCTCCAACCCTGAAATGGCATTTGTAGCAAAACGTACATGGTGTGCCTACTGGAATTCAAATCTCATTGCAGACAGATCGAGCTTAGTTGTTGATGGTGCACAGGAAAGTAAGCTTGTACTCGACCTCTGATGTTCCATGCCTAGCCAGCTCCACTCAAATTATGGTGCCCTCCATTAACATGTGCTTGAAGTGTGTGTGTGCATATATATATATATATATATATATATATATATATATATATGTGTATGTATGTATATACACACACACCCTATGATCGATATTCACCACTATCATGACAATATATGAAATTATGAGTCCAATATATAATGTACGTACTCGTTAATTTGTACATAAAACATTACATAATCTTGATCTTTCGTCACCATATCCACATCTACTTTTGATAGCATATCCTCCTTTCTTCAAAGCAATCATAATGTCTTGGTGTCATCAAGCGTCATTTGTGTAATCAGGTTACCATTTCGTCAGCCAGGCATGGGCCAAATAATATATAGAAGCATGAGACTATTGGTAATGCGTATTGAAATTCACTTTCTGATTTTGGCAAGATTTTAAAGTTACTATTAGGTCAAGAACCCTCAATTATCTTCTTCAACAAAACCTAGCACGTCAATTACATCAAATTAATTATGAATCTAAGTATGAGAAATGGAGTAATTGTATAATTTGGAGTAATTACTTGGAGCGAAGGGAGCTAGGGTGGAAATTGAGGTGGATGTTCGCCGACAAGATCGAGCACCGGTCTAATATATGTACATATCAATCATAATTCAAGATCTAGCTAGCTTGGTATATATGCATGCTCTGCACACTCTACATTTCGTCGTCCACTCTCTGATGAAAGCCACTGAAAACTGTTACAGTGGATCTGTACATGTGATGAAGTTCTCGCTGTAGCAATGGCCGGCCTAGCCTCGAGACAAAAAGATCGAGCAGCAAATAAAAAGTCATATTTCTTCATCTTCTTTTTCATCAATAAGATCGATCGAGCTTATGGATAGATCGTGCATGAGCATTATTCTCCAATAGAAAGAAGCAGAATAGCTTTTTCCGAAAGTGATCGACAGACCAAAGTAAAATGTCTGGTGTACGTCGAAATGCAATGAGACGTGAAGAACAGACCTAGAACTGCAATCGATGAGCATGGTCGATTCTCTTTAGGATTTGCGGACGCGGCGATATATCAAATAATTCATGTTACCTGTATGTGAACAATGTGTTCATCAGAAAAGGATGATGCCCTAGCATTTTAGCCAAGTATAGTGCAGGCATCAAAGGTAGCTAGCTAGGTCACTTGTGCATAATGGTATAATTAACAAGACAAGCACTATATAGATCCTTATTTGTGCATCATGTATATATATATATGGACTCAACTTGACCTTGTTTGGCTAAATATGGTGTACGTTAATGGAATCCATACGCCTCCAGTGTCTAGTCATCGTGTGAGAAGCTAGTAGTCGATCGTCGACATCCAACTTTTGTATTCCTTTTTCTTTTGCTCGGTTGGGTTCGGACAATATACGTACTTGGATGGAGGTGGGTGGCCACGGTCGAGTTACCCTGTTGGGGAATGGGGATGTCTGAGCGGGTCACTACACCTAACTCAGATAAGTTATTCTCGGCCATACTATGAAAGTTTGATGCTCATACTCGGATTTACATTTCTTGGATAAGACGAGTCAGAATAACATTCCTTAGATTCCATGAACATATCATCCCGGCATAAAATAATATAAAAATATTACACTGTATTAAGGCGCAAAGTTTGGTAACATTATGATATGATTTCATTGAGTGTTACGGTCTTACGGATGAGATCCTTCTTAATTCTCAAGTAGAGTGGTGAAGATCAAATTAGTGTTCACTCAGAGATTGGAATATTCGTACTTGTTTACATTCAATTTCAAATGTTAATAAGAGTGCTTTCTAGAGAAGCAAATGGTGTGACTTATTGTTTGGCACATCTTGATACTTACTAAAGTTTAGATAATTTTTGGAGTAAAGAGACGCATGTCATTATCCAATTCAGAACGATCTCTTTGAGGACTTAATTATGTCTTGAGAGTAATGTAGTCCGAGCTAAAGATCCTCTATTCCCCGCACGGCATAATTTTTCTACTTCTAATAATAATTGGAATGGGACTGGATCTTCTAGCATCACTGGCTAGAATTCATCCCATTTCCCTTTCAAAAAAATTAGTGTTCACTCGTAGTCAAAAATTATTATTCTCTTTTCAAGAAAATTTCTTTGTGATTCATTCGAATATTTTTTTTAGATTTATTCAATTACTCTGAATTAAAAATAAAATAATTAAATCCAATCAAATCCAAGTCAATCAACCAAACCACTATCAGAATACTTAACTTAGATGACAAAATAGATTCATCGTTTAAGAGTCTAATTTCGTCGTCTAACCATTTAAACAACGAACATTTCATCGTCTAAAATTCATATTTTAAGTTCCGTCGCGATGGTGCTTACTTAGACGACAAAAAAACATAATTCGTCGTCTAATAAGTTTCTTAAACAACGAATAAATGTTTGTCGTCTAAGATTTCAGACTACAAATATTTTCAATCTAAAACGACAAAATATTTCATCGCAAAAAATTGACTTAGACGACGAATATTTGAAATTCGTCTTCTAAGTATATATATATAAACACTAAGACGACGAAATATTTTATTTTCGTCGTCTAGAGTACTGTTTTAAACGACAAAACTGTTATATAGTTTTCGTCGTGTAAGAGTTTCATTTAGACGTTCGTCATCTTAGACATTAAATTAATAAAAAATATATAATTTTAGACAATATTTAATGAATATAATATTGATTAAACTATCTACATAATAGCCGATATCTACATTATCTACATAATAGTCGATATCTACATTATCTACATATAGCCGATATCTACACCGGTGTTTAGACCCCTAACTCACTCCCGCTACCATTGACATCGTCATTGTTTTCTCAGTCTCGTGAATACTAAGATGACACATGTGAACTACAACCAGGTTGTAAGCCCATTTGTAACATCATGCTCTGCATGGCCTCTTAAATCTGTGCCGCGGTCCCCGCCTCGATCTCTCGAAGCCGTTCCTCGTATCGTTCCCTCTCCTCTAAAAGACGTGCCTCTGCCGGCTCCTCGACCGCTCGGATGCGCTTATCGACCACACTTGAACGAGCTCATAAGGTAGACGTCAAAACCTGGCTCATTCTCGAACTCCAGCTCGTCCAAGACCCTGAATCTCCTTCCTAGGTCAGATTCCAAGTGTCTTTTCATACATCTAAATTTGAGTGGGTATATCCAGTGGAGGGAGATTTTCATGCGGATTGTCCGGGTTTTATGCAGCCTTCTCGGCCAATGTTTTCTCAACTAACTGCGTCATCTTCTCCTATAATAAACTAATCAATTAAAAATTAAATTAAACTCGACTAACACGGATAATTCTACCGAAAATTTGACATAATTTGACATAAAAATAAAGGCAACCAAAACACATAAAATTAAACCATTCTAGCACACGAAACAACTGCATTCCCAATATAGCAATAAAGGTCCTCATAACTATATTTCAATGCTCAGTAAACACTATTGTGGCAATATCAATCAATTCAATAACCAATCTAAATTTTGATTCATCAATCAAACAAACAATGCACATAAAGTAAATTTCATCCGGTCACCATCTACTATAACCTATATGTATACCGGAAGGATTGTTTTAAGGTTTTATCGCATAACATTCACACACAAAATTTAATTTTGGTTTGTTTCGAATTTAGTGATTACTTACAGCATTCAGAATTGTCTTCTCTTTCCCATGTCTCACATATGTATCTTTGTAAGCGCCTAAGAATGGCACATGCAAACCCTTTTCCATATGTTCCTTGACTAGGTAGCAGACCGAAGTTGAGCCAGAATGGTGGTTTAGATCCTCCTTATCTCGGTTGATCATGTTACCGTCTGACATTGTCTATTATAGGAAACAAGAAGAAACAGTTGAATAATAATAAAAAATTCAAATAATTAAATTTTTATTTGATATTTAACACATAACCTTAAACTTTTCACTCTCGAAGTGCTGGACCAACCAATCTCATTCATCAGACCTGATAACACATTACCTTAAACTCCTTATAGAACTGGTGCAATTCGTACTTCAATCAGCATACCATTTATTAACTCGCTCCTCGATGAATTCAAACATCTCTAGACTCTCTGAAAAATCAAAGTGTATCTACAAAAAATATGAAGAGACATTATATATATTATAAATAATAATTAATTAAATTTATTTAAATTGAAAGACTCTTACCGAGAGATAAATGTACACCTTGTCTCTCTTGGTATGTGGGAGCTACATCCATACCGGTGCCTTCATTGCCACCTTGCTTCATATGGCGGCCCCAATTTCATAGGTAATCAAGCTGCTCAGCTATCTTGTGAAGTCATGGTATGGAACTTCGATCATCTTTCTCATCATCTTAACCATTTGACCAACTTTAGTTCCCTTACACAACTCTCGGGTGCGTTTCGGGGCCTGTCATACAACAAAAATTACAAAATTAATTAGTATTTATTGAATACACTTAATCAATTTATAAAAACATGAAAATTCTACATATCGCATAAGAGATTACCTATAGTGGTACCCCCTTTGCATCAGGCACTGATGTACACTTCATCTGCTGAGGGAGTAGATGGTGATGGAGTCGTCAGGGTCTGAATAATTACTGCCGAGGCACCAGGCAGGCCCGATACTTCCCATTGATCATGGGTCGTTTGGTCATTAGAAGTGCCACCTCCATTCCTCTGACACAACAATTGAAATGTTACATGTCTTGCTTCCTCTTGTTGTTTCCTCTTCGAATTCCTCGAATATATTCTTTTCAATGTGCATGGCGTCTAGGTTGTTCCTGATTTTCAACTTCGACCAGTAAGGTAATTCAAAGAAAATACTCATTTGACTCCAATATGTAAGATCGACGTCTTGCAGAATTTTTGGCCGTCATAAATGGACACTTGCTCAACACTCCAAAATTAATATATTGGAGCCTCTGGAAAATCTTATCACCAGACCACTCTCGGGGTCTCTTACCATACTCTATCGTCATGTCGAAACCAACCTTATCTGATCTCCATTTGTGATCCTCAGGAAGCCATCTACGGTGACCCAAGTAACACACATTTCCCGCATGAAAGATAGAGTTGACGTCGTATAAGCAGATATGACAAGCCTTGTACCCTTTAGTCCTACAAGATGCCAACATCCCATATACAGGAAAATTACTAATGGTCCACATTACCGTTGCTCTCATGATGAATGAAGTTATAGTGTAGCTGTCCCAAATTCGCACGCCAAATTTTCACACATATTTCAACTCGTCAATCAAATGTCTCATAAACACATCAAAACACTTTCCAGGCGAGTTAGGACCCAAAATTCACAAGGTAAGAAAATTAAATTCCTTTCTCAAACACATCTAGGGAGGCATGTTGTACAATATAACAATAACAGGTCAAGTGTTGTACGTGCCATCATTATAAGGATTGAGCCCGTCTGTAGAAAGTCTTACTATGACATTTCGAACTTCTAATGCGAAGTCTGTAAACATCATGTCAAATGATTTAAAAGCCTCCCCATCTACGGGGTGTCTAAGCACATCTTCATCTCTCTCTTTTTCTCATGCCATCTCATTGCCTCTGCCATGTACGGAGATATGTACAATCGCTTCAGTCTAGGAATCAACAAAAAATGGTGAAGCACCTTCCAAGGAACATTTTACTTCTTATTCTTCTTCTTGAGGTTCCATCTCGACTCGTTGCAAACCGAGCAGTGCCGGAGGTCTACATGTTCTTTGTAAAATAGGACACAACTGTTTTTGCAGACATTGATTTTCATGGATGAATGGCCAAGATCATTCAAGATCATTTTTACCTTATAATAACTATCGAGAAGATTGTGATCACCTGGAAGCAACTTAGATATATGTCGATGGACATCGTCAAAAGCTGCATTCGACATTTTGTTCTTCACTTTATACCCTATTTCCTCCATTATGTGTAATAACCCGAACCCAAACTAGGCCGTTAATCTTCATTAGTAGTGTTGATTTACGAGCTAATATCACACATCACACTTATCGAGATCATTCGCGACTTAAATATCAGCATTTTTAAAGTTATGAATTTGGTTTTACTTTCTTCATGGATGTTGTAGAGAAAATTATTTCAAGTTCTTCGATATTCTCATTAGTTTTTTCAGAGGTTCGAGCTAATTGTTACTAATTTCAGAAGCGTGCTGAACTTTAGTAATTATTAGAATATCTACTGGTGGTTAAATTCTCTTAGCCGTTAGATCCATTGGGAAACTGGTTTGGATCACTGATTTGGTTTTATATATAAATTGAAACCTATACCCCTTCAGATAAAAATAATTCCATCTCTCTCTCGCCCGACAAATTGCTGAGAGACAATGATCGGCTAACTGTCGCCATCCGAGCACCGTGAATCGTCGGCCTAGCCTCAATCTAACCCTCTCACTATCCTCTTCTACTTTCCTCGTTTAACTCCACCTATCGAGGTCTTAAGAGAGAGAATCGGGGGGAGAGATTTCTAGGGTTTCGGGGTGTTTGATTCTACCGTCGACAACGGTTCTCTGACCGACGATGGGTCACGCGACCATGGGGATTTTGAAGACCACTAGCCAAGGATTCAAACGTGACTAACCTCGAGTCATATCTCGACCTAGGGACAGAGGAAGACTGATGCCAGAGTTCGATGAGATTCTGAATTTTAGAGGTAGTTTTCGGCACTTTCAGATTAGATTCCAACTTTATATTGTACATGAAAATTGTTTGGCTTACTGTGATCTTCAAATTAATATGCAAATGGATCAAATCAGAGCTGGTGGGTTGCGGCCGCTGCTTGAATTGTGGTGGCGAGTGGGCCCCACGCACCGTACATGAAGGAACTCCAGTAACCAGAAAGTCAACTTTTCACTGGAAGTTTCTGACTATGTGTTTGATCGTCTTTCTTGTTATTTTACATTCAATTTCAGTTACTATAAGTAAGGGAACAAAGTAATTTCTCGACGATGTGGCATCCCGTCTAATTTGAGGAACAAATCGTCACATCATACAAATCAAAACATCGACTTGTAAATGGACAAAATTTGAAGGTGAGGCTCTGGTGGATCCTCCGGCTAGGATTCCTTTCCTACTTGTAGTTTTCCAATTGTAACATCTCATTAATCAATTTTAGATTCTCAATTTTTCATAGGAATTGAGTAAGGTTTCGAGTGACGTGATTGACAACTTACTCTTTTGGCAATCGAGGTGAGTGGACCTTTACTTTTCACTATTGCGTGTGCGAGTAGTACATTAATTTTATAATATTATCGATGTTAGTTCTTTTAAATGATTATGTTTTACGATTCTCGCTATGCTAGCTAGAAGTTTATTATCCTTAAGCTTCAGACTTTAATATCATAAATATATCTGAAAGTCCACTCTCTTAGTTCGACTTTTCACGTCTAATGTTACAATCTTAAGTAGTATTACAATAATATCTTGTCCCGAGAATTTTCTTTTTTATGATTTATTTTAGATTAAGTAAGAAAGGTAGTTAGTTTTATCACCGTTAGTAAATATTGAGAGCTTTTTAGTTGATTTTTTGTCATATTTTCGAAGTTTGTTGACTTTGGATGAAAGTTGTAGAAATTTTCGAGATGAGTCCGTAGGCATGAAGAAATTTATGATCAGCGGAAGTTTATCAAAAATGTAATAGCTGTAAATGAACGAGTATAAATAGGACTTTATATTTTGAGAAATTATATTGAGGGAAGTCATAGAGTTTATCGAGACGAGTTCGTGGCCACGTTAAGTGTTAAAATCAGAGTTAAGATGAAGAAATTGTGGTCGACAAAAGTTTTATACGATTTTACAGAAATTGGTTAGTCGCAACTCACACATATATATTAGACTTTCTGAAAATATAAAGTCAGACTTTCCTTTTTCGGGTGAGACTTTTTCTCTCTCCTTCTCTCTCTCTCCCCGCGTCCCTCTCTCCCGTCCCTCTTACTGTCGTCGACGATGAAGCACCGTCCGACCACCAAATCCGGTGGTCTTGGTGTCAAAAGTCGTGTTTCGACCTCCGCTTGTAAACCCCCAACACCTCAACCTCCATTTCTCAAGGATTAAATCGAAATGTTCAAGTAAAGTGATACCGAGGGTAATCTTTGGGGGTGATTATTTCAAGTTCGAGTTGATAGTTCTTACCTATTGGGATTTGAACCTCTTCTTACTACGAAGCTAAAGACACCAAGATCAAGTTCTAATTCAAACCTTGGAGGGAGAATCGACGATTTGATATATTTGGGAAAAGTTGTGTTCTTGAGTTCAAAGGTAAAATTGGGTGGTTTATAATTTGAACTAGACTTTTGTGTAGTTATGAAAGATGTTATTAAGTTGATTTTGCACGTACAGTTTGATGTTTGGGTCGCTGAAAAAAATTCATCGGTGCCACTACGCCGCCATTGGCGATGGTTCACGATGAAGTGTATTTTGATGTAAATTTTATATTGTTTTGCTCGTAATTTCATACCAATTGTAATGAATAGGTTATTGAATTGATTTGAACCTTTTTGATTAAGACGTGTGGTTAATTGAATATTAATTAAACGATTTTACGTTTAGATCGAACGAGAGTCGATAGACGATTCAACTTCGAGTCACGTAACATTTGAGGAATTTTTTGTGAATTATAAAAAGGATTCGGGAATTAAAATTTGAAATTAGATTAAAGCACGTCATTAGTCCAAAAGGCACGCTATTCAAGAATGCGAGGTTCTCAAAGATAATGCTCGTAGATGAACAAGCTAAGCTATTCATTTTTATTTTCAACGATTTATTATTAAGTAATAATCGTTGTTTCATGATGACATGTTCGCGGCCAGTGACAGATGCATAGTAGCGCCAATAGGCGTGCTTTGACTTGATGAAAATCACGGCACAGTACAGTGAGTAGACCTTTATTTTTTTCACTGTCGATAGCGTGTTCATATTTTTATCAGTATGATTTACAGTATATTTCAAAGCTTTTAAATTTAGAGGTTTATTTGTGATGGTTTATTTAGTGCATTAATACTCTCATTATTAGGCTAATTACGAGATAGTCTAGCCAGGGAAGGTTAGATATCCTCGTCTGAACCAGATCGACTCAGGTTAGGTGGCTCGAGGACGATCTCATCACTTTTGTTGTTCAGTTAATGTCAACTCAGGTTAGGTGGCCTGGTCGACTATGTCCACTTTCTTTCAGTTCAACAATATTTTAAACTCACGTCAGTTTATCAGAAACGATGGAAAGGCATAAAATTACAGTTTTCTTGAGTTTTACGTATTTCGTATGATTATGTTATTTTGTCCACTCACTCTAACATTTTATGTTTTTATGCCTTTTTCTAGGCCCTTTGTTTTAAAATGCTCAGATTTTAGGTTAGTCGGCTGAAGTCGTGATCGTCCATAATTCGAGGCATGATCATCCATAGCTTCCGTCTTCTCAGTGTAGGTTCTCAGTTGAAGTTCAGAGTTGCTCATGCTAGAGTACCTGGTACCGATTAGACAGTACTAAATACTCTAATATGGATCCCGCAAGACTTACCCTGAATTACTATGGTAATCTGGGGCGGGTCTTGTCAACTACGACCTACGTCCATGATTCATGCTTACATTTTCAGTCCAGTTAGCGCTTCTACTAGTTATGTCAATGCTCTCAATTCATACCTTGTGTCTTATTGAGAAATGAGTCAGCATTCACGGAAGCTATATATTTGAGATTTTTATATATGCACAATATGCTACCTGACTGGCTATCAGGTAGCCATTCCAGGGTTGTAATTCACTACTGATGCAATATCTTGGGTTGTAGGTATCTACCAGATAATATGGGTGACTGAGGTTCAAGTTCACTACCTGTCATCATCGCCTCTTTATACTTGAATCACGATAGTCATGCACATGTCGTCCTGGATGCTAAACAACACTTGAAGACTTGAGACGTCAGACACCTCTATCGTCCAGTTTTGCTTTCTCCATCATCAGAATTAGTTTTTTGTCAGTTAATCTCAGATTTCGATGACTAGAGATGCCATATACCTCAGTCATCACCATCTAATTGTTTTTTCATTTCATGTTCAGTTCTCAGTCAGCTAATTTCAATTATGGTGTCTAGAGATGTTGATACCTCTGTCATCGTTTTCACTGATATTTCAGATTTAGACTACCAGTTCAGATTTACCTCTTAGCCACTTGATTCCATATTCCATGGTTAGCCTTTTAAGATCAGAGTCAGGCTCACGGTTTAGTCTCAGTCTTAGATATTCAATTCCATCCTTTGATTTGTAGCACTCGCATACTAATATTTCACTAACATTCAGTGGAAGAGTATAAATATTTTTTTATACTTTCTTACGATATTATGATTTTTGTCCACTCTAATAGTTTTCTGTTTTTGGAATGTCCTTCCCTTGGACCTTTGATTTCAAATGTCTAGGTTTGCAGAGTTTCAGTGGAGGTTGGATGTGCACATAGTTCGAGATATAGCATATCCATTGTAGGATCCGCGACTGATCCTACGAGCTAGTAGCTTAGTTAGCTAGTTAGTTTAGAATACCTAGCGGCTTTTGATGACAAGAATCCTTCTTTGTATAGATTTATGAATTGCTGATTTCAGAAAAAGTTTGGCTACATTTTCCTTTTCGCTATTCTACAAGAAGTTTTATTTAGAAGCTTATAGCAAATTTTAGTTAGTAGCGTCATTAAAACCTAATCTCAATTTAGGCTGCTAAATTAGGGTCAAATTTCAACATTATGGCACTCAAAATAGTCTCTTTACTCTATGGGTACAACGATATTTGGCCTTCTAGTAGAAGCTTGTTGTACTTATCGTAATTAGTGGATCTCAAAAAGTCGGAGGCTTGAGGGGTTGTTTCATGGTTGTGAGTATCGTATTGTCCCTCTTCAAACCCGCATCCACTTGAACTATACGATGGAAATGCATCGTGCATATATTTCATAACGGGGTTTGGAGTAGGTTCATCAGTATTGCTGGATGTGGCACCCTAATACCTTAATCTGAACTCTACCATTAAAATTTGAACATTAGTCTCTGATACTTCACCATGTTCAGTCCATAAATCGTAGTCCCACATCATACCATGTTTAGACAAGTACTGAAACATTTTTGGAACTCACAGATACTCGAAGTTATGACATCTCTTGCACGGACACATGTAACACTCTTTTCCTTGACCATGTTCAATAGCAAACTTCATAAAATCGTAAATTCCCAGTATAAACTTTGGATCACATTTTTCCAAACTTAACCAGCTCTTGTCTATATTCTGCATAAGTTGTAATAAGTGAAACAATAAATTTTCCAAATATATTTAGAGTCATACTCATGCATTATTCAAGAACCTATATAGCTAATTTTTCCACATTAATTTCAAGAACCTAAATAGCTAACTTCGGGACAAATCTTGAACCTAACCTACGTAGCTAGCTAGTTAATTACACATCAGAAATCATAAATTCTTACATACACCCAATAATTAATAAATTACATAACACAAATTAAACTAATTAATATATATGTATTTAATCCAAAAATTATTAATTTGTCAAACTACTAATCTAACATTTCATATATATAATCAACACATCCAAAAGCATTATAGTTATCAACTGATTTTATACCAACAAATTCGCCGAAATTCATTCGCCGTTAAACATCAAAATACAACAAAATATTTGAAGAAAAAAAATCAAAAATATGAGTATATACAAACACTGACCAATATAAGAGAATATTCGGGAATGCTTTAGGAGGCCTTGATTGAAGGTTTTTCATTAGAGATCAAAAAATCGCTGGAGGAGGCGTTGAGATAGTTTTTGAGTGGTTGTGAGAAGATGAGGGTTCGATATGAAATTTCAATTGTCTCTTAATAATTGATTCACTTAGACGACAAAATAATTCGTCGCTTAGGAAACAAAATTCATCGTCTAACAGTTCTTTTAGGTGACGAAATATTTCGTCGTTCTATTGAACTCTTAGACGACGAAACTTGTGACGACAATAATTTTTTTCTTTTAGAAGTCATTTAGATGACGAAAAAAAATTCGTCATCTTAGATATTTTTTTAGTCTACAAAAAGCAGTTTCGTCATATAAAGGCAACTAAGATGACATAATTTTTTACCTAGGCGACGAAATGATTTTCCGTTGCCTAAGTCTGACTTAGACGAAGAAACTGAAATAGTCTCGTCATCTAAGTTAGGTATTCTGGTAGTGAACCTACTACATGGGCCGTTCGTTTGGTTCACATATTATCAAAGACTTATGTCCAATGTGACTATCTTAACCTAAAACTAGGGGTGGGCACGAGACAAGTCGAGAATGAGTATTTTAAAAGTCCATATCCCTATCCCGAACATAACGAGAATGGTTATTTTAAAATTCTGTTCTGATTGTCTCAAAATCCGAACGAGGCAGGATGAGATGAGACGGGATGGATCTAATTTCGGGCCCAATTTAAAATAAACATTTAATAGAGTATTTAACAACAAAAATTCGAATAAAACAAGAAGAAAAAAATTTTGAGTTCAATTTAAGATAAACATAGTTTGATAAGGCTTAGAGGTCTACAACTACAGAAAATAATACTGTTTTACTTAATGTTTAATTAAAAGAAGTAAAACTACAAGCAATTTTATTTCATGTTTAATTGATTGATACATTTAATTCATATTACAAGTATTGTAATACTTTTATCGTTATATGGTAATTTTGTTGTTGTTGAATAATGTTAATTATCTGATAATTTAATATGTCAACTCTTAATAAAAATAAATGATAAAATAGACAAAATATATTATGCGGGACGTGACGGGTCTATCGGGATTTCAAAATCAAAACTCAATCATGTCCTTAAAAAGGGGTCGGGACGGGATGGAATAGTAATTTTTTTTATTTTTTGTCCCGTCTCGTCCCAAACGGGATCGTAACGAGATCGGATAGGATTCGAGATTTGCTGAATTCATGCCCAACCCTACTAAAACATTTACACGGTGATCCATAACAGCACAGTACTTTTACCCCAAAGAACTATCCAGCCCGGCCCAACGCTCTTACCTTCACGCACGGACAGTTGCGATCTTGTGCCGAGTCTGCAGTTTTAACACTCGATCACCCGTCATGATAGATTGTTAACGGTTGTCAGTTGTGAGCGAAGAGAAGAGTTGCTCAATGGCTATGGCTGCTCAGTCTCTGCACCAACAATGGCTCTGCTTCTCAAACCCAATAACAAAAACAAGCACACGCCCATGGCTTCCCGCCAAAACAGCCAATCTTACCTTTAAATTAGCGCCAATCTTACCTTTTTGCAATTCCACAAGAAATTAGCGTATCATGTCCCTCTCATTTCTTGCTCTTCTTCAACTTCGCAGTCGCCTGAAGCCGATACAGAAACCGCTGAGTCTTGTGTCAATTTGGGCCTCCAGCTTTTCTCCAAAGGACGGGCCGGGTATGGTGCCCTTTTGGCCCAACTAGTCCTCTTCCCATTTTCAGTTTTGCTAAATTGAGTTTACGTTTTTGTTATATGGGTGTGTTTAAAGTTTGGTTCTTTTAAGTACATTCAAGAAGAAAGATCATATTTTTTTAGCCTAGTTGTGTGTTGTGTTCTATTTGGTTGAGCTAATGTGATCTGGGTGGATTGAATAATGGTTCATCGAGTAAAGCGAAGTACAAAGATCTTGACTTTTCAAGTTTGTACTTTGTAGTATAAGTTTATGAGCTTAGAAATATCTTTATGATGAAAGAACTTGTTTTTGAACTTTATGTGATTCAGGTTAAAGATGCTTTAGTTCAGTTTGAAACAGCACTCAGTTTAGATCCCAACCCAATAGAGGCTCAAGCTGCTCTCTATAACAAAGCTTGCTGTCACGCCTACAGGTATGAATTCCAAGTGTTCTGGTTGGTTTACATTCTGGGTCCTATAATATATATTGGTATTGGCAGTTTTATAAGATTTGTCTATATAGATTGACTACGAAAACCAAAATGAGGATACTCATTCCCCTCTTTTCTATTTCGGATTTAACGTGATTTTACCTATGACTAGTTGTCTATATGTTAGCTAGGCTGATGGATATTGTTTTTTTGTTCACTATTTGAGGAAGAGGGGAAGGAAGGAAAGCTGCTAATTGTTTACGTACTTGCTTAAGAGACTATGACCTCAAATTTGCAACAATTTTGAATGATCCTGACTTGGCCTCTTTTCGAGCTTTGCCTGAATATAAAGAACTGCAAGAAGAGGTATGTTATTAAACTCACACCAGTCGAGTATCATTTCTCTTACAAGCACAGTCAAACATACATTAGTTAGATACTTAGACGTTTCAGTTTCTTCCCAGTTCTACCATGATAAACATCTCCATTAACAATTGTGTCTCACTTTTACAGGCTAGGACAGGTGGGGAAGATATAGGTTACAGTTTTAGGAGGGATCTGAAACTCATTAGTGAAGTTCAAGCACCATTCCGTGGGGTTAGGAGATTCTTTTATGTGGCATTCGCTGCAGCTGCACGAATTTCGACATTCTTCACTGTACCTAGGCTATTCCGTGCATTTTCAGGTGGTGATGGTGCTCCTGATCTCTTGGAAACTGCTGGGAATGTTGCTATTAATGTTGGAGGTAACACTTGGTGCTTTTTTGTGCATTGTATAATTATGGTTTCCCACTATTAGCTTGATACCAAAGTGTTGGCTAGATATCCTTGTTTATGTGAAGTATCCAATATTGTTAAATTGTGGTTTTTAAAGTGAGTGTAAGTATTACAGAGATGTCTCTGCCTATCATGTTTAATTGGGTGGTATGTTGCATAGAAATTAAGGCATTGTGTACTTTCATGAATTGCTTACATGACTAAGCTTTTGAATCAGTAAACTACAGGATTTACTGCTCTTGTGGCATTGTTTCTCTGGGAAAACAAGAAGGAAGAGGAACAACTTATGAAAATAACGCATGATGAAAGTCTGTCGAGGTTGCCATTGCGCCTCTCCACCGATCGGGTTTTTGAACTTGTGCAGTTGCGGGACACTGTTAGGCCTGTAAGTACCACTACGTACTTTATCCAGTCTTTGAGTTATCTCTATGTAGGCTGTAGACTGGTACAGCTCTGCATCTGTATATGCTGTACCTATATCTGAAACGTGCCAATGATCTGATAATCTTGAATTTAGGTTATTTTAGCAGGGAAGAAGGAGACGGTTGCTGCAAGTATGCAGCAGGCAGCAAGGTTCCGAACAGATCTCCTCAGTAGGGGTGTTCTTTTAGTTCCTGTTATATGGGGTGAAGTTAGAGCCCCTAAAGTAGAGAAGAAAGGCTTTGGCACAACTTCAAAGGCAGCTGCTTCTCTGCCTTCTATTGGGGTAAGGAGACTTGCATCTATATCTCTTGCAAGTCTCATCCTTGTAACAAGATGCATGTTCTGCAAAAGCTTTAAGATTGCACTGATTTATTTTTGCACTATCTAATCGCCGGCTCCATGATAGGAAGATTTCGAGAAAAGAACGGAGTCTATAACTGCAAAGTCAAAGTTAAAAGCTGAAATTCGATTCAAGGCCGAAGTAGTGTCCCCTGAGGAATGGGAAAGGTTCTGCACACTTGTTTGCCATCCATATACCATTGTACATTCATTTGGTTGTTCATTGCTAATTGTCTGCCATATACTTTTAGTTAGATAAAGGATCAACAGAAGTCTGAGGGAGTCACTCCCGGTGAGGATGTCTACATTATTCTGCACCTAGATGGTCGGGTTCGAAGATCAGTGTACATATATGTCATATATTTACCAAGTGTAATCGAGGATATATCATGAAGGCCGACATCGGAGCTACTCATCGGCGACAAGAGCCGGCCAAGCCATCGTCGCCACCGCCGGAAAGCACCCATCCATTGCCAAAGAGGAACAAGACTAGCATTTGTATTCCTATTTGGTGGCTTGAGAGGCTTGCACCCCTCTCCCACATTGCTAAAGTTGTAAAGAGAGAGGCACTCCCTACCTATAAAGGGAGGCCTCTATCCCACTTAATGACACACACACACAATCCATAGAATACTTGGGCCTGAACCGTTATCGGGCTCGAGATAGTGAAAGCCCAACGAGGCACAAGTGGAGTAACCAATTGGTGAACCACTATAATTATGGTGTTGTTTAATTATCGTCTTTACATATCGGTAAACACTTAGTCTATTTACTCTTGTTCCATATCTCAAATACTAGTTATTTGACGATATGAACAATCAAGGAGAGTAAGTTAGACATGAAATGGTTCATTCAAGTTCAGTAATTGAGTTTCTGAAATCACCAAGATCATATTCCTTACTGTACCCTCAACAGCTGACGATCTGTACCGTACTTCCATATCATTGCAGGGTATGCCGGACTGGGCACAAATTTTGCAGGAGCTACCTCCGGTAGATGCATTACTTAGCAAACTGGAAAGATAAAAATGCGGGCATGCGGGCATCGCCAGTTCTAATATTCTCTCATTTCTCTGTAATATCCTGAACATTACCCCTTATAGTTATTTTGTATTTGTATTGCTAATACATACTTCACCAGATCGACCATTCATTTACAATCCGATTTTTATTTTCGGAAGAAAAGAATACTTTGTACAAATCTTGTATAACATTGACAATTGATACGCGTTTGGCTTATGAAAGTCTGTTCAAGTGGCTAATGAAAGCTGTTGCAGTGCTGGTCCAACTAAAAAGGGCATGCCCTCGTCCATAGATTCTCTCTCGAGAGAGAAAATTTTCCCAAAACCAAAACCCTATTTGCGAGCCGTCGGCCAGCAAAATTCTCTCCGATCTGTTAGTATGACATATTTTGGCACTCCTCTTATTGAACAAAACACAATCTATTTAGGATATAAATCCTTACAAGTGAAGAATAGAGCTAAAGAACAAAATGATGAACCAAGATGTTCTCATGGTTTCAAGTAAAACATGCATACACATATCATAGTTTTTCACTTGAGAGAGCTACCTAGCCTCATGATCTGAGTCATGGTATGATAGTCAGGTTTCTTGATATCCTCAGTTTTCTGGGTTTTCTGGGTTCATAACAAAAAGTTTTTACCATACTCTTATGACTTTTTGGTCATCTGACTTGTGCTTTTTATTATGTAAAAATAATAGGTTTTTACTCTAACATAAATATGTTTAGTCCTTAAACATTAAGCATGTGTAAAATTTGACTTTGCTTCTTTCTCAAATTAAAGAAGATATTTTGAAAGCATGGCTCTCCCTAATTCATGGACAAGCAACATGTGTGTCTCTCTTGATAACCTATTGAATCATGGTTGTTGATGCTGATTTAACAGCTTGCTAAGACATGGTTGTTGTCTTGGTTTTAGCATCTAAGATCAATGGTTGAGATGGTTCTGCCTATCACAATTAGGATAGTCAGGTTCTCTAATATCCTAAATTTCTAGGTTTAAAACAATAGATCGTGTCTAAAGTCTTATGACTTAATAGTTAGCTTGACTTATGTTTTCTTATCTAAGAACAATTTTTTTTTTAACTCTAACATGTGTGTCTCCAAACTTGGAGTGTAAATCTTGTAAAAACTTTTTTTCTCTCTCACCCAATTCAAGGAAGATATCTTGCAAAGCATTGGTCTTCTTTGACAGCTTACTAAGGCATGGTTGTTGCCGTATTTCTTTTTGGTTAAAAGCATGTGTTCTCTTAATAAGTAGCAACAATGGAATTGAGATGGTTAAGCTTTTCTGGGGACGGCCAAGATGGTTCCTCTCATCTCAGCTGGTCACTTTGTTTGACCTATATAAAGAGAAGGACTCCTTCATCACAAATTGGTTGTCAAGATGTAGAAACTTTCATAGCATGGTTTCACTAGCATGGTTTCTTAGTGATGTAGAGTCTTTTTCTTTAGGTGTTCATTCTCTAAGTCTTCCTCTTGTTGAAGTGTAAATCTTAGAGTTGCATCAAAATCTCTTTTCATACTCATTTTATATTGCATACCATGAGTCAGATTGGTGATGAAAGCAATCTCGGAAGTGTTTCTAAAGAATCAGTCGTGCTATGGGTGGACTCTAGAGAGAAACTGCTATTAGCTTCATATGTATAAACACCGAGAGACAGATATATGTAACATGTCCCATTGTTAAACCAGCATTTTTCAATGAAATCATCACATGCAGAATCACAGAAGTATGCAGACTCATATAGTGCAAAATACTACATACTTGTGATACCACAATATGCATGTGAAAGGACCCAATCCCGATTCAGTTACCTAAACCAGAATCAAACCCTTTCGAAAATACGAACCAACAAAAAATTTCCGAAATTTCGGCAGAGTTTCGTTACTAGCGTGGAATTACCATTACCTGCACGCGGAAAATACACTTCATCCTATGCCACAAAAAGCAAACTGTGGGCACCAATCCCATCCGGATTTCTCAACATCAATATAATCAACAACAGTAAACAAACTGTACTATGTATATATGTATATCCGAGAAAATCCGTATAAACAAGTATCAGAATGTATCAGAGCGACCTCTAAAGTAAAACATATACAATATATATAAACATCAGTAGGCGAAACAAGAAACTACTGGAAAACACAAGTGACTCTGATCACTAGCCTCCAAACCGCGACGTGAAACACCAAACCTGAACTGCAAACTGGGCACAGAAACCGAAAAGCCCAGGGGAAAGACAATAAACACGTTAGAGTGAGTGGACGAAAATAAATGTCTTTCACTAGTTGATATATATGTTATAAAAACATATGCGAGTCCAGGTAAATAGAAATAATGAAGTACACGAGGTAAAACCATAATCCTCCAGCGTACTGAGCATGCAAGAAAAAATCCCACGGGGTCACTCATGGACACACACCGTGCTAGTACAGTCAGAATCACGGAGTCCCATACTTCCACGCGATTCTAGCCAGAAAGGCCTCAGGTCAGAGGTCTGCCTCCCCCCGGTACAGGTCACGGGTCAGGAGTCACAGCCTCCCCCGGTACACACCTCGGGGATCAGCCGGGATGCGAGTGTATCGATACAACATCATATAACGACTATACTCTGTGTAAACTAAATCACAAACATTTCGATGCAAATGCATGAAACAGTATATATGTATGTATGTATACTCGTATACGTATATTCGTATAAGTATATCGTATAATCGTAAAACACATGCTTATGTAATCCGTAATCTCAATACGCATACTCAAGTTCGAAAATCATATAAAAGACTCGCAAGAATTCCGTGAAAAGAAATTGTCCACTCACAGGTGAGCAAAACGCGCAAACGCGCTAATCTCGTTGTCCGGCGGAAGATCCCTCGCCTGAAGCACGATCACGATCTTGATCTCGATCTCCTGAACATATTCAAAAACATATCTGATCAATATCGTAATCCACAACACTGTACTGATGCACGGAAACCAACCGTTCCCGAAAATACGAAATGCGGTACAAAATGAATTACGGAAATTCTGAAATCCCACACTCGAAACCTCGATTGAAAATCGGTTAATCCAATCGACCCAAAAACCTCTGTACGATAACCAGGGCGCGATTTCGAGAAAAACGACACTAATTACATCGAAATCTGAAAAAGTCAACCCTCGCCGGAGCTCCGCCGTTGACCGTCGTCGCCGGCGGCGGCGCGCCGTCAACGGAAAATTTCTCCGGCGAGGAAGCTCCAGAACTGAAGTTCCCCTCAAGCCGAACCGTTCTCACAACTACCACCCAGGCCAATTCCCACCGGAACCTACCCAATTCACCCGAAACAGATCGGCGAACCCAGATTCCGGTGACCTAATTGGTTGCCCTCAAAACCCGAACCAAACCACAAATTAATCACATGGAAAGACTCACAAGGCCAAGGGGAGTCGAACCCCCCTAACCTCCACCTCCAAATCTCGCCGGAAAACGGCCAACCGTCACCGGCGAAATCAAGGAACTCGACCCGATTCAAAACCTAACAAAATCTCATCAATTTCCACAAATTCATATACCATTCGACTCGAAATCGAAAGGAGAAGCTAACTGTACCTTTCCCTTGGCCGGAGGTGGCCGGAAACTGGTCGTCGGACGGTGAAGCCGAAAACGGAAACTCACCCCCTCGGGTCAACGGTCAACCTTTCCAATTTTGGAAAGTCAGAGCTAGTCAACGCCCGAAATGAAATTCTTGACTATTTCTCGACTATTTTTCGACTTTTCGATATTTATACTCGTGCCACGGGTCAATCGACGGTCCAAAATGAATATACGAAATGATTCGGACAAACACGAAACAATCGGATAAACTCGTCGGAACCCAAAACTTCAAATAATCATAAAATATTCCTCGGTTATCGGAAAAATCTTCCGGAACCGCCCACGAGCTCGAAATCACGTACTCTACAATTTCTGTGAAGACACTCAACTCAAATTCTCGACCGAAAACCAAGTCGCGAATCGAATCGACAAACCACATCCACGACAAAAACCCGCGACTAAACACAAACTCGAGAATCGTGCCGAATATGCATCAGATTCTGGTTCGGGTCGTCACAAATCTACCCCCCTTAAAGAAAGTTCGACCTCGAAATTTACGTATCTGTCATGTGAACAGATGAGGATACTGCTCCCGCATACGCTGCTCGGTCTCCCAGGTGGCCTCCTCCACTGAATGGTTCTACCACAAGACCTTCACCAGCGGAATCACACGGTGCCTCAACTCCTGCTCACGACGATCAAGAATCTGCACTGGCTCCTCAACATACGATAAATCCTCCCTGATCGGCAACTGCTGTGGGGCTAACACATGTGAAGGATCTGAGATATACTTCCGCAACATTGAAACATGGAAGACATCATGCACACGAGCCATCACAGTCGGTAGCTCAAGTCTGTAAGCAACAGCTCCAACCCTCTCTGTAATCTCATACGGACCAATGTACCGCGGTCGAAGCTTGCCACGCTTCCCGAAACGCACAACTCCCCTCCACGGAGATAGTTTCAGGAAAACCCAATCACCAACCTCAAACTCTAAACTCTTCCTCCTCACATCTGCGTAACTCTTCTGCCGATCCTGGGCGATCTTCAGGCGATCCCGAATAACCTGAATGTCATCCATCGTGGTTTTCACCAAATCAGGACCAATGAGCCAACGCTCGACCACCTCACTCCAACACAATGGAGTGCGACACTGCTTCCCGTACAGGGCCTCATACAGTGCCATCTCAATACTGGCCTGGTAGCTGTTGTTGTAGGCGAACTCAATCAAGTGTAACTGCTGATCCCAGTTTCCGCGAAACTGCAACACACATGATCTCAGCATATCCTCAAGAGTCTGAATGGTCCGCTCGGACTGCCCGTCAGTCTGAGGATGAAAAGCTGTACTAAATCGCAACCTCGTGCCCAACGCTCGCTGTAAAGCCTGCCCGAACTCAGAGGTGAACTGACTATCTCGGTCAGAAACAATCGACACAAGCACACCATGCAAGCGAACAATCTCGGATAAGTACAACTTGGCCAATCTGCCCACTGAAATCTTCCCTGGAAGTGCAAGAAAGTGTGCGGATTTCGTCAATCGATCAACAATAACCCAAATGCCAGTGTTGCCCGCCGAAGTACGCGGTAACTGATAGACGAAATCCATCGTAATATGCTCCCACTTCCAAACCGGAATCTCAAGTGGCTGTAGTTTCCCTGCAGGTTTCTGCCTCTCCGCCTTCACCTGCTGACAAATCAAACACCGACTCACGTAAGCGGCAATCTCCCGCTTCATGTTGCGCCACCAATAGTACGCTCGAAGTGTATGAAACATCTTCGTACCCCCGGGATGCATCGCATACGCTGAACTGTGGGCCTCGTCCAGAATCTCCTTCTTCAAATCTTCGTCTCTGGGTACACAAAGCCTGCCTCTGAACAACAACGTACCGTCGTCGCTCACACGGAACTCAGTAGGCACACCATTCTGAATCATGGTCTTCTTACCCAATAAGTAAGTATCTGAATCCTGAGCCTCTCGTACTTGATCAACTAGTACGGGTCGAACTTGAAAACTAGCCAACAAAGCTCCATCGTCATCATACTCAAATACAGCACCTGTAGCTCGTAGCTCAGCTAACATCGATACTCTGGCCACACATATGTGAAACAACGACGCTCCAGACTTCCGGCTAAGTGCATCTGCCACAACATTGGCCATCCCTGGATGGTACTCAAAGTGCAATCGTAGTCGTTGATCAACTCCATCCATCGGCGCTGCCTCATGTTCAGGTCCGGCTGTGTTCGCAAGTAGGTGAGACTCTTGTGATCAGTGAATATCTTACACTGAGCACCATATAAATAATGCCTCCAACTCTTCAACGCTAACACGATAGCGGCTAACTCCAAATCATGTGTCGGATAGTTGACCTCGTGCGGCTTCAGCTGTCTGGAACCATATGCCACGACTCTACCATGCTGCATCAATACGCAACTAAGGCCCAACTTCGACGCGTCGCTGTATACAACAAACTCACCACTATCGTCTGGCAATGTCAAGACCGGCGCGGTAGTCAACCTCTCCTTCAGGAGCAAATAACTCTCCTCGCACGCATCAGACCACTCAAACTTGACGCCTTTCTTCGTCAATTTGGTCAGTGGTGTAGCAATCCGGGAGAAATCCTGTACAAACCGTCGATAATAGCCTGCTAACCCCAAGAAACTCCGGATCTCCGGCACAGTAGTGGGTCGACTCCAATTCAGCACGGCCTCGATCTTGTCAGGATCAACACTAACTCCCTCGGCCGAAATCACGTGGCCCAGAAACTTCACACTATCCAACCAGAACTCACACTTGCTAAACTTCGCGAATAACTGATGGTCCCGCAAAGTCCGCAACACTGCTCGCAAGTGCTTCTTGTGCTAGCCCACACTCCTCGAATAAATCAGGATATCGTCTATGAATACAATCACAAACTTGTCCAGGAATCGCCTGAACACTCGATTCATCAAGTCCATGAAAGCTGCGGGGGCGTTGGTCAACCCAAACGGCATAACCAAAAACTCATAATGCCCATACCGCGTCCTGAAAGCTGTCCTGGCTACATCAGAGTCTCGGATCCTCAACTGGTGATATCCGGATCGAAGGTCAATCTTCGAAAAGACTGCTGCACCCTTTAGCTGATCGAACAAGTCATCAATCCGTGGCAACGGATACTTGTTCCTCACTGTAATCTGATTCAGCTTCCGATAGTCGATGCACAAACGCATGGACCCGTCCTTCTTCCGCACAAACAACACTGGAGCACCCCACGGAGAAACACTCGGTCAAATGAATCCCTTCTCTAACAACTCCTGAAGCTGACTCTGCAACTCCCTCAACTCTGCAGGCGCCATCCGGTACGGTGTCTGGGAAATCGGTCCAGTACCCGGCAATAACTCAATGGTAAAATCAATCTCCCGCACAGGGGGTATACCACGTAACTCTGCTGGAAAAACATCCGGAAACTCAGACACAACCTCAATACTATCAAGATCCGGCACTGCAGCTGTAATATCCACAACATGGGCTAAGTAAGCAACACAACCCTTCTTCATCAACCGATCCGCCCTCATCGCAGAAACCAAACACGGCAGGGAAGTGTTCTTCTCGCCACGAAACAGTATCTCAGGTAATCATGGTCGTCGAAATGCGACCTCCTTCCTGTGACAGTCAAACATGGCCCAGTGCGACTCCAAAAAGTCCATACCCAATATCAGATCGAAATCCACAATATCAAGCAGTAACAGATCCGGGCTAAACCATGGCCATCAATAAACACCTCACAATCTCGGTAAACCCAACCGATGCTCACAACCTCACCTGATGGATACAACACCCTCCACAACCCCGGAAGTGGAGATGCAGGTACCGTAGCCAATGATGACAGTCTAAATGATATAAATGAGCGTAGCGTCTGGATCTAACAATGCAACTACTGGAATACCAAAAACATGTAACGTACCGATAACGACCTCCGGTGATGCTCTGCCCTCACGTAGAGTCATATCATGAACCCTCGCCTGTCCGGCTGGTCGTCCTCGTTGGGGCTGTCCCTGCTGTCTGCCCTGGCCTGCAAACTGTGCTAGTCTCACTCCAGAAGTGGCACCTCGCTCAACTCCAAAATTCTGGGCCGCCTGTCCGTCACCGCCATACAACTGAGGACACTCCCTCGCATTGTGACCCACCTGGCCACAGCGGAAACAAGTGACAGGGCCTCGCTGAAAGGACCCAACCCCGATTTAGCTCCCTAAATCGGAATCAAACCCTTTCGAAAACACGAACCAACAAAAACTTTTCAAAATTTGGGCAGAGTTTCGTTACTAACGTTGAATTACCATTACCTGCACGCGGAAAATACACTTCAACCTATGCTACAAAAAGCAAACCGTGGGCACCAATCCCATCCGGATTTCTCAATATATCAACAGTAAAGTAAATCAATAAATATATATATACTTTACTGAAATCCGGTATAAAATCGTATAACGTATTCAATAGGAAGCTCAGAGCGACATCTAATACACAATCGTATACGCATACCACAGTAGGTAGAACAATAAACCTACTGGACGAAACAAAGTAGCTCGAGCACTATGCCTCCGACCACGACGTGCGACATCAGAGCCTGAACTGCAAACTGGGCACGGAAACCGAAAAGCCCAGGTGAAAGACAATAAACACGTTAGAGTGAGTGGACGAAAATAAATGTCTTTCACCAGTTAATATATATGTTAAAAAAACATATGCGAGTCCAGATAAATAAAAAACAACATAGTACACGAGGTAAAATTCACACTCCTCCAGTGTATAGAGCATGCAAGTAAAAATCCCACGGGGTCGCTCATGGACACACACCGTGCTAGTACAGTCCGAATCACGGGATCCCGGACCCACACGTGATTCTAAGCCAGAAAGGCCTCGGTTCCGGGGATACGCCCCTCGCCGGTCAGGTCGGGGTAACGCCCCGCCTGGGATGCCTACCATCGGGGATCAGCCGAGAGGCTAAGTGTATCGATACAACAACGTAACCAAGACTGTACTCTGTGTAAACCAAATCATAAACATTTCGATGCAAATGCATGAAACAGCATATAAGTGTATGTATACTCGTATACGTATATTCGTATAAGTATATTGTATAATCGTAAAACACATGCTCATGCAATTCGTAATCTCAATACGCATGCTCAAGTTCGAAAATCATATAAAAGACTCGCAAATAATCCGTGAAAAGAAATGTCCACTCACAGACTGGCGTAACGCGTATCGCGTTAACCCGTGATCCGGCGGAAAGTCCATCGCCAAACAAACGATCACGAACCCCTGAATAATCACAACGTCCAATATTCAAAGTCATAATCCGACAATTCGAATCAAACCACGAGAAACCACAGTTCTCGGAAATACACAATTCGAATACGACGAATCGTCGAAAATCCATATATACCACCTCAATACCTCGTTTTACGTTCGGACGCTCAACTCGAAAAATGAACCTCCCCACTGCGATCGGAGCGCGATTTCGAGTCAAATGACATGCGACTTGTCGAAAGTCAAAAAGTCAACTCTGACCGTTGACCGCCGCCGTTGACCGCCGTCCACGGCGGCGCCACTGTTGACCGGAGAGTTTCACGGCGGAGCCACCCCTATTCCACTCCAAATCACCCACTGAGCAACTTCCATAACTGCACCGAAGTCCAATTCCCACTCTAACTAGATCAATTTCATGTAAAACCGAATTGGTTCACAAATTTCAATCTCAAAATTCTCAATCCACAAATCGAATTAGAACACCATGTTTATATGGTTAGAATCACAATGAAGAGGGCTACAAAACCCAGTACCTCTTGAAGTTCATCTTGGCCGGAATAGTGGAACCCGAACTCACCTTAAAATCATGAACTTTGGCCGGAAAATCCTTCCTCCTCCGGCGTCCCACGCCGTGGGAGGAGGCCGGAAACAAGTCGAGGGCTCCATGGCGAGTCGAAGGACACTAGGGTCAAGGTGTGGGGTGGCCGAACGGTGAGCCACCGCCGTAGCCGACTCACCTCCGTCGCACCATCTCCTCCCACTCGGTCAAACCGAGTCAACCACCAAGTCAACACATTAATTCATTTCTTTGACTTTCCAAATCAGGTAAGCCCACTATTTATAGTTTCCCAAAATGGAAACCCCATGTTTATCCATTTCGACGAACTTGAAACGCGCGTAACTTTCTCGTCGTGATTCCGATTCTGATAATTCTTGCGACCACAAACTCGTCTCAACATAATCTTCCAACATCACCCAAAGTCAAACATATCGGCCAACCGAATAAAAAGTCAACCGCTCAAAGCAACACACATTAAATCGACTAAATAATCAACAAACGGAAAAATTTGCAACTAATTCCTCGTAACTCCAAATCATGCTCCGGAAGTTCCCACAAACTCGAAATTAAATTCCGAACAACTTCCGTGAAGAAGCTGAGACCAAATTCTCGTCCAGTAATTTAGTCGCGAACAAACCTGCCATAATAATTCGTTTCCGTCGAAACTTCAAATATTCATAACTAATTCCTTGGTCGTCCAAATAACGATCCGGAACCGCCCACGAACTCGTAATCACACGTACAACGACTATCAAGAAGAGACCCAGCTCCAATTCTCGGCCAATAATTTAGTCGTTAACGAGCCTGGCGATTCAATAACTGTCGAATAACTCTGCGACTACACACAAACTCATCAATCAAGCTGATCATACTGCTGATTCTGGTCCGGGTCGTCACAAATCCACCCCCCTTAGAAAAATTTCGACCTCGAAATTTCCGAATCTGCCGACTACAAGTAAGAGTACTGCCTCTGCATACTGCTCAACTGCCCAGTAATAATGTCGACTGAACAACTCTGATAGCTGACTCCACAATAGGAGATAGCTCCGTACTGAAATCTCTGTACCCATAAATCACGAATCTGAAATGGCTCACACAATCGCCAAGTGTTCCTACATAAGGAACAGACAGGGTACACAATGCGAAACCAACCTGAAACACAGTTCCGTGTGGCGGAACACAACTCGCACAAAAGCCAATGCTATAGGCGATGCCGAACCATACGGCATAACACAAACTCGCCTATGACCACATATGGATCAAAACATCAAGGCAAATCACAAATCAGTTCACACACCAATATATCTCATACATTCATATCAGCATAATTCGAACATCGAACTAAGCAATAACCAATCCATTTCCACTAATCTGATAGTCTGTGGCAACACACTCCACAAAATCGAAAACAAACATCAACTCAAATTCAACCAAACTCGTTCCAGCACAATGGAGTACAACACCACATTTCAAATCAACATCAAATAATCTCAAAACTATAGTGGTCCACAAACTGGTACTGCAAGCAACCTCGAACAGCTGAAATTGCTGGTCCTGAATCCTCCGGAACTGCAACACCGAGGTCCACAACATGCCCTCCAAGGTCTGAATAGTTCTCAAAGATCACCATCCAATCTGAGGATAAGAACCGGTACCAACTCGTAATCTGGTCCCCAATGCTCGCTGCAAAGCTTGTTGACACTTGTCATAGCCGATTACCTCGACCAGCAAACTGGGACACAGGTACACCACGTAGACGGACAACCTCCGTCAATCACAGCTATACCAGCCAACCACTGGAATCATCTCCGAAAGTACAAGGAACTGTACTGAGTTCGTCAAATGATCCACAAAGACCTGACAACTGGTATCACAACCAAACTGTACATATCCACACACAATTACAGCAGCAACCGTCACGTCTAACCGGAAATCTCAAATGGCTAACACATCTCGGCAAGTCTCTGCCTTCTAGCCATCGCCAGCCGACGAATATGGCATCAGCACACACAAGCTGCGCTCGCACAAGCTGCTATATCGTTCTTCATGTTGCGTCACGAGTAGTAAACTCGAAGTATCGGATACATCTCCGCATCACTAGTGCCAAACGCACGTAAAATCACGAGCCTCAACACCATCGTACTCGAACTCAGCTCTCGTAGCCCAAACTCGGCTAACACAGAAACTCGAGCCACACACACATGAAACACTGAAGCTCCTGATTCTCGACTGAATGCATCAACAACCACAACCCAGACGGATAATCAAAGTACAACCTCTAGCCTTTCCTGCACAAACTCAAAAGTGTAGCCATAGTCGTGAGTCGATCCCATCCATTTACACTGTCTCAAGCCCAAATCTGGCCGAAAATGCAAGTGGATGAAACTCAAGTGATCAGGGTACCTCCTACATCACACTGCACGCCATAGTAGCAGTATCTCCAACTCTCTGGTGCTAGCACAAGGACAGCTACATCCAAATCACGCATAGGATATGCAACCACACAAAGCTCCACTGTCTGGAACCACGAGTCACCGCTCTACTACACAGCATCAAAGCACAACCAAATCCAAACCTCGATGCATCGCCATATCACACGAACTCGTCGTAGTCGTCAGGTAAGGTCAAAATCGAAACAACGGTCAACCATCCTGCAGGAGGAAGTAACTCTCCTCACGTGCATCGAACCACTCGAGCTTGACGCCTTTTTCGTCAATCCGGAAAGTGAAGTGGTAATCCGAGAAAAATCCTGCACAAGCCGTCGGTAATAGCCTGCCAAACACAAGAGACTCCCGATCTCTGGCACAATGGTAGGGCAAACTTCGAATCATCACGGCTTCAATCTGGTCAGGATCCACGCCAAATACCTCGGATAGCATCACACAGCCCAACATCTTCACGCTAATCGACCAAAACTCACACTGGATGAACTTTCACAAACAGCTAATCGTCTCGTGAAGTCCGCGAAACCACTCGCTATTGCATTAGGTACTGGCCCACGCTCCTGGAGTACATCAGGACGTTGCCAACGAACATGACCGCAAACTCGTCCAGAAACCGTCTGAACACCTGGTCCATCAAGTCCACATGATCAACGGGGCACTGGTCAACCAAACAGCGTGACCAAAAACTCTTAATGTCTGCACCATGATCTGAAAACTAACATAGACACATCTGACTCATCGATCCTCAACTGATGGTATCCAAAACCAAAATTAATCTTCGAAAGGACTGAAACTCTCGCAAGCTGATCAACCCACTCGTCAATCCGAAGCGGAGGATACTCACTCTCCTCTGAAGCAAATCAGGCTTCGGGTAGTCAATGCACCACCTCGTCAAATCATCCAACATCCGTGTAAACAATGCAAGAGTACACCATGCAAATACGCGGGGTTGCATGAAATCTCCTGAAACCTCCTCCAGCAACTCCTGGAGTCGAAAAAATAGCTCCATCAGTTCCGCTGGCTCCGAACGACAAGATGTCAGTAAATTGAGTCCAGCGCTCGGTACAAGCTCAATGATGTAATCAGTCTCCCGAACAGGAGGAACACCTGGTAACTCCTCCGGAATACTCCTGGAAACTCGGGAACCACCACAATGTCACCAATGTCGGGTACAGCAACCATAGTATCCACAACATGGGCTAAGCAAGCAACATAATCCGTCTCCATCATCCGCTCGACCATCACCGCGAAACAGTATCTCGGGGAAATCTGGTCGTCTAAACACAACCTCCTTCTCGTGGTACTCGAACATCGCCAAATGCGTCGTCAGTAAGTCTATGCTCACCAGCACTCCAAAACCACAATGTCCAGCTATAACAGATCCGCGGCTAAGCCATAATCTCCAACAAGGATCTCGCAACCTCCGGATGGATACAACACTCTCCAAAACCTAGGATGTGGAGATGCAGGTAAAATGACCATGGATATCAAACAACAGCAACCTCGGAGAAAAGTCTGTCCTCAAACAAGGTCATGGCACGAACTCCAACATGCCCAACTAGCCGCCCACGTCAATTGCGACTTGCTGAATAACTCATCAAAAGGGTACATTGGTCAAACTTCAGGAACAACATGAGGATCTCCTCGTAGGTTCTGAGCTGCCGAACCGCTACAACAGCTGGCTGAGGGTGCTCCCTCGTAACATGACCCTCCTGGCCACCGAAACAGCAACTGAAAGTACTCCTCTAACAAAAATCACCGCAACACCAGCTGCGTGATAGGATCACCAACGATCGCCCAAGCTCATGCCACAGGTACAAGTCCGCCACACTGTGATCTCCGCCATCGCCAAACGGACCAGCAGAGGATCCTCAACATAATCGAAAAGGTCATAGCCTGATGAAGTCACTGATCCCGAAATGTCGGAACTCAACCTCATCAAAATCTCGACTAAATCCACTTTCCTCGAACCATCACATCGAAAACCGCATACATCTTTTCCTCATAATAGCCTCGCCACTGAGTGCAACACACTAAGCTCCTCACGGATGTCTCGAGGCATATCAATCAGAATCTCTCTGATGCTGCTCAGGTTCAAACTCATCTCGAACCTCGTGCACAGCTCCCTCTGAAGCCACATAACACGTGCAAATAGGAACAAACATGTGAACAATGCATCTCTGCCTCAGGTGGGTAAACACTCCACATTCGAATGCTGGGTAGCCTGATAAAACTATTACCGTATAAACAACACCCTGAATGTAGACCATGGAGTCGCAACCGGAACTCACACAATACCAGCCCACAAATTACAACAAACTGACTCAGGCACACATCACTGCCATAATTCTCAGCTCTGAGACAACACATAGATGCTCATATACACATCCCCAGGCAAACCGTGCCACACAATTCTCTGAACTCTGAATACTCATCTGAATCCACTGTTCACTGGCGAATCACGCGTCGATTGATCCCCAATACGATCCACAACCGAAACGACACGGAAAGCACGTCAGGAGGCATCCTAATGAATACAATACCGTTCACAACAAGTGGAACGTAATCATGGAACTTCAAATATTTGAAAGCACACAACACCCGGAATTTGATGATTATCCGCCGGCCGGTCGGGTCACCATTCCAGACATGCTGTACATTCTCAAATACCCTTAGTAAACACGACTACAGAAGTCTACAGAACCTATAACCTAAAGCTCTGATACCAAGCTGAAAGGACCCAACCCCGATTTAGCTCCCTAAATCGGAATTAAACCCTTTCGAAAACACGAACCAACAAAAACTTTTCAAAATTTGGGCAGAGTTTCGTTACTAACGTTGAATTACCATTACCTGTACGCGGAAAATACACTTCAACCTATGCCACAAAAAGCAAACCGTGGGCACCAATCCCATCCGGATTTCTCAATATATCAATAGTAAAGTAAATCAATAAATATATATATACTTTACTGAAATCCGGTATAAAATCGTATAACGTATTCAATAGGAAGCTCAGAGCGACATCTAATACACAATCGTATACGCATACCACAGTAGGTAGAACAATAAACCTACTGGACGAAACAAAGTAGCTCGAGCACTATGCCTCCGACCACGACGTGCGACATCAGAGCCTGAACTGCAAACTGGGCACGAAAACCGAAAAGCCCAGGTGAAAGACAATAAACATGTTAGAGTGAGTGGACGAAAATAAATGTCTTTCACCAGTTAATATATATGTTAAAAAAACATATGCGAGTCCAGATAAATAAAAAACAACATAGTACACGAGGTAAAATTCACACTCCTCCAGTGTACAGAGCATGCAAGTAAAAATCCCACGGGGTCGCTCATGGACACACACCGTGCTAGTACAGTCCGAATCACGGGATCCCGGACCCACACGTGATTCTAAGCCAGAAAGGCCTCGGTTCCGGGGATACGCCCCTCGCCAGTCAGGTCGGGGTAACGCCCCGCCTGGGATGCGTACCATCGGGGATCAGCCGAGAGGCTAAGTGTATCGATACAACAACGTAACCAAGACTGTACTCTGTGTAAACCAAATCATAAACATTTTGATGCAAATGCATGAAACAGCATATAAGTGTATGTATACTCGTATACGTATATTCGTATAAGTATATCGTATAATCGTAAAACACATGCTCATGCAATTCGTAATCTCAATACGCATGCTCAAGTTCAAAAATCATATAAAAGACTCGCAAACAATCCGTGAAAAGAAATGTCCACTCACAGACTGGCGTAACGCGTATCGCGTTAACCCGTGATCCGGCGGAAAGTCCATCGCCAAACAAACGATCACGAACCCCTGAATAATCACAACGTCCAATATTCAAAGTCATAATCCGACAATTCGAATCAAACCACGAGAAACCACAGTTCTCGGAAATACACAATTCGAATACGACGAATCGTCGAAAATCCATATATACCACCTCAATACCTCGTTTTACGTTCGGACGCTCAACTCGAAAAACGAACCTCCCCACTGCGATCGGAGCGCGATTTCGAGTCAAATGACATGCGACTTGTCGAAAGTCAAAAAGTCAACTCTGACCGTTGACCGCCGCCGTTGACCGCCGTCCACGGCGGCGCCACTGTTGACCGGAGAGTTTCAAGGCGGAGCCACCCCTATTCCACTCCAAATCACCCACTGAGCAACTTCCATAACTGCACCGAAGTCCAATTCCCACTCTAACTAGATCAATTTCATGTAAAACCGAATTGGTTCACAAATTTCAATCTCAAAATTCTCAATCCACAAATCGAATTAGAACACCATGTTTATATGGTTAGAATCACAATGAAGAGGGCTACAAAACCCAGTACCTCTTGAAGTTCATCTTGGCCGGAATAGTGGAACCCGAACTCACCTTAAAATCATGAACTTTGGCCGGAAAATCCTTCCTCCTCCGGCGTCCCACGCCGTGGGAGGAGGCCGGAAACAAGTCGAGGGCTCCATGGCGAGTCGAAGGACACTAGGGTCAAGGTGTGGGGTGGCCGAACGGTGAGCCACCGCCGTAGCCGACTCACCTCCGTCGCACCATCTCCTCCCACTCGGTCAAACCGAGTCAACCACCAAGTCAACACATTAATTCATTTCTTTGACTTTCCAAATCAGGTAAGCCCACTATTTATAGTTTCCCAAAATGGAAACCCCATGTTTATCCATTTCGACGAACTTGAAACGCGCGTAACTTTCTCGTCGTGATTCCGATTCTGATAATTCTTGCGACCACAAACTCGTCTCGACATAATCTTCCAACATCACCCAAAGTCAAACATATCGGCCAACCGAATAAAAAGTCAACCGCTCAAAGCAACACACATTAAATCGACTAAATAATCAACAAACGGCAAAATTTGCAACTAATTCCTCGTAACTCCAAATCATGCTCCGGAAGTTCCCACAAACTCGAAATTAAATTCCGAACAACTTCCGTGAAGAAGCCGAGACCAAATTCTCGTCCAGTAATTTAGTCGCGAACAAACCTGCCATAATAATTCGTTTCCGTCGAAACTTCAAATATTCATAACTAATTCCTCGGTCGTCCAAATAATGATCCGGAACCGCCCACGAACTCGTAATCACACGTACAACGACTCTCAAGAAGAGACCCAGCTCCAATTCTCGGCCAATAATTTAGTCGTTAACGAGCCTGGCGATTCAATAACTGTCGAATAACTCTGCGACTACACACAAACTCATCAATCAAGCTGATCATACTGCTGATTCTGGTCCGGGTCGTCACACTCGCTGACACGGTCCCAAGTGATGCCTGTTGCAGAAATTGCACAATGGGTACTCCCGCGGTACAGCAAACGTGCCACCAGTACGTCGCGGATAACTAGAACCGCTGGAACTCCCACTAGTCTGTGGTCGCTGCGGTCGATCTCTCCTCCACCCCAACCTCCGTCTAGATACACTAGCTGGTGGTCGATATGACCCACCGCCTGAGGATGAAGCTGAACCGGAAGTATCAGAACTGTGCCTCTTTGAAGGCCCCTGACTCGGTCCACCTTCCTCGAATCGCCTCGTCTGGTATCTCTGCTGTCTCTCCTGCTCAATGTCCTCGCCTCGGAGTGCAGCACTAACAAACTCATGAAAGTTGTTCCTCGGCATCGTAGTCAATGTCGCCTTGATATTCAGATTCAATCCCAGCTCAAACCTGTGACACTTGGCTTCCTCTGTAGCCACCATATCCCGCGCAAAATGAGACAAGCGAGTAAACCGATCCCGATACTCAAGTACAGACAAACTGCCCCGCCTCAAGTTCGTGAACTCCTCGTACTTGCGCTCCTGGGTAGCCTGATTAAAATACCTCCGCATAAACAGATCACAGAACAATGTCCACGGTGTATCAGCCGGAACCCTGTCGGTGCTAACCCACCAAACACCCTCAAGCAAACCAACTGCGGCTACTGACATCTGCTCAGGAGTAAACTGCAGACGCTCACAAACACGCTCAATCTGAACCAACCATGCCTCACATATCTCTGGATCAACTGAACCCGAAAACACAGTAGCACCCGCAGTGCGAGCCTTGACCACAGGGTCAAAACGCTCTTCCAAACGCAGCACTCGCATCAGCAAGTCGCGCATTCGGCGATCCTCATCAGGATCAACATCCCGATCAACATGAGGACCACGTCGAGGAGGCATCCTACTGATACAAGACAAGCATTAGGTACAAGCAGAAAGAACGTAATCATGAAACCGCAGATATTTGAGGACACACAACACCCGAAGTATTGATGAGTACCGCTGGCCAGTCGGGTCATCACTCCAGTCATGCTGTATCAACTCAAATACCCTAAGCGTCACAACTACAAGAGTCTACAGAATCTGACAACCTAATGCTCTGATACCAAGCTGAAAGGACCCAATCCCGATTCAGTTACCTAAACCGGAATCAAACCCTTTTGAAAATACGAACCAAAAATTTTTTTCCGAAATTTCGGCAGAGTTTCGTTACTAGCGTGGAATTACCATTACCTGCACGCGGAAAATACACTTCATCCTATGCCACAAAAATCAAACCGTGGGCACCAATGCCATCCAGATTTCTCAACATCAATATAATCAACAACAGTAAACAAACTGTACTATGTATATATGTATATCCGAGAAAATCCGTATGAACAAGTATCAGAATGTATCAGAGCGACCTCTAAAGTAAAACATATACAATATATATAAACATCAGTAGGCGAAACAAGAACCTACTGGAAAAAACAAGTGACCCTGATCACTAGCCTCCAAACCGCGACGTGAAACACCAAACCTGAACTGCAAACTGGGCACGGAAACCGAAAAGCCAAGGGGAAAGACAATAAACATGTTAGAGTGAGTGGACGAAAATAAATGTCTTTCACCAGTTGATATATATGTTATAAAAACATATGCGAGTCCAGGTAAATAGAAATAATGAAGTACACGAGGTAAAACCATAATCCTCCAGCGTACTGAGCATGCAAGTAAAAATTCCACGGGGTCACTCATGGACACACACCGTGCTAGTACAGTCAGAATCACGGAGTCCCAGACTTCCACGCGATTCTAGCCAGAAAGGCCTCAGGTCAGAGGTCTGCCTCCCCCCGGTACAGGTCACGGGTTAGGAGTCACAGCCTCCCCCGGTACACATCCTCGGGGATCAGCCGGGATGCGAGTGTATCGATACAACATCATATAACGACTGTACTCTGTGTAAACTAAATCACAAACATTTCGATGCAAATGCATGAAACAGTATATATGTATGTATGTATACTCGTATACGTATATTCGTATAAGTATATCGTATAATCATAAAACATGTGCTTATGTAATCCGTAATCTCAATACGCATGCTCAAGTTCGAAAATCATATAAAAGACTCGCAAGAATTCCGTGAAAAGAAATTGTCCACTCACAGGTGAGCAAAACGCGCACACGCGCTAATCTCGTGGTCCGGCGGAAGATCCCTCGCCTGAATCACAATCACGATCTCGATCTCGATCTCCTGAACATATTCAAAAAACATATTTGATCAATATCGTAATCCACAACACTGTACTAATGCACGGAAACCAACCGTTCCCGAAAATACGAAATGCGGTACAAAATGAATTATGGAAATTCTGAAATCCCCCACTCGAAACCTCGACTGAAAATCGGCTAATCCAATCGACCCAAAAACCTCTGTACGATAACCAGGGCGCGATTTCGAGAAAAACGACACTAATTACATCGAAATCTGAAAAAGTCAACCCTCGCTGGAGCTCCGCCGTTGACCGCCGTCGCCGCCGGCGGCGCGCCGTCAACGGAAACTTTCTGAAAGGACCCAACCCCGATTTAGCTTCCTAAATCGGAATCAAACCCCTTCGAAAACACGAACCAACAAAAACTTTTCGAAATTTGGGCAGAGTTTCGTTACTAGCGTGGAATTACCATTACCTGCACGCTGAAAATACACTTCATCCTATGCCACAAAAAGCAAACCGTGGGCACCAATCCCATCCGGATTTCTCAATATATCAACAGTAAAGTAAAGTAGTAAATATATATGCACTTTACTGAAATCCAGTGTAAAATCGTATAACGTATTCAATAGGAAGCTCAGAGCGACATCTAATACATAATCGTATACGCATACCACAGTAGGTAGAACAATAAACCTACTGGATGAAACAAAGTAGCTCGAGCACTATGCCTCCGACCACGACGTGCGACACCAGAGCCTGAACTGCAAACTGGGCACGGAAACCGAAAAGCCCAGGGGAAAGACATAAAACACGTTAGAGTGAGTGGACGAAAATAAATGTCTTTCACCAGTTGATATATATGTATAAAATAACATATGCGAGTCCATGTAAATAAAAAACAACATAGTACACGAGGTAAAACTCATACTCCTCCAGTGTACTGAGCATGCAAGTAAAATCCCACGGGGTCACTCATGGACTCCTCCGTGCTAGTACAGTCTGAATCACGGGATCCCAGACCCACACGTGAATCTAGCCAGAAACGGCCTCGGTTCCGGGGAATACGCCCCTCACCGGTCTGGTTGGGGAAACGCCCCTCCAGGCGGCCCTCCGTCGGGGATCAGCCGACGAGGCAAGGTGTATCGATACAACAACGTAACTGAGACTGTACTCTGTGTAAACCAAATCATAAACAGTTCGATGCAAATGCATGAAATAACGTATAAGTGTATGTATATTTGTATACGTATATCCGTATAAGTGTAATCGTATAATCGTAAACACATGCTCATATTTAATATAATCTCGTATGAAATCTCATGCCCGTAAATCATCATCATGCTGCATGCTCAAGTTCATAAAATCATATAAAAGACTCGCAAACAATCCGTGAAAAGAAATGTCCACTCACAGACTGGCGTAACGCGTATCGCGTTAACCCGTGATCCGGCGGAAAGTCCATCGCCAAACAAACGATCACGAACCCCTGAATAATCACAACGTCCAATATTCAAAGTCATAATCCGACAATTCGAATCAAACCACGAGAAACCACCGTTCTCGGAAACACGAAATCCAAAGTCGACGAATCGTCGAAAATCCGTATAAGTATACCACAATACCTCGCTTTACGTTCGGACGCTCAATTCGAAAAACGAACCTCTCCACTGCGATCGGGGCGCGATTTCGAGTCAAATGACATGCAATTCATCGAAAACCATGCCGGGCGAAAAGTCGCCGCCGCCGGCGGCGGCACCACCGCCGTCGCCGCTGCCACAGTCGCCGGAAAACTCCAATCTGCCCAGAAAATTACATGGCATACATGGTTTCAAAGATCTCGACGAGCCCAACAACTTTCCAGTTATAGGTTAAGGCCAATTCTCACTCTATCTAGCTCAATTTCATGAAAAACCGAATTGTCTCATAAATTTCAAACCCAAAATTCTCCATGTATACATCGAATTGAAACACGAAACTTACAGGGAAGCATCATGGTGATGAGGGCTACAAAGCCCACCCCAAAGTTCAGCTCGAATCGGCCCGAATCGGAAACCACCATTAACCTCCAAAACCTTCAAATTTTGGCCGGAATTTCTCCCTCCTCCGGCGTCCCACGCCGTGAGAGGAGGCCGGGAAGGTGAAGAGGGAATCACAACGAGTAGAAAGAGCTACGGGCCAAGCCCGGAAGTGGCCGAAATCTTCATGGCCACCGTGGAACCGTCGCACGTCTTCTCCTCCACCACGGTCAACCAAAGTCAACAAGGTCAACCAGAAATGAATAGTCCTCCCTTCCTAAAATGGAAACCTTCTATTTATATACATGCCAAAAATGGAAACTTTCCCAAATTGATTTCGACAAACTTCGAATATCCATAACTTTCTCGTCGTAATTCCGATTCCAATCATTCTCGTGGCCACAAACTCGTATCGACGTACTCTACAATAATCACCCGAAGACAAACACATCGGCCAAACGGATAAAAAGTCAACCCTTCAAAGTAACACACATTAAATCGACTAAATAATCAACAAACGAAAATAATCACAACTAAATCTTCGTAACTCAAAATTATGCTCCGGAAGTTCCTACAAACTCGAAATTAAATTCTGAACAACTTCCGTGAAGGAACCGAAACCAAATTCTCGTCCGGTAATTTAGTCGTTAAGTAGCCCACCATTTAAATCTGAACTTCAAATATTCATAACTAATTCCTCGGTCGTCCAAATAACGATCCGGAACCGCCCACGAACTCGTAATCTCATATAGAACGACTCTCGAGAAGAGACTCAACTCAAATTCTCGGCCAATAATTTAGTCGTTAAGAAGCTTCGGCGATTAAAACAACTGTCGCAACTCTGCGACTACGCCGTAGCTCACGAATATAGCTGATCATACTGCTGATTCTGGTCCGGGTCGTCACAAATGCACCCTCCTTAGAAAAATTTCGACCTCGAAATTTCTGAGTCTGCCGACTACAAGGTAGAAGCACTGCCTCTGCATACTGCTCAACTCACCAACTGCAATTTCAACTGAACAACTCTGATCATAAACTCCACAATAGGAGACAATTCCGTGCTGGAATCCCTATACCCTCACATCTCAAATCCGAACTGGCTCACACAATCGCCAAGTGTTCCTGCATAAGGAACAGATAGGGTACACAACACGTAGCAAACCTGAAACACAGTTCCACAACACGGAACACAACACAACACACATAACAGCCAACATTATAGGCGATGCCGAACTATACGAGCCAAAACACAAACTCGCCTATGACCACAAACGGATCAAAAAGGCAAATCACAACTCAGTGTACACACAACAACATAACTTACACACTCATATCAACATAGCCCAAAAGTCGAACTTGAGCAATAATCAGCCCATTTCCGCTAACCTGACAGTCTGTGGTAACACATTCCACAAAATCAGAATCAAACGTCAACCCAAACTCAACCAAACTCACTCCAACACAGTGGAGTACAACAACATTCCTCAAATCAACATCAAACAACCTCAAAATCATAGTAGTCAACAAACCGGTACTGTAATACCGAGGTCCACAACATGCCCTCCAAGGCCTGAATAATCCTCGAAGATCGCTCGCCAATCTGAGGATAAGAACCGGTACTAGCTCGTAATTTGGTCTCCAATGCTCGCTGCAAAGCTCACCAACACTTAGTCGTAGCTGATTACTTCGTTCGGCAAACTGGGACACAGGTACACCACGTAGATGGCCAATCTCCGTCAAACACAACTATGCCAGCCAACCACTGGAATCATCTCCGAAAGTACAAGGAACTGTACTGAGTTCGTCAAATGATCCACAAAGGCCTGACAACTGGTATCACAACCAAAGTGTACACATACACACACAATCACAGCAGCAACCGTCACGTCTAACCGGAAATCTCAAATGGCTAACACATCTCGGCAAGTTTCTGCCTCCTAGCCATCGCCAGTCGACGAATGTGGCATCGGCACACACAAGCTGCTACATTGCTCTTCATGTTGCGTCACGAGTAATAAAATAGAAGTATCTGACACTTCTCAGCGTCACTAGCGCCCAACACGCGCAAAATCACGAGCCTCAACACCGTCATACTCAAACTCAGCTCTCGTAGTCCACACTTGGCTAACACGGAAACTCGAACCACACATACACACATGCAATACTGAAATCCGGACTCTCGACTGAATGTATCAACAACAACATCATCCCAAACGGATGGTCAAAGTACAACCATCAGCCATTCTCGAACAAGCTCAATGTACAACCATGGTCGGTAATCGACTCCCTCCATCTACACTGCCTCAAGCCCAAATCTGGCCGAAAATGCAAGTGGAGGAAACTCAAATGACCAGTGTACATCCTACACTGCGCTGCACGTCATAGCTATAGTGTCTCAAACTCTCTGATACTAACACAAATACAGCTACACCCAAATCAACTCTGGATACGTAGCCTCATAAGGTTTCCACTGTCCGTAACCATGAGACACCGCTCTGCTACACAGCATCAAAGCACAACCCAACCAAATCTCGATGCATCGACATAACCCACAAACACGTCGCGGTCGTCGGGTAAGGTCAAAACCGCAGTAACGGTCACCAACCTGCAGGAGTAAGCAACTCTCCTCGCGTGCATCGAACCACTCGAACTTGACGCCTTCTTTGTCAATCCGGAAAAAGTGAAGTGGCAATCCGGGAAAATCCTGCACAAGCCGTCAGTAATAGCCTGCCAAACCCAAGAGAAACTCCGAATCTCTGGTACAATGGTAGAGCAAACCCCAAATCAACACGGCTTCTAACTGGTCAGGATCCACGCCAACTCCCTCGGCTAGCATCACACAGCCAAAATCGTTACACTAATCGGCCAAAACTCACACTGGCTGAACTTATAAACAGCTAATCGTCTCGCAAAATCCGCAACATCGCTTGCAACTATTTCAGGTACTGGTCCTCACTCCTTGAGTACATCAGAAAGTTGCCGACGAACATGGTCGCAACTCGTCCAGAAACTGTCTGAACACATGGTCCATCAAGTCCACACAATCTACGGGGCATTGGTCAACCCAACAGCGTGACCAAGAACTCATGATGTCCGCACCGAGATCCGAAAGCCAACATAGCCACATCTGACTCATCAAACCTCCACTGATGGTATCCGGATCCGAAATCAATCCTTGAAAAGACTGAAGCTCTCACAAGCTGACTATACCACTCGTCAATCCGAAACGGAGGATACTCACTCTCCTCTGGACCAAATCGAGCTTCAGATAGTCAATGCACCACCTCATCAAATCATCCAACGTCCGTACACACCATGCAAAAACACACCACGCAGGTACGCTGGGTCGCATAAAATCTCCTGAAATCTCCTCCAGCAACTCCTGGAGTCGAAACTGTAGCTCCATCAGCTCCGCTGGCTCCGAACGACAAGATGCCGGTAAAATGAGTCCAGCGCCCGGTACAAGCTCAATAGTGTAGTCGATCTCCCGAACTAGAGGAACACCTGGTAACTCCTCCAAAACACACCTGGAAACTCAGGAACCACCTCAATGTCACCAACGTCGGCACTGCAACCGTAGTATCCACAATATGAGCCAAGCAACAACATAACCAGTCTCCATCATCCGCTCAACCATCACCGCGAAACAGCATCTCGGGATAATCTGGTCGTCGAAACACAACCTCCTTCTCGAGGTACTCGAACACGGCCAAATGCATCGTCAGACTCACAAACATACTGAAACCGCAATATCCAGCTATAACAGATCCGCGGCTAACCCATATCCTCCAACAAGGATCTCGCAACCTCCGGATGGATACAACACTCTCCAAGACCTCGGAAGTGGAGATGCAGGTACAATCGCCATGGACATCAAGCAACAGTAACCTCGGAGAAAAATCTATCCTCAAACAAGGTCATGGCACGAACTCCAACATGCCCAACTAGTCGCCCACGTCAATTGCGACTTGCTGAATAACTCGTCAAAAAGGTACATTGATCAGACTGCAGGAACAACAGGAGGATCTCCTCGTGAACTCTAAGCTACCGAACTGCTACAACAGCTGACTGAGGGTGCTTCCTCGTAACGTGACCCTCCTGGCCACCGAAACAGCAACTGAAAGTGTACCACGAACACCAGTCACAGCGACACCTGCTGCGTGAAAGGATCACCAATGATCGCCCAAACTCATCCCACAGGAGCAAGTCCGCTACACTGTGATCTCTGCCATCGTCAAACGGATCCTGATCTGAAGGCCCTCAACAATATCAAAGAGACCATAACCTGATGAAGTCACTGATCCCAAGGTGTCGGAACTCAACCTCATCACAACATCTCGACTAAGTCCACTTTCCTCAAACCATCGCATCGAAAACCACATACAACATTCCTTCGCAATAGCCTCGCCACTGAGTGCAGCACACTAAGCTCCTCATGGTTGTCTCGAGGCACATCAATCAGACTCTCTCTCTGATACTCAGGTTCAAACTCATCTCGAACCTCGTGCATAGCTCCCTCTGAAGCCACATAACACGTATAAACAGGAACAAACATGTGAACAATGCATCTCTGCCTCAGGTGAATAAACACTCCACATTCGAATGCTAGGTAGCCTGATAAACCATTACCGTATACACAACACTCTGAATGTAGGCCATGGAGTCGCAACCGGAACTCACACAATAACAGCCCACCAAACACAACAATCTGAATCAGGCAAACATCACTGCCAAAATTCTCAGCTCTGAGGCAACATATAGACGCCCGTATACACATCCCCAGGCAAACCGTGCCACACAAATCTCTGAACTCTGAATACTCATCCGAATCCACTGTTCTCTGGTAATTCACGCGTCGAATGATCCTCAACAGGATCCACAACCGAAACGACACGGAAAGCACGTCAGGAGGCATCCTAATGAATACAATATCGTTCACAACAAGTGGAACGTAATCATGGAACTTCAAATATTTGAAAGCATACAACACCCGGAATTTGATGATTATCCGCCGGCCGGTCGGGTCACCATTCCAAACATGCTGTACATTCTCAAATATCCTTAGTAAACACGACTACAGAAGTCTACAGAACCTACAACCTAATGCTCTGATACCAAGCTGAAAGGACCCAACCCCGATTTAGCTTCCTAAATCGGAATCAAACCCCTTCGAAAACACGAACCAACAAAAACTTTTCGAAATTTGGGCAGAGTTTCGTTACTAGCGTGGAATTACCATTACCTGCACGCTGAAAATACACTTCATCCTATGCCACAAAAAGCAAACCGTGGGCACCAATCCCATCCGGATTTCTCAATATATCAACAGTAAAGTAAAGTAGTAAATATATATGCACTTTACTGAAATCCAGTGTAAAATCGTATAACGTATTCAATAGGAAGCTCAGAGCGACATCTAATACATAATCGTATACGCATACCACAGTAGGTAGAACAATAAACCTACTGGATGAAACAAAGTAGCTCGAGCACTATGCCTCCGACCACGACGTGCGACACCAGAGCCTGAACTGCAAACTGGGCACGGAAACCGAAAAGCCCAGGGGAAAGACATAAAACACGTTAGAGTGAGTGGACGAAAATAAATGTCTTTCACCAGTTGATATATATGTATAAAATAACATATGCGAGTCCATGTAAATAAAAAACAACATAGTACACGAGGTAAAACTCATACTCCTCCAGTGTACTGAGCATGCAAGTAAAATCCCACGAGGTCACTCATGGACTCCTCCGTGCTAGTACAGTCCGAATCACGGGATCCCAGACCCACACGTGATTCTAGCCAGAAATGGCCTCGGTTCCGGGGAATACGCCCCTCACCGGTCTGGTTGGGGAAACGCCCCTCCAGGCGGCCCTCCGTCGGGGATCAGCCGACGAGGCAAGGTGTATCGATACAACAACGTAACTGAGACTGTACTCTGTGTAAACCAAATCATAAACAGTTCGATGCAAATGCATGAAATAACGTATAAGTGTATGTATATTCGTATACGTATATCCGTATAAGTGTAATCGTATAATCGTAAACACATGCTCATATTTAATATAATCTCGTATGAAATCTCATACCCGTAAATCATCATCATGCTGCATGTCAAGTTCATAAAATCATATAAAAGACTCGCAAACAATCCGTGAAAAGAAATGTCCACTCACAGACTGGCGTAACGCGTATCGCGTTAACCCGTGATCCGGCGGAAAGTCCATCGCCAAACAAACGATCACGAACCCCTGAATAATCACAACGTCCAATATTCAAAGTCATAATCCGACAATTCGAATCAAACCACGAGAAACCACCGTTCTCGGAAACACGAAATCCAAAGTCGACGAATCGTCGAAAATCCGTATAAGTATACCACAATACCTCGCTTTACGTTCGGACGCTCAATTCGAAAAACGAACCTCTCCACTGCGATCGGGGCGCGATTTCGAGTCAAATGACATGCAATTCATCGAAAACCATGCCGGGCGAAAAGTCGCCGCCGCCGGCGGCGGCACTACCGCCGTCGCCGCTGCCACAGTCGCCGGAAAACTCCAATCTGCCCAGAAAATTACATGGCATACATGGTTTCAAAGATCTCGACGAGCCCAACAACTTTCCAGTTATAGGTTAAGGCCAATTCTCACTCTATCTAGCTCAATTTCATGAAAAACCAAATTGTCTCATAAATTTCAAACCCAAAATTCTCCATGTATACATCGAATTGAAACACGAAACTTACAGGGAAGCATCATGGTGATGAGGGCTACAAAGCCCACCCCAAAGTTCAGCTCGAATCGGCCCGAATCGGAAACCACCATTAACCTCCAAAACCTTCAAATTTTGGCCGGAATTTCTCCCTCCTCCGGCGTCCCACGCCGTGAGAGGAGGCCGGGAAGGTGAAGAGGGAATCACAACGAGTAGAAAGAGCTACGGGCCAAGCCCGGAAGTGGCCGAAATCTTCATGGCCACCGTGGAACCGTCGCACGTCTTCTCCTCCACCACGGTCAACCAAAGTCAACAAGGTCAACCAGAAATGAATAGTCCTCCCTTCCTAAAATGGAAACCTTCTATTTATATACATGCCAAAAATGGAAACTTTCCCAAATTGATTTCGACAAACTTCGAATATCCATAACTTTCTCGTCGTAATTCTGATTCCAATCATTCTCGTGGCCACAAACTCGTATCGACGTACTCTATAATAATCACCCGAAGACAAACACATCGGCCAAATGGATAAAAAGTCAACCCTTCAAAGTAACACACATTAAATCGACTAAATAATCAACAAACGAAAATAATCACAACTAAATCTTCGTAACTCAAAATTATGCTCCGGAAGTTCCTACAAACTCGAAATTAAATTCTGAACAACTTCCGTGAAGGAACCGAAACCAAATTCTCGTCCGGTAATTTAGTCGTTAAGTAGCCCACCATTTAAATCTGAACTTCAAATATTCATAACTAATTCCTCGGTCGTCCAAATAACGATCCGGAACCGCCCACGAACTCGTAATCTCATATAGAACGACTCTCGAGAAGAGACTCAACTCAAATTCTCGACCAATAATTTAGTCGTTAAGAAGCTTCGGCGATTAAAACAACTGTCGCAACTCTGCGACTACGCCGTAGCTCACGAATATAGCTGATCATACTGCTGATTCTGGTCCGGGTCGTCACACTTTCTCCGGCGAGGAAGCTCCAGAACTGAAGTTCCCCTCAAGCCGAACCGTTCTCACAACTACCACCCAGGCCAATTCCAACCGGAACCTACCCAATTCACCCGAAACAGATCGGCGAACCCAGATTCCGGTGACCTAATTGGTTGCCCTCAAAACCCCAACCAAACCACAAATTAATCACATGGAAAGACTCACAAGGCCAAGGGGAGTCGAACCCCCCTAACCTCCACCTCCAAATCTCGCTGGAAAACGGCCAACCGTCACCGGCGAAATCAAGGAACTCGGCCCTATTCGAAACCTCACAAAATCTCATCAATTTCCACAAATTCATATACCATTCGACTCGAAATCGAAAGGAGAAGCTAACTATACCTTTCCCTTGGCCGGAGGTGGCCGGAAACTGGACGTCGGACGGTGAAGCCGAAAACGGAAACTCACCCCCTCGGGTCAACGGTCAACCTTTCCAATTTTGGAAAGTCAGAGCTAGTCAACGCCCGAAATGAAATTCTCGACTATTTCTCGACTATTTTTCGACTTTTCGATATTTATACTCGCGCCACGGGTCAATCGACGGTCCAAAATGAATATACGAAATGATTCGGACAAACACGAAACAATCGGATAAACTCGTCGGAACCCAAAACTTCAAATAATCATAAAATATTCCTCGGTTATCGGAAAAATCTTCCGGAACCGCCCACGAGCTCGAAATCACGTACTCTACAATTTCCGTGAAGACACTCAACTCAAATTCTCGACCGAAAACCAAGTCGCGAATCGAATCGACAAACCACATCCACGACAAAAACCCACAACTAAACACAAACTCGAGAATCGTGCCGAATATGCATCAGATTCTGGTTCGGGTTGTCACAGCCTGAATTATTGGAAGATAAAAATTCAAGAGATATCAAACAAATGAGGGCAAAGAAGAATCTTACTGATTATAGATACGGTGAATCCACACAATGCATATCAATATACTTCTGTCTAGACATATAATGCCTTACACGCTGCCAAATAACAGTCAAAATAATATCAATTTTGTAGAATCCCTGTGAAAAATCCAAGTAGTTAAAGATTTGGTATAAGTAAGGAGAGATAGGATGAAGCATGACAAAGAAATTAAACATAAGACATTTAATACATAAGCAGATTTTGATTACATTAGTGAATGCAAAAAAGAGCTAATCCCTAGATCAAGAATAGATTCTTGATTACAACATTAGCTAACTTTACTCTCATTCACACTAAGATAACTGGATGTAAGATCACCCATTTAGTTAACCTATATAACCTAGTGAAGAAGTTGCCGATACTTTATGTAGTCTGTATGCAGAATACATTTGTGTCCAACAAAAGGCAACTCTTCATTGTATTTAGAGGACTAATCCAACTGAACAATCTAACTAAGCAAATAAGTTGCCACACGTACTCCTTGTAGTTTGTGTGCAAAATACATTTGTTCCCAAACAAAAGGCAACTCTTCATCATATTTACAGGACTTGTCAATGGTGCTACCTGTGAGTATAATAAAAATAATCAAGACATTGTTTAACAACACATAAACAATTAATTCAATGATATATGCAAGATAACTCAAATGCTTCATATAATGTTTTGTGCACACAAATTTTTGTGATAACAATAACTAAAAACAGAAAAAAGGAATTATACAGCATTTACTCTATTTTTGTGTGGAATTCAATGCCATAAAAGAAGTTAGCAACTTAATTGAGTTAAAGAAGGCATACTTCACCTCATTTAAGCTTATTCTCTATATCTTGTGGCTGTTCTTCTGTCATGTTTTTTGATGATGAGGTTCCAAGATCTTGGTCCTTTAATAAATGATTAAAAAATTTAAGACAAAAGAAAATTACAATCATTGTAATCCACCAAGAGAAAATATGAAATAAAATATGGTTATACCTTTTGGTTTTCTTATCTCCACTGGATCCAAACAATTGTTTTGCAGAAGTTTGGATTTCACGTTTCCTGCCATACATAATTTTATCAGGAGTCTCCATAATTGGTTCTTTAGATTCAATTGTCTGCAAACATTTTTCACCTCCAGTTGTATTTCCCTCGGTTGTTCCAGCTGAAACTCACTTTTGTGGCTGCTTCTCACAAAGAGCTCACCGCGTTGGTTGATCCTTATCTCAAACAAGAGTTGCTGACCAACTTTTGAACTGATTTGGCTTGGGAGAGTTATTTCCAGTGGATAGGGTGTCTCTTTCAAAAGTTCTTCACATGTGGCTCCAAAGAATTCATCAGCGGACTTTCCCATTAATATCACTCGTGCCTGATCAAAGTCATCTTGAATAACCATATACACCCTGGTGCTGCATAAAATAATGGCAAGATAAAACAATTTAGTCAAGGTAATCTTGAAGCTGAGAAAAACATATATGTGTATGAAAGTTGTAAACGAAATAGTCTCACTGACTTTAATTTTGGTTTCTACTCCCCATGGGCATTACAGATGTAACGATTAGCAATTTCCTCTTTCTTGAACATATGCTTATAACATTTGTCAACAGGGCAACATCTGTAAAACCATGCTTTGTCGACAAAAAATCTTCTCACAACAGCAGTACAATAAACTGACTTAGTCTGAAACACACATTCAATTCAATTTAGTCAGAAAGCAATATATTACAACCGGACCTATTTTTATAGATAAAAATAATAAAATAACAGCCAAATCTATGTATGCTTGATAGTTTAAGTCATGAATTAGTCAACCAAATTTGAAATTCAACTCCTTTCATATTGGATTGAAAATGATAAAACAGGAAAAAAAATCTGAAGAGTTATGGATCAAAACATAACACACTAATATCCACAGTCGGTTACACTAAATGATTCTTATTTTAAACCATGTCGAAAGGTAAAGGACAGAATGAAATACCATATGGAGAGTTGGATTGAGCATGTTCAATTCAGGCACAGTCCTCTTGTCAGCTTCAATAATTATTCATGTTCATGATGTCAAACTGGAGTATGCACCGGACACATTCAGTTTGTCCCCATTCTTTGAAAATCTAGCACAGAATTTATAAACATTAAGAAAAAACTGTATCATATAAAATCCATATAATTGATATGATTTTTAACAAATTTGATTGAAATTATTTAAGTAATTAACTTACTCAGCCTCATATTGTTCTTTCTCTTTAATGTCAGGATTAATCATGAAGCATGTATGAGGTGTGCTATATGCTGAGACACAGCCTGAATAATTTTGAACACATCATATAAACTATAAAGAATGCATAATTAGCATAGTATTTTTGCTGAAAAGAATTGCAAATAAGAATAAGAATATCAAACAAAGTTAACAATGCAATGAGATTTAACTTATGCACTCATTTGCTTAATTTTTTGCAAAGGTTTGTTCATCGCTATTGAGGAAAATGTGTTTACGCTTAAAAGACATGATGTGATTGCAAAAGAAACTATGGAGATGGCTGAAAAGGCAAAGAAAATAAAGGATAGGACACAAATTGAAGCACGATACCTTCATACATGCTAATTCTCATTCCTGTGAAAACTATAAGCACAGGTGGAGGCAGTTCAGTTATCTCTTGCACAGGAAATGACCTTGCAACATCAGCCCATAGAAAGATCTTCAATTCCTCTCTCCTATAAGTTTGGCGCACATCATGAATACATTTTCATTGACAAATATAGAATATTTATTTAAACAGAGAAGATGGAGATATATCAGTGATACCCTATGAGTTGAATGGACAGATCGGTCTTAGTTTCTTTTTCCTTTGGATTGTCGACATCAATTACCTGTGGTGCTCTCACAGATTTAATGCAACCATAGAGATCTTCAAGTTCAAAAAGAATCATCAGCATGTTTCAATATAAAACATAAATTTATTCATATAAATTTATAACACGGAAGATGAATAACTCTTCACCTGCAAGAAGAGTTTGCTGTTGTGCCTCAGCAGCCAGCTATCCAAATTGTCGCAAATTGAAGGAATATTTTGAAAAGTTGGGCAATTCATCTTCAACTTCTTTAAACTGAGTAAATCCTGTGAAACACAGAATTGCATCATGGTTAGCAACTTTGTGTCTAGCAGTATCCTTCTTTGAAGCAAACCTTGATACATCATATATCTTCCTCACTTGCATCAGTTTCTGCTTATGTGTGTAATAACATTCTTCAATCATTGCATGTATTGAAGAACCCTGGAATAAAAAATTGCCATATGTTAGAAGAATCAAATAATTAAAAAAGCATTTGAAATATATATTGAAAACTACTAAACTGTATAAACTAACTAAGATTACAAATGATGGATAATGAAATAATCAAAAGAATAAATGTTATATAATAAAAAGAAGTCAATAAATTAGCAATGAAAAAACTTAACATAAATAGAACATTGATATTAGAAGTTGTTTTTGGTCCAACAAATAACTCACTCTTTCATCCACCAGGAGATAATGGAGTCCATTGTAGTCTGAGCTGTCAAACATCCGGGGTCTCCATTCTAATGCAGCACGAACTCTGATAATAATACCGATGGCAGAATATGGCTTAATATCAGTAATGAACTTTTTTATTTTCAATCGGGCTATCAACAACAGTAGAAATTATGAGTAACATAGAAGAAAGCAAAAGGGAAACATGTAACAAAAAATTATGCTGCCACGGTTTCCATAACCAAACTCATGGCCTCAGATGAATAGGTTTTTGAAGACAAAACAATATCATAAAAAATGATAAGTGGCACTCAAAAGAAGAAAACACATGAGTAATGAGGAAAGGCCTTACTGTAAGATTTGACTTTGATCAATCAATCGAACAAAAAATATAGGGATGAATGAGCAATACCAGTATATGAATCAATCAAATCCACAAAATCGAATTTATTTTTCCATATATATTCAACATGAATACAAAGCTAACAAAGATCATACAAATGGTAGAATAGTTTGATCAATGAATTTTAAGTTCACTATGAACACACTATATATGCCGTAATCCTTTCAATGAGTTAATCAACCACAAATAGATTAAGAAATAGCAGCTGGCAAATGGATAGTGGAGAAAAAGAAATACCTTTTGGCCAATTGTGATTCACCAGAAACAACACACAACCTGAAAAAAAAAAACAAACCAACACTTATTCATCCAATCTGTACAATGGAGATACAACGAAGAAAAAAAGGATCCACCTACAAAGTACAAAAAAAGACCTTGTTCACTGAGGTGATAGTTTTTCTCGTTGGCACCGGAAAAGAAAAGGACAATTGCGCAAAAATATCCTTTTATAGGCTTGTTGATACCCTGGATCTATACTGATGATGACGCGATGAAGGGAACGTCAGTGGCTTCAATGACCAGTGAAGAGAGATACCACGTCGCCATGTTTCTAAGAAAATCGTGTATTGTATATTACGATTTCAGAAATCGCACATCGTTAGACAGGACTGAAAATTAATATGCAACGGATTCCAATGGGCGGGAAGAGTATGATTGCACTAATTAGGTGAGAAAAAAATATGGCTATCAATCTAATACATAGTTGACCCAGTTAGGAATAGATTGAGAGCGGAGAAAAGCAGTTGAAAACATCCAAGATTTTCAGGCTGCTGTCTCAATCAAAGAGGAGGAAAATACTGGGTAAGAAAATAATGGTGATGGAAAGAGAGTCTAGTTAGGCAAAATCTAACCCACGTGCTGGAAATAATAAAAAAAACTTAGAGTCAGAAATTTAGCCACAAATCAATATGAGAAAATATATATCTAACAAAAAATATTAACTCTTTTTCATAATTTGTAGGACATGTAATGAAAAGCCTTAAGAGAACTCTAAACCTAATATACATCCCGCCATGCCCCATCTATCTGGTGATATCTCAAGTTTGCGGGTTTTATTATAATTTGGCAACTATTATAGTATTGGGTTTATGGGTGAATGAGAATTTAGGTGAAGACAAAAATGCAAATTCCCAACTTTTTTAGGCAACCAATTTATTATGGATTGTTGGTTGACGATTGTTACAACATGACCTGTATAAACAATGATCTGTTATCTCTTGAGTTGATTGACATTGTCTTTTTTTGTTTCTTTTGTATAACATTAACCTTTGTTATTTTAGCAGGCCGAATATAAATTTCATATTGTTTGTTCCGTTTCCAATGTCTTATGTGTTACAAATGTAACATAGTTTTTTGTTGTATATTGTATACATATGTGTAACGTGTATGTATTACATGTATATTATATATTTTTCAATACATCTTTATAAACTATATTTTTTGTATAGTTATTAGGCAAATCATTACCATTTTTTATCAATATCTTGAGACCTTTTTTTGATGTCACTCTTGATAATGTCACATATAATTGTCCGTGAGTAAAAACCGGTTCTGACAAATATATTCTAACTTGATTTAATGATTAACTTTGACTTTTATTAATCGCCATTGCATAACATTGATTAAATGTAAACGGCCATTTAGTTTCAGTTGCTATCAGCACTATTCTTAGAATATGTATTCTTTGTCTGACGTTACTTCCAGTAAGTATTTTTGCTTCTATCAATCTTTCAAACAATTTTGTCACAATTAACCTCGTGCCGCTACACAAACCTTGTATCTAATCAAAATTTCTTAATAACATAATAGGCATTAAAATTTTCAATATGAGTTCATGTGTCGGCAAACTACTAAACTCAAGCTTATTCAAAAATTCCATATGATACAAAAGATTAATATTATCACTATTACCTGAATTATATGAAATGGAATCTGAACTAAAATATGATTTGTTATTTTCAGGTACTAATTTAATTGCATAATTATTGATTTCATGAACAATTATGTTTTTGGGAGTCACAGTAGCACGCTCTCTCAAATAATCTGTATCATTATATTTGGTATCAAAATTGGGATAAGTTGCTTCAAAAATTGATTTTATGGGTTCAACTGTGGCATCAACTAATAAATCTTTCGGTATATCAATCCAACTCACATCTCAATCATTCATGCGCAATTTAGATTCCAATCGACTTTCACCTATCATCAGCATTCATTTAGCAAAATCTTTAATTTCATTTTTTTCAAGAGTGGTTAAACCAATTGTTAATAATCACATATTCTCAGTTAGATGAAATACTGTGATGTCAAGCCACAAATATGAATTATTAAACGATGCTTGAATGATTTGAATGATTTGTTCTTTACCACCACCTTGTATCACCGGCAATGTTTGTCTAAAATCTCCACCGAATAAAATCGTCTTTCCTCCAAATGACTCTTCTTTTTTTGACAAAATATCGCGCAACGTACTATCCACCGATTCAATACACCATTTATTGCACATAGGAGCTTCATCCCATACTATTAATTCAGCCTTTTCAATCAAATAAGAAAGATTGGTTTGTTTATTTATATTACAATTTGAATCTTTATCTATAATCGACTTAATTTTGAAACGGGAATGAGCTGTTCTTCCTATCGGAAGTAATAATGAAGCAAATGCCTGAGGAAGCAACGGTCGAAACAATTTTGCCTTCGGATCTCAATCTTGAAATTATAGTATTCTATAAAAAAGTTTTGCCTATACCTCCGCTACCATGAACAAAAAATGAATGTGGATTCTTCTGTTCTACGGCTTTGATCACCTCATTGTGTATAATTTTTTGGTTATTATTTAGTTTGGTGATCATATCAGAATGTTGTAGTTTCAATGTATCACAATCAAAATCTAATTCTTCTCTGATAAACCTATTGTCGAGTTGATGTATTTGTTGCGTGTTTGGCATTGGTAATTGATGGTTTTTTAAACTACTGGACGATAGGTTAAACAATTTTTCAAGCTCATGTAGAGCAACATTCTTTAATTCATCGTCAGGTATGGTAAGATTTGGCATATTAAAATTTAATTTAATTTTGTATGATATGTCATCGGACATGTTAATCCAATATGCATCAAACAAAGCTCGAGGATCCGAAACATCATAAAATAGAATAATTGTAACAAATAAATAACGAATTTGAGAAGAAGTGGCAGTAAAAGTAAATTCCAACAATGCATCAAGCCATTATTTATCATCACCTAGTAATCATAAAGCTTGACATGCTTCTTGATAAGTAGAGTATACTATGTTATTGACCGTTCTTATTGCCGCAAAATTGATACATCCATTTTGAACATTCAAAAGCATTCTAAGATAGTACAATTCACTTACATTTGGTGGCACATGTGCTATTCTACCGAGAACACGATATCTTTTCCTTTGGGTCCATAATTTTTTATCATCATTCCACACAAATTTTGTAGGAAATTGAGTATATGTTAAATTTTTTTTGCCTTCTTATAAGTCTTGTTAGCTGTAAACCAAGTAGTTAGCATTGTAGTTTCTACACCTGGATTTTGTAACACATTTTCAAGAGAATTAGCTTGATGAAAACAAACATTTGTTCATTGGGTAAATGAATCTTCAAATATTGAACTGCAGGATATCTAGAATGAATAGAAAATTCAAATAAACGCCAAGAGGACTCATGATGAATTAAATATCGACAATTCATCACCTAGTAATCCTTTGGGTCCATAATTTTTTATCATCATTCCACACAAATTTTGTAGGACATTGAGTATATGTTAAATTTTTTGCCTTCTTATAAGTCTTGTTAGCTGTAAACCAAGTAGTTAGTTACACCTGCATTTTGTAACACATTTTCAAGAGAATTAGCTTGATGAAAACAAACATTTGTTCATTGGGTAAATGAATATTCAAATATTGAACTGCAGGATATCTAGATTGAATAGAAAATTCAAATAAACGCCAAGCGAACTCATGAGGAATTAAATATCGACAATTCATCACCTAGTAATCCTTTGGGTCCATAATTTTTTATCATCATTCCACACAAATTTTGTAGAAAATTGAGTATATGTTAATTTTTTTGCTTTCTTATAAGTCTTGTTAGCTGTAAACCAAGTAGTTACCATTGTAGTTTCTACACTTGGATTTTGTAACACATTTTCAAGAGAATTAGCTTGATGAAAACAAACATTTTTTTCATTGGGTAAATGAATCTGTAATGACCCGAATCGTGGAATGTGTACATATTGGTCTCAGCCGTGATTATTGTGAATTAATCGTACTTGTGGGTTTATTAACGACTTAATTATCGGGTAAGAATTTAGTTTGAGTTCCTTCGCGGGAATCGTAAAGGATTTAATTTTGAGATCGTGAAAATTTTCGGGGAATTTTTCGGATAAGTGAGCAATGTTTTATCAAGTTTTGAAGTCGGTTGGTGAATGTGGATTTAATCGCGACCGTCCGATTTGGATCAGATTGAACTATAGCCGTTGATTTGGGGATGGTATGTGTACGGTATATATATGGTATAAATACGAAACAAATTAGGAAACTTTCTATTTTTGGAAATACCCGTTGACCCACGGGTCAAAACTGACCCGTTTGGGGCCGTGAGTTTCTCGGCGTCGATGTGCCTTATTCCGACATCTTTTGGCCGTGGTTCCTTCATGAAAGTTGTTGGGTTTGAGCTTCTCTTTCTTTTGATGGGTGGATCACTCCATTTGGTTGTTGGATGAAGAAGTTATGGCTTATTAAAGTTTGGGGAATTCTGGCGATAATCGGCGGTGGACAGAGGCAGCTCGGACGGTGGCGATGGGGGTTGAGGTTATGAGGGTTTTGCAGCCCTTGGAGAGGTGAGTCTATTCTAAGTGGTTTCAACCCTTGCCGTCTCCGGTGGTGGCCGATCGGAGAAATTGAATTCCGGCGAGGTTTTCGAACTTCACGGTGAGTTTTGGACTACAAAGTTGTTGGAAATGTCAAAATCTTCAAACTGATGTGTAGGTCGACATTTCCTGGGTTGGTGGAAATTCTGGCAGCCAGTGGCGGTGACCCCACGCGCCGCCGTGCGTGGCGGATTTCCGGCGAGGTGGATTTTTGGCAAGTTTTATGTCGTTTCGCTCGTTTTCGCATGTTGAACGCAATGGTGAGGTTTTTGAGTTGATTTGAGTATTCTATTTTGGGACGAGGGTTGTTTGGGTGTATTTTGGGAATTTTGCTATCCTCGTCGATATTTCAAGCGATACGTCTTTCGAGAAAGCGGGGTTCTTGACGTATTAGCTCCGTATGTTGTGTTTCAATATATATTGATCGTATCCCTGTTATTTAGGTGATCTTGATCGAGTGTTTGGCTAGGGATCTTCCGCCAGACCTCAGAGTTAGCTTCGTACTGTGAGTGGACACTTTATTTTCACTGTCAATTTGCGAGTCTTGGTTATGATTTTGAATTATGTATTTACGAGAATGCAATTATAATTATGCATTTACGATTATATGTTACGGTTATGTATTTTTACTTGGAGGCATATGCATGATTTGTTTTACATGGATTATGGATATATGGATGCATCGATGCATGGCTTCTTGGCTGATCCCCGAGATGCTCCAGGGGGGGTTATGACAAACCTCTTACCTTGGTTGAGCATGATTGTAACTATGAGGAAAATGTACTCGAGTTACGGCCTCCACATTTTATGTGGTATCCAAGAAGGTTATGACAACCACCTTACCTGTAATTTATGATTTTAGACTCGCATCATGATTTCATGTTTATATTGGTGGAAGACATATTATTATTTTCATCCACTCACTCTAACGATTTTATTTATTTTCCCCTGGGCTTTTCGGTTTCTTTTGCTCAGTTTGTAGTTTGTATTCCGGAGTTGCAAGTCAAAGGTGGAGGCGTGGAGTTCCAGTCGCACTTCTGTTCGAGTAGGTTCTTAGTCCGACCTACTAGTTGTTTATGATGTATATAGGAGTCGCTCTGAATAATTTTGTTATGTTTTCAGTTGAGTTTACTCCTGAATGTTTTTCAAGATTTCTTGTAAATCTTTTGGTTTATTATATATATGATGTTGAGAAATCTGGATGGGGAACGGAGCCCCACGGTTTGACTTTTGTGGAATATTCGAAGTGTGATTCTCTTTGCAGGTTCTAATTTTGACTCATGTATTTCAAAGTAAACTCTGGCAAAAAAATTTAAGGTCATGTTTTCGAAGGGGTTTGATTTCGGTTTAGGCAACTAAATCGGAGTCGGGTCCTTTCAGTTGGTATCAGAGCATTAGGTTTTAGGTTCTGTAGACTCTTGTAGTTGTGTTACAAAGAATATTTGAGAATGTACTGCATATCATGAGCGATGAGCCGACTGCAGCGGATAATCATCAATGCTCTAGAGTGTTGTATGCTTTCAAATATTTGAAGTTTCATGATTACATTCCTTATGTTGTGGGACTTATGTCTTTTCATCTTTAGGATGCCTCCTCGACGTGGAGTCTATGCTAACGGGGTTGGGGATCCTATTGAGGATCAACGTACGCACGACTTGCTCATGCGACTGTTGCGTTTGGAGTAGCATTTTGACCCTGTGGTCAATGCTAGGACAGCTAGAGCAACTATTTTTCTAGCTCTTCTGATCCTGAAGTGTGTGAAGCTTGGGTGGTTCAAGTTGAGCGTGTTTGTGAGCGTCTGCATTTTACTTCTGAACAGAAAACTGTAGCAGCAGTGGGTTTGCTTGAGTCAAATACCTACTTTTGCTGGATTGGTACAGACAAGGTTCCTATTGATACACCTTGGCCGATGTTTAAAGAGATGTTCATGCGTCGGTATTTAAATCCAGCTACTCAGCAGCGGAAATATGAGGAGGTTACCAACCTGAAGCAGGGGAATATGTTAGTGCTTGAGTATCGGGATAAGTTCACTCGTTTGTCTCGGTTTGCACGTGATATGGTGGCATCAGAGGAAGCAAAGTGTAGGAGGTTTGAGTTGGGTCTGAATCTGAATATCAAGGGGACTTTGACCAATATGCCTCGAGACAAGTTTGATGAGATTGTTAGTGCTGCACTCAGAGGAGAAGACATTGAGAGGGAGAGACTGATACGGTTTCAGACGCGTCGATTTGAAGAGGGTGGACCTAGCAAGAGTGCTTCGAATAGGTTGAGTTCGGGTACTTCTGGATCAGCATAATCTTCGGGTAGTGGACCTTATAGACATCCTACTAGCACTCCTAGGAAGAGTCAGAGATGGAGGAGGAGTCGACCGCAGAGGCAGCAGTCGAGTGGGAGTTCCAGTGGATCGACTTATCCTCGACCTATCTTCAGCACATCAGCTGCACCAAGAGATATTCCATTATGTAATCTTTATAATAAGCGACATCGGTCCATGTTTTGGGGGTATTACCAGTTGTTATCGTTGTGGCCAGGTGGGTCACTTTGCAAGGGATTGTCCTCAGGGTGGTATATTCAGGGGTGTTGCAGCTCAGAGTAGCGGTCATGATCAGGGTACTAGACGAGATCAGGGTACTGCTTCTGGTGATCGTGCAACACAGTCTGTTGAAATTATAGAATCATCTGCTGTATAACATTTGTATTTATCTTTGAGCCAAAATAATAAATGAGCATGCAGTAACCCTCTTTTTTGGAATTCAATTGTACATACATGAGCGTGGACTTCTCTAAAGGGTTTTCCATCTTTAATATAAACAATCATATCATCTACTTTTATTTTAAAAATTTGACAGACAATATCAGGACGATCTTCTGGTTTGTAACCCATTTTTTTTCCGAAATATCTCAAAATTTCAGGGCATTTTACATTGCATGTGAAAGTGATGAACAAATCGGGATTACCATATTCTCTACAAATTACCATTGCATCTTGATAGTTATTTATCATATCTCTTGAGATGCCTGTGTGAGAACCAGGAAGAAAAAATCTTTTTCCAACATCAAAACCTTCGACAATTCCATTCGAAACAAACGTTTATATATTATTCCATTCCGGAACCGCCCACGAACTTGTAATCACATGTAGAACGACTCTCAAGAAGAGATCCAGCTCCAATTCTCGGCCAATAATTTAGTCGTTAACAAATCTGACGGTTCAAATGTTGTCGGAACTCTGCGACTACGCAGTAGCTCACGAATATAGCTGATCATACTGCTGATACTGGTCCGGGTCGTCACAAATCCACCCCCCTTAGAAAAATTTCGACCTCGAAATTTCCAAGTCTGCCGACTACAAGGTAGGAGCACTGCCTCAGCATACTGCTCAACTCACCAACGGCAATCTCAACTGAACAACTCTGATCACAAACTCCACAATAGGAGATAACTCCGTGCTGGAATCCCTGTACCCTCAAATCACAAATCTGAACTGGCTCACATAATCGCCAAGTGTTCCTACATAAGGAACAGATAAGGTACACAACACATAGCAAACCTGAAAGACAGTTCCGCCACACGGAACACAACACACACAAAAGCCAACACTATAGGCGATGCCGACCCACACGGCATAACACAAACTCGCCTATGGCCACACACGGATCAAAATATCATAGCAAATCTCAACTCAATCTGCACACATCAACATAACTCAAATATCGAACTCAGGACATTGCCAACGAACATGACCGCAAACTCGTCCAGAATCCGTCTGAACACCTGGTCCATCAAGTCTACATGATCAACGGGGCATTAGTCAACCAACAACGTGACCAAGAACTCCTAGTGCTCACACCGAGATCCAAAAACTGTCCAAACCACATCTAACTCATCGATCCACAACTGATGGTATCCAGTCTCGAAATAAATCTTCGAAAAGACTGAAGCTCTCACAAGCTGATCAAACCAATCGTCAATCCGAAGTGGAGGATACTCACTCTCCTCTGAAGTAAATCAGGCTTCCGGTAGTCAATGCACCACCATGTCGAATTATCCATCATCCGTACAAGCAATGCAAGTGCACAACACGCAAATACGCGGGGTCGCATGAAATCTCCTCCAGCAACTCCTGGAGTCGAAACTATAGCTCCATCAGCTCCGCTGGCTCCAAACAACAAGATGCCGGTAAAACGAGTCCAGCATCCGGTACAAGCTCAATAGTGTAGTCGATCTCTCGAACTAGAGGAACACCTAGTATCTCCTCCAAAACACACCTAAAAACTCGGGAACCACCTCAATGTCACCAATGTCAGGTACATCAACCATAGTATCCACAACATGTGCTAAGAAAACAACATAACTCGTCTCCATCATCCGCTCAACCATCACCGCGAAACAGCATCTCGGGAAAATCTGGTCGTCGAATCACAACTTCCTTCTCGAGGCACTCGAACATCGCCAAATGCGTCGTCAGTAAGTCCATACTCACAAGCACACTAAAACCACAATGTCCAGCTATAACAGATCCGCGGCTAACCCATAACCTCAAATAAGGATCTCATGACCTCCGGATGGATGCAACACTATCCAAGACCTCGGAAGTGGAGATGTAGGTACAATAGCCATGGATATCAAACAACAGTAACCTTGGAGAAAAGTCTGTCCTCAAACAAGGTCATGGCACGAACTCCAACATGCCCAACTAGCTGCCCACGTCATATGCGACTTGCTGAATAACTCGTCAAAAGGGTACATTGATCAGACTGCAGGAACAACATGAGGATCTCCTCGTGAACTCTGAACTGTCGAACCGCTAAAACAGCTAACTGAGGGTGCTCCCTCGTAACGTGACCCGCCTGGCCACCGAAACAGCAACTGAAAGTGTACCACGAACACCAGTCACATCGACACCTGCTGCGTGAAAGGATCACCAACGATCGCCTAAACTCATGCCATAGGAGCAAATCCGCTACTCTGTGATCTCCACCATCGTCAAATGGATTCTCTGCTCAAACTGATGGCCGTCAACAATATCATAAAGGTCACAGCCTGATGAAGTCACTGATCCTGAAGTGTCGGAACTCAACCTCATCAAAATCCCGACTAAGTCCACTTTCCTCAAACCATCACATCGAAAACCGTACACATCTTTCCTTCACAATAGCCTCGCCACTGAGTGCAACACACTAAGCTCCTCACGGATGTCTCGAGGCACATCAATCAGACTCTCTCTGACACTCAGGTTCAAGCTCATCTCGAACCTCGTGCACTGTTCCCTCTGAAGCCACATAACTCGTGCAAACAGGGACAAACATGTGAACAATGCATCTCTGCCTCAGGTGGGTAAACACTCCACATAACACTTGCTGGTTAGCCTGATAAAACCATTACCGTATACACAACACCCTGAATGTAGGCCATGGAGTCGCAACCGGAATTCACACAGTATCAGCCCATCAAACACAATGATCAGAATCAGGCAAACATCACTGCCAAAATTCTCAACTCTGAGGCAACGTATAGACGCTCATATACACATCCCCAGGCAAACTGTGCCACACAAATCTCTGAACTCTGAATACTCATCCGAGTCCACTGTTCTCTGGTAATTCACGCGTCGCATGATCCTCAACAGAATCCACAACCGAAATGACACGGAAAGCACGTCAGGAGGCATCCTAATGAATAAAACATCGTTCACAACAAGTGGAACGTAATCATGGAACTTCAAATATTTTAAAGCATACAACACCTGGAATTTGATGATTATCCGCCGGCCGGTCGGGTCACCATTCCAGACATGCTGTACATTCTCAAATATCCTTAGTAAACACGACTACAGAAGTCTATAGAACCTATAACCTAATGCTCTGATACCAAGCTGAAAGGACCCAACCCCGATTTAGCTTCCTAAACCGGAATCAAACCCCTTCGAAAACATGAACCAACAAAAACTTTTCGAAATTTGGGCAGAGTTTCGTTACTAGCGTGGAATTACCATTACCTGCACGCGGAAAATACACTTCATCCTATGCCACAAAAAGCAAACCGTGGGCACCAATCCCATCCGGATTTCTCAATATATCAACAGTAAAGTAAATCAATAAATATATCTATACTTTACTGAAATCCGGTATAAAATCGTATAACATATTCAATAGGAAACTCAGAGAAACTTCTAATACATAATCATATACGCATACCACAGTAGGTAGAACAATAAACCTACTGGATGAAACAAAGTAGCTCGAGTACTATGCCTCCGACCACGACGTGCGACACCAGAGTCTGAACTGCAAACTGGGCACGGAAACCGAAAAGCCCAGGGGAAAGACAATAAACACGTTAGAGTGAGTGGACGAAAATAAATGTCTTTCACCAGTTAATATATATGTTATAAAAACATATGTGAGTCCAGGTAAATAAAAAAAACAACATAGTACACGAGGTAAAACCATAATCCTCCAGCGTACTGAGCATGCAAGTAAAAAGCTCACGGGGTCACTCATGGACACACACCGTGCTAGTACAGTCAGAACCACGGAGTCCCTGACTTCCATGTGATTCTAGCCGGAAATGGCCTCAGGTCAAAGGTCTGCCTCCCCCCGGTAAAGACCTCGGGTCAGGAGTCACAGCCTCCCCTGGAATAAAGCCTACCATCGGGGATCAGCCGAGAGGCAAGTGTATCGATACAACAACGTAACCACGACTGTACTCTGTGTAAACTAAATCACAAACACTTCGATGCAAATGCATGAAACAGCATGTAAATGTATGTATACTCGTATACGTATATTCGTATAAGTATATCGTATAATCATAAAACACATGCTCATATATCCGAAATCTCATACGCATGCTCAAGTTCATAAATCAAATCAAAGACTCGCAATCATTTCCGTGAAAAGAAATTGTCCACTCACAGACTGGCGTAACGCGTATCGCGTTAACCCGTGATCCGGCAGAAAGTCCCTCGCCAAAACAACGATCACGAACCCCTGAATATTCACAATGTCCAATATTCAAAGTCATAATCCGACAATAAAATCAAACCACGAGAAACCACCGTTCTCGGAAATACACAATTCGAATACGACGAATCGTCGAAAATCCATATATAACACCTCAATACCTCGCTTTACATTCAGACGCTCAACTCGAAAAACGAACCTCCCCACTGCGATCGGAGCGCGATTTCGAGTCAGATGACATGCGACTTGTCAAAAATCCCAAAAAGTCAAAGTTTGACCGCCGTTGACCGTTGACTACCACCCACGGCGGCGCCACCGCTGACTGGAAAATTTCAACGCGGAGCTACACCTATTCCACTTAAAATCGTCCACTGAGCAACTTTGTCAACTGCACCGAAGTCTAATTCTCACTCTAACTAGGTCAATTTCATGAAAAACCGAATGTTCACACAAAATTCAAATCCAAAATTCTCCTTCCACAATCAAAATTAGAACTCCAAACTTACATGGTAGCTTGCTAATGATGAGAGCTACAAAGCCCACTAAAAAATTCAGCTCGAATCGGTCTAAAACCATGCACCCGAATTCATAAAGTTTCCTCCACTTTTCCGCCTGAAAATCTCCTCTCTACAGCCACCCTCGCCGTGAGGGGTGGCCGGAAACGTGCTCGGGACACCGAGACGCGTCGATTGGGTCCAGTCTCGGGCTCGGTGGTGGTCGGAATCCACCTCGCCGCCGACGAGCTCCACACCGTCGCACCTCCTCCGTTTAGCTCGGTCAAACCAGTCAAGTTAAGTCAACCATTTATTTCAGTCTTTCACTTTCCCATTAAGGCAAGTCCACTATTTATACTTCCCAAAAAGGAAACTTGTAATTATCCATTTCGACGAATTTTAAACACGCGTAACTTTCTCGTCGTATATCCGATTCTGATAATTCTCGCGGCCACAAAGTCATCTCGATGTACTCTTCATTTATCACCCAAAGTCAAACACATCGACCAATCGGATAAAAAGTCAACTGTTCAGCCCAAACACATAATAAATCGACTAAACAAACAACAAACGGAAATAATCACAACTTAATCTTCGTAACTCAAAATCATGCTCCGGAAGTTCCCACAAACTCAAAATTAAATTCTGAATAATTTCCGTGAAGAAACCGAAACCAAATTCTCGTCCGGTAATTTAGTCTTAAGTAGCTCGCCATATTAATCTGTTTCCGTCGAAACTTCAAATATTCATAACTAATTCCTCGATCGTCCAAATAACAATCCGGAACCGCCCACGAACTCGTAATCACATGTAGAACGACTCTCAAGAAGAGATCCAGCTCCAATTCTCGGCCAATAATTTAGTCGTTAACAAATCTGACGGTTCAAATGCTGTCGGAACTCTGCGACTACGCAGTAGCTCACGAATATAGCTGATCATACTGCTGATACTGGTCTGGGTCGTCACACTTGTCTGCATATTTTAAACACATAAAGAGCTCTTCCATTATTTATATCATGCTCAATTTTAGCCCCCATAGAAGTAAAAGAAAACATGAAATTATAAATTCTAATATTATCATGAAATAATACACTTTTTCTACCATTATCTGGATTTAACAATTCATCAAGAAAAACTAGAATTGGATATGACATAGGAAGTTGATTATTTTCAATGAGTATATATCAATTGGTTTTTCATTATTTTTTTCAATGATTCACTTGACAAAAATAAAGCATTGCAATGGCCGCATGTGTAAGTGTCATCTCCAGAATCGTTATAATGAACAACCACACCTGCAATCACAATTATCAAAATGTATGTTAGATAATTGGTGATTGATAATAAATTTTGATGAATCAATATTGAAATTTGTCATCACCTGTGCGGGTTCGTTGATAAGATGCTTGTCCAAAGATTGTTCCACTCTGACCTATAATTGATAGAAAGAAGCATGGTTAGATTGATTCGACATCTCCTAATCACGAAAAAATGATGTATCAGATGACAAAAAGGAAAAGATGCATATTTTAATGATCAGCAAAATATATAAGAGGGTAGAGAGGTATCAATCGATAGTTTCCTTCATTAACCTAAGTCTGTTTGGATAACATGAATGATTGTACAAAGCAATATTGTATAATACGAAACAGTATTCTCAAATAAATTGTACATCTTAGAACGAAGAACAGCTTATGTACCAGTATTCTTATATTGAATGTACTAATCTCTACTTACTATTTTATCAACAGGACAATATCCATAATACTTGGAGCTACTCTTTCATGTACGTCTTTTCCAAATTTTGAGCATATATTGATCATATAACACCATATCTACTTTCTCTTAAACCATAAAACTAAGGCATGCCAAATTATTAGTTTTCAAACTCTAACATACACTTTAAGGAAATATAGGAAAAAAATTAACCCAACTATTTTGAAAAAATTACTATATGGTCAAATATCTAATATAAATTTATCAACATCAACACAATACAGATTAAAAAATTATTATTGGATTCACTGAAATAAATGCCACAATGATATTACTGCATTATAAGCAACTATTTGTATTCCCTACCTGATATAACTCGATCAATACCTTCATCTTCATTGTTGTCCTCTTTCAACATAGCCTGACATCCTGAAAAGAAACAAAAAAAAAACACAGTTGAATGATAAAAACCATGTGCATCACTGAATTTGATGCCAACAAAACATAATGATCCTCATCTAAGAAAACCATCAATACAAATACTAAGACAGTTAGGTTACCTGATTGATTGTCCTCCACATGGCCAACATTTTCAGATTCTTGGAAAAAAGACTTCCCCTTGCTTAATCTTTGCACTGGATTGGATCTGCTTGAACCTTCGCCTTCCAAATAGTGTAAACACCAAATGTATAAGGATATAGATACAACAAAATTGTGCTATACTTTTCAAACCAAGAACAATTCATAGAATTATATTATATACCAAACTATAAAATGCGAAGAAAAGTTTTTTACTAATGCACTATACTACAGTTAGATTACCTGATTGATTGTCCTGGACATGGTTGTGACGACCCGAATCGGAATTGGTATAGTAATCGGCTTAACCTGCGAGTTTTACGAGTAATTGAGGTTTATCGTAATTAATCGGTTAAGCGGAATTGTTCACGACTAAATTATCGGGCGAGAATTTGATATGAGTTTCTTCACGAGAGTTGTAGTATGCGTGATTTTGAGTTCATAGGCAGTTTCGGAAAATTGTTTCAATAACCGAGGAATATGTTATGAATATTTGAAGTCGCATGATTTAGCACTACCAGCAGAACCACTATATCCGACGAGCTGCCAAAAAACAGACCGACGAGAAGGGATCTCGTCGGTTATAGTTTACTATAACCGACGACAGGATTATCTCGTCGGTTATAGTTTTATGACCGTCGAGATTTTCATGTCGTCGGTTATAATCGCCGGAATCTCGTCGGTTATAGTTTTTGACTATGTCCGACGAAATTTTTGGACTATAACCAACGATTTTTTCATATCGTCGGTTATAGTTTCTTATTTCAGATCTGGGCAGCAGCTCGATCTGTCATTCAAAAAACTTTCCATTTTTTCAACAAATGCTCTGAAATCGATCTTTGGATGATGTCGAGAATGAGTTCGAATTCGTGATCGATCGAGCTGCATGCGCATTATATATAGGTACGTGCTTAATTAATATATATATGTGTTGTGCATGCATGTATATATTGCTTAATTTTTTGAATATATATATATGTGCATGCATGCATATAAGTTGACTCCTGCCGGAAACAAGAAAGCTTTGAAGATACTTCGGTATTTTCCCCTGATAGATAGGCTAGAACGGTTGTTCATGTCTGCACACACGGCTGAAGCTATGAGATGGTGGGCCGAGAGGAATTTGCACTACAAGAAAAGGAGTCATTACCGGCGAGATTCCGGCCAACAAGGCCGGCGACCGGAAAAGTCGCCGGTAATGTCCATCATTACCGGCGACTTACCCCGTCGCCGGTAATGTCGCCGGAATCTCGCCGGTAATGTTGTAAAACATTACCGGCGACTCCAACCGTCGCCGGCAATGTCTAGGGAGACATTTCCGGCGATTTTCCGGCCGGAATTTCGCCGGAAATGTCTCCCTAGACATTGCCGGCGACGGTTGGAGTCGCCGGTAATGTTTTACAACATTACCGGCGAGATTCCGGCGTAAAGTCGCCGGTAATGTCTTCATTTCCGGCGACTTACTCCGTCGCCGGCAATGTGTCTTATATTAGATGCCGGATGGGGCAGCTCGATCATTCAATCATTTTGAGCGAAAAAAATCCAGAGAAATCGAAAGAAGGAAAACGTACGCTCTGAAATCGATCATTCGGTATATATATTGTCAAAATTAAGGCGCGCGTCGAAAACTCGATCACTCGGGAAGCTATATATATAGGTACGTAGGTGTATATATACGTATATGTGGTATATATATATATGTCTGTGTGTTGATCAAATCCAATTCGTGAGATATATATATATGAAATGTTGTTGATGTACGGTTACCGAAACGAGAAAACAGCTTGTAGTTAATCTTGTGTCTGAATCAATGACTGGTATTATCGTATTGTTATCGGAGCCAGGCTTAACAGAGCCTCCTCCTACCCAGTCAAATACGTTTTGAATTGAAAAAAGGAGAATACTATCATCGAGTACTGAATCGAATTCAGAGATTAGATCGATATATATATATACATATGCATGCATGTGTTGATTTAATTAGAGTTGAATTGAGAGATCACGTCGATTATTAGTAGTGAATGTGTGTATATATATATAATTAATACGTAAAATTGTTAGAATTTTCAGGATGGACAAGAGTTGGATGAGCCTCGAAAGATGGGATGTCAGATATCACCAGGGAATTAGGAGTTTTGTGGATTTTGTGAAGGCTAATTGTGGAGACACTACACTTCATTATTGCCCGTGTAAAGAATGTAAGTGTTTCAGCGATCGATTTCGATTTCCCATTGATAAAGTCCAGAGGCACCTGAGTAAATACGGATTTTGGGAAAAGTACACTTGTTGGATTTATCACGGTGAAACATCGGTAGCGGGTCCGCATGATCATGGACAATTTGGTGAGAGGGCCAGTCCACGCTATGATCATGGACATTTTGCTGAGAGGGGCAGTTCATCCTATGATCCAACATCGATGTTAATCAATGATATGTTTCCTCATGAGAGCGGTGTATTTGCTGATGAAGCACCAAATGTCCCTCCCGTCGTTGAGGGTTTCCCCCATATCGAGCCAGTCGAACCATTACCTGGAGGTCATGTAAACACAAGCGGTATGGACAAGTACAACAACCTGATTGCATTGCAACAGACTCCGTTGTACGACGGTTGTAGTAAGACTGTTCTTGAAAGTGTGATGGGAGTGATGCAGCTAAAAATGGAGAACAAAATGTCTGTCAAAGCTGTTGATTCTTGGTTGAAGTGGACTGCTTCGCTACTGCCACCCGGTCATCGTCTTCCTACCACTCATCATAAGGTGCGACATATCCTGAAAGATCTTGGGCTTTCCTACATCAAAATTCATGCATGCAGATATGATTGTATTCTCTTCTGGGGAAAAGATCTCGAAGACCTTGAAGCCTGCCCGGCCGGTATGTTTTACAGAAAGGTATAAGTTGACTCCTACAGGCAACAAGAAAGCTGTGAAGATACTTCGATATTTCCCGCTTATTGATAGGCTGGAGCGGTTGTTCATGTGTGCTTTCACGGCCGAGGCAATGAGATGGTGGGCTGAGAGGAACTTGCCTGACGATGACACCCTTATACACCCTTCCGACGGAGAGGCTTGGAAGCACATGGTTAGGGAGTTTGATCATTTTGCAGCAGAGGTCCGAAATGTTTGGCTAGGGCTCTCATCTGACGGATTCAACCCTTTTGGCAACATGAGTCTTCAATACAGTATATGGCCAGTTATTTTGGTACCGTACAACCTTCCACCATGGATGTGCATGAAGAAGGAATACAATATGCCCACTCTGTTAATTCCGGGCCCGGGTTATCCAGGAAAGTGTCTCGATGTGTATTTGAGGCCTTTGATTGAGGAGCTTAAGTACCTGAGTGAGTGTGGCCACCCCACTTACGATAGGTTCAAAAAGGAGATGTTCCAGATGCATGCCATGCTTGTTGGCACCATCAGTGATTTTCCTGCCCGCGGTATGTTGTCGGGCAACGTTACCAGGGGTTACAGGGCTTGTTCAGAGTGCATGACGGTTGATTGTTGCAGTCCTCATTGCAGTAAAATTGTCTCGATGCGTCACCGTTGTTGGCTTCCATATGATCACCCATTTAGGCAGGATCCAGACGCTTTTGATGGGACTGTTGAAACAGGTGTGGCACCCAGGCGATGGACAGGGGAAGAAATTTTGGAAGTGTTGAATGAATACGATTTTGGCCAGCTGAGCAATCATCCTGACATAGTGGCGTCAATTCCAGACAAGCCCGAAAGGTATAAGTTTTGGACACACAAGAGCATATTCTGGGAACTCTCCTACTGGCCCAGGTTGCCTATCAGACATTACCTAGATGTCATGCACATAGAGAAGAATGTGTGTGAAAGTGTGGTGGGCACAGTTCTTAACTTGGAGGGGAAAACAAAAGACATCCCTAAGGCACGCATTGATCTTAAAGCAATGGGTGTGCGGAAACATTTGTGGTTAAGAGATGGTAAGAGAAAAATGCCGCAAGCTCCGTACACCGTAAAGCCAAAGCATAAGCATGAAATTTTTCGGTGGCTGAGTAATGTCAGGTATAGATTCTTATGGCTATGTAGGAATTTGTCCTTTAATTTTTAGCGGAGTATATATGGTTATATGCGAGAAATATAATTGGTCCATATATATGGCTTTATCTATATATATGCAGGTATCCTTATGGCTATGCAGGAAATATAAGCAGGTGTGTTAACTTCCGGGACAATAAGATGTACGGATTAAAGAGTCATGACTGCCATGTACTGCTTCAACGCCTTTTCCCTATTTTCATTCGAGGGTACATGCCCAAAGAGGTGGTGGAGCCGTTGGTGGCCTTGTCAAGATTCTTTCAGAAGTTATGCACCAGGGAAGTTAAAAAAGCAGACCTCAGGGAGATGCAAGATGACATCATTTTTATCATGTGCAAGCTTGAGAGGATATTTCCCCCAAATTTTTTCGACATAATGCCGCACCTGATGATCCATCTTCCCGAACAATTGTTGCTTACCGGTCCCGTACACTACACTTGGATGTATCCCATGGAAAGGTACAAATGATTCATAAATTTGGTTTGCCAATTTTTTTATATGTAAATTCTTGTGGTTAAGTAAGTTAACATGTACTTGTTAACTTGTAGACAATTGGGAGCCTACAAGGACTATGTGAACAATAAATATGCACCTGAAGGGTGTATCGCTGAAGCATATCTTGCGCACGAGTGTGTAACGTACACCAAAGTGTACCTGGAAAATGTAGAGGACCCCCAACAACATATGCCGATAGATGAACCCCAGTTCAACCTTTCTATCATCTCCAGTGACGTGGTAGTACAGGGAAGCTTGCCAAAGTCGTACAAGTTGGATGGAAATGAGGTAGCCATTGCCCACTGGTCGGTACTGATTAACTGTCAAGAAGTACAATATTGGAAAAACTATCATCTTCACTGCCCTGCTATTGCCGGAAATGTTGATTACCACAACAAGACGTTTGCAAACTACTTTGGTCAATGGGTAAGTATATGTGTATATGTATATTTTTATATATATCTTTATATAGCATGCATGTATGTACGTGCTTTTGTGGTTTCAAGATGACATAATTTCTTCTGTACGTATTAATATATGGACGTTTTCAGATGAACCATGTAGCAGATGATGGTTGCCCAGAGTGGTCAAACGAATTGAGGGTCCTGGCGATGAAACCGATTGCTTCAAAAGTTTACTCGATGTGTCAGGTCAATGGCGTGAAATTTATATGTGAAAATCGAGACGACCGACTGAAAACACAGAATTGTGGGGTGATGGTCCATGGTGGGCAGGATGGCGTTGACTATTACGGTGTCCTTCATTCAGTTGTTGAACTAATTTATGGGAACCGCATGAAAGTGCACTTGTTCAAGTGTAGATGGTTTGATACTAGCCCGGAGAACACAAGGACCGATCAGTACGGAACATTTTCGGTGAATACTGCTACTACCTGGTATGAAGATGACCCTTTCATTCTTGCCTCATCAGTAAAACAAGTGTTTTACCTGGACGATCTTCTTAACAGAGTCCCGTGGAAGGTGGTTAACCATGTTGCTCATAGAAACATATACAGTGCTGCCACACTTGGTGATACCGCAGATGATGAGGAAGTTACTGCATACCAAGAGCCGAACGCTTTTGACATTCCGGAATCATCTACGATTCGCCTTAATAATGTGAGACCTGGGAGTGTGGTTCGAATTACTGGAGCAGAACTTCTCGATGTTAATCCATATGAAGTTGACGCTGATTCAGATGACGAGGAGAGGCACATATTGCCAGAGGTTACCTATGAAACCGAGTCAGACTCAAGTGATGACGATGATTACGATTATCATCCTTAGTACGTTAATGATGTAGTCGAAAATTGTTGTCGGAAATATGATGTAGTCGGAAAATGTAGTCGAAATTGTAGACGGAAATTGTAGTCGTTAATCGTACGTAGACGGAAATTGATAATCGAAATTGTAGTCGGAAAATGTAGCCGGAAATCGTAGACGGAAAATGTAGTCGTTAATCGTACGTATACAGAAATCGTAGTCGTTAATCGTACGTATACGGAAATCATTAATCGAAATTGTAGTCGGAAAATGTAGTCGTTAATCATACGTATACGGAAATTGATAATCGAAATTGTAGTCGGAAAATGTAGCCGGAAATCGTAGACGGAAAATGTAGTCGTTAATCGTACGTATACAGAAATCGTAGTCGTTAATCGTACGTATACGGAAATCATTAATCGAAATTGTAGTCGGAAAATGTAGTCGTTAATCGTACGTATACGGAAATTGATAATCGAAATTGTAGTCGGAAAATGTAGCCGGAAATCGTAGACGGAAAATGTAGTCCTTAATCGTACGTATACAGAAATCGTAGTCGTTAATCGTACGTATACGGAAATCATTAATCGAAATTGTAGTCGGAAAATGTAGTCGTTAATCGTACGTATACGGAAATTGATAATCAAAATTGTAGTCGGAAAATGTAGCCGGAAATCGTAGACGGAAAATGTAGTCGTTAATCGTACGTATACAGAAATCGTAGTTGTTAATCGTACGTATACGGAAATCATTAATCGAAATTGTAGTCGGAAAATGTAGTCGTTAATCGTACGTAGACGGAAATTGATAATCGAAATTGTAGTCGGAAAATGTAGCCGGAAATCGTAGACGGAAAATGTAGTCGTTAATCGTACGTATACAGAAATCGTAGTCGTTAATCGTACGTATACGGAAATCATTAATCGAAATTGTAGTCGGAAAATGTAGTCGTTAATCGTACGTATACAGAAATCGATAATCGAAATTGTAGTCGGAAAATGTAGCCGGAAATCGTAGACGGAAAATGTTGTCGGATATTCTTCGGGAAATAATGACATTACCAACGAGTTATAAGCAACTCGTTGGTAATGACATTACCCACGAGTTAACTCGTCGTTGGTAATGTCATTACCAACGAGTTGAAGTCGTTGGTAATGACATTACCAACGAGTTATAAGAAACTCGCCGAAAATGTTTTCTGGATAGATGCATGATAGCCCGAGCCTTTCATTTCTCCTCCTCTCCCTCTCCTCCTCCTCTCCCTCTCCCAAATCGGTCCGGCGAGTTCACCTCCTCCTCCTCCTCTCCCACTCCTCCTCCTTATCCTCTACTCCTCCTCTCCCTCTCCTCCTCTCCACCGATCCCCTCTCCTCTCCTCCTCCGAAAATCTCCTCCTCCCCTCCTCCCCTCCTCTCCTCCCCTCACCATTGTAGTCGATCGGCAAAGCATTGTAGGTGGTATAGAAATGGCAGGTCCGATCCTCTCTCTCTCCCTCTCTCTCTCTCTCTCAATTTTTAATTATTTTTTTGCATGTGTATGTATATGTGTATGTGTATGTGTATGTGTATGTGTATGTGTATGTGTATGTGTATGTGTATGTGTAAATTAATTAGGGTGCTAAGTTGGAAATTAGGGTGATAAGTTCTAAATTAGCATGTATGTATATATGTGATGTATATATATATTTAGGTATGTGAAAATGAAGTGATGTATATATATATGTGAAAATTATGTATAAATGTGGTTTAGATGAATGTGTGATGTATATATATGTGGAAATTAAACCTAATTAAGATGCATGGTATATATATGTGTGATAAATGTGGAAAATTAATTAGGGTTTGTGATTTGGATGAATATGTGATGGATAAATTTAATTAAGATGCATGATGTATATATATATACACATCGAATATGTATAGTTCTTAATTTAGGTGATATAGTTGTTAATTAATCGTATAAATGAAGGTGGAAATCGGGATCGGAACGGTTTTAAACCGGAACGGTTTGGAACCGGAACCGTTTGAAACCGGAACTGTTTGTAACCGGAACCGTTATGTTACAAATGTTTCCGGTTATAAACAGTTCCGGTTTCAAACGGTTCCGGTTCCAAACCGTTCCGGTTCCGATTTGTTATAGAACCGAAACGGTTTGGAACCGGAACTGTTTGTAACTGGAACCGTTATGTTACAAACGGTCCTGGACATCAAACAGTTCCGGTTTCAAACGGTTCCGGTTCCAAACCGTTCCGGTTCCGATTTGTTATAGAACCGAAACGGTTTGGAACCGGAACGGTTTGGAACCGGAACTGTTTGTAACTGGAACCGTTATGTTACAAACGGTTCCGGTTCCAAACAGTTCCGGTTTCAAACGGTTCCGGTTCCAAACGGTTCCGGTTCCGATTTGGTATAGAACCGAAACGGTTTGGAACCGGAACGGTTTGGAACCGGAACTGATTGTAACTGGAACCGTTATGTTACAAACGGTTTCGGTTCCAAACAGTTCCGGTTTCAAACGGTTCCGGTTCCAAACCGTTTCGGTTAATTACCGAATCCATGACTATTACGATGTCCAGGAGGTTTTGCGGCTAATTGGCTTCGGAGAGGTTCCCGAAATAGTGGAGGGAACAGTAGTCAAGCTTCCTCCTTGCCCGCAGTTAGCAACACGCCCAGTGGGCCAATGATGAGTGCTCGCACGAGAGCCTTGCTAAAGGCGCGAGCTGAGGAGGAAGCTGCACGATCAAGAGCCGTGCAACCGGAAGTTAAGCCTCGAGCCTCAGTCTCTAGACGCTCAATCAGCAGACGTCCCTCCGGTGGCAGAGCCTCAGACGAGCGATAGTCAACGGGGGCATCAGAAACTCCCTCAATCCGAATGCCCCATATTCGGATGGTGCCTACTCCCATTTCACGGGAATCATCTGAGACACATGGTGGTGCTGGCGCCTCATCGTCCAGGCATCGTCTATCTCCGCCGTCCGGTCTCTTCCTACCCGACGAGATTCCTGTCATCCCTGAATTCGATGATAGGGGGATGCCTGTTTATATTGAAGGACGGCCGGAGTTCCTGAGCGTGGAGGAAGCGTATAACTTCCTCCCGTTCGACCCCGTGTATCTTTGGAGTGTGAGGTGCACCAACCAACAAACGGACGATGCAGGTAAATTTTATTTAACATCAAATTGATTACTTAATTATTACTTAAGACTTGCGATAGGTTCAATTAATGATATCAATTTGTTGACATTGTATTATTAGGCAATTTCGTTAATGGGACTGGAAAACGGAAAGGGGCTAGAGGCACCTGCACCGGGAAGAGACTTGAGCAGGCCACCGGCGGAAGGAAAACGCCCATAAGGGCCAATGAGGATGGCGAGGTGATCGAGGCATTCGACACCACGCGCAAATATGTCAGCATGGCCGGTGCGATCGTGCGGGACAAGGTCCCAATGCTTTGGCCAGATTGGGAATCTGTGCCTATCTACGTGAAGATGCAAGTGCATAATGCACTCAGTGTGAGTAAAATCGTATTTTCATTACGTAAATTTTACATTTATTAATTAAGTCCGAATAAATATATAATTTTACCTTTTATATATTCATATTGCAGGTGTGGTTTGACGTGGATGAAGTTCTTATTCACACGTGGGTAGAGCGTCAACTACATATGAGGTGATGTGCTTCGACTTATTTGAATATATATCGAGTTAGATTTTTGTTTATCAAGTGTTTTAATATCTCTAACTTTTTTTCCTTGTTTTAATATAGGTATAAAGAGTGGAAGAACGAGCTTTCTTCCCATTACACTATATACAAGGAGCTAGGCCGAGGTTCCACCCCTAGCGAATTCCGGTTTAGGGAGTACGAGTGGCTGTGGCTGATAGCCCACTTCGAGCACCCCAAAGCTCGGGTATGCATCCTTAATATATCTTTCAAGCATAATGTATCGTATCAGATTGAAATAGTTGGTTACTAATTTTTTTTCATATGTTTATCAAACAAGGCGATTTCGAAGACGAACCGGGCGAATAGATTGAAAAACACCAGGGCCCATCATGCAGGTTCACTCAACTACATGGGTTGGTCGACTAAGGCGCAGCAACAACAAGAGCTGAACCCGTTGGTGTATATTCATCAGAAGTTCTACCCGCAGTTCCCTGAAGAAGCGGTAAGTCTTTCGCCTCTCCATGTGTTAATAAAACTATTTTTCAAGATGGAAATAGATTTTGTTAGCTAATACGTTGTTCATTTTCCCTTTTCAATTAGTCGAGAGTGGAGGAGGCGACCGCAGAAGTGACCATGAGAATAGCTCGGACTAACCATCCTGACTGCTCCGAGGAAGAAGTCACCCAGTATGCCTCTCAGATCGATCCGCTTGATCCTCCGATAGCGGCTCGGATCATGGAAAAAGCGTGCGGGACTGGAAAGAATACCTACTACTGTAGGGGAATGGGCACGGCGGGCGAAGGACTATTGAAGAACACTTCAGAATACTCTACCGGGTCAAGAAGTTCAACTTCTAGTCGTAACCTCGCGGCGGAGCTTCATAGGACGCAGAGGGAGTTGGAGGAGCAAAAGAGGCAGATGGCCGAGTACCAAATGCAACAGACACAGGTGCAGGCTCAGATGTACACATGGATGCGGACGATGTACGAGGCTCAGACTACCGGACAACCCTTCCCCACACCTCCCCCGGTCCCGGTCCCTCCGTTCCCTAGCTATCCACCACCACCACCGCACCAGTCAACGCCAGAGCAAGACCAAGGAAGCCACCGGAATTCAAATGAGTACATGGATTACTTCGACCCTGACCCGCAAGTTCCTGGACCCTGACCTGTAGTTGTAGTTAATTTTCGTATCGTCGTTGCTATTTGTACTGTACGTTGGACATTTATGTGTACTGTTGAACTTGTATGATTGTACGGTTTTTGTCTTTCAATGCAGGTTCTGGAATTGGGCCCAATCCAGAACCGCGTTTTTTTTTTCAAAATTTGTTCAGACATTGCCGGCGACATGGACCTCAGTCGCTGGCAATGTCACAAATTCCGGCCACGACGGCGCCGCCATTGCCGGCGCCGCCATTGCCGGCGACACAAGTCGCCGGTGATGTCTCCGACATTACCGGCGACTCCGTTTCCCATCGCCGGCAATGTTAACACCGGCGGGGGATTTCCGGCGACGTCATTGCCGGCGACTTGTCGCCGGGAATGACAATTCCGGCGAAAAAAAAGACAAGGCTGGCGACGGGAGGTCGCCGGTAATGTCTCAATTTCTGGTAGTGTTGCCCGACGGTGATACGCTTATACACCCTGCTGACGGAGAGGCTTGGAAGCACATGGTGAATGAGTTTTCTTATTTTGCATCAGAGGTTCGAAATGTTTGGCTGGGGCTTTCATCTGACGGATTCAACCCTTTTGGGAACATGAGTCTTCAATACAGTATATGGCCAGTTATTTTGGTACCGTACAACCTTCCTCCATGGATGTGCATGAAGAAAGAATACAATATGCTCACTATGATCATTCTAGGGCCGGGTTATCCAGGAAAGTGTCTCGATGTGTATCTGAGACCCTTGATTGAGGAGCTTAAGTACTTGAGTGAGCATGGTCATCCCACTTATGACAAGTTCAAAAATGAGATGTTCCAGATGCATGCCATGCTTGTTGGCACCATTAGCGATTTTCCTGCACGCGGGATGTTGTCGGGCAACGTTACCAGGGGATACAGGGCTTGTCCAGAGTGCATGACGGTTGAGTGTTGCAGACCTCATTGCAGGAAGATTGTACAGATGCGACATCGTTGTTGGCTTCCACATGATCACCCATTTCGGGAGGATATGTAGGCATTTGATGGGACTGTGGAAACAGGTGAGCAGCCGAGGAGATGGACGGGGGATGAAATCTTAGAAGTGCTAAATGAATACGATTTTGGGCAGCTAAACAATCATCCTCAGATAGTGGCGTCAATACCTGACAAACCCGACAGGTATAAATTCTGGACACACAAAAGTATTTTTTGGGAACTTCCTTATTGGTCCAAGTTGCTGATCAGACACTACTTAGATGTCATGCACATAGAGAAAAATGTGTGCGAGAGTGTGGTCGGCACAGTGTTGAATTGGGAGGGAAAAACTAAAGACGGCCCGAAGGCACGCATTGATCTTAAAAGGATGGGACTGCGAAAACATTTGTGGTTGAGAGATGGGAAGAAAAAAATGCCACAAGCTCCTTATACCGTGAAGCCTGCCTAGAAGAGTGAAATCTTTGGTTGGATGGGTAATGTCAGGTATCCTTCAGGCTATGCTGGAAATATAAGTCGATGTGTTAACTTTAAAGACAACAAGATGTACGGACTAAAGAGTCATGACTGTCATATACTGCTCCAAAGCCTCTTCCCTGTTTTCATTCGAGGGTACCTGCCCAAAGAGGTGGTGGAGCCGTTAGTGGGTTTGTCAAGATTCTTTCAGAAGTTATGCTCGAGAGAAGTGAAGAAATCGGACTTGTTGGAAATGCAACAGGACATCATTTTTATCATGTGCAAATTCGAAAGGATATTTCCTCCAAACTTTTTCGACATCATGCCTCACCTGATGCTCCATCTTCCGGAACAATTGTTGCTTACTGGTCCAGTACACTACACATGGATGTATCCTATGGAAAGGTACGTAATGCATCTCCGAATCTGGCTATATATATGTCGATCTTTAATATTATTTATTCACTTATATATTGTTACAATAAGCATAACATGCTCGATCTGTTATTACCAATTTACAGACAATTAGGGGACTACAAAGACTGTGATGAACAAATCTGCACCCGAAGGGTGTATCGCTGAAGCATATATTGTGCATGAGTGCGTAACGTACACCAAGTTGTATTTGGGAGCATTGGAGGACCCTCCACAACATATGCCCGTAGATGGAGGGCAGTTCAACCTTTCGATCATCTCCGATGATGTTGAAGTTTCTGGAAAGTTGCCCAACTCGTACAAGTTGGAACCTTATGAGCTAGTCATTGCCCATTGGTCGGTATTGATAAACTGTCCAGAAGTTCAATATTGGAAAAATTTGCACCTTTACTGCCCTGCTATTTCCGGTGATGTTGAGTACCACAACAAGACGTTCACAAACTATTTTGGCCACTGGGTAAGTTGATACTTAAATTGACCTGTATATGATCGATGTTAAATGCATGTCTCGCATCCTATTTATAGTTAAGTTAATAAATGATTATTTTCAGATGAATCATGTACAAGATGATGGTATCCCTCAGTGGTCACACGAATTGAGGCTCTTGGCGCAGAAACCGGTAACTTCCAGAGTTTATCCTATGTGTAAGGTAAATGGCGTGCTATTTATTTGTGAACATAGAGATGTCAGACGAAAAACACAGAATTCTGGGGTAATGGTGCATGGTGGGCAGAATGGAGTTGACTATTACGGTGTTCTCCATTCAGTTGTCGAATTAATATATGGGGAAGGCATGACCGTGCACTTGTTTAAGTGTAGATGGTTTGATACCGACCCTCAGAACACAAGGACCGATCAATACGGGATTTTTTCGGTGAATACTGCCACAAGCTGGTATGAAGATGATCCGTTTGTGTTGGCCACGGCGGTGAAACAATTGTTCTATCTTGATGATCTTGTGCATAAAGGCGCGTGGAAAGTGGTTAACCATGTTCTTCCACGAAACATATACAGTGCCTCAACCCTTGGTGTGACCTCGGATAATGAAGAAGTCAGTGCATACCAAGAGCCGAAGGCAACTGGTATTCCTGAAACCTCAACAATTCGCCTTAATAATGTGAGACAGGGCAGTGTGGTACGAATTCCTCAACCGAATCTTCTTGATGTTGATCAAAATGAAGAGAATGAAGACTCAAGTGACCAGGACATACACATATTACCTGAAATTAACTCGGAAACAGAGTCAGACTCAAGCGATGATTCCGATTATGCACCATAATTAATTAGTGTATAATTTATATGTATGTAGATGGTTTGACTTAGAACGTGCAATGTAAAATGAATTTTATTCGATCATATTATCGATCGACTTTAAATTGTGTCGATCGATCGGGAAAAAAATACAGCTGATCGATTAATAATTAATATCGATCGATCGTATTATTAATTAAATAATTTTGCTTTACTAATTTCGTATTAACTATTAATAATTTCGTATTAATTAACTATTAATAAATATATATATTAAAACACTACACATTTAATTAGTTTACTGGCCGGCATAAATGAAAAATAAATAGAGGAACTATATCCGACGAGTTGCATATGAAATCTCGTCGGATATAGTTGAACCGAAACTATATCCGACGACATGCATATGAAATCTCGTCGGATATAGTTTCGGTTCAACTATATCCGACGAGATTACTTAACTCGTCGGATATAGTTCTTCTTTATATCCATTTCTGGGTACGATTTGGGGCAGAAACGAAACTGCCCCAAACGGAATAGTCGCCTCCTCTCCGCCTCCTCTCGATTTTCTACGCAATCTTCGTGTTGGAAGCAAGCAATAGAAGGTCAAGTGCTATTCCATTGATCCTCAAGCCAAATTCCTCGTTGATTAGTGAAAAAACAGGTTTGAAATCCCTAATTTCAAATTTTCGAATTTTTTGAATTCGGTTGGATTTTACGTTGTGGAATGTGTTGATTGTCAATGTGGATGCATGTATTGATATAGTTGTGGAATTTGTGAATTTTATGCATGTATTGAGTTATATTAGAATAATTTTTATTTTTATTAATAAATTTAGGTTATTTTAGGTTAAATTTGCATGAATATTTGTAAATAATATGTTAAATTTAGGTTAAATTTGCATGAATATTTGTAAATAATATGTATGTTAAATTTAGGTTAAATTTCGATTTTTTAAAATTTTATGCATGTATTAATTGATATATATTGGAATAGTATGAAATTTTAGGTTAAATTTGCATGAATTTGGATTATTTGGATTATTGGAATTATTGATATATATATATAGTTAAATTATTGGATTATATATGGCACCGGGATTAATTTTTATAATTTTATGGATAAATTAGGAATTAGGAATTATTTTTAATTTTTATAATTTTATAGCAACGATGCAATGGTTTAATTGCGGACCTTCCCGAGGGGCCGGGTCGCGATCGAGTACTTCAAGGGGGGAGGTCCAGAGGGAGAGGGAGATTGGGACGTGGGGATGAGGGCTCGGGAGCTGGGGATCCTGATGGCACCGGAAGTCGGTCCGCATCAGGATCCACCAGTGTCCCCAACACTTACAGTGTTCCGCTGACCTCTCGACACCGTCGGCTGATGGTCGAGGCACAACCTCAGCAGCAGCAGCTCGAGCCGGCTCGATCCTCAGGCGCGAGGAGGGTTCAGCAGGTCAGTCGCACGCCGGAAACGGATAGTGCGACTCAATCCTCGGTCTGAATGCCGGACATTCATCGCGAGGAGGGTTCCCCCGTCATCCACCAGACAGCTCCTCATTCTTCCGAGGAGGCTGGTGGATCTACTCAGTCTTCGGCGAGGATGCGTCTATGCCCGCCGCCTACATTATTCTTACCGTTGGAAATCCCGACGATACCTGACGTCGATTCCGACGGGATGCCTATTCCGGGACAGCTAGGGTTCATTACCCCGGAGCAGGCATATGCGTATATACCCTTCCCGGCACCTCTCTGGAGTGCAAGGATTCCGGGACAACGCACCGACGAATCAGGTAAATATTAATTAGTGATATCTTTTTACTCCCTAATATTTAAATTCAATTAGGTGTTGATGTTTAAAAAATCGTCTACATATATATGTGATAGGCGAGATCGTGCCCAGTGCCAAACAGAAGAGAACCAGAGGCCCCATCGTCGGCAAGTTACTGGACGAAGCCATTCAGGCTAGCGGTGGTGGCCAACTTATGATTCCGACCGGGGATAGAGGGCAGGTGATCGAGGGAAAGGTCACTCGAAAGTACACGGGGATGGCGGGCAGCCTCATACGGGATAGAGTCCCAATGTTGTGGCAAGATTGGAATTCAGTGCCACAAGCCGTCAAACATCAGCTGAATAATGCGTTGTCGCTGAGTTGAATTGTATATTCATTATGAAAATTTTCAATAATAAATTTTTAATATTATTGATATATATATAAATATATGCATTGCAGAGGTGGTTCCGCGTGGATGAAGACATTAGACCCACGTGGGCGAATGAAGTGCATGGGAGCAGGTTTGCAGACGACCATTTGTTTCAATTTTTTCGTTTCTTTTGATTATGTTCATACAATGTTGTTAGTTACTAACGCTTGATTTTATGGGTATATATAGGTATAAGGAGTGGAAGGCTGAGCTGAAGAAGCATTGGAAAAAGTACGGGGACGATCATGAGGGTACCCCTAGCGAGTTTCGTTATAGGGAGTACGAGTGGCGATGGCTTGTGGTTCACTTCAACAACCCTCGATTGAAGGTACGCAACCTTCAATCGATTTAATTTTGGTTTTATCGTACTTCCCGTAAATTATTTGGCTAATGAGTGTTTTTTTTATGTTGACTTAATCGCGCAGGCTCTTTCTGAAGTCAACGCAAGGAACCGGGCTAAAAACACCACAAATCATCATGCCAGTACCAGATCATACTCGGGTTGGATCGAGGAGGCGGCCAACCACCCAGAAGATGATCCCCTTGTCTATACGATGCAGCACGCGTATCCGCAGAATCCCGAATATGCTGTAAGTTTCCTTATAACAAAATAAACTTTTTTCTTATTTATTTAGATTGTTTTTTTAATTAATATTTTATTGTTCTTTGTCAATTAGGTGAGAATTCAGGAGGCGATTCCGGAGGTGTTGACTCAAGTGGCGAGAGAGCTCTATCCCGACACCCCCAATGCGGAACTCCCGATTGATCAGATTGATCGATCTGATCCGATCGTCAGGGCCAGGATTACGTCAACTGCGATCCCTCCAGGGAAGAACACATTCTACTGCAGGGGTTCCGGAAAATGGGGTCAAGGGCTGCTGAAGCAGACCCCTGAATTCTCTCGTGGATCGGGATCATCATCATCATCTTCGAGGACTAATGAGCTAAACGACCGGTTGCATAGGCAATCAATTGAGATGAAAGCTCAACGGCGTCGGATAGAGGAGATGGAGTAGGCGCGAGCCGCAGAGCAGCAGCAGATGGGGACATGGATGCAGCACTGTTATGCACAGTTGCAAGCATCTGGAATCCAGATAGCACCCCCCCCCCCCCCCCCGCCCATTTTCGGTGCGCCACAGCCACAGCCACAGCCACAGCCACAGCCTCAGCCTCAGCCTCAGCCTTAGCCTCAGCCTCAACCTCAGCCTCAGCCAGACCAGGACCAACCAACTTTCTCCAATCCGTTTGACCACATAGACTTAGGACCAGGACCCCCCTACATTTGAACAATTGTCGGTTTCATTTTTATTTTCATTATTTACTACGCATATGTATTTAGATTTGAACGATTTCGGTTAATTTATTTACTACGTACTCTAGTTTCAATGGTTGTTGATTTTTAATTTGAACAATATATAGATAGCGTGATTTTTTGTGAATGCAGGTTTTGGGATGAAACCCAAAACCTGCAAAAAAAATTTAAATTTTTCCACTATATCCGACGACATGTGTCAATATCGTCGGATATAGTTTTCTCCAGAGTCAACTATTTTGACCATGCAGAAAACTATATCCGACGATGACATCGTCGGTTATAGTTTAAAACTATGACCGACGATAAACCATTGTCGGATATAGTGTAGCCTTTTTCCAACGAAAACCCTAACTGGTCGTCAGATATAGTATGACCGACGGTCTATTACCGACGGTACTATATCCGACGACACATCGTCGGATATATGGTATGACCGACGAGGAGCCGAAACAGACCGACGACACCAAGTCGTCGGTCATAGTAATTGTTTCGGTAGTGTAGTCGTGTTTATCCGTTGAGTTTGAGTTATCCGAATTGTGGATGTGATTCGATTTGGACCGTTGATCGTATCGAGTTGCGAGTATAAATATTGGAATAGTCGTAAAATTGTCGAAAAGTCATTTTTTGGAAGTTTGACCGTCGTTTGACCGTTGACCGCCGTTGACCAAAGCTTTCCCGACCCGTTTTGAAGCTCGCCGATTGACTGGCCGATTCTAGCCACCTCCAGCCACGAAATTGGTATGGTTAGCTTCGTCTCTTGATTTCCTATGGTTTAGAACTTGGATTTGTGTGATTTGATGAGCTTATGAGGGAGAACGAGCTCGGTGAAGTTAATGGATTTTGCTGGATTCGGTTGGCCGGTTCCGGACACTTTTGAGGTCGGGGTGGTAGGGGGAAAGGTTCCCCTCATCCTTGTGAAGCTTTTGGGTGGAAGGAATTTTGGTTTAGATGCCGTATTGGAAAGTCACCAGAATAAATGGATTCTGTGACTTTCGAGGCAAATTCCAGCCACTGTGGTGGTTGGATGGTAGTGATCGTTTGAAAGAAGTTGTTGGGCTTGAGGAGAGGATCATTTCTGGAAAGTTTCGCTGGATTTGGTCGCCGTCGCCACCACGCCGGCGGTGGTCCGCGGCGGAGCTCCGGCGAGGTCCGGATTTTTGAGAATTTTAGGCGTTTTCGACTTGTTTTCGCACTCTGAACGCAGTAGTGAGGTTTTCGAGTTGATTTGGGTGATGTATTTTATGTCGAGGATTTATGTGGAGTATTTTAGGATTTTCGACGATTCTTTTGACATTCGAGTTTGAATTTTCGGAAATGGTTGGTTTCCGAGGTGTGGTTCAGAGTATTGAATTGTGATTTTGATCAGTCATATTTTGTGATTATTCAGGGGATCGAGATCGTATGCTTGGCGAGGGATCTTCCGCCGGATCTCGGGATTAGCGTGTTTACGCGCTGTGCTTGTCTGTGAGTGGACATTTCTTTTCACTGATTGACTGCGAGTCTTTTATATACGTTTTACGAGCATGAGCATGCAGTTATGATCATGATTTATACGAGCATGTGTTTTACAATTATGCATTTACGAATATGCATCTACGAATATGTTTTATAATTATGTACTACGAGCATACATTTACATTATGCTTTATGCATGTGCATGGAAAGTATTTGTGATTTGGTTTACACAGAGTACAGTCTCAGTAGATATGGTTGTATCGATACATATGGCTTCTCGGTTGATCCCCGAGTATGCTCCGGGGGGAACAGATATCCTGACCCGAGGCCTTTCTGGCTTAGAATCACGTGTGGGTCTGGGATCCCGTGATTCAAACTGTACTAGCGCGGAGGAGTCCGTGAGTGACCCCGCGGGATTTCTGATGCATGCTCTATACGCGTGAGGAGTTAGAGTCTCCCTCGTTTACCATATGATTTTTATGCATTTAAACTCGCATATGTTTTTTTAACATATATTATTTGGCGGAAGACATTTATTTTTGTCCACTCACTCTAACGGTTTATATGTCTTTTCCTGGGCTCTTTGTTTTCATTACCCAGTTTGCAGTTCAGATTCTGGTGTTGCACGTCGAGGTTGGAGGCTTAGTATTCGAGCTACTTTCTCTTCTCAGTAGGTTTCTAGTTTGGCCTACTGTTATGTATATACTAGAGGTCGGTCTGAATACTATTGAATTTATACTCTTATATGATTTTCTCGGATTTCTGTAAAGTTATAGTTTTGTTACTGCTTTACATTGTGTTATGTTTTTGAGAAATCCAGATGGGATTGGTGCCCACGGTTTGACTTTTGTGGCATAGGATGAAGTGTGTTTTCGGATGCAGGTTAATGGTAATTCCGCGTTATAGTGATACTCTGCTGAAATTTTTATGGTTTTCGAAAGTTCATGTTTCAGAAAGGGTTTGATTTCGGTTTAGGAAACTAAATCAGGATCGGGTCCTTTCAATGGTGAATATTTTCAGACTCTCGGAAAAAAGACTTCCTCTTGCTTAATCTCTGCGCTAAATCTTCACCTTCCAAACAGTATGACTCTGCTACCATCAATACAAATACCAAGAGTATAAGGATATAGATACAATATATTTGTGCTATACATTTCAAACCCAAAACAATTCTCATAATTATACTATATACAAAACCAAAAATTGTGGGAAAAGTTAGCATATCACATTAGTTATTATGACTATATTTAGAATAAGCGAAGAGAATATACATGCAGAAATAGCACTGAACAAATAATGTTGCACTTCTATGGAAATTCACTATAAGTTAATACTATCACCTACTGTTTTCTACTAATGCACCATACAATTAGATTACTTGATTGATTGTCCTTTACATGGTCAACATTTATAGATTCTTGGAAAAAAGACTTCTTCTTGCTTAATCTCTCCACTGGATTGGGTCTTCTTGAACCCTCACCTTCCAAATAGTGTGACTCTACTGTTGTCCTGTGGCCTGGCAGACTTTTTCTAAATTTTCCATGTCTTCAAAGACTCGCTTCTTGTTATTTGGATTCTTTTTTTGCCTCATAACTGGAAAGTGAAAACAAGAATTATAGTTAACGGTTAAATAATTATTCATACGAACTCCCAAATAAATAAATCACATACACTGCATGACAGTGACAAAACACTAAGATGAATATAGTAAATGAAATTGAAGAATAAAACAGTGATAAAAAAATATGTCTGAGACAAAAAGAAAACAAAACTATACTGTTATGAAACAAAAATCTCATTAGTAACTGAGATTACATGGAACCCATAGTGTAGTTTCATCCTCTCAATTAATTGCAACCTCTATTTTGTGTAACCTAGTACCCTAAGTAGAATTCCGAAAGACTATGTAGTTTGATGGCTAAAAAGAAACATGCTTGTCAACTACTCATTGCAAATAAAGTTGTATTTCATTATTACTCATAGACATATAAATATACATACTTAAAAATTTGTAATGAGCGATCTCAACAACGATTGACAGCAACCACAAAGACAACAACAGAATGGCACAACAAAGAGCTTTTTGCATAAAACCGGCATCAACAAAGCGAACTAAATATAATCATATCATTTCATATCTGCAAAACTAAACTAACTAAACAAATTGATTCTATACTTGCTGACTCTCAAATATTCATATTGCGTGAAAGAATACACGCGCAAAATGCTATCAGATATTTGAGTCATTACAATCAAGACTAACTTAACATCTACCTAGAAGTACTTCCTGCAGTTTAACTAATTACATATGTTCAATCCAAACTATTTGTACCTATAACGGAAGCTATAGAATCTCATTCAGGCAATTCATTGCAGTGTTATCACTGCAAGCAGCCAGCGTTAACTTTTAGTCAAAGTTAAAGTGCAATAATCCCATTAGACAACAATCCCATCTGCAAGCAGCTGTAATCTAATCCAAGAATCAGTTTTTAATTTTTTTTTTCTATGGAAAACGTTGGAGATCAATTTAGAGGTTAAAGGATAATGACTTTCAACCAAAACCAAACAAACTGTTCTAAATCAGATCAAGCAGGTATCCACAGTTTTTCTGACCATATACCTAGTTCAGTTTGCTACCATCTATTAATCTGACCTACATAAAGAGGACATATCAGTTATATTGATACTAAGTTGGTTTGGCAATAATGTCAGCATACACTACCGAACATTTCATTCAAAAAATGTGCACCCATGTAGCAAAATGTGAGATAACATATCAGAGTTCATCCCTATATAAATGAAAGTTTGCACTATTAGATGTTTTAACATTATATAGCCATGACCTCCATCAACTTAATACTAACCCAGACAATTTAACCACAAACACATGTCGCAATTTCAGATGCAAAGCAAGATGGTCGAATTAATCTATGAGCCGCAAATAAGTGTAATGAATGATTAAATCAAATCCTAAATTTAAATGAAATTATGTAGTAGCTAAGATTTTTTACAGGTGCAGAAGAGATCAATTTTCACAATGAAGACATGAGCAAATAACAGCTGTACCATTCACTACCAATGAAAACTAAGGCCATAAGTTTTGAAATCCACCCTATGCATATCTGTTTAGCAGCTTTGACATAGGAACTTGAATCCCTCCCCATTTAGTTCAGTACCCAAACACTACATATGCAGCAGGTTCATTACCTAGATAGAGGACGATAATGGATCACAATTTATATAAATCTAGAAGCTACCTAGCTAACCCATTCTATTACCCAGAACTACCAGACAAACATCACATGGATGTAAACTTCACAACATAAAACGAAATTGATCGAACCCAGCGATGAAATCAAACTAATAACACAAAAGAAATCAAAGCAACGCAGATGAAATCGAATGAATCAGACCAATGGGATTCGTGATGCTCCGCCGATTCGAAGTTTGAAGCCGTGACGGAGATCAAACCGATGGATATAAGGAGAAGGAAACCAGAAAACAACAGATTCGGCGATGGCTATGGCGAGAGAACAGAACGGATCAAGGTGCAACACGATGCAGAAATCGGAATCGTTGAGCGGAGTAAAGAGCGTTGATCATAATCGTTGAGCTTAAGATAAGACCATATGAGAACGAATTAAAAGGACCCGACTCTGATTTAGTTGCCTAAACCGAAATCAGACCCCTTCGAAAACACGACCTTAAATTATTTTTTTTTGCCAGAGTTTACTTTGAAACACATAAACCATTATTAGAACCTGCAAAGAAACACACTTCGAATATTCCACAAAAGCCAAACCGTGAGGCTTCGTTCCCTATCCGGATTTCTCAACATCATATATATAATAAACCAAAATGTTTACAAGAAATCCAGAAACATTCAGGAGAAAACTTAACTAAAAACACAACAAAAGTATTCAGAGCAACGCTTATATACATCAGATACCACTAGTAGGTCGAACAAGGAACCTATACAAACTAAAGTGTGATCTGAACTCTACGCCTCTACCATCGGCGTGCAACCCTGGAATTCAAACTGCAAACTGAGTAAAGGAAACCGAAAAGCCCAGGGGAAAGGCAAATAAAATCGTTAGAGTGAGTGCACGAAAATAAACATATGCCTTTCACCATTTATATATTCATAAAAAATAATGCGAGCTCTTTAAATAAATGAAGGTCGCCACTCCGGCGAACTTCCCTGCCAGAGTAGCATATCGGGCGAATCTCTCAAGTCCGACGGTGATAGACTAGGCGAATCTCTCAAACCTAGTCAACATATCAAGCAAATCTCTCAAACCTGATAGATGGACTACCGGTGATCAGTCATGTAGCCAATGCATCGATGCTAAATAAATAAATGTCATCACCAATAAAATATACAATACCTTCAAAACGATAAATAATCTGAACATTGTACTGGAAATAAATACTGAAACAAAGAACTCGCTACGACAGTGTAAATAAATGTCCACTCACAGTACGAGGCTAACTCTGAGGTCCGGCGAAAGATCCCTCGCCAAACGCTCGATCACGATCACCTGAATAACAGGGATACAATCAATACATATGGAAACACAACATACGGAGCTAATACGTCAAGAACCCCGTGTTCTCGAAAGACGTATCACTCGAAATATCGACGAGGGTAACAAAATTTCCAAAATACACCCAACAACCCTCGTCCCAAAATAGAATACTCAAATCAACTCAAAAATATCACGACTACGGCCGGACGCGATTACGAGCAAAACGGTATAAAAATCTCCAAAATCCCAGAAAGTCAACCTCGCCAGAGCTCCGCTGTTGACCGCCGCCTCCAGCGCCAGCACGACATCAACGGTGACCAACTCCGGCGAAGAAAGCCCAGAACTCATCATCTCCTAAAGCCCAACATCTTTCCCTTCTACCATCAAAGCCAATTTCAACTATACCGGCCGGAATTGAGCTCGAAAACTCGTTGGATTCTTCCTCTCCGGTCACCACCACGGGGACCACCAAAACTCATCCTTATCCAAACCAAACCACCCAAAATTCATATAGGGGATGAGGGGAACCTAACCCTCATCATCCGCGACACCATAACTCGTCGGAGCACTACCTCCGACGGCGGCGAAATCCCAAAACTTCAACGAACTCGAACTACCTCAAATCACCACCAAATCCCACAAATAAATACACAAAAAAATAGTACAAGTAAAGGGCTTTCCAATCATACCAAAAACGTGGCCGGAGGTGGCCGAAATTTTTGGGTCAGACGGCAACAGCTCGCGGGTCACGGTGAAGCTCCGGTCAACGCTGGTCAAACAGCCCAAATGCAACTTTTTGACAATTTTACGACTATTTCGATATTTATACGCGCGACCCAAAATGATCAACGGTCCAAAACGAATCGAAACAAAACGGATAAACACGACTAAATCCAACGGTCGAAAATATTCATAACTTATTCCACGAAGCTTGAAATAATCCTCCGGAAACTTCCCCGAGCTCGAAATCATGCACACGTACTACAACTCTTGTGAAGAAACCTATACCAAATTCTTGTCCGATAATTTAGTCGTAAATAAACCCTCCATATCGACCAATTAAAACAAACTGCGACTAATCGTGAAATGCACAATTCAAGCCAATTAACATACTATTTTTTGTTCGGGTCGTTACAAATCTACCCCCTAACAAAAATTTTGCCCTAGAAATTTACATACCTGCTAACTGAAGAGGTAGGGATACTGCTCACGCATGTGCTGCTCAGTCTCCCAAGTAGCCTCTTCAACTGAATGGTTCTGCCACAATACCTTCACAAGAGGAATGGCTCTGTGTCGCAACTCCTGGACTTTCCGATCAAGAATCTGAACTGGTTCCTCCACATAGGTCAAGTCCTCCCGTATAGGAAGCTGATACGGTGTCAACATATGAGATGGATCAGAAATGTACTTCCGCACAATAGACACATGGAACACATCATGTACCCTGGCCATCTCAGAAGATAATGCCAACCTGTACACTACAGCACCGACTCGCTCCATGATCTCATGTGGGCCAACATATCGCGGACGAAGTTTACCGCGCTTCCCGAAATGAAAAACACCCTTCGAAGGAGAAAATTTCAGGAAAGCCGAATCACCAACCTCAATCTCAAGATCCTTCCGTCTCACATCAGCATAACTCTTTTGTCGATCCTGTGCAGCCTTCAATCTGTCTCGAATAACCTGAACGTCTTCCGTGGTACTTTTCACCAAGTTGGGACCAAGAAGTCATTTCTCACCAACTTCACTCCAACACAATGGAGTTTGACATTGTTTGTCGTACAACGCTTCATAAGGTGCCATACCAATGCTAGCCTGATAGCTGTTGTTGTACGCAAACTCAATCAAATGAAGTTGCTGATCCTAATTCCCTTTGAACTGCAGAACACAAGATCGCAACATATCCTCCAGAGTCTAAATTGTTCTCTTCGACTGACCATCTGACTGGGGATGAAAAGCTATGCTAAAGTGTAGTCTAGTCCCCATTGCCTTCTACAATGCCCGCTAAAATTCGGAAGTGAACTGACTATCCTGATCAGAAACTATAGACACAGGTACACCATGTAATTTCACAACCTCTCTCAAGTACAACTTTGTCAATCTGCTCACAGGAAGCTTTCCAGGAAGTGCAAGGAAATGAGGTGACTTCGTAAGGCGATCCACAATCACCCAAATACCAGTACTACCACCAGAAGTACGAGGTAACTGATACACAAAATCCATAGTGATATGCTCCCATTTCCACACTGGAATCTCTAAAGGTTGTAGTTTATCTACCGATTGCTAACGTTCCGCCTGCACTTGCTAACAAATCAAGCATTTTCTCACGTACATTGCTATTTCCCTCTTCATGTTTCGCCACCAATAATGAGCTTTAAGTGTCCGAAACATCTTTGTACTACCCAGATGCATAGCATATGCAGAACAATGAGCTTCATCGAGTATTTCTTTCTTCAAATCATCGTCTCTGGGCACACACAATCTCCCCCTAAACATTAAAGTGACATCACTCCTCATCTGAAACTCTGTCAGTACACTATTCTGAATCAAATTCTTCTTGCTCAGCAGATATGCATCTGAATCTTGAGCTTCACGAACTTGATCAAGTAACACCGGACGAACTTGGAAGCTGGCTAACAATGCTCCATCATCATTCCACTCCAACTCTGCTCTCGCTGCTCGCAACTCTGTCAATAGTGACACTCTAGCAACACTTACATGGAATAGAGAAGCACCATGCTTCCGACTAAGAGCATCAGCAACTACGTTAGCTTTTCGTGGATGATACTCAAAAGTACAGTCATAATCATTAATCAGCTCCATCCATCTCTGCTGCCTCATATTCAAATCTGGTTGTGTACGCAAGTAGGTAAGACTTTTATGATCGGTGTAAATCTTGCACTGTGCTCCGTACAAGTAGTGTCTCAAACTCTTCAATGCTAACACAATGGTAGCTAACTCCAAATCATGAGTAGGATAGTTAACTTCGTGTGGTTTCAACTGTCTCGAACCATAAGCCACCACCTTTCCATGCTACATCAGGACACAACCCAAACCTAACTTCGAAGCATCACTGTACACCACAAATTCACCGCTATCGTCAGGTAAGGTCAACACCAATGCAGTAGTCAACCTTTCCTTCAAAGCCAAGTAGCTTTCCTCACAAGCATCAGACCATTCAAACTTGACTCCTTTCTTCATCAAACGGGTAAGCGGCGTTGCTATCCGCGAAAAGTCCTGTACGAATTGGCGATAATAAGCCCAAGAAACTCCGTATCTCTGCCACGTTGGTAGGTCTATTCCAATTCAACACGGCATCAATCTTATTAAGATATACACTGACTCCTTCAGCTGATATCACGTGACCCAGAAACTTTACACTGTCTAGCCAAAAGTCACACTTGCTAAACTTGGCGTACAACTGAGCGTCTCGTAAAGTCTGCAAGACTGCATGCAAATGCTTCTTGTGCTGCCCCACACTCCTGGAATAGATCAAGATGTCGTCGATGAACACAATGACGAACTTGTCCAGATAACGTCTGAAAATTTGATTCATCAGGTCCATGAAAGCAACTTGCGCATTGGTCAACCCAAACGGCATAACAAGGAACTCATAGTGCGCATAACGTGACCGAAACGCCGTATTGTCCACATCGGACTCCCGAATTCGTAGTTGATGGTATCCAAACCTGAGATCAATCTTTGAGAAAATAGAAGCTCCTTTCAGCTGATCAAACAAATCATTAATCCATGGGAGTGGATACTTGTTCTTCACTATAACCTGATTCAACTTCCGATAAGCAATGCATAGCCTCATCGAACCATCCTTCTTTCTCACAAACAACACTGGAGCACCCCAAGGTGAAACACTAGGTCGAATAAAGCCTTTCTCAATCAACTCTTGAAGTTGAATCTGCAACTCCCTCAACTCTGCGGGTGCCATACGATAAGGTGTCTGCGAAATAGGTCCGGTACCCGGAAGTAACTCGATGGTGAAGTCAATCTCCCTGACTGGAGGAACACCGGGTAAGTCCTCGAGAAACACATCTGGATACTCGAAAACCACCGCAATATCACCAATGTCTGGTACATGAACACTCGTATCAATCACATGTGCTAGGTAAGCCACACAACCCTTCCTCATCATTTGCTTAACCTTCATCACTGAAATCAAACAAGGCAAAGAAGTATTCTTTTCACCACGGAATAAGATTTCCGACATGCCTGGACTCCTAAAAACAACCTCCTTCTTGTGAAAGTCAAGAACAGCCCAATGGTTCTCCAAGAAATCCATGCCTAAAATCAAGTCAAAATCCACAATATCCAGCAGCATCAAATCCGCGGCTAACCCATAACCTCCAATAAAAATCTCACAATCTCTATATACCTACCCGACACACACTACCTCGCTAGATGGATACAGCACTCGCCACAAACTAGGGAGTGGAGATGCAGGTACAGTAGCCAATGATGCTAATCTATATGACATGAATGAATGCGTAGCCCTTGGATCTAGTAAAGTAAGAACTTGATGACCAAAAATGTATAACGTACCGATGATAACCTCTGGAGAAGCTCTACCCTCACGTAACGACATGGCATGAACTCACGCATGTCCAGCTGGTCGTCCATGTTGGCTACGATTCTGCTGACTACCCTGTCCAGAAGACTGTGTTGCACGATCACCAGAAGCAATACCCTGATCTCGGTCAGCACTCTGATCCGCAACACCTACAAAAGTGCCACGTTGAGGACATCTCTTTGAACATCTCTTTGAACATCGACCAAGGAGTATCAATATGAACTTTGTCTGTACCAACCCACCAAAAGTAGGCATCTGACTCAAGCAAACCCACTGCAGCTACTGTTTTCTGTTCAGGAGTAAAATATAGGGGCTCACAAACAAGCTCAACATGAACCACCCAAGCTTCACACACTTCAGGATCAAGGGAACCAAAGAAAATAGTTGCTCCCGCTGTCGTGGCCTTAGCCACTGGGTTAATACGTTCCTCCAATCGCAATACTCGCATAAGCAAGTCACGCGTACGTTGATCCTCATCAGGATCCCCAGTCCGTTCAGCACGGACTCCACGTCGAGAAGGCATCCTAAGGATAAAAGATGTTAGTCACAGGATAGAAAGGATGTAATCATGAAACTTTAAACGTTTGAAAGCATACAACACTCTAGAGCATTGATGATTATTCGCCCGCCAGTCGGGTCATCGCTCCGAAAATGTTGTACATTCTCAAATGTCCTTTGTAACACAACTACAAGAGTCTACAGAACCTAAAACCTAATGCACTGATACCAACTAAAAGGACCCGACTCCGATTTAGTTGCCTAAACTAAAATCAAAGCCATTTGAAAACATGCCCTTAAATTTTGTTTGGCCAGACTTTACTTTGAAACACTTGAACCATTATTAGAACCTGCAAAGAAACACACTTCGAATATTCCACAAAAGCCAAACTGTGGGGCTCCGTTCCCCATCCGGATTTCTCAACATCATATATATAACAAACCAAAATGTTTACAAGAAATCCAGAAACATTCAAGAGTAAACTTGACTGAAAACACAACAAAAGTATTCAGAGTGACGCCTATATACATCAGATACCACTAGTAGGTCGAACAAGGAACCTATACAAACTAAAGTGTGATATGAACTCTACGCCTCCACCGTCGGCGTGCAACCCTAGAATTCAAACTGCAAACTGAGTAAAGGAAACCGAAAATCCCAGGGGACAGGCAAATAAAATCGTTAGAGTGAGTGGACGAAAATAAACATATGCCTTTCACCATTTATATATTCATAAAAAATAATGCGAGCTCTTTAAATAAGTGAAGGTCGCCACTCCGGCGAACTTCCTTGCCAGAGTAGCATATCGGGCTAATCTCTCAAGTTCGACGGTGATAGACTAGGCGAATCTCTCAAGCCTAGTCGGCATATCAAGCAAATATCTCAAGCCTGATAAATGGACTACCGGTGATCAGCCATGTAGCAAATGCATCGATGCTAAATAAATAAATGTTATCACCAATAAAATATACAATACCTTCAAAACGATAAATAATCTGAACATTGTACTGGAAACAAATACTGAAACAAAGAACTCGCTACGACAGTGTAAATAAATGTCCACTCACAGTACGAGGCTAACTCTGAGGTCCGGCGAAAGATCCCTTGCCAAACGCTCGATCACGATCACCTGAATAACAGGGATACAATCAATACATATTGAAACACAACATACGGAGCTAATAAGTCAAGAACCCCATGTTCTCGAAAGACGTATCATTCGAAATATCGACGAGGATAACAAAATTTCCAAAATACACCCAACAACCCTCGTCCCAAAATAGAATACTCAAATCAACTCAAAAACCTCACGACTACGATCGGGATGCGATTACGAGCAAAATGGTATAAAAATCTCTAAAATCCCAAAAAGTCAACATTGCCAGAGCTCCGCCATTGACCGCCGCCGCCGACGGCGTCGCGACGTCAACAGTGACCAACTCCGGCAGAGAAATCACAGAACTCATCATCTTCTCAAGCCCAACATCTTTTCCTTCTACCATCAAAGCCAATTCCAACCATACCGGCCGGAATTGAGCTCGAAAACTCGCTGGATTCCTCCTCTCCGGTCACCACCACGTCGACCACCAAAACTCATCCTTATCCAAACCAAACCACCTAGAATTCATATAGGGGATGAGGGGAACCTAACCCCCATCATCCGCGACACCATAACTCCCCAGAGCACTGCCCTCGACGGCGGCGAAATCCCAAAACTTCAACGAACTCGAACTACCTCAAATCACCACCAAATCCCACAAATAAATACACAAAACAATAGTACAAGTCAATGGATTTCCAACCGTACTAAAAACGTGGCCAGATGTGACCGAAATTTTTGGGTTGGACGGCGACAGCTCGCGGGTTGCGGTGAAGCTCCGGTCAACGTGGGTCAAACTTGGTCAACGCTGGTCAAACAGCCCAAATGCAACTTTCGACAATTTTATGACTATTCTGATATTTATACGTGCGACCCAAAACTATCAATGGTCCAAAACGAATCGAAACAAAACGGATAAACACAACTAAATCCAACGGCCGGAAATATTCATAACTTATTCCACGTAGATCGAAATAATCCTCTGAAAACTTTCATGAGCTCGAAGTCATGCACAATACAACTCTCGTGAAGGAATCCATACCAAATTCTTGCCCGATAATTTAGTCGTAAACAAACCCGCCATATCGACTAATTACAACAAACTACGACTAATCGTGAAATGCACAATTCAAGCCAATTAACATACCATTTTCGGTTCGGGGTCATTACACGAATAATGGAGAGGAGAGAAAGGGGGAGATTTAGAGTTGACTCCAGAAAACCTGCACGCTTCGCACGCCTCACACTTCACACTGTGCTAATAAATAGTGCTTATAAACAATGGCTTATGAACAATAAGACCACGGTTGTTATATATTAAATTCTACTGTAATGTTGAAATTGACTTCAAAATACCTGGTGTGTTTAGATGCACCTCTGTAATCAACATGCCACCAAAACTAATTATATGTATCCAACCTACAGGGTTTAGGGTTGATTCACATAAACTAATTTCATATGTTTTTTCTTCAGATGCGAAGCTGTGTTTGAAGAGATGAAGCGATTAGGAATAACCCCAACAATAAAATCCCATATGCTACTTTTATCTGCTTATTTGAAAGCTGGCAATGTAGATAAATGTGAAGTCATTGTGAACCAGCTACAAGAATCCGGTCTGGAACTGGACACATTTGTCATTAACAGTATGCTAAATTTGTATGGCCGGCTAGGTCCGCTAGAAAAAATGGAGGATATGCGCCTTTCAGGTCTGATTTTTAACCATTCTCTCATGCTATTTCCAATCTTTCAAACTCTCGCTACAATCTCTCAATGTTTTACAAACAGTCTAGAGTTGATTTTGAGTTTAATCAAATTTGATGATTATAATTGGAAAAAGCTAACCATTGTATGATTACTGATAGTTGTACTTTCCTTTTTTCTTACTATCTTTTTATTCTTTAATCTTTCATACCAGGCTATTGAATATTTTATGAAACTTCTTCATGAACTGGGTGTCATATGTTCCAACCAATTGGATCCATCTTTAGAAAGTGTACATATACCCGGCTAAATCACCTACATACGTGCTTAGGCGACTTCAATTATATGTTATAATATGTCTCACCGCCACCACGACAGGGACCACCGACAGGAAGGCTCCAACTTCGATGACCAAACCCGCCCGATATTCGATCAGGATAACGCACACGCGCCACTACCGATACCGGTTAGACAACACCCAGCAGAAGAACATACACACCAAAGTCCCACATCGAAAGTAAGAAGACAGCCCAACCTCCAACCACCAATATATACCGGTCAACTGAACATTAAATGGTACGCGCTCTTAACTTACTATATCGTTACTCTGTCTAATCTCTATATCGATTCTGACTTAGGCATCGGAGGGTTGAAGGCGGGCCACCCCGTCTCTCCTTAACCGTTGTTGATCTTAGCAGTAGCAGGATCGCTGTGGAATACCGCCCAACATCAATCCTATACCGATACCGCCCAACATCAATCATATACCGATACCGCCCGACATCAGCCCTACCCGGATACCGCCTGACATCGAACACAAGTCGATACCGCTCAACCTTGATCACCCGCGATCTCCATCCGTTCCTGATCCCGCCCTATACCCAATATATACATACCGCGGATACTAAACACTAACATTTGGTCATATCTTGGATATCCATTATTCAGGATTCGAACATTGGCGCCGTCTGTGGGAATCACGCACAAGAATATTTTTTTTTCAAACCACGAAACTCTCAGCAAGCGACGAGCATGGACACCAGCCTGACACTGGGAATATCACCCGGTACTGAACAACGGGAAAACCATCACGATAGCGAACATGACGATCAGACGTTCCAACGGCCAGGTAAACGCCACGTAGGCATCACGCATGACCACATCGCCGACATACAACGCCGATACAAATCGGCAATAAAAAGATGCGCGGAGCTCGAAAAGGCCAGGGACTTCGAACACCAGCGATACAAAGCGGCATCCGCAGGAATGAGAACCACGGAACGTGCAGAACCCAACCCAGATCCATTATCGGAGGCAACCCCCCCCCCCCACCCCAATCCGACAACCGAGAGCCGGAATCGCCCCAGGGAGGCAACGGACTGCAAGGCATTGACGGGCCAGAACCAAATAACTTCACCCGCTCACCGGTCTCACCGCTCCCACACACCAACACCAGAACGAATGCGAGCGAACCACTCGACAGACAAATGGCGGCAAGAGTGGCCGACCTCGAAATGGTGATACGACGGTTATCACAACCGGAGCCCAGTTACCTTGACCGCACACTCCCAGCAGTACGCAAGGAACCGTTCTCAAGCGACATTATGCGCCGAGGACGACATCCGTTGGCAAAAATCAAGCCAGAACGATACAGGGGAAAAACAGACCCATCCCTCCACATCGACGTTTTCACATCAGCAACAACCGACAGAGGCTACGATGACGCCACAAGCTGTTACCTATTCATGGAGAGCCTAACGGGCGACGCGCTCAGCTGGCTCTTTAGCATCCCGCCAAAATCCATAAAATCTTTCCCATAACTCATTAAAGCTTTTTTAAAGAGATATATAACATCGGCGAGTTGCTCACTAACTTACAACCAATTGCAGGCTATAAAACAGGAACCCGCGGAGGGACTATCCACATTCATATCACGCTGGAATACCGCCATCGCCAACTGCCGCGGCATATCCAGCGACTCGACCTTCTGCGTACTCAGAAACGCCCTACAACCAGGATCGCAGACCTGGAAGCTCAACGAGAATCCAGCTACCACATACGCCGACCTGCTAGACCACGTGACATCCCACCCCCAACTGGAAATGCAAACTTTCGGCTCTAATCCCACGACAACGCAACAGGTAAACACATCCGCCACAAATATACAGGAAGCGCTCCCCGCCCACGATCGATCACGGGTAACCGCACCCAGAAATAAGGGAAGATCACAGGACCAGGACCAACAGCGATGGCGACAAGGCGGACAACGGCACAACACCGGAAGGTACAATTACGCCAACAACGGCAAAGGTTACGCCAACAACGGAAAAAGACAACAAGAAGAGAAAACAAACTACACCACCCCGCTACCACAACCGGTATTCAGCGTACTAAACGCCAAGTACGCCGATATCCTCACGGCCCACCCAGAGCTATTCACACTACCCAAAAAGTCATTCCGAGCAACAGATTACAGGAACACGGGGAGATGGTGCGACTTCCACCAAAACGAATCCCACGACACAGAAAGGTGTCACGATGTGAAAAAGGCAGTACAGGCACAGCTGGAGAAAGGAAACCTAGCGGCATTCAGGACAGGGCACAGCGCTCAACCAGAACGCTCGGTAACAAACATCAATAGCGTCAGAAGAATCAACGCAATCACGGGCGGCAAGTCCAAAACGGAACGAAGAAACGAACGAGCGATATGTAACCTACGACAGGGACCAGCAAAGGCCGCCAGGACCGGATGGGGATCCATAACATTCTACGAATCAGAAGAACAGGAGAGACCGCCGGTATCGGAAGACTACCCTTTCCTAATAGACGCCGTGATCGACCTATGCAGCGTCGGGCGATGCCTCATGGACACAGGATCATCAGTCAACGTGATATTCCGGCCGGCGTATGAGGCACTCGAGTGACTTCCATCTAAACTAAAAAGGGACCACCACCCACTAGTAAGCTTCAGCGGCGACCAAATACAACCACTGGGAAGCGATTACCTCAGAATCGCGCTGGGACAAGAGGGCTGCAGCGCCGAGACACACATCGAATTCCTAGTCGTCGACGCCCCATCATTCTACAACGCCATCATCGGGTGCAACCCTAAACAGAATAAACGCCATCGTATCACAACGGATGCTAACAATGAAATTTCCAACGACCGGGGGAGTATGCACCGTCAGAGGAACGACGCCCACTCTACCAGGATCCCCCGAACACGCCAGCTACCCAGCAAGAGAGGTATGCGCACTAAAAGGAAATAGACTTCACGAGGCTCCCCAAGATCCACGGACGGGATCACTAACGGCCCGCCCATCAGCCGAGACAGCCACTGATTCGCGTCTTTTCAAGTACTTAATTTAAACACTCAATCAAACACGAAAACAATTAAAACCCTTCTTTGTAGATGTAGCATTGGTAAGTAGGGATCGTTCTTAACCGAGGATTGAGGGTGAATGCATAACTATGCTAGGTTTTGTTTAATGGGGGTGCAAAGTTTGGTTTTCTAATTTCCTAAGGGATAAAACGTTGGCAACCAGAGTTGTTGCCGAAAATACCTACTACTACTATGTACATGTGATCATCACATCATGTCATCCTCCACCGGTTTCATACTTCAACCACTTACCATCAACGAAATTCTCACATTTCAACCTGCAAGTTATACACATGCTTTTAAAGTGGACGAAGCGCGCCAACACCTTAATTATTCTAAGATTCATACAAAATATGCTAGGGAGGAACGAAGCGCGTATCACCCAACACATTAAGAAGCTTTAAGCATTCAAGCATGCATACAAATCAAGATTAAAAACTAAGAACACATGGAAGATAAATAAGTTAGTAAAAATATATATCCTTTATTAAACAAACTTCAATACAAAACAAAGAATTGTTACAAAACCGAAGATGGGATAGAGAGTTTATGGTTACACTTTTAATTCCGTGAAGCGCACTGCGAACGCCAAGTGGTGATTCTCAAGAACAAGACGAAGCGCGCCGAATATTCTTGATCCGAGGAAGATGGAAGCTTCGGCTTTGAGAGGAATTCGAAGTGTGAGTAAGGAGGAGTGTTTAGGACAGCGTTTGTCCTCTATGATGTGTGATCCCCCTTGAAATGGTCGAGCTTCCCTTTATATAGAAGAAGATTAGGAAACTTCCCACCTTCTGAAAGCTGTCAAATATGACCCTTCTGTATTAAAAGCTACGTTTCGGATGTTTTACAACTTCAAACGGCGTGATTCTTTCGGCATTAGAAAATAGACTTCCAGGGCTTTTCAGCTATGCATTATTTGTGCCATAATTCGTTCTGACGCGCCTTCACCTTCCATTTAAAGTTGGCTGTTAGGCAGAATGACATGTACCCACTAAATCCGGGATTTCTGAATATCCACACATTGTAACGGCATGATTCCAGTGGGGTTGGAAACTAGACTTCTATATCTTTCTAAGCATGCCTTACACGTGTCCAAATTCGTTTTCAATTGATTTTGGTGGCCTGTTGAAGTGGGCTGATCTGCACAGGCAGATTTCCTGATTTCTAGCTTTTGATCCATTTTCTTCTTTTGGGCTTCTTTGTGGGTGAATCTTGACATGATCATGGACCCTCTTGGACACATGAGCATGGTCTTGACCCATCTTAGTGATCTTTGATCCATTCTTTATAAATCGTGGCCCATTCTTCTTCATCGTTCCTCCTCATTTTAGGAACTTCCTCCTTAGTAGGTTTTGAGCTCATTTCTGCCTCCTTTACGGATTCCTCTTTTATTTCTACCTACAAACATAAAGTAAGTTAAAAACATATTTACTAAGCACAAAACAAAACTAAATATAGAGAGAAAGTGATTAATAATTAAGCATAAAATGCGTAGATCAAATTTCCCCACACTTAAACTTTGCTAGTCCCTAGCAAATACAAATCAAAGCAACGGACTCGATAAAAGAAAAATAAAGGGAAAATAGAAAACGTCACACTTTATGTACAAAATACTTAGAAGTCTCAACGTTTCAAAACCGCAAATTTTCATGTTATCATGTTTGAAAACGTAAGAGATACTAAGTAAAACAACACTAAGCCCTTAGAAATTTCTTTATGTATATGGCAATGGAATTACATAACTTCAAATGATAACCAAGATATGATTCATGCAATGAACAAGTAAGACGTGGTGTAAACAATGGTGATGTTAAAGCTGTGCATGTTTCGAATAAAGTTCAAATCAACTCACATGGATGCACTCATCATATTTTCACTCAAAAATGGATAGAAATAATTGAAAACCTCATGAATGAAAAACTTGCACAAATGAACCAAACCATATGCTTACTCATGCAACTTACTCAACAGATTAACTGCTACTCATCTTAAGGATCAAAAAGGACTTTCGAAGGGTTGTAATGGGGCAAGGCTAAGGCATTCGAAAATTTAGATAAGTGGTGGTTAAAAACGTTCCAAAGACTTAGTCGAAATATCACAAACTTTGTAAAACCAGACTCCTTCATCTTTTCCACGCCTCCGTGGTCAATCTTCTATAAACAAGGGCCAAATTTCATTTTGTTGGACCCTAACTTCATTCTAAACTCTCATTGAGCTTTGTGAACAGGACAAAGGCCATATTTCTTTATTTTTTTGGGCCTTCAATTCGTAGCATACTCCAAATTCACAAGTATGGGGGACATTAATCCAAACATTTACAAAACAGAACACATTGCCATGAGAGATCACAAATTTTTTTTTTCTTTTCATTCTCTCGAATTCCTTGGCAATAACACACTTTTAAAGCTATTTGGACAAGTCTATCCCCATACACACATTATACCAATCAAGGAGCATCACCAAAAATCTCCATCTTCGGCTCTTGTCGACATTACTTCACACTACGTCTGCAGAACATAGGGTAAAGAAGTCCTACACTAGGCAAAGTGTTTAGGTATTACGGGTGACGAAAGAAAGCTTAATGTGGGCTCAAATGGTTTATCTAAGGGTGTCGCAACTCGTGCGCACATAAGGAACTCATGGCAATTTGGCTAGTGGTGGTAAACCTAAGTGCCTCTTATCATATCCAAAATCAGAGTATATGTCAACTATAAGCTTTGCAAATTCGACATGAGTAAGTTCTAGTAATCTTTAGTTCATTAAAATCTATGGCAAGTAACCAAATGATGCACATGCATAGTTTTGAGACTAATATGCATAAAATTCACTCAAAAGAAATGTATAGGCTCAAAACTCACGTTTAGGGTTCATATGACTTAAACTTATTCTCACATGCGAAATCTGTACCATGTTTAACTATCCATATCTACTACATGTCATGACACTCAAAATAACTCAATTAACACAAGAAATCATGAATGTAGTGCCATATGTATGTTCAAATTCAGTCCATTTTCATCATAGACTAACTAAGGGCATCCTAAGACTCTGTAAAACACTAAATTAGACTCAAAAGACTTCCTAAAAATTCAAAATAATAAAACCCACGAAAATTATAAACAAAAATAATTTTTTTTTTCAATTTTTTTTTTGACTCAACAAAGTTGTAAACCCCTCCCCCACACTTAAACTCTACATTGTCCTCAATGTACCAAAGTAAAAGTATAGAATCAAGTATGAAAGAGAGATCTACGAAAATTCTATCTAAGAAAATTAAAAAGCAACGACAAAAATTAAAAAGAGAGGGAAGAGAATGCAAATCTGGTTTGTAAACTCCTCCATTGGGTTGCCTCCCAACAAGCGCTTGTTTTTTAAAGTCTTACAGCCTAGACGTGATGCTTCAATTTTGCTCTAAGAATGACCTGAATTTTGAGGGCATCTCCTCCACGTTTAGGTCCTTCAATTTAGGGGTAGCCATCCATAATTACCGCGTCGGTTTTGTTCATCTAAACAACCTCCTTCTCTTGCGTTTGCCTCCTTGTTGTGCATAACTTTTTCATATTTTGGCACTTGTTTGATGCACTCAAGGGCATAAGAAATTTCTCCAAGTTGGACTCGTCAGACCTACCTGAAAACAGTTCACGAGCAAACGTAGAATTAGCAACAACCAAATTTGAAGGAATAGGGTCATTACCTTTTGTTGGGGCAAGTTGTTCAAACGAATGTGCCATTGTGGCCCTAGGTGCCACATTTTCAACCGAAGATGTGGTTGAACCTCTCTCAAAAAGAATGTGCACAAGTTAGTAAATTCATGTTACAAGTTAGAAATCGCAGAAAATGAGCACAGCTGCAAGAACAATTTATATAGAATTATTAGCATGTCAAAATGCAACGACATTTTACGAGCAAGAACTAGACACATATATACAATATTCCGTAAATTTTCAGATTTTTCCGACACCTGCAGCTATGTCAAACAATTTTCACAAAACAGAAGAATGATAAGTCTCGAAAATTTTATGAACAAGTATATGTGATTAATCCTTTACAAGTTTATATGCACAAACACACAATTTCGACATAGTATTATGTCCAAGCATGTCCAAATTGAGTGCGCCTAAGATTTAAAGAGAGTACACGAAAGTGGCCTTTAGATCTTTCAATGGACGTGCGACCCGCGCGATAAAGTATGCATTCTCAATCAATCGGCCTTTGATCAATCGAAAAACATGGCCAGTAGGGATAGAGATAACGCGAGAGGTAGGACTAATTTCGAGAAAACACCCCGAGGCTACCGTGATCAAGGGATATTACTCCAATGATGTTTCTCTTTCTTAGATCCAAAACCTGTCACCAGTCATAACCCAACTAGACACCATGTTCGACGTTCAGCCAAAATTTTGAGAATGACACACTCCCTCAAGTCCATAGTAGACTCCGCCCACAACCTTGTATCTCGAATGAAATACAAAGGGTTAAGGAGATAAACTAGAAAAAGAGGCGCCATCTATTCCAAAGAGTGAGACTTAATCAACCAGCTCATGTACTCAATGTAAATCGAAGACTTCCCTTAACGTTTAATTGGCTGCAAAAACAACAATATGAACAAGTGTTAGTATAAATCTCGAAAATTTACAAGTATATATGAACAAAATTTCACAACTTTACAAAAAACACATGCAATTCCAGATTCTGCCAAACATGAGTACAGCAGCTTGTCGAATTTTTTTAGAATTATTGGCTCGGTCGACTGGACTGAAATTTTTCAGGCACTACCTAGACACAAAACCAAACATTCCTGCCAAATTTCAGATTTTTGTGAGTCCTCTAGCTATGTCAAATAATTTTCACAAAACCAGGCAGTGCACAGCTCCGAAAAACAGAAAACTATTAACATAATGTACAAGCATAATCACACAATTCTTTTCAATCCCCGGCAACGGCGCCAAAATTGATTCGCGTCTTTTCAAGTACTTAATTTAAACACTCAATCAAACACGAAAACAATTAAAACCCTTCTTTGTAGATGTAGCATTGGTAAGTAGGGATCGTTCTTAACCGGGGATTGAGGGTGAATGCATAACTATGCTAGGTTTTGTTTAATGGGGGTGCAAAGTTTGGTTTTCTAATTTCCTAAGGGATAAAACGTTGGCAACCAGAGTTGTTGCCGAAAATACCTACTACTACTATGTACATGTGATCATCACATCATGTCATCCTCCACCGGTTTCATACTTCAACCACTTACCATCTACGAAATTCTCACCTTTCAACCTGCAAGTTATACATATGCTTTTAAGGTGGACGAAGTGCGCCAACACCTTATTTATTCTAAGGTTCATACAAAATATGCTAGGGAGGAACGAAGCGCGTATCACCCAACACATTAAGAAGCTTTAAGCATACAAGCATGCATACAAATCAAGATTAAAAACTAAGAACACATGGAAGATAAATAAATTAGTCAAAATGTATATCCTTAATTTAAACAAACTTCAATACAAAAACAAAGAATCCTTACAAAACCGAAGATGGGATAGAGAGTTTATGGTTACACTTTTAATTCCGTGAAGCGCACTGCGAACGCCAAGTGATGATTCTCAAGAACAAGACGAAGCGTGCCAATTATTCTTGATCCGAGGAAGATGGAAGCTTCGGCTTTGAGAGGGATTCGAAGTGTATGTAGGGAGGAGTGTTTAGGACAGCGTTTCGGCTTCTATGATGTGTGATCCCCCTTGAAATGGTCGAGCTTCCCTTTATATAGAAGAAGATTAGGAAACTTCCCACCTTCTGAAAGCTGTCAAATATGACCCTTCTGTATTAAAAGCTACGTTTCGGACGTTTTACAACTTCAAACGGCATGATTCTTTCGGCACTAGAAAATAGACTTCTAGGGCTTTCCAGCTATGCATTATTTGTGCCATAATTCGTTCTGACGCGCCTTCACCTCCCATTTAAAGTTGGCTGTTAGGCAGAATGACCTGTACCCACTAAATCCGGGATTTCTGAATATCCACACATTGTAACGGCATGATTCCAGTGGGGTTGGAAACTAGACTTTCATATCTTTCTAAGCATGCCTTACACGTGTCCAAATTCGTTTTCAATTGATTTTGGTGGCCTGTTGAAGTGGGCTGATCTGCACAGGCAGATTTCCTGATTTCTAGCTTTTGATCCGTTTTCTTCTTTTGGGCTTCTTTGTGGGTGAATCTTGACATGATCATGGACCCTCTTAGACACATGAGCATGGTCTTGACCCATCTTAGTGATCTTTGATCCATTCTTTATAAATCGTGGCCCATTCTTCTTCATCTTTCCTCCTCATTTTAGGAACTTCCTCCTTAGTAGGTTTTGAGCTCATTTCTGCCTCATTTACGGATTCCTCCTTTATTTCTACCTACAAACATAAAGTAAGTTAAAAACATATTTACTAAGCACAAAACAAAACTAAATATAGAGAGAAAGTGATTAATAATCAAGCATAAAATGCGTAGATCAGCCACAAAACCAATCCCCATCTCGGACGAACACCCCGAGCGAACCATCAAAATCGGGACCAACCTGGACCCAACAATCGAGACCGCCCTTGTCAACATACTCAGGGAATGCGGTACTGTATTCGCATGGTCATACGCCGACATGCCAGGAATAGCAACGGACATCGTCTCACACAAACTAAACATCTCACCCGACGCCATCCCAAAGAAACAAAAGCGGCGAGCGTACAACGAAGAACAATACAGCGCCATGCGGGAAGAGGTAACCAGGCTACTCGACATAGGGTTCATCAGAAATATCCACTACCCGGAATGGGTCTCAAACGTCGTCATGGTCAAAAAAAGCAACCACAAGTGGAGAATGTGCGTAGACTACACTGATGTCAACAAGGCATGTCCAAAAGATTTCTTCCCATTACCACAGATCCACCAACTCGCAGACGCCACCAGCGGCCACGAACTCTTGTCAACAATGGACTGCTACTCCGGGTACAACCAAATCAAAATGAACCCGGCTGACAGCGAAGCAACATGTTTCATCACCGACCGAGGGCTATACTGCTACAACGTCATGCCTTTCGGAATGAAAAACGCTGGAGCAACGTACCAAAGATTCATGACGGAGCTGCTCGCGCCACTGGACAACGACACCGTCGCAGTCTACGTGGATGACCTAATTGTCAAAAGCCGACACCGGGAGGACCACGTAAGAAACCTCAAGGCAGTGCTAGACACGCTCATCAGCAGCGGCATGAGGCTCAACCCGGAAAAATGTATCTTCGGAGTAACAACAACGAAATTCCTGGGATACATGGTGAGCCAACGCGGGATCGAGGCTAACCCGGGAAAAGTACAGGCCGTCCTCGACACAACTCGCCCAATAACCAAAAAGGAGCTTCAAGCGCTAACGGGAAAGCTAGCATCACTGGCCCGATTCATAGCACGATATACAGACAAATGCGGGCCGTTCTTCAAAGCAATCAGACTCACCAAAAAGAAAGCAGTAGAATGGACCGACGAGTGCGAATCGGCACTAACCGCCATCAAGCAATATCTCGCCCACATCCCTTTCCTCTATGCACCAGTTCCGGGAGAGGTCTTATACATCTACCTCGCCACCTCGCTCACCACCGTAAGCTCAGCACTAGTTAGACGGGACACCGACACCGAGTTACCAGTATTCTTCACCGGAAAGGGATTGGAAAGTGCAGAGGCAAAATACCCAGCACTCGAGCAACTGGCCCTAGCGCTAATAACAGCGGCGAGACGCCTGCGACCGTACTTCCAATCCCACACTATACACGTCCTAACGGACCAACCACTACGCCAAGTACTGGCTAGCCCCGACCACTCCGGAAGATTAACCAAATGGGCAATAGAACTCAGCGAGTTCGACATCGAATACAAACCACGAGGAGCAATAAAGGGGCAGGCAATAGCGGATTTCATAGCAGAACTGACACCGACAATTACCGACCAACAACAACCAGCGCTCAGCACATCGCCCACAACCCAGGTAACAACACCGTCGTACTGGAACTTATACGTTGACGGATCCAGAACGGCCATAGCAGCAGGAGCAGGGGCAATCCTAACCGGTCCCAGCAAAACTTACGCCGAGTACGCACTACGATTCACATTCCCGGCATCCAACAACGAGGCCGAATACGAAGCCCTAATTGCCAGTCTACAACTCGCCCTGGACACGGGGGCCAGGGACGTTAATATCTTCAGCGACTCCCAACTAACGGTCAACCACGTAACCGGGGAATTCGAGGCACGGGGGACACAGATGTCGGCATACCGAGATACGTAAAGGCGCTACTGGGCAAATTCTCCTTCTACAACATAACACACATCCCAAGAGAGCAGAACAAGAGGGCTGACGCCCTGGCCAGACTAGCAACCGCCCCAGCAATCGCGGCAAGGGGACACACAATGGTGGAAACACTAGAATGACCAAGCATATCCAAAAGCTTCCAGGAAATATTCACAATAACCACAGCGGCTCCACCAACAACACCAGAGGAAGACTGGCGAACAGGCTTAACCAAATACCTCACAGATGGAACAACGCCAACCGATCGAACAGAGGCAAGACAACTCGCCCAAAGAGCGGCATACTACAGCATACAGAACGACCAACTGTACATGAACAAAAGGGGATTCCCAATGCTTAAGTGTGTCACGCAAACGGAAGGCAGGAGCATGCTGAAAAACCTCCACGACTGCGAGTACGGCAACCACGGCGGACCAAATAACATCATACACAAACTACTCCGATATGGGTTCTACTACAGAGGGATGCGACAGGACGCAAGAAATATCGTCGATCAGTGCCGGGCCTGCGCCCAGCACGCACACCAGATACACGCCCCGGCAGCGCCAATGTCCATCATCGTCAGCCCTATACCGTTCGCACAATGGGGACTCGACCTAATCGGGCCACTAAAGGCATCTTCCGGCCAATTCAAGTACATCATCGTCTGCATAGACTACCATACGAAATACATCGAAGCTAGGCCGCTCGTCCTCATCACCACGAAAAAGGTCATCAATTTCCTCTGGAAGGACATATATTGCCGGTACGGAGCCCCACTAACGATAGTCACCGACAACGGGAAACAATTCAACAACGACGAGATGAAGAGGTTCACCGGCAACTTAGGAACTCGCCTGGTATTCGCATCGGTATACTACCCGCAGACAAATGGACAAGTAGAAGCGGCAAACAAAAAAATAAAGAACGGCCTGAAAAGGAGAATGGAGGACTACAACCACAAATGGGCAGAAAGCCTTTACGAGGTTCTCTGGGCGATACGAACAACGCCAACGGAGGCAACTGGGGACTCACCGTTCTCACTGGTATACGGCGCCGAGGCCGTCTTACCATTAGAAATCACACACCGAAGCCCAAGACTCGAGGGATACAACCAAGACACCAACGAGCACGGCTTAAACATGGCCAACATACTCCGAGAAGAAAGGCAGGACGATACCGTTATCGCACTCTCGGCAAACAAGCAACTAGTCGCCCGACATTACAACAGACGGGTAAAAGCACAGAAGCTCCACGTGGGCGATATGGTCTGGAGAGAGGTCATCCCCAAACCCAAAGGCCTAGCACCAACATGGGAGGGCCCTTTTAAAATCACCGAGAGCGTCACACGAACCACGTTCATCCTCCAAGACAAGAACGGCCTAAGGATACCACGCACGTGGAATATAGAACACCTCCGATATTGCCACCAGTAGGACAAATTCCACGTAACAACACGGTCGGGGCACCCAATCGATCAGCACTATCACACCAGAGACTCACCTCGATCGGACATCCGGCACCGCCACCAATGAAACAAAAATTCTTCAGACCTTTGTCGTTTGACTATATCGCGTTCCCGGACGCCGATACTTGTAAAGCAAAGAAAGCATAGTAAAAGCCCAGCGAGGCACAAGTGGAGTAGCCAAATTGGTGAACCACTATAAAACACTCGTCTCATTTACCTACGAGTTGCCAGAACACTTGGCTATTTTTGATAAAAACACCAAATCACTCTCAGGCATTATTAAGGATACCAGTTACCACAAACAGACAAACGAATTTTTTTCAGACCTTTCATCGTTGGCAATACCGGACAACACTTGGAAAAAATCTCATTTCATTCAAAAGCCATTACGGCACGGATACAAAGTTCAAGCACACCTACACTAAGCAAAAGAAAATCACTAAAAACTAAAAACAGAAGATGCCCGAGCTACACAACAGATCCACAGCACCGTCATCCAAAAACCGCTCCCGATACAAGCCCGCCAGCCTCTCACTCCGTGCCTGAGAAAAAAGTTCAACGTCACGAATGTGACGAGTTAGAGGAGTCGACGGAGACGCACTAGGCGTTAAAGGATGAAAGCCATCAGGGGTCATACCTTGGGAAACATTCGACCTCTGCCGCTCTTCCTTATCGACCTTCTCCTCCTTAACCTTCATAAAGGCTTTAACATTGGCCTCACGCTTCAGACGGCGCTCCTCGTTGATACGCTTCAGGTCAACCGCATATTTCTCATTCACCCAACCGTTATCAAAAAAGCGCTTCTGAGTCTGCTGCAGGCCATCAGTAAAAGCCTTCTTGACAGCGCCATCAAACTCGGAGCTGGCCTTGAAATCATCCACAACATCGATCAGCTCCTGCTCACGCCGATCCTCCAACTCCTTCACCTGGCCGCGTAGGGCAGTGACTTGGCCCTCAGCAATGGCCAGACGAGCCTTCAGATCTTCAGCCCGCTGACGCTCCTCCTTAACTTCCAGCTCAAGCTGGCGACCCCGGATAAAGGAAGCATCCAGGCACTCATCGGCGAGCTTCTTCTCGCCCTCTAGAGCCTCGTACTTCTGCTGCAAGGACTGCCACTCCTCGCTCGCTTTCACGAGTTGCTCATCCCTCACCGACAAGAGGCCGTTAACACGGGCCACTTCCTCAGAGGACGCCACCATGGCATGACGCTGATGGCACATCAACTGGAGGGAGGCGGCAAATGACCGCAGACACTGCTCGGCCCCACTCTCGATATCGGCCACGGTGGCCACGTCAGGGGGCAGGAGAGCAAGGATCTCGGCCGAGTAGGGCGGTGGTCCTTCCCAGTTGCTGGAACGGGCAATGACGACGCTCCCATCAATGGCAACGTTAGGATCACCACGAGGGACATCGCCTAACAGACAGTAAGGACGAACACGGGAATCAGCAACCTGAAGACAAGTGTCCGCTATATCAAAGTACCAAAGATTATCGGCGTCACCTGTTTCAAAAGCGCTATCACCGGAACCGGGGACTGCAACGGTGACACGAGAGGCTTCCTCATCATCCGGCACAGGGATAGGAGCGCCAGGAACCTCGCCCATCCGCTTTTGACGCTTAGGGACAGCGCCCTCATCTCCAGATCTCCTCTTCAGGCGGACGGGAGAGCGGGGACTCTCGGGCTAGCTGGTCACAACTCGAACGGGCACGCGACTCCCCACCATATCGGTCTGGGACTCCGGGGGAGGTAGCAGGTCTGTCTGCTCCGAGAGAGTAACACTCCTCCCAGAGTGCACATCCAAGTCAATCACCTTGGCGGTAGCGGCTTCCTCCGCCAACTGGGCGATAAGCTCATCAATATCACCATAGGAGCTCGACATCTTCCGGTCTCGCTTCTGGTTTTTATACCCTACTGCAAAACAACGGCAACAAGATAAGACACCGAGATACAACAAAAGATACAACAAAAACAAACAAGAGCAAGCAACACAAACAAACAAACAAGCAAACAAAACGGCATACTGGGCGTCTTAGCGAGACCGGTCATCTCCATAATCCGATAGTCAGCAAGCAGGTACACACTCTTAAACCTCTCACTGAAACCCCTCTCAACCCTATGACACCGCCGCTTTTCCGTAGCAGTCAAAGAGTACTGACGTGTAACTACAAAAATAAAGACAAGTAAGACAAACACACTGGCTACAACGAAGATCACACCGATATACAAACGTCACCTCGGGCACGAAACCGGGTAGGAACACGGCTGCTGGGGAAGGACGACCACCCACTGGCAAAAACGTGCTCACCCCGCCAGTCAGGACACGAACTAGCAAAATCGGTGAGTCCCAGCGAACTCTTTCGACGCTGACGGAGCGAGAGCGTCCCACCACAACCCTTCTTCGTGGAATACGCCACGTCAAAGTAGTAAAGCACCTCGTTCCGAGTTGGATAATCGAGACCGGCCAGCTTCCATAGTGTGAACATCGCGCTCAGCACCTGAAGCATTAACGGCGACACCTGGCCCACGGCACAACCCAGCTCGCCGAAGATATACTCGTGGAAGGGGTGAAGAGGCAAGCGAAGGCCATATCGAAGCTGAGCGCGATCAACGGCAATAAAACCCCTGGGCAGCCTAGAGAACTGTTCACCCGGAGCCGGGGACTTCAGAATAACACCAGAACCAATCTGAAACTCGGACCTCACCTTATCCAACTCGATCATGGATAACGCCTTTGCAGGCTCATCAACCTCCTGACCGTCACTGAGGGTCCACAGGAGAGGCCCGTCAAGCCCATAACGGCGAGAGCCAGAAGAGACATCGGCATCATGGCGAGAAGAAGACATGTCACCTGTGAAAACAGTCACGGACGAAGTCAAAACCTAAACGGTTCACCAGCCCGCAACTAGTTTCCTAGGCGACATACCATCCCGACAAACAAAAAAAAATGCAAGAAGAGGAGCAAACGCAAAAACGAGGAGAGAAAAACAGAATGTACTACGACGAAACCAGGAATCAACAAAAGCACACCAAGCAGAACAGATGACCCAAAAGCCCAAAACACAAACCTCAAACACAACAAGGATCGGACGGCGAACCCTTACCGGAAAAAGGAGAAGAGAAGGGAGAGCCAACGGCGGCGCAACGGTGAACACAGCGTAAGCAGGAGGAGAACGAAGGAACACGACAGCGGAAAATCGCAAATCTTGCAGAGCAGTAAAAAGCAGAAAAGAAAACATACAAAGAACAAGCAGAGTATATATAGGCAAGGATGGCGAGATCGCAACCGTTGGAACAGACACGTCGATCAAGAGGATTAAGACACATGGCACCCAAAATCAGAAAGGTCTGGAACGAGAACCGGTACGCACCGTTTCGAGGAGGGTGCAACCTTCGAAAAGCAATCATCACGCTTTATAGCTACGACGGGACGTTTGGGAACCCCAAGACGCCCTACTCGGACACATGGCAGCATGACAGCAGACAACATTTAATGATAGGCAGAGTAGATACACCAACCACACCGACCAAGAAAGGCCCATATCGATGGCAGAGCGCGCACAGCCAAAAAACAGGCCGATATCGCCCATCACTCTTCATCACCAATATCGCTCATCACTCTTCATCACCAATATCGCTCCACACTCAGCATCACCGACAACAATCTAGTCACTCGGCTTCACTAAAAACGATCTAGTTACTCTTCATCACTCTTCATCACGCTGCATCACTCGTCATTACTGGCCACTAGGAGGAACGGACTCGGGGACTTAAGGGTTACCAATTCAAACGAGCTCCCCCTTCCATAGCGCCCACAAGCAGATAAACCGTCACTCTTCATCACGCTGCATCACTCGTCATTACTGGCCACTAGGAGGAACGGACTCGGGGACTTAAGGGTTACCAATTCAAACGAGCTCCCCCTTCCATAGCGCCCACAAGCAGATAAACCGTCACTCTTCATCACGCTGCATCACTCGTCATTACTGGCCACTAGGAGGAATGGACTCGGGGACTTCAGGGTTACCAATTCAAACGAGCTCCCCCTACCATAGCGCCCACAAACAGCGACCCCCTGGTCGATACAAACGGAAGAGATCTCAAACAACAAAAGATACATAAACACCATTTTTTTTAACGAAGTACTATGGCAGAACGGTGAACTAGCTACTCACCGATCTCGCCCCAAACCAATCAGAATGACACGTACAGGTACAGGAGCACCCACAACCAAGGTGCACAACCTAGGTCGCCAAGTTGGGGGACTGTATGGCATGATACTCGGCGCCAAGGTACACATCGCCGCCGAAGCACGTCCTGGTGATCTCGCCGGTATCACTTCTTTTTCAACTCGCCAACCAAGGTTGATCCCCTTGGCTGAGCAAGTTGGGGGACTTGTACATATACCTGGCTAAATCACCTACATACATGCTTAGGCGACTTCAATTATATGTTATAATATGTCTCACCGCCACCACGACAGGGACCACCGACAGGAAGGCTCCAACTTCGATGACCAAACCCGCCCGATATTCGATCAAGATAACGCACACGCGCCACTACCGATACCGGTTAGACAACACCCAGCAGAAGAACATACACACCAAAGTCCCACATCGAAAGCAAGAAGACAGCCCAACCTCCAACCACCAATATATACCGGTCAACTGAACATTAAATGGTACGCGCTCTTAACTTACTATATCGTTACTCTGTCCAATCTCTATATCGATTCTGACTTAGGCATCGGAGGGTTGAAGGCGGGCCACCCCGTCTCTCCTTAACCGTTGTTGATCTTAGCAGTAGCAGGATCGCTGTTGAATACCGCCCAACATCAATCCTATACCGATACCGCCCAACATCAATCCTATACCGATACCGCCCAACATTAATCCTATACCGATACCGCCCAACATCAATCCTATACCGATACCGCCCGACATCAGCCCTACCCCGATACCGCCTGACATCGAACACAAGTCGATACCGCTCAACCTTGATCACCGGCGATCTCCATCCGTTCCTGATCCCGCCCTATACACGATATACATACCGCGGATACTAAACACTAACATTTGGTCATATCTTGAATATCCATTATTCAGGATTCGAACAGAAAGTTTTCTCCAAATTGAGTTTTCATTACCGATCTAGTCATCGTCTTCTTGAAGTTTGAGGCCAACTCGGAAAGCAGGTCCAGCTATCCAAGTCTGAGATTCGACAGTTTGTTAGAGCTTGAAGCACCCATCAAGTTTTTTGGTACTGTTTTTTTAATATTTAGTATAAAAAATCCAATCTTTGATGTGCTTTGAAGCCTTTTGTCATACTTTCTGGATAGCTTTGGGTCACCCGAGTCTCTCCCAAACCTTGGAGTTACAAGATTGAAATTTTGTCGATATCTTTGGGTTCTTAATTGTTATACATATCATTTATGCTCATCAAGGTTTGGCACTGCACCTTATTTGAATCTTACCCCATTGTTTATTTTGTAAATTTTGAATATTTCATTCTTGAATAGCTTGAGCTTTTGTTTTGTTTTGTTTCTTTGTATAAATAGTAATATATATACAACACAACATAGTTATCACCAAAATAATTTAATTGTATGAAAAAACCAGTTTCATGAACAAATAGGTTCTACTCTTTCCTATTTCTTTTAATGGTTTTTGTATCAGTGGAATTGAGGCTTTTCAGTTTTTGTCGCTATGAAATTGGGGAAACTTTTTGTTTTTGTGTTGGTCTCTGTAAAACTTTGGGATAAGGGTTTAGGAGCATGGAAACCCAAGAAGGTTGTTGACTCTGGAAATAGGATGAGACTTTTGGTTTTGGTGTGTGTAGTAGACATGATTTGCGATTGAGTTATGACACTGCTCCTTCTGCTGTTAGCAATAGTTGATATGTAGTTATAACATATATGTTGTTGCATAAACATATATATCACTTACATTCGTATGAATGTTGAGTTTGGTTTCTTTGTATATGATTATTCAGTTTTCAGGTTGAGCCCAGAGGATAATCTCTCACTTGCAAAGTCTACATTAGCAAAAAGGCTTAATCGGTAAACTCCAATTTCCAATCTCAATGGTTTTTTCCCTTAAATAAAGTTGAAAGCTTTTAACAATCAAAGATTACAAGGTCGAAACTTTCTGGATTATGTGATGTTGAGTTTGTATACCATGTAGATCTAGACCCCAAGAAGCCCAATTTCGATAATTTTGAGGCTACTTTTATTTGGTGGTGTCTTTTGTTCGGTAAAACTAAGAACTTTATGAGAGATCTACCGTAATCCTCACATTTTTTGGGTTTGTTTCGAAGTCTCTCAAGAATGTGAATGCTTGGTGATGATAGTTGGATTATGGTTAACTTGGATATATTTTTCTTTCTTTCCCTTCTCTCTTTCTTCTGTTTTTCTTTAACTTTTTGGTTATATCTAATTCATTGTAATTTAGCTCAGGATTTCAATTTTGTTTGTTCACGAGAAGAACACCCAACCCATTTTCTCTAACTTCATTAGAGTCTTCATTTTTGGTTGATAATATTGTTCTGAATTTGGTGTGTTTAGTTCTATCCGAGGCTTACTTTAATACTTAGGGTGTTTGTTGAATTAGTGAATCCATGTTGGAACTTTTAATTTTTTTTATTAACATAGGACTGAGTATGTGGATTTATGAAGCCAATTTTATTAACATAGGACTGTATGATATATACCGCGTTTGTAAAAAATGGAGATATATATTAAAAATTATGTGGATGATATATACCATGTTTGTGAAAAATTATCCAGTTTTGAGGCAGATAATAGACTTATCTGCCGCTGCCTCTCAACAATATTTTTGTTCTTCTATCTTAATTTTTCTTCATCTGCAAATTCTTATTATCTTCTCCATCTAATCAATGTTATTTTTGTGTTTGTTTGAATGATAGAAAATCTTTATTCGTGATGGTTGTAACTAATGTCAAGCAATATGAATGGTGGTGGATTCCTTTTTTTCCATTCCAATTTCAATTTAGTTGTATGTTTGTAGAGCTTTCTAAGAAGGATTTTCTGAACTCTCCCTAATCTCTCTCACATGTTAAGTTTTCCCAACAATGAGTAATATCTCTTTTCTTTTGTTTAATTCTACTACTTTTGATTTCGGTTTTCATATTTCAAAGATGGGTCAGCTTTTATGCTTAAAGTTTTGATCTTTACTGAATCTTAGATAGATTGGGATTGCCTCGTATTGATGAGCTTATGATTGTTTGCTTGGTCAATTGGTGAATGGGTTTCAATCACTACTATGCATTCTGGTTTTTTTTCCTACTTCAGTTGGATTTTGTTTGCTTCAACATTTAGTTAGTTCTAAGCTTAAGCTCTTCTATACTTGCTGCTTCTCACTGATATATGCTTAAACTAACTCCTAAATAAACACTTAAAAATCACTCAAAACGTGCATACAATTAAAATCCTTTGTTGTAGATGTAGCATTGGTAAATAGGGTATTGTTCTTAACCGGGGATTGATGGTGTATGCATGACTACGCTAAGTCTTAGGGGGTTTATATTTTGGTCAAGTTATCTACGAAAATTAAAGACAAAAGATAGCAAGTAAACATATTTAGACATCATAAATTCTAACATGCTTCACTCATAGACAAGTAGAAACAATCAAAGAACATAAAATCTTAAACATGCTTGCTATGCCGAAAATAAAGACTACTTACATATATACAAGTGATAATCTCATCTACTCACCTCATCTCTTTATAACCTAGCCAATTTCATGCATCCTATTAAGTTTCTAAGTCTTTACTACGTTTTTCATGCATCTTTTGCAGGTAAGTATTCAAACTTCGATTGCGGCATTTAAACACTTAAGCATATCATAACCTAAACTTCGATTGCGGCATTTAGATTAAGCATTAAGAATGGAAAACACATGCATAGAAAAATACCTAGTCAAATAATAAGACACATGAAATTGTTAGAATCATATAACTAAAAGCACTTCTTTCAACTCTTCCTTAAAAATCAGAAATCCATACAAGAAAGTAAATAAAGTAGAAGGTGACATGTTACACTTTTTATTTTGCGATTGCGCTAGTACAAATCATAGAATGGCCTTCTAGTGGATGGAGAAGAACACTCTTCGATTGCAGCAAGTGTTCTAGGAGGTACGGCGTTGATGGAGTGTGGAGGAGGGTGGACCTTCTTGATGAATTCGGGTTTTGGAGGAGACAAATTGTCTTAGGCAGAGGTTTGATGTCTAGAATGAGAGATGCTTGAGAAGAGAGACGTCCTCTTGTATTTATAGGCAAGGAATGAGAGTCTTCCTCTCCAAACTAGGTTTTCCTAGTGTACCCGGGTAGAATTGACAGCCTGCCTTCAAATGTCTTTTTCGGGAGTTCTAGAGCTCAGAAAATTATGATTTTGGATTCGTTGGAAAGATCAGCTCAAGGGCTATCGAATAACATATCTGATCACTAAATTCGGAGTTGAATTGAAACTTCGGTGATCTCTTGAAGTTACAGGTCTGTTCTGAGATATTCTTTCCTTATTCCATACTAGATATTCTTTCTTGATTTCCAAAGAATATATATCTTGCCAAATTTCTTCAAGATATTCAAGATATTTGATCTTCAAATATGTCAAGTAGGATCTCCAATATTTCGGCCATGTCTTCTTTCCAAAAGTGCTTGCTGACTTGATCTTTCCTGGTTCACGTAGGAGAAATGCATCCGTTCTTCATTTGGGAAACCATTTGTGCACACCATTTTGATGACTTTTACGAATACCATTTCTCAACCATTTTGCGCGTTCCGGAACATTTCGCCATGTCATCCCTAGTTGATTTAGGAAACTTCTATTTTCAGCTCCGCGAAACTTTCGGGATCTCGAACCATTTGCATTTCTAACCCGAGTAGGAATCCTAGTCAAAGTAGGAAATACCATTTTTCCTAAGCGAATTAGGAAAACTCCAATTGCTGCGTTTTAAGCTCCATTTCACCTCTTTTATTGATCTCCTTTATTCGAAACCTAAAAATAATAAAGTAAGTAAAAATCGAGAATACAAAAGTCAAAACAAAGTTAAATGTAGAAAGAATGACGTTAAGAATCACGTATGAAATGCGTTGATCACTCACACACACAACACAACCCTCTTTTACATTTGGTGGTGCTTATCTTGATTTGATTTTCTCTCAAACTTCATTGCGCAGCTTCATTTTACGAAGGCTAACAATTTTCTGAGAAAGAGAGTGAAGTTTTTAATGGGAGAGAGATAAATGAGTTCTTAGAGGAGCTACTAGCTCCAATAAGAAGAGAGAATTGGAGCACACATCCCTCCATTCCCATCCTAAGATAAAGACTACCCTTCAATGGTGGAGGATGAGAAGTTTGGTAATTTTCTTGGTGGCAGTGAAAACCATTGTTCGATGCAGAAATATCTCTCAGAAGAGATCCTTCCCGCGAAGCAGTCTCTTTTATCTCGAATGTCTTAACAGCGTGAGTCGGTCTATCCTGCTTGTACTTCGTATACTGGCGTGCCACCGTTCTTCAACGAAATATGGACTAATCACAGCCGCCTGACTTCTTATGTAAGCGATTAGAACAGGGAGAGCACCAACCCTGCTCGAATAGGTCTTTTTCGCCTAGAAACCTAGGACTTTGATATGTGTATCTCTTTGCCGAATCTCGAAATCGATACTCCCACGCCTTATCGTGCAGAGCAGAGCAATCTCTTGACGAAGTATTGAGAACACTCGCTTCCTTTGAGTATCCAAGCTCCCAACTTACAAGTGAGCCGCTCTTCAACTTTCCGGTTGCAATTGCTTTCTTAGAGTCGTAAATACCTTCACTCGATAGGTGAACAACACTCAGACCTTCTGGTTGCAAGATAGATAGGAATCTCGAGGACGAGATAACCTTCTAGGTTTGTTTGCGTATAGCAAGGTTGTTTGATTGATTGTCGGGGGGGAGGGGGGGGGGCCTTCATAAGATTCTTGCTCTCCTTATATACTCGCTTATTAATCAGTCATTCATTCTGTTTCTAACTCCTTCTGCTCTTGTAATCTTGTCTGAATCTGATACCAACATACGTGTTATACCACTCATAGGTCTTCTATTTCTATCATAACTCTTCCAAGAGTCCTGCTATTATCAACTAGTTATGATAGAATCTAAGCCGCGTGAATCCAGCTCAATAAGACACACTTCTAATAGAACTCAAAGTCTTCTTCTAGCGAAGCTCGCCAGACGCTTTATAACTTGACTCCTCGCCAAGACACTATTAACCATGATGGGCCGCTCGCCTGGACCTCGGCCATCCAAGCCCAAAGTAAATATTTTATTTAGGCCCAAACATTGCCCATCAGGTCTTGAACTTGGAAACTTCTGAACAAGTGAAAAGACTTGAATATACCTTGAACAACGTGCTTATTGACCTTGAAACGCTACACCATCATTCAAACGCCACGTTTAACCAACTCTTCGAAAAAGTATGACGCTCGACTGACACTTCTATAAAAACACCAGTCCATATCCAAAAATTTCATCTTTCAACAAAACCCTTTCAATTGCTCAGAACCCTGCACTTTCTAACTTTTTCAGTCAAAAAGATTAAACCTTTCTTTCTCACCGCCGTCAATCCTTATTCTTCAGAACAGCAAAAATGCCTCCTCGAAAAGACATTCCTATTCCTTTTGACACCGTAGACGCCAAGAAATTCTCCAGACGGCTCAAGGAAGTCGCTGCTCGACACAACCCAGACACCGTCTGCACTCTTACTGTAGACCCCGAAGAAAACACAGGTCTGCTTGGCCCATTTCTGGATTCTCCATTAAATCCAGAGCTTTTTACTTCTCTTCGTGAACCCATCTGCAATTCATCCCTCATACTCCAGGCAGACCCTAGAGCAGATCCAAAGACATGGACTCAAAAAGACACTCTTTGTCTTATTGGGAAATGGCCACATTCAACCTCAGACGACCTCGCCTGGTACCGGCAACGCCGTGGGCAAGACAAAGAACGATGGGAAGCAGCAGGCATTGCTCAACTTATCAATTTATGCTTCTCTCTTCCGTCTGGGTGTAACAAGGCCCCATTCGCTACAGCCATGTGTTTCTGGGACTGCACAGCAAACTGTTTCAGACTCCCCTGTGGCGATGTAAGTATTACAATGCTCGATCTCTACACTATTTTTGGAGTTCCTGCCTCTGAAAACAGTTAGGCTCCTCAAAATTTCAACCAAACTCCTCTCCAAGCCTCAACAGTGCGGCTCTCATCCTACTCCTCCTGGGTGAAACATTTTGCACAAGAGGAGAAAAACACACCACAAGGAGGAATAGCCTTCCTGGAGTATTGGCTATCGAAATACTTGTTCTGTACAACCTCAGCAAAGGTCATCAAAACATGGACCAACCTCGCTGAACGCCTTTACAACGAAGAACCACTGAGCTTGGTTGAGCCTGTCCTCGCCTACATCTACTATGGTCTCAGGCGAGTGTCTTTATCGAAGCTTGACTTGAACCAATCAGGACCACTGTGGATGGTAGACTTCTGGTTGCAAATCTACTTTCCTTACTTCTGCCCCTCAGCAACCCCTATGTTTGAAGAACAATAGCTGTTGGGCAAGTCACTAGTTTCCACACTACCCAGGACTAGGCAATGGTTCTATCTCGACTGCTTTAGATATCTCTGCTCCCATAAGGACTTCCCTTATACTGCAGTCGAAGAAATTCTGAGTCTTCGCCACTCTGGCCTCCTCTCAAGTGGGTTCATGCCCTCTCCTGAACAAGATGCCCAAGCGAGGAACTTGTTTGTTAAGTTTAACACTTGCCAGGACCTGCAACTCCCAGATTCAGCCAGCTCTGGGTATGAACTCTATGCTCCAAACCATTTCTGCAGACAGCTTGGGCTCAGTCAAGATGCCCCTCGCCTGCTCTGTTAACAAGTATACTCTCTGGCGAGGAGACAACAAACCCACTGCAGCAGAAACCTTTGATGCACACTTTGGCTTTCCAATGGTGCTACTTCCTGACATTACAAAGCCACTATCGATATCGAGGTCAGTCACCCCAATGTATCTCGCCTGGTATTCCCAGTTCTGGGAAGAGAAACGACACTAGGGACCAGACCTATGCTTTGCTGCCATCTTCCATGGATTCAGTGAGAAATTCTTGCTCAAAGCAGACTCGGAAGCACTAATCGGACCACACCCCAACACGAGTTCTACCCCATGGCCACAGGTATGTCTTTAATTAAAAATGTCCACATGTATTGGCAACCTTTGGATCATAAATGACCATTCCTCTCTTCCTTTCACAGTACAACCCTGATCCGGATGTGACTGTAGCTATTCAATCTTTTAAGAAGAAAATGACCCAGCGTTCCAGATCACCTGTAAGTATTCGAACTATTACTTATCCAGAACAAACTGATTTTATCCCTGATCCTGATATTGACCCCGACCCCCTTAACAGTCTTCAAAGCCCAAGAGGATCAAGCTAAGGACCACAGAGGCAGAAAGTGGGGTTTGGTTGGACTCACAGGTCACAAGCAGAGACAAGCAACTACGCCTTTCTGCTCAAGTCTTCCTCGCTTCTTTCGACCAGAGGAGCAGCAAAGCCTCAGGGTCTAGTGCTTGCTCGACCATAGCTTTCACCATTCCACACTGGTTTTGTGCAAATCCGGATATCATTCCCACACTCTCCCAGTTCGATGACCTCCTACTTCAAGGTTCAAGGGAGTGGCAGGAGTTATGCAAGGACAAGTCCCTTGCAAGCAAGTACCCAGACCAGCATTTTGATTTGGATGCTATTCTGAAGGCAAACATCAGGCCGCTTCAATTCTCAGCTGATGATTCCTTCATAGGGTACTTTGATTCTGAGAAGTTTGCAAACCTGAACGGCCTTCCCTCTTTTGATAATTTATGGGAACAAATTCAGAAAAGCCGGAAGCCCCAGGTCTTCATAGTGAGTTGGAACGATCACTTCTTCGTCCTCAAAGCTGAAGACGAAGCCTTCTATATAATTGACTCACTAGGAGAAATGCTCCATGAAGGACACTGCAAAGCCTTCATTCTGAAGTTTGATGAGTCCAGTACCATATCCAATACTGCAGACAAGGCTATAACTACCAGCCACAAAGAGTGTTGCAAAGAGTTCATAGTTCAATTCTTAGCTGGAGTTCATCGAGCAGAGCTTGAGGAAGAAGAGAAGAAACAACCTGTGGCTCCTGAGACTCTGTTCAGGCATCTTCAAATTGAAGGTCAAGGCTACTTTACTCCTTCCTCCTCTGGCGAGGATCCCAGTACCCAAAATGAACAAGTCATCCCAGATGCTGAGCAAATTGTCTCCTCACCAGAGCTTATAGCTGAACAACCACAAGTCCTGGTCGAGACTAGCCCAGAGGTCGAAGCATCGAATCCTTCCTCACCAGAGCAACAAGTTCCAGCTCTTGAAGAAACACAACCATTGTCTCCTCAACAAGTAAGAACTCTGTAACCATACTCTTGGATTAGTGATTTATAATACTGGTCCTGACACAACCCGTTGTTTGTCTTGAAGTCCAAACACGTTCCTGTGGAACTGGAGGCTCAAGAGACCACTCCCCACAGTCCAAAGGGACAAGCGAACACTTCAGGCGAGCTACTTGCATCACCTACTGAAGACCAGCCTGAAAATCCTTCAAGTGTCGATGAAGAAGAACCTGTAATTCCAAGCGAGGAAGTTATTATCCCCTCTTCATCATCAGACCAACAACTTCAACTGCTCAATGCACAAGAGTCGACCAAGATTCAAGAACTTGTATGCACACTGAGCACACTAAGCACTCCTCCTGTCATCGAAGTTCTACTCCGCGAGATTCTCTTTGGGCCCCTAGATTCCAAAACGGATGTTCAGGCCGTTTCAAAACAAGTGAAGGACTTGCGGGCCACTGCCCCTGCAGATTTCATTCCTCTCCTGGATGAGTTAGAAGAATATTTATTTGAATTCCAGCACCAAAGTGAAGTCTTTCAAGACTTAACACTCGAGGCAGAGTGTGAGAATGAAGCAGCGAGAAACCTGGAGCAAAAGACTCAACGGGAAACAGAGGAGATCCAGAAGCTTCTGAAGGAAAAAGATACAAGGGAAGAGGCTCTATCGACCAAACGTGCCCAAAGGCTTGCTCTTGAAGCTGACCTCGCCAAACTCAACTCTGAAATAAATGCCTTAGAAACTGATATCCCCATTTACCAGGATGAAATGCGTCAATTCCTGAATGAAGGCGAGACCCGAACCCGGCTCCTACAAGAGGCACGTGCGAAAGCCAGCGAAGCTCGCTTAGCAGCTCGACAAGCCTGGGTGGCCTCAGAGCATGCTAAAATCTCGATAAGGAGCTTCATCTTCCAGTTGTAAATTTTTGGGCCTCCAATGTAGGCCTCTTTTATTTGGTGTAAAACAATCGAACCCTTTATGTATTCGAATTATTTTAACAACACAGATTGAATTGGGTTTAAAACCAAATTGGGCTTCTGCAATAAGCCATTTTTCCCGATCCAGCCCCGTTCTAGGCTGTAAATTTATTTCGACTATTCCCCAGTCAATAATAAATGAAATTGAATTCTAGACCTGGAATCCGTATCGCTTCAAACGATCAAAAACTTTGAAGTACGTTTTACCTGCCCCAAAGATCTTGCATTTATCATGCACTTCTTGCGAGCAGACAAACCGCTTCCATGGTCCACTATTAATTGGACACGTACTCTCTATTGTTGGGTGTAATTACTCTCGCGAAACTAAACCGTTGTGACTCCTGGCTATAAAAGACTTCCTTCTCTCTGTGTGAAAATGAACCAAGTCCCTTGCGAGAATGAATCAGACCCAAGTCTATTTGCTCTGGTCTTACTATCCAAAGAAACCTCTAGATAAATCTCTCCATGTTATATCCCTTAGATAGCAATATCCACGCCCAAACCTGGACTAGATAGCAATATCTACGCCCAGGCGTTGCCTTGGCTCTCCCTGATTGAATGAGTCAAAAAGGGAGAAGCCACAATCCCGAGGTGGCCATCCTCTTCGTCTTCCGCCTCGCACCCGCTTGGTGCCTATATGCATTGGAGGTGGTAATACTCTTCAGTGCCTCCTGCAATAGATGGGGGAAGATGAGAGCGTCACCCTGGGAAGAAGGCAACAATCGTCAAGGCAGGTGTAACTCTTGTTCTGATGCACCTCCTCTTGCCTTGGCATTTCATTTTCCTCTCCCTCTCCTTCGCCGAGGTCGATCTGCAGGTTTTAACTTCATGTTTTGGTCTTCAGACCTCTTTAAGGAGATGGTGAACAGCGCAGAGGATCTAGTGAAGAATGAACTGTTTTATTTTCTTTGTTGCAATTGTTCAAGTCCGTTCTTCACCATATGGTATCAGAGCCTGGGGCCGCAAAGCCTTTGTATTTTTCCAAGTATCGAATGTAATATTTATTTTGAAGTATAAAAGCTCTTTATATTGATAAACTCATATATAGTTTGCTCAAAAATTAAGCCACAAAGACTGGCTTAACATGAACTTTTTGACTTGGAATAAATAACAACTCTGATTACAATATTTGGCCTCGAATATAGGCACTAACTATTTAACCCCATTAATAGGTTATTTAACGTACAGCTCTTTAACCCCATTAATAGGTTATTTCATGTACATGATCCTCGATGAGTATATGTGTTGCCCCTGTAGTTTATTTATGCGAAGGCATGAATAAACTAGATTAAGCAGTATCCGGAGGATCATCATACTCCCAAACTGGTTGTATGAATTTCTTTAGGTAACGACCATTTATTGGGTTCGCGTGTATAGTACCATCTCGATCTCTCAGGCAAACTGCTCCTTTACCCAACAGTCGATCGATGATGTATGGCCCTTCCCATTTTTCTGACAATTTCCCTCGTCCTTCAGTTTTCTCGCCAATAGGCAAAATCACTCTCCAGACAAGTTCTCCTTCTGCAAAACTCATGCCCATTGTACGTTGGTCATAGGCACGAGCCACCTTTTGTTTCTCAGCACGTAGACTTTCATAAGCTTGTATGCAATTCTCATCGAGGTCTTCATGCTCTTGCCACATTGCTTGGACATAGTCTTCACCGATCAAGTTGTGTTGCTCCATCACCCGTAAAGACTGAACATTGATCTCCAAAGGCAAAACAGCATCGTGCCCAAACATTAGTGCATAAGGAGTTGTACTTGTGGGTGTCCTCTTACTAGTCCTGTAAGCCCACAAAGTATTAAAAAGTTCTTCATGCCACAGTCTGGCATTGCTTGCGAGCATCCGTTTTAAAATATGAATAATGATTTTATTGCTCGCTTCAGCTTGCCGTTGGATTGGGCATAGTATGGAGAAGAGTGGAGAAAATGGATCCCAAGATCCTTCATTAAAGTATCCACTTCGCCAGACATGAAGGTTGCCCCTCAGTCTGAAACAAAACATTCAGGGATGCCAAACCGAAAAATAATATCTTCGAACAAGAATTGGCGGATGGCCTTCGCTGAAGATACCCTGAGGGGTCGAGCTTCGACCCACTTTGTGAAGAAATCAGTAGCCACTATGATAAACTTGTGCCCTTCAGATGAATGAAGATGAATCATTCCTATTAAGTCCAAAGTCCATCCTCGAGCTGGCCAAGGCTTGATTATTGGCTGTAATGGTATTCTGGGCATATGGTTGACTGGACCATGTCTCTGGCATTCTTCACAACCTTTGGCGAACGTGATACAGTCTCTGAGCATTCCTGGCCAATAAAAGCTATGTCTTCTTAATAACCATCTCATCTTGGGACCAGCTTGGTGAGCCCCTGCAATCCCAAGATGGACCTCTCATATTAACCGCTTAGCATCGCGTCCAAAGACACACCTTAATAGTATGCCTTCCTCTCCCCTTCTATATAACTCAGAATCCTTGAGCACATAATTGGGAGCTAAGAATTGAATCCGCTTGTCAACCGGATTATTAGGATCCTGGAGATAAGAGATGATTTCCTGTCGCCAGTCCTTAACGATGTGATCAAGTGTAGCAACGTACCATTCGTTTTTATCTTCTTGTCGTGCAAGGAAAGATGGAAGGGTTCTTCTTTCTACCTTTAGTATTCTCTCCCGTAATCCATCTTGTAAGCTTACACCCGTTGCTAGTTGAGCCAGTTCATTAGCCGCGTAGTTCCTCTCGCGAGGAACATGACTCAACTCCACTTCTGTAAACAACTTTAATAAATCACAGGCCCTCCTCGCATAAGGTTCTAATATTGGGCCTGCCTTGTACTTTATTTCTAGTTGTCTGATCACCAGTTGGGAATCTCCAAAGACATGCACATCATTGATCTCCATATCTAACAGAAGTTCTAATCCAATGATTAAAGCTTCGTACTCTGCTTGATTATTTGTGCACTTGAAGTCCAACCTGAAAGAATAAGAATAAGTTTAGCCGCGTGGGGAGATCAAAGCTACCCCTGCCCCGGCCATGGCACTCGTACTGGACCCATCGAAATACAAACACCAAGGGGCCAAATCAATACGAGCGAGATCCAGTTCTGGCCCCTCAACCACCTCTTCCATGGGATGATGAGCCAAAAAATCAGCCACCATCTGGCCTTTCACCGCCTTCTGAGGGACATATTGCAAAGAAAATTCTGAAAGAGCCAGAATCCACTTTCCAATGCGACCACAGAGAATTGGTCTGGACAGCATATACTTCACTAAATCTGTTTGTGCAATTACACACATAGTGAAGGAAAGCATATAATGCCTCAGCTTACACCCTGAAAAGTATAAGGCTAGGCATAACCTTTCCATTGGAGAGTATCTCGTTTCACAATCGTTTAGGGTACGACTTAGATAGAAAATAGCACGTTCAACGCCTGCCGTGTCGTCCTGAGCTAATAGAATTCTAATGGAGAGTTATGTAGCTGAAATATACAGCTTAAGAGGAACCCCAGGTCTTGGAGGAACCAAGATAGGTGGGTTTGTTAAGTAGGCTTTAATGGTGTCGAATGCCTCTTGATGTATAGACTCCCATACAAAGTCCTTCTGATTTTGAAGCTTAAGGAGAGTAGAGAATGATTGTGTCTTCCCAGCAGCGTTGGCAATAAACCGTCGTAAGAAATTGATTTTTCCTAACAAACGTTGTAGTTCCTTCTTACTTTTTGGTGGGGCTGCACTGATAACCGCTTGTTTCTTATCCTCCGGTATTTCAATCCCACGCTGATGAACCAAAAAACCCAGGAAGTCACCTGCCTGGACGCCAAACACACATTTAGCTGGGTTCATCTTCAGTTGATGCTGCCTCATTCTGAGAAACACTTGCCTCAAGTCTTCAAAATGGTCACTTCTGCATTTCGTTTTGACTACCACATCATCTATATACACCTCCATGGTCTTACCAATAAGATCATGAAAGATCAAGTTCATTGCTCGTTGGTAAGTTGCCCCTGCATTTTTAAGTCCAAATGGCATATCCACGTACTCAAAAACACCGGCAAAGCCTGGGCATCGAAATGCTGTCTTATGTCTATCCTCTTCAGCCACTGGGATTTGATGATATCCTGCAGTACCATCCATGAATGTCAACATCTCATGGCGGGCAACTGAGTCAACCAACAAATCAGCTACTGGCATAGGATAAGCATCCTTAGGGGTTGCATTGTTCAAGTCTCTGTAGTCGACAAAAACTCGCATCTTCCCGTTCTTTTTCTTGACTGGGACTATATTAGACAACCACTCATTATATTTGGCTACTCGTATAATCCCCGACTTGAGCATTTTCTCAACCTCTTCCTTCACTAGAATTGCTGTCTCTGTGTTCATGCGACGCATTTCTTGTTTTACAGGCTTCTTTCCTTCGATGATGGGCAAGTTATGACAAACCAGATCTGGTGAAAGACCAGGCATATCATCGTATTTCTCTACAAAACAATTTGCGTATTCTTTCAGCAATTCAATCAGCTTGAGCCTCTCTTCAGGCTCCAAGAAAGTACTAATAGCCACAGACATTGGCTCTTCCTGTGTCCCAATCTGAACGTGTTCGATGGGATCCTTGACTTTAGGAGGTAAATCATCTAAAGCTGCTGGAGCCAATTGAATCTCGTCCTCCTCCTCTAAGTCTTGTAAAACGTCTTCATCCACATATTCCAATGCTGCAATCATTGGAACCTTCTCAAAGGCTTGGCTTTCTAACATAAAGTTGTGAAAGCGTTCGTGTAACGAAAGACAAGCCTCGGTCTCTATTTCTGATAGAGACCCACTCATGGAGAACGTCTGGATGGTAGCTCAATGGTGTAGGGTCTTTTACTATCTTGAGTTGCTTGGATAATCCCCCACTGGGCCAGTTCAGAGGCCGTAACACCGACTGGGTGGCCCTTACTGTCAACGCCACATACCTCCAATGGCCTAAGGTCACTGTGGTAATATCTGGCCTCTAATGCATTAGCCGAAACGGAATATGGGCGAGGGTCAGCATTGACCAGTTCTGCTTCGCCTGACTCCATGTTCCATAGTAGCATCTGCTGATGAAGTGAAGACGGTACACAGTAGCTTCGATGTATCCAGTCACGCCCCAGGATTGCACTATATGGCGATGTACATTCCACCACAAAGAATGTGTAAGTGCCCGAGGCTAGCCCGATGTGTACCTGTAGAAAAAAAATTCCCAAGGTCTTGGTTATGCTACCCTGGAAGTTCCTGACACTAAGCGAGGTCTCTTGGATAGCTGACTTGGGAACACCTATAAGGGCCAATGCCTTAAAGGTGATGATGTTTACCGCTGCCCCTGAGTCCACCAAAAGTTTATTTAATTGAACTCCTTGGACTTGTCCTGTGACGTATAATGGCCGCATGTGCATGGCCATGTCAATGGTGGGCTTGGAGAACATCATTTGTCCTTTTGTGTCTGATGAATCCAGTTCTGGTGTGCCATCCGGTGTTGAATTGTCTGGTAATTTTGATCCTTTCGTCCTGTAACAACACACTATTGATGTTGCTGGATTCACCCTTTGGTGCTGGCGAGGACAAAGCATATTTAGAAGATAGAACATACACCATGTTAACGGCTGTAGTGTTCTCCTCGATGCAATCGTGTACTTCTTCATCCTCATCCTCACCGTAGTCCACCAGCTCCTCATCATTGTTGTAACTATCTCCGTCAGCCAACAACTGTCCATCCTCGTTAGACACTGTAGTTACTTCAAGGTGAGCAACTTGCTGTATTGAATCCTCAGGAGTAGGATCAATAGCTGTTGGTGGTAGTGGTGGTGGAGTTTTTTCCTTGGGAACTAGGATTAATTTCTGGGCCTTCGCTTGTTCTTACACAACTAGAGGCCTTGGTTTCCATTGCAAGACTGGTGGCTTGCTTACTCTGTCTCTGTGTATCCTCTGTTCCCTTGGGAGGTGTCTTCAGCCCTACTGGTTTCACCGTGTCTTTTTCAAAGGTAAGGCGTCTCCTTACTGGTTGTCGTTTTGTAACTGCACGATGAATCTCTTGAGTAGATTCTAGCTCTTTACCTTTCCTTCCTAATTCTGGGTTTCTTTCGAAAACCCCTGGTCTTTGGGCTCTCACCTTAGGCTCGCGAGATTTCTTTCCAAAGACCACCAATGAGTTTGCTGCGAGGGTGTTTAATCTCCTCTGCAGCACTTCTGGAGGAAACTCCAGGTCTTCTTCTTTGATAAGACCAGCCTCGTAAGCATCCAATGCTCTCTTGGCCCTACCAAAGCGTCGCTGTAGGTTTCTCCTCTTGCTTGGAGTCACCTCGACGGTCTTTCCTTTCTCCCTTATGTACCACACATCCTCTTTCGTAATATTTCTCGATGCTGGAGGTATGTATGGCTTGGCGAGCGTATCTGCAACTTTAGACTCAGGTGTTTTAGCCACACTGGCTTGGTTTGTTGCTCGTGATCGCTTAGGAACTGGAGTGTCCCTTTGTCTTGATTTTGGGGATTGATGATCCGTATTCGAAAATAATTCTGGGAAGGCTTTGGCCGCCTGAGCCAACTCTTCAAAGGAGATCTTCAACCCACTTCTCAGTTTACAGTGTGCACAAAGGGCCACTGGCGAATCTGCTCTGGGGTCCACCTTTCGCTTTCCCTTGTTCTTTGGTGTGTGAGGTGGATTCTCGCCAGCAGTTGGTTGGTCGTTGGTCTGTTTCCTCTTGTTTGATTTATCACGTGTTACGTCCAACATTCCAACTATCATGGGGATGGGAGTCGTTAAACCAAGCGAAGGTTTTTGTTCTATTTCTATTACTCCTTCGTCAATTAGCTGCTGAATCTTGTACATCAGAGCTCTACAGGCAGCTGTAGTGTGATGTCCCCATCTGTGGTGATACTGACAATAGGGCAAACCCCTAACATCATCAAGATGTGGGTCTGGTGATCCCCAATTGTCGGGTACCACTGCTATCCCTTCTAGGCATTGCTTCGCAAATATCTCCTATCGCCAGGACGCATCATATGTTATGCGAGTCTGCTTAGGTCGGACAAATAGTATATTTCGCCTGGACCTTCGCTTGGACTTCTTTGTTGCCTGAGTCAGTTTATCTTGATTGTCTTCTGAAGAAGTGCCACTGGCGGGAGGTTCTGTGACCGGAGGAGATGGTGTCCTGTGAGGATATTCTGGATGAAAATCCATCTCTCCCCCCTCATTGATCACAATCACTTGCCAATTGATCAGACCCTAAATCTTATCTCTCAAAGTCGAACACATTGCTGTTCGATGGCCGAAGTGATTGTGGAACCTGCAAAAGTGTTGGGCTGGTCCCTTGTACCGTAAGTGTCTAAGCTCGTAGACTGGGTAGAGGAAGATCAGCCCCATATCCCTTAGCATATCCAAGTATTCTTCTATCATGTCTAACTTGAATGAATAGGCTAAATAGGCTGGTTGATTCCAAGCCTCCTTATCTTTAAGGATTCTATTAGGTGATGGCCAACTCACGTCAACCATGTTCACCTGTGGAGCAGGGAATGGCTCAGAATCCACTAATGCTGCGGTCTTAGACGAACCTTCTAACTCCAATTTTCCCTCGATAATCCACTTCTGGATCTGGTCCTTCAGCTTAATACAGTCATTAGTAAGGTGGTTCCATGCTCCATGGAACTTACAGTACTTTTTACCCTTCAACTGTTCGGCTGTGGGGAGCGGTCCAAAGTCTGCCTTGACAACACGCAGACCGTATAGTTCGTCCAGTATCTCATGAGCCATATTGGCATCATAAGTGTACTTCTCGAATTCTGGCTTAGTAAAAGCCACCGTCGAGAGTTTGATGGGACCTCTATTCTTCTGAAGCTTGCGGGGCTTTAGCACTTTATTTTCCATCAAATCAACAGCACCCACTCGGTCGTCATCGGAATCTGATTCCTGGTTGTCCACATCTTCAACATAAGCCCTTGTTTTTGGCTTCAACCTGTCATAGGTTCGATTATTATACGTCCATTTGGACGCATTCCTCCTGTTATCTCTCTCTTGGATATTGCTATAAGCTCTAGTCACCGCTGCGATGAACTCGTTCAAAGAGAAATACTTACTATTTAATAATAGCTGGTGGTACGTGTCCTCCAACCCATTCTTGGCCATCTCGACCACCTCTTCTTTACTTAGAGGGGTCTTACATAGATTGTACTCCGAACGGAAACGATGCAGGAAAGTGACCGAACTTTCGGTCACCGATTGGCTGAGAGAAGCCAATTTTCCTACGGTAGTCTCTGGTCGTTCCGTTCCAAAGTGGTCTATGAATAAAGCATCCATCTCCTTCCACTCGCTGATCGAGCCCTTCTTGATCCCAGTATACCACACAAAGGCCGATCCTGATAGTGATGATCTGAAGACCCTTAATTTGAGTCCCTCGTCTTCGGCAAATTGGCCTAGCTGCAAGGTAAAATTTGCCAAATGTGTTGCCGCGTTTGCATCATCATCACCAGAGAATGTCTGGAAGGTTTGATGTTTGTAGAACTTTGGCCAATGCCACTCATTAGGATCATCTTTGCTCAGAGGAAACGGTGCTTCGTAAGTCTCATGCATCTTGGATATTTTTACGTTACAATCATCCAAGAGCTTATTTATACGCTCCTCCCAAGCGAGAGGGAAAACCTCTGCTTGCCTGGTTTTCCTAGCCAAATCCGATACGATTTTGGTTAGAGAACCTAGATCTCTGTCTACTCTTTGGGCGATAGCCGCCGCGGACCGGCGGTATTCCTCCAATCCTTTGTCCAATAGGCGATGGACATCAGCTCGTAGGCTGTCTTGATCCTCTACCAAACTAGTTACCTGGGCACTTAAGGCTTCTCTATCTTCTTGTTCCTGATTCAAATCTATCCGTATAGCCCGAATACCACTCGCTATCTCCTTTATGGAGCTAGCCTGAGCGGCGAGATGATCTGCCTGTTGCCCGATTTTGTCTTCGAATAATCGAGAATAACTAGTCTTGTGGTTATCTCACTTGATTGCATAGGCCAAGTATTGCTCATATGTAAGTGCAGTTATTTCCGCTTCGCTTAGGACCTCGAACTCCATAGTGTTAAAGTTGGTAGCGAAGATAACCTCAACCGCTTAATTACTCAATGAACGACACTGATTAGAAGTGTGTTCACGGTATACCGGTTGTGGATGTTTACGACACTGCGGATAAACCCTTCGATAAGGGTCTCCAATTGTCGCTTATAGATACAAAGAAGTATTGACAGTCCCACCGGGCGTGCCAAAATGTTCGATGCAGAAATATCTCTCGGAAGAGATCCTTCCCGCGAAGCAGTCTCTTTTATCTCGGATGTCTTAACCGCGTGAGTCGGTCTATCCTGCTTGTGCTTCGTATGCTGGCGTGCCACCGTTCTTCAACGGAATATGGACTAATCACAGCCGCCTGACTTCTTATGTAAGTGATTAGAACAGGGAGAGCACCAACCCTGCTCGAATAGGTCATTTTCGCCTATAAACCTAGGACTTTGATATGTGTATCTCTTTGCCGAATCTCGAAATCGATACTCCCACGCCTTATCGTGCAGAGCAGAGCAATCTCTTGACGAAGTATTGAGAACACTCGCTTCCTTTGAGTATCCAAGCTCCCAACTTACAAGTGAGCCACTCTTCAACTTTCCGGTTGCAATTGCTTCCTTGGAGTAGTAAATACCTTCACTCGATAGGTGAACAGCACTCAGACCTTCTGGTTGCAAGATAGATAGGAATCTCGAGGACGAGATAACCTTCTAGGTTTGTTTGCGTATAGCAAGGTTGTTTGATTGATTGTCGGGGGGGGGCCTTCATAAGATCCTTGCTCTCCTTATATACTCGCTTATTAATCAGTCATTCATTCTGTTTCTAACTCCTTCTGCTCTTGTAATCTTGTCTGAATCTGATACCAGCATACGTGTTATACCACTCATAGGTCTTCTATTTCCATCATAACTCTTCCAAGAGTCCTGCTATTATCAACTAGTTATGATAGAATCTAAGCCGCGTGAATCCAGCTCAATAAGACACAGTTCTAATAGAACTCAAAGTCTTCTTCTAGCAAAGCTCGCCAGACGCTTTATAACTTGACTCCTCGCCAAGACACTATTAACCATGATGGGCCGCTCGCCTGGACCTCGGCCATCCAAGCCCAAAGTAAATATTTTATTTAGGCTCAAACAACCATACAGCAGTTGTTTGGAGTTGGAAGGGAGAAAAAACGATGCTTACAAAGTTGAGATAGACCAGCAAGGCACTGCCATTACCACTACTATAAATCATGGTGACATTCCTGTGTCTTTCAACATGGGACTATGTGATGGAAAAAGAAGTTGCGGCAAGTCTAATAAGATAGAATGGCAGGCATCACTGAATCTAATGGCAGAGATCGAGAAAAAGGAAGCGGTTGAATGACTGCCTTTCTATGCTCAGATATATAGTCCCCAAGATTAGCAAGGTGTGTTTATCTTCTGCATTGTTTCACATTTCCTTTCTTTTCTTAGTTTTGAGGTTTTTGATTGTGGACTTGATGTAATACTTGACAGATGGACAGAACATCTATAAGTTGATGTAGTTTTTGTCTTTAATGTATGATTTGGTTGTGATAATTCAGTATTGAGTGGAGTTGTTAAGCATTGATAAGATTAGGGACCGGTGTTTATCTTTTTAGTTTTTTGATTATTATATGTTTGTTTATGTGGATTTTTATTTTTTTTGTTTGTCGTGGTTTTTGTGTTTTCATATTAGAGGATGCTTCTGTGAGTGATGATTACCTAGGTGAAAAGTGAGTAAGGATAAGATAGGTGAGATCAATGTGTGTGGGGAGGAGATCGATCTGTGTTTGCGATCAAGGAGTTGAGGATCTGTGAACATGTTTTGGTTTGGGCAGTGTTGATTTGTTTGGCGCAATGTTCCACTTAAGGTGTCATCCTAATACAACATTCAATTCATATATTAGTATATCTTTACACTTGGAACCACTGAAAGTTCATTTCTTTTGGACAGATAAGTTCTTTTGGGTGTTATAAATTTGGTATCCTTTAGACATCATCCAGATAATAATGAGAGAAAATTGCACCAATAATTTCTGCACTGTTGTGTGTCCACCAACTTAGTACATGAACTTTAAAAGTAATCAATGTAGTACCTAAACTTTGTTTTTGTTTTATTCGTAGTACCCCCGTCCGTTTTCCGTCGGTAAACCGTTAAATTGATGACGTGACTTGATAAAAAAAATAATTTTGACATGAAATGACACCATTACCCCTTATATGTTAAACTATTTACAAGACTTACCACTACAAGTTCCTTCGACCTCTCGCCAGAATCTTGTCGGGATCGGTTACTGAATGGTGAACGGAAAACGGCCAACCTAGGCCTTGTTGCTATGAACATTTGAAATCCCAGACTGAGGGCATTCGAACCCTCAAGGTTTGGCGGCACGTCGCGGCCCAGAGTGTCGCTGCAAGCGGTTGCAAAGCCGGAATCGGTTACCAATCAGCGAATGGAAAACGTCTGACCTAGGCCTCGCTGCTACCAATGTTTAAAAGCCCAGAATGAGGGCATTCGAACCCCTAAGGTTCGGTGGCATATCGCGAACCACAGCGCCACCACGAGCGGTTGCAAATTCAACCTGAAACCCTAAGCTTCCATTGTCTCGATTATCTCTCTACTCGACACCAAGGGCAACAAGGAACTCATAAATGGAAGAAGGAGGTCGAGGGCTTCCGAAAATGAGTAGGCCAGCGGTCAAAAGTAGGGTGGCTTTCCAACGGCGAAATCGTCGGAGAACCCACACGACGTTTTTGCTCGGGGAGAGAGAGAAATCAGGACTGGGTTCGGAGTCTCTGGGTCGGGCGAGGGTATAATTGTCTTTTAAAACAAAAAACTCATTTTTTTTGTCAAGCCATGTCATCAATTTAACGGTTTGCTGACGGAAAACGGACGAGGATACTATGAACATAGCGAAAACGAAGTTTAGGTACTACATTGATCACTTTTAAAGTGCAAGTATTAAGTTGGTGGGCACACAACAGTACAGACACTGTTAGTGCAATTTTCTCTAATAATGAAGTTAGTTCAGTGTGTGATCACTTCATTGTATGACATAAGGATATCAGTTCTTAATAATTCCGATACAGAAGAATCTTCCATTACTAATCTCTACATGGAAAATGTTATTATCTTCCATCATTGCTTTATGAGTAATTGCCTGAAAGTATTGTTGACATTGTGATTGCTATCAAAAAAGTTAGTTCTAGACGTAACATTTAAATACATCGATGGCCAGAAGGAAATTTTGTCTTCACATTCTCCATCTTGCATCTTCTGCTTAGATCTCATGCTTGAATGCACTAAGGTTTGGGATCCAGCGTATATATTTTGGTGGATCTTTCATTCGGGGTCATGCTTACACAATGGGCATTATTACCGATCTGCTGTACATACCTGAAAATCATTTTAATAATGCCACTTACAATTAGACATTGAAGAAAAATATGGTCTTAATTAGTTCTTATCGATGTTGGAGGAATGGTTCCTTTCTGCGATGGGCCAGGAATGTTTTGGATTTAACTCTTTCATTTTTGTTACTGAAACCTTGCAGGTCTAAAGGTGAAGCCAAAGCAATGTTTCTACGGCATGAAGGGTATGTTGGAGCTTTTTTTTGGGTGCTTCATGAGCTGCAAAATGCATGGCTTTGAAAACTTGATGGTCCATCACTTGGTACGTACAAACGAAACTGGAAATGGAAAAATATGGGAAAGAACGTTTATCAAGGTTGAATCGATGACACTAAGTTACTGGTTCTATGTGATATTTCTTCTATTATTGACTATGTTTTTCTATGTAATTTTTTTTCCATATATTGAATAATGTCTATTTCATGGTATTTTATTATCCGACTTTGGCAAATACTTAGGATGCCCAAGATAATATAAAATTATCTCTACTCTATTCTATGAATTATATATATGTGCTGTAACAGTATCAACATGAAAATGTAGCTTATATGTAGATAAAAACAAACGATTTTGTAGCGTATAAGTTGAAAAAAAACTGTTATATCCTAATTACCACGATTCTCTTTTACGGTTGTAAATCGGTTTTATGTTCTTAGTTTTAAAAAAATGGTGGAATGTATATATTCAAATTAATAGGTTACAAATCGGTATATAGGATAAACATATGCCTACATCATTGGCGCATCGCGTGCCATTGCATATGTTTCCCTCTTTGCCGCAAACTAATTTGCAACCGTTTGTGTTTTTGTTTGAAAGTGATTAATTTTGCGAATTGAATACAAATTCTCGAATATGGTGATTGTACAACACCAAGCTATTTACGAACAAATTCCCTGAAAACCATCAATTTCCGCCTTAGTTTCTACATCGATCGATAAGCATTTCATGTCGTTTTATCGATTAATCGCGCCATAGGCGTGGGGCTCCACCTAGTATGTGTGTGTGTATATATATAAGCAGCATATGCTAGCTCCCATCCTTCTTCACGCATGCATGATTACCTGAGGGGGCGGCCAAGGGAATTCGAAGCGAAACAAAGAGTCATTCATCTCGATAAATTAAAGGACCCGACCCTAGATTAACTAGTAATTTAGAATCAATCCCTAACGACTATTCTAATCTACGAGTTTCTGTGAAAATTTTGACATAACTTCCCTTATGAAAGAGACATCCAAAAACCTACAGGAAAAACTGACACTCTGCAGATAAACCTACAAATAATACCGTGGACCACCGATGTCCATCCGGATTTCTCAACATAAAACTGGAATCAAACCTGATACATTATTCATAATTTGAAAACATACATTCAGTATATGCTGATTCACATACAAAGAAATTCAACTCGACTACTACACGAGTGACAACCTAATCACAAGAGTCTCACAAAGACAATACTACTAAATCAGTATCTATAGTGACTTCAGTAACATAAAAAACATACTGAAAGTGAGTTGGAACCTACTGCCGAAGGAATTTGACTGGTGGACTCAACGCCCTCGACAACATCCAGTACCCTCATGATACACACTGCAACCTGGGCATCGATAAACCGAAGAGCCCAGGGAAAGACAAATAAAACGTAAAAACGTTAGCGTGAGTGGACAAAATCTAATAATAATCTGTATAAATGACAAATATGCTTCAAAGCCTTTCCCCAGATTTCAGTAAAATAAAATGAGTTAAGTATAAATCTGAACTCTGATGGAGGTGGTCGCTCAAGAGTTTTTCTCTAACCTGAGTCAACAGAAAATATGGAAAAAAATATAGGTGATGGGTCAGACGAGGCAACCTGATCTCCCCTGACGGCCAGACGAGGCAACTTGACCTCCCCTGACTGGACTATCCGGTGATCAGCCGAATAGTGAGTGCATCGATGCAGCTAACTAAAGCCATCACAAGAAAAACCTCCAAATTTAATTTGTTCTAAAATATACTGTAATTTAAACTGAAATATTGAAATACTGAAAATAAATGAATTCGCTATCGACTGTGAAAATAAAAGTGTCCACTCACTGATTTTGACCAGATAATTACAAAGCTGAAACTTGTCGATCAGCACAATTATTCATCTGATACGCCCGCTAACTCAATATCTTGAAACCACAATTAAAATAATATCAAATCATCGGGGTTCAAACTAAATAGCTAAGATCGTAATCTGGTGAGTAATAACATCGAGAATCTCGTATACTCGAATAACGTATTTTCTGTTTAATTATAACTCAACCAAATTCTGAATTCAATTTCCTACATTCCCTCACTTTTAAGAGTCGCAAACAAATCTCGAATATCAAATGACTCGCAATTAAACGGATAATCAAAGCATCCTTTAATATTGTCGTGAATTAAACTGATTATTGTCTGATTAAATACTTATCAAACTTTATCAAGCTCATATCTGAATATAAACCTCACAATTGTATTCGGCACACAAAAACGAGCAAAACTACATAAAACTTTGTCGAAAATTCCACATTGCCGAGCTCCGCCGTGCACGGCCACGCGTGGGGCCTCGGACCGCCACCGCCGGCCGCCGGAATCCCACCGGCACCAATTTGAGCAACGAATACATGAAAATGTTCATCTCAATAAGCCCAACAACATTGTAGTACAACACAAAACCAAAATTAAACTGGAAATTCACCAATTTGCCGGAAAACCGAAATACCCACCGAAATTTCATTTCCTCCGATCGCTGGAATCCGGCCACGGCAAAGGCCAAGACAACTTGGGTTAGACTCACCATCCCATGGGCTTCAAAAACCCCATAATTTTGACCCCCACCGCTGCCGTTTGCGCCACCTCCATCTCCGGCGAAACAACACCTATTTCGGCCGATTTTGCTTGCCCTCCACAGCCGTCCTCCGGTCAACAATGCCGGTGATGCACCAACCAAATGAAAAAGGAAGTCGAGCCCAACATTTTGATACCAACCTCATGGCCAAAGGCCGCTGGACCAAGCCTCGCCGCCGACGAGAAATTCACGATGCAAACGGGTCGAACCCGTGGTCAACGCGGGTCAGACCATTTTCCCAAAATGGAAACTTAGCTTTCCATTAATAGCCTGTATAAATACCATATATATACTCATACACATACCAGCCCAAATCAACGGTTACAATTCAATCTGATCAAGATCAGACGGTCATGATTAAATCAGCAATTAAATTAATACTTTTAAATATTTTCACCTACCGACTTCCAAATTCGATAAAACATAGCTCGCTTATCCGAAATTTCTCCGAAAATTCACATGAGCTTGAAATTAAATACTTTACAATTCTCGTGAAGGAAGTCAATACAAATTCTTGCCCGGTGAAATAGTCGTTAACAACTCCAATTATGCGACTAATCTGCAATAATGCGTACCACAAATCAATAACTGCGTGATTAATTACGATTCGGGTTGTAACCATAAAACTGGATATATAGTGAATTTTTTTATGTAATACTGTGGAAATTTTTTCTATGTGCCTGTCAGCAAGGAATGAAAAATCGATATTATCGGCGATATTTCGCCGATATTTCGGTTTTTTGAACTTACCTGAAAAATCCGTGAATATATCTCCAAATTTTCCGAAATTTTCCGAAACTTTCCGATATTTCCGATATATCCTCGATATTTCCGATATTTTCTGATATTTTCCGATATTTACCGAAATTTTTGAAATTTTTAGTACTTTTTTAATTTAACAAAATTAAAAGCTTGTCAAAATTTTGCAATGCCTTATCCTTCATATATCATGCCTTATGGTCTTCCAACAAGTGATAACACATCGTTACAATCACAAACAAATGCCTCAAATGATGATAGCAATGAAGAAAGTCGAGCAATGCCTGGTTCATACTACGAGCTCCAAAATCTTCAAAGACCGCCCTCTGACCCATATGGTTGGCATGTAAGTCAATACGTGCAGAATTACATGGGAGAGCAATCATTTAATGAATACTCTTCACAATACACACATGATTCTGCACAGAGAGATGAGGAAAATAGTGTGAATTTCGAACCTCATAGGTCCTCTATGTGGTTTTGAAGTATTTATATATTTGATTTTATAATGTGTGATGTGTAACATATTGTACCAAAATGTGATGGTCTAGCCTCCCATTAAAGTTTAGCCATCAAAAAAATAAAAATAGAACTATTAAATTATATTTTAATAGTTATCAGCACTTAACACATACTAATTCATATAGTAATATAGCAAATTCATATGTTTTGATGTTTGATCAATATTTTCTTTTTACATAAGGTAGGTAATTGATCATATAACAACCTCCAAAAGTTTCATTAGAAATTTCCATATATTTTTATTAGTTTCCGTCATTTCCGTCAGAATTTTCAGTGGATCGATATTTCGTCGATATTTCTGTCGATATATCCAAATTTTGGACTGTCGATATATTCTCGATATCCGATATTTTACTCCTTCCCTGTCAGTCCATCTCAGCTCTCTGACGCTCCACTAAAAAAATGACACGTGAAATATCTCATCTTAGTCAGCTAACCTCTCTTTACCGTTCACTTCTCTTTTCTTCATGTTGTTTATTTCTCTCTCAGGCCCTCTTTCGCTGTATGAGTGATCATTCTTCTTCGAAGTACTCAGCACCTAGTAGATATACGAGTATCATTCTTATTCTTCCACAAGTTGCAAACACTCCAGCAGTTCTTTGTATTAGTCCTTTAGATTGATATGATGTAAGTACAATTTCGTTAGAAGACAAAACCCTTTTATGAATCGCAGCCAAGAACATAATTCAATTGGAAAACATGCTCCAATTGAAACACACCGAACGAATTAAATTGACATTTGATAATCGATGACAAACTGAAAACAAAGTCCTTCAAGAACATTAACGTGAATTTGAACAAAAACCCAAGAACTTTAACCTTCGTTAAGAACAATCACCCCAACTATCAATAAAAACACAAAAATTTGTAAATTAACTCTTGCTGCCAACCTAGGATTGAATAAAAATGAGTTATCATAATTTTATTGTTTTACAATGTGAAGCTAAAGAAGACCCGGATTTCCATTACAAATCATTCCTTCTAATTCATAGTAAGAGCGCGTTTCCACAAGGCCATAGGTGTAGTCAGTGTTGAGTAGCGATGGCGAGGATAACAGCGACGACGAGGTTGCGGACGCAGGAGACGAGATGTTGAGAGAACGATTGCATCTAAGCCTTCGGCGTAGAGGAAGATGAGAACAAAAAACTAATGTTTCGCCTTTGGACGGCAGAATCACGGTAAGCTAACTAAGATGAGATGTACCACGTGTCAATTTATTATTGGGGCGTCATAGCTGAGTTGGACTGACGGGTAGATGAAAAAAAAATTCATAGTACTGCAGGAATTCGAAGATATGGCCCTGAGAATCTAGTGGTTTCTAGGGTTGCTCACAATCTTTGTGATATTTTGTTTAATCGATTTGTTTATATATATGGTCTTTGGAAGATATTACACTCTAACCTCATAAAAAATACAATTTCAATTCACTCCAACCTCAGAAAACAGTAGTGTAATACTTTCCTTGTGCAAACAGTATCATTCAATTATATTACTTGTATTTTTTTTTTAACAGGTGGACCGAAAATTCAGATATATTATTAGGTTCCAATAGAACTAGGCCTGAATAGTACAAATAGAGCTGATAAAAGCCAGAGACTATGCATATTCTTTACAAATACTAAGCTCAACAAATTTCAAACTTACTTATATCTTTCAAAGGCCGACGAAAGATACATAAACGAAGATGAACCCCTAAGCATTCAATTCTAATAAGTATGTCATCCCCATGAATTACACAGTAAAAAAAAGATGCAAATAAGCTCTGGTATCAACAGTTTCCGACTTTAGGGTCACAAGCAAGGGGACCAATAATGTAAATAGCTAAAAAAAATTAAATACCTGGAAACTAAAAGACCCAAAAGAAAGCATGGCAGCCCAAAAAAAAACTTGGCCCAAATTTGATGGCCCAGTAGCAAAACCCTCTAGACGGAAAATCAAGTACTGCTGTCGCACCCACTCACCGGCCAATAGCACCCTCCACCACGACCACCATCCCCACCGCGTGCAATAACACCACACAACAGTCACCACCCAATCAAACCACACTCCGTCGACAAGGTTGATCCAGCCACGACACCAACACGGTTTCTGAAACAAATCACCTTCACATGCACTGTTGGCCACTAGAGATACCACACCGCTACCTGAAAAGTCGAAGAAGAGCCTGCAAAAGAAACCAACAGACCAGAACAAAACCTTGAGGAACCGCCTATGCGTTGATTTCCCGTTCGACAGCAAACCAAATCACCAAGGACATGACCAAATCGCCAGCTCCAGTACGGCCCGCCCGACAGAAGAGAGGATGAACAAGAGATCGCCCGCCGCCCTAGGGTTTTATTCTCTCCCGAACAATAGCACTGACTCTATCATGTTGAGTTCTAGCGAGAATATATTACTTGTATTTTACATGCATGAGGATTACCGGTATATATTTGCATATATATTAGAAGTTTTATGTTACATCAAACTTCTCATGCTCAGAAAAATAATAACATCTCAGCTTGCTAGCTTACTACGTTTCATATACAAACTCTAACTTTGCACTTTATCATGTATTCTAATTAGTTTTGAATTTGAATATTTCCATCCTCTACGGTCAGCATTCATACAATCCATTGTTATAATTATCAATCTCGTCTTAACTCTAAGTATAAAACTCTATACAATCCATTTAGTTTACAATCCATGCTTAAAAATAATTATATTTGTGGAAGTTATTATCACAATCTACTGTATAGATAATTATCGTCTGAAGTATTAGATAATTCTAGAGTGGAGTAATTTTGTCGTAAATTTTATTCACTAATTTTGTTATTATTATTAGGGGTGGGACATTGGAATCGAAAACCGAAAGAAAAAAAACCAATCCAAACGGAGCCACGACCGAAAAAAACTGCACCCGATAAAAACCGACCGAAAAAACTGAAACCGAAAAAAACCGAAATATTTGGTTCGGTTATGATTTTTAATTTATAAAAATCGAACCGAACCGAAAAACTAAGGTATGTATAAAAAGATATCGTTTTGGAAATTTTGTAATATAATATATAAATATATGCAAAACAAAAACCTTAAACTCCTAAAATCATAATTTCTTTATGCACATTTCTTCTCAATTTCTCTCATACAAGCTAATTAAAATGTTAGACAACTCCAAAAAAAAGAAATTTTATAGACAATTTTTTAGTTATTTAATCAAAAGTTATTTTTTATGCATTATGTAAAAAACCGAAAGAATCCGGAAAAAAAACGAACCAAATAATCACGATTTTTCTTTAAAAAACTGAACCGAACCGAAAAAAGTATTTCGGTTTGGTTATGATTTTTAGCAAAAACCGAACCAAACCGCCCGAATCCACCCCTAATTATTATTATATAATGAGATATTTTTTAGTAATTTTATTAATTTTATATCTAAACGGCTATTGTCGATCGATGGAATTTGGCAGACACTATATAGTTGTCGTTGTGCTTAAACATCAGTGCTCAGAGCACCTGCACTGGGATCCGGTTTTGCTCGAGCAACTGGCGAAATTTGTGGGGGCCAGCTGCAATAGCACGAGCAAGGAGGAAAACATGGTGCAACGGTGTCGTCTGCTCCCGGCGACCAGACGTTGTCGACAGTACCGAGCAGCTGTTGCTCGTGGGAGAGGACGAACAGCCTGGCGGAGCCCACGCATGTGGGTGACGCCAGGTTGCCTGGTTATTTTTTTTCTTTACGGCGCGTGTATGTAAAAGTAATTTTTTTTACAGTGCAGAATGGGCCAATCCGAGCGCGACACGTGGTGCACATCAAATCCACCTTCACCCTCAATGGCCAGTTGCTCTGAGCCGTCTATTTCAATTACAAAATTGAATCTGACGGCTCAGATTCAAAGGCAACGGCCATTTTGGAGATTTTTTGCAAAATTAACGGGCAGAGCAGTTTTTTGCACAAAAAATTCCAAAAATTTACAAACACCACCCTACAATTTTCCTATAAATAGTACATCAATTTTATAAACCTCCCACACCAATTTGTGCACAACAAGTTCATCATTTCCCTCCATCCACTACAAGAAAACATCACTTAGACCACGGAAACAGAATTGTTTCGTGGTCCAAGTGACACTTGAACGACGGAGACTTCTCCGTCGTCCAGGTGGTACTTAGACGACGGAGAATACTATATCCGTCGTCCAGGTTCTCACCTGGACAACGGAGACTTCTCCGTGGTCCAGGTTCTCACCTGGACGACGGAGATAGTATTCTCCGTGGTCCAGGTTCTCACCTGGACAATGGAGAAGTCTTCGTCGTCCGAGTGAAAACCTGGATGACGGAGAATACTATCTCCGTCATCCAGGTGAGAATCTGGACCACGGAGACGTGTCCGTTGTCCAGGTGAGAACCTGGACGACGGAGAATACTATCTCCGTCGTCCAGGTTCTCACCTGGACAACGGACCGACACGCCGTGGTCCGAGTGACGTCCACTTAGACCACGTACCGACACCTCCGTCGTCTAAGTGAAGCATTATATAAGCCCGATGCCAAACTCTCTTTCCTCTCCCGGGAATCGAAAGTATAAAGAAAAAGAAGGAGAAGGAGAAGGAGAAGGATCAGATCTCCGCTCACTAGCTCTTAACTGATATCGAGAAGGCCAGCAGGTACGTACGCAGTTAAAATTTGCTTAATATTTAGTTAAAACGTACATACATGCATGGATGTTAGCTACGTACACATATTAAATTACGTAATTGATCAATGTAGATCGAGTACGTATAATTAATAGTTAATTAATGGATTAATATATATGTAATAATTAATTAATTATAATATTTTGTAGCAGTATGGACAAGAGTTGGATGAAGTTGAAGAATAGATGTGATGTCCGGTATATGGATGAAATTAGCGAATTTGTGAATTTTGCGATAGAACATGGTCAGGGAAAGAAGCGTTTCAGGTGTCCGTGCCAGAAATGTCTTAATTGTCAGTATGTGGAGGTTAATGTTATGGTGCAACACCTGTACGAAAATAGTATGATGTGGAGTTACAGTACATGGAGTGAGCATGGTGAAGCAGTAGAGTTCAGCTCAGGGTACAGTTACCAGGGTGCCTCATCCAGCGGCAGTGGTGCCGGTCCCCCAGCTTGCAACCCAACTACAGATTTGGTCCATGATGCGTTTCGGGGATTTAGTCATGGTGAACACCAACACCAAGACGGAGGTTACAATACCACTCATGAGCATGATGATACATTCCTCGCTGCTAGCTTAGCCACTGACACTAATGAAATGGATAAGTACAACCGGATGCTACTTGAAGCACAGACCCTGGTGTTCCCTGGATGTCGAGAGAATGTGTTGCAATATGTGATGGAGCAAATGAAGATAAAAGTGAAGCACAAAATGTCAGTGAGTGCTTTTGACGAAATTTAGGAGCAAATATGTAAGTTGCTTCCTTCCTAAATCTCATTATAAGGTTAGAAATATCTTGAGCAGCCTCGGCCTAAAGTACAGGATCATTGGAGCATGTCCTAATGATTGTGTGCTATTTTACAAAGAGTATAAAGATTTGGACTATTGTCCCGTATGTGGCCAGTGCAGATATGAGCTGAATAGGAAGAGTTCGAAAAAGAGAATTCCTGTGAAAGTTGTTCGATATTTTCCCTTGATTCCCAAATAGCAGCGCTTGTACATGTCTGTACACACAACAGAAGTGATGCGATGGTACGCAGAAAAGCGAATAGATGACGAAGTCTTGCGACACACCGTGGATGGGGAGGGTTTCAAACATTTCGACAGAGAATTTGGAGACTTTGCTGCAGAGGTTAGAAATGTTAAACTCGGTCTATCTACAGACGGATTCAATCCTTGGGGAAGTAATATCTCCGTCGTCAGCACTTGGCCAGTTATTCTGATGCCGTACAACTTGCCTCCGTGGATGTGCATGAACAAGGAATTTAATTTCCTTACTGTACTAATTCTAGGTCCTAAATCTCCAGGGAAGTGCTTAGATGTCTACCTCAGACCTTTGATCGACGAGCTGAAAATGTTGTGGGAAAATGGAGTCCCAACTTATGACAAATTCAGTGACACGATGTTCACGATGAGGGCTGCCGTAATGTAGACGATCAGCGATTTTCCAGCGTATGGGATGCTGGCAGCCTGCAGGACAAAAGGATATAATAGATGTCCTATATGTTTGGACGACGTGAACTCTAGTTGGCACGCGGGGAAAGTGTGTTACTTGGGTCATAATAGATGGCTTCCTCACGACCACTCCTGGCGACAGGATGAAGCTCATTTCGACGGACGGTAGAGAACAATCCTAAACCCCGTAGTTGGTCGGGCGAAGAGATTTTAGAGAGGTTGAGCTATTTCAACTTTGGTGTGTTGACCAATGACGCGGATGTAAAGAAATGCAATCCAATTCCTCCACATGATCTCAGCTATTGGCATCACAAGAGTATATTCTTTGAACTCCCTTACTGGTCGAAGTTGAAGCTGAGGAACAACTTGGACGCGATGCACATAGAAAAGAATATGTGCGACAGCGTGGTGGGAACAATTCTCGGTATTAAGTTCAATACTAAAGATACTCCCAAAGCGCGCAAAGATCTGTAATCAATGAATCTACGTCGTCCTTTGTGGTTGAGGAGAGATAGGAAAGGAGTGTACAACAAGATACCAGCTGCACCTTACACAGTGAAGCCGACACTTAGACGTTCTGTATTTCACTGATTTAAGGGCGTTCATTATCCGGCTACGTATGCAGCTACTATAACTGGAGCAGTGGACGAGGTGCAACACAAGTTTGTTGGTCTAAAGACACATGACTATCACGTTATGCTGCAACGTCTGATTCCAGTGGTAATTCGACCATATTTTCCTCGTGACGTCGCCGAACCAATAGTGGCATTGTGCACATGGTGGCAGAGGTTATGCGCCAGAGAATTAAAGAAGTCAGATGTGGTGGAATTGCAACAAAAAATTGTGCACATCTTTTGCAAACTAGAGAGGATTTTTCCCCCTGCTTTCTTTGACATCATGATTCACCTAATGATCCACCAGCCTGAGCAGGTGCTCATTTCTGGTCCAGTCCAGTACACTTCGATGTATCCTCAAGAAAGGTACGTACAACTAATTAATTATACAGGTTTTTCGATTCATAATTTGTTCCACTGGAGATTACTAGCTAGCTATATGTACTTATTCTTATTGTACGTTTGATTTTGTAGACAGCTTGGACAGTATAAGTCATTCGTCAAAAACAGGTCGGCCCCGGATGGCTCCATAGCAGAGACATACCTAATGCATGAGTGTGTTACTTACTGCAACAGGTACCTCAAAGATCCACCACCTCCCACTGCCTCCGATCCCAGTGCCCGCATCAATCTTTCTGTCGTCACCAATGTTGTCCGACCGTTTAGAGGAGTATTAAAGGAATCGTTATCACGGGAAGAACTTATTGAGGCATATTGAGTAGTGTTGCGAGACTGTGACGAAGTTGAGCTGTACATGATGTCATACATAGAGAGGCTTCAGGCGTTAAATCAAAACAAGAGTTCGGCGTGGATTGAGAAAATGGTTAAGAAGAAGTTTCCCGATTATTTATTCCAATGGGTACGTACATACATCTCGGTATTTAGTAATTTATATACATATCGATCATGTTTGTAGAAAGTAAACCCTTATATTTGCCCATTTTCGCAGATGATTGATCTGCAAAAATCTAAAAACCACGGGGGGTGGTGGTCCTGGCCAAAGCACTTGCTAGCAGGGAAGCCGATTAAACACTATATTTATCCCGGATGTTTTGTGAACGGTGTAAAGTTCCATTCATTGGCCCGAGATGAAGGAAGAAGAACACAAAATAGTGGGGTAGCGGTTGGGAAAGACAATGATCTATATTACGGGGCTATTGTAAATGTGGTTCAGCTATGTTACGGGAATGATGTCAACGTTTTCCTATTCAAGTGCCAATGGTTCAAGTGTACAAAGGAAGACCTGAGACTATTATCAGTCGATACAAACTCAAGCTGGTATGAGGATGAGCCTTTTGCTCTCGCCACCTTAGTTAGGCAGGTGTTCTATCTCGACGATCCGAAAGCCGGTGAAGGGTGGAAAATAGTGAACCATATCTCTCATCGAGGAATATGGAATACAGAGACAATTGAAGGGACACCGGCGACTGAAGATGCTGCTGAACCAGAAAGAGACATTCCTTCCTACCAAGAGCCTAATATTTCTGTCATCCGCTCCGATATAATAGACTTGGTTCAAGATGGTGAACGGTTACCCATGCCTGATGGTTGTACAGATCTAACTGAAGATGAGATTATTGATGTCATTAATGAGGTAGATGAAGAAGACGAGCAGGATGAGGACGCAGACGAGGACTCAGTTTATTCGTCGGACGATGTTGAGTATGATGAGGAGGATGAGCAATCGGATACCGGGGACGAGGATGATGACGATTATGATGAAGACTACTTAACTAAGACGAGAAAAATTAATTGGTAATTAATTTATGTAATTATTGTAATATATGATGCATCATCGATCAATAATTAATATAAATATTATAAGGAGGAGAATGTATATATGTACGTAGATCTTAATTTTTTGTACTTAATTAATTAATATATTACACGCGTCCATGCTCGATCAGATCGGATCGACCGACGTACGTAAATTAAATTAAATTAATTAATTAATCCGAATTATATATCCTGGACAATGGAGAAATTAATTCCAGATTTCGCCTTTTGGGTATTTTGGGCTTTGAGTAGTCAAAAAGGTGAAAGCTTTCTATTATGTCCAAGAAGCTTCCTGAAGAAGCTTTCGTTCGTTTAATTATTTTTAAATAATATTTATGTGTAAATAGGATTATGGGTCCCTAACTATATTATTCTATGATTGATTATGTCATGTGATAGTATTATTGTGAGCACGATGTAGTATATGTTGTTTTAATTACGGCGTTAAATCTATATATCATGTCAGAAGGAAAGTTCATACATAAATACCTTGAGCTAGCAGATCGGATCGATTGATGATTTTTTTAATTAATCGACTTGAATCAGAATAATTGAACGGACACACAAATGACCTTGGACCACCTAAACCCTAAACAGTAAGGCCCTAACCCCTGAATTCAGGGTCTCTACACCTGGACGACGGAGATGACCTTATCCGTCGTCCAGGTACTAACTAGGACAACAGAGAAGGGCATTTGCGTCGTCCAAGTGCACAAACCCTATACCCTAAACAATAAGGCCCCCTAACCTCTGAATTCAGGGTCTCTGCACTTGGACGACGGAGAAGCTCATCTCCGTCGTCCAGATGCAGATTTCGTAATTTTTTCTAATACAACGACCATCTAGACCATCTTCCAATGCATATTCTTTTCGTCAAGACTTTAGAGTAAACAATTCTTGGTATGTGAGCTTCAACGGTTCGAAAATCGGAGTTGCAAAAATGTCTTGTATCCACGTTTCCGGTTTGTGAAAATCTCGGTTTTACGGTTGACTGTGCCGATGAAACCCTTCACGAACTTATTATTTTCTGAAAATTATTGTAATTATATATTATGTTACGGCGAACGTATCCAATGATTGTTTTGTCCAAATTCAATTTCGTTAATACTCTGGTGCAAATGAGCTTATACTTATTAACACTTAAGTCGTAAAGATTAGTAGATACTTAACAAGTTTAAAGACGTAAAATTATTCGTCGTTTCAAATTTAAATGTTCATATATACGATGCGTTCATCGATATTTTACGACTATTTCATTCGAATGACAGATCGCCAAATTCCTTGCGAAATAATTTTTAAAATTTTTTTTAAGTAATTTGAATCTGGACGACGGAGATGGTCATTCTCCGTCGTTCAGGTCCAAAAACATGGCGGTTCATTATAATTTTTAATTTTTTTTTCAATGTAAATTGCACTTGGACGACGGAGATGGTCCTTCTCCGTCGTCCAAGTTGAAAATATATGGCGGTTCGATGTGCCGCCTTAATTTTTGGCGCCGCTTCAAATTTCACTTGGACGACGGAAAATCAATTCTCCGTCGTCAAAGTTCAAATTTATGGTGGTTGAAACGTCCGGCCGATTAATTAAGCGGCGCTTCGAAATTTTGAAACGCTTCACCTAGACGACGGAAAATCTCGTTTCCGTCGTCCAAGTCCACTTAGACGACGGAAAACAGGGCTCTGTCGTCTAGGTGAAAGTCTATAAATAGAACAGTCCCCCCCCCTCCTTTTCTCATTCCATATCCTCTCCTCTCCTCCTCTCCTCTCCTCTCCTCTCCTTCGGCCTTCCTCCTCCGGCGACGCTCCGGCGACTCAAATTCCGGCGTAGTTCCCCCCCTCCGACGACTCTACTACGGCGATATTTCGGCGACATTTCGGCGAGGTAATAATTCTATTTTTTAATTAATTAACATTATTTTTATTTAAGTAATTAAATAATTTGTAAATAGTTGTAAAAATTAGTTTTAAATAATTAATAGTTGTAATTATAATAATTAGTAATTAAAATAGTTTTAAATAATTAGTAATTATAATAATTAGTAATTAATAATAATTATTATTAGTAATAATTAATTATTTAGTAATCATTATTAGTTGTTATTTGGCAATGAATAATTATTAGTTAAAATTAAATAATAGTAATAATAATTATTGTTAATAATAATTAATTATATTGGTAAATGAATAATTATTATTAAATGCATGATAAATAATAATTCATTATTTTCATTATTTATTATTTTAATTAATAGTATAATTTGTGATTATTATTGCATGTAATTAAAAATTATTAATTGATAATTATGTGTATTTTCTAGTCAATTGCATGGTAGTACGTACGTCTTTGATTTAAATTTAGTACATAAACTTGGTTTATTAAGTCGCAATCTTTGGAATAGATGGCGCCTCTTTTCCTAGTTTATCTCCCTAACCCCTCGTGATGTGTGGATTTCATCACCGCACACCATAACCTAAGTGAAGTTATGGACACGAGGTTGAGGGCGGAGTTTGCAAAGGACTTGAGGGAGTGTAAATTTTCGAAAGATTGGCCAAATGTCGGACATGGTGTCTAGAAACGGGTTATGACTGGTAACAGGTTTTGGATCTAAGAAAGACAACACCAATAGAGTATATACCATTCATTTGGTTAGCGTAGGGGTGTTTTGTCGAAATTAGTCCTGCCTCTCGCGTTATCTCTATCTCTAACTGGCCATGTTTTCCGATTGAACCAATGTTGATTAATTGAAAATTTACACTTTATCGCGCGGGTCGCACGTCCATTGAACGACCGAAAATGTCAAGCTAGTGTACTCTATTTAAATCTTAGCCGCACTTAATTAGCGTAATTTTTTGTATATAATTATTATGGTAATCAGGTATTTTAACAACGTACTGATCTTAGGTTTAAATGGCTCCCTCCGGAAAGAAAAAAACCCAACAGGAGGCCGAAGATGCTATGCTCCGCCGCTTGGCGGACCAAGTCGGTTGGGAATTACAGGAGGGTAACGACGCCCTCAATCCGGACCCTTCATCTGGTCCGTCGGCAGAGCCCTCTGGGGAAATTCCCACTCCCCCATTTATCCCGAGCGGTGATGACGAGCCCTATTCAAGTCCGACGCCCGGTACCGGTTCAACAGCAAGTGCTCAGGTGTCCTCGACCTCTGAATCTATCCTCTACAGCACCCGGCGTAAGCAAAGGAGGGCCCCGACTGATCCGGAACCGAAAAGGACTCGCAGTCTCGTCAAAGGAGGCAAAGCGGAGAAAATTTTAAAGGCGACCGGGAAAAAGATCGACTTGCCGTACGACGAATTCACCGGTGGCCCTCTCACAACTCAGCTAGCAAGTCTTTCGGCGCATAGCATAGGGTTAATCCTTCGTAGCCGGGTTCTTCTCATTGCCCCTAATTGGAAGGAGTTGCCGGATGAAGAGAAGGCGAAACTCTTTAAAGAACTTTCGGTACGTCATACGAACAATTTTAAATTTATTTTCTAATAACCAATAAATATTATAATTTCATAATATATACGATTATAATTTCCTATTTATTTCTGATAGGAGCAATATGAGGCAGATCCGACACCGGCGATGCTTAGGCATATCAACTCCACCGCCAACTCTATCTACCGTGACTGGAAGTACAGGCTTCATCAATACTTCGAACATATCGGCCCCGTGACTACCCCCGTAGAGCTGCATGGGGATAGAGAAGATGAGTGGCAGTGGTTGTGTAACCACTTTCAAGATGAAAAATTTAAGGTGTTTACTTTTTTTATTTCAATTAAGATAATTGAATTATTTTAATTTTACTTACTTATTAATTTTTTAATGATTTAATTATGTTGTCTAACAGAAATTCTCCGAAGTCAACAAAGCCAACCGGGGGAAGAAGAACAAACACCATACTTCCGGTGCTAAGCAACTTATTCAAATAGACAAGGAGCACAAGAATAAGGGCTCCAAACACCCTTATCTCGATGCTAGCATAAGCGCGTACGTGACGCCTGGGCTCGATAATGAAGCGAGTCAATACGGCGTAACTGATATATATATATATATGCTTTTAATTGTAGTAATTATTATTTAAATATTATTTCATTATAATTTTTAATTATTCTTTTGTAGCCAAGGGTGGTAGAGCGTGCGCAGGATAAATTGGCTAACACTCAGCTTGCGTTCCCAGATATGCCGCCGGAAGACCTGCCTCCTCTATCGATGGAGAGCCAAATTGCAATTGCGGATGAGGTCTACGGTCGTAGAGCTGGCAGGGATGTTAGGGGGTTCGGACCTAAGGTGGTTCGAGATTTTTCGACGACCTCCGACTCATCATCTACGGGAGGTTCGGGGCGGAGAAGTACTCAGGCTGCGGCCGTCGAAGCAGCCATTCAAGAGGCTCGACTCGTACGAGAGGAAAATCAATCCATGTGTCAAAGGCTTGATGAGCAACAAACACAAAAAACCCAACTCATCGCCCTCATGCAACAAGCTCGAGGAGAATGTCAACCTCCTCCGAACCCATACCCCGACGACGACGACCCGGCTGGAGGTGGGGGACTCGGCGGCGCATCTGCTCCTCCAGTATTTTAGCTAGTAGTTTATTATATCGTTTATTTCTGCATTCCAAACAATATTTAATTTTTATGCGTTTTTCGATCATCTATGTACAAATTAATTTTATTATTTAATTTAGTAATTACAAATTTATTTTAATTAATTAATTTTAACGTTTTTCATTATTTAAATGAGATTGGTTTATAAATTAAATTATTAATATTTAATAACAATTTAATTTTTTTTTAAATTAAATAATCACCTGGACTACGGAGATGATATTCTCCGTCGTCCTCCAAGTGATTACTTGGGCCGCGGAGAATGTCGGAATTCTCCGCAGTCCAAGTAAGCACTTGGACGACGGAGAATATCATCTCCGTCGCCCAGGTGATTACTTGGACCGTGGAGAATGACAGAATTCGACGGAGAATATCATCTCCGTCGTCCAGGTGATTACTTGGGCCACGGAGAATGTCCGCGGTCCAAGTACACTTGGACGACGGAGATGATATTCTCCGTCGTCCAAGTTCTTACTTGGGCCGCGGAGAATGTCCGCGGTCCAAGTGCACCTGGACGACGGAGATGATATTCTCCGTCGTCCAAGTGCCTGGACGACAGCACTTGGAGCACGGATCCTGGAGGACGGAGCGTCCGTCGTCTAAGTACTTAGACGACGGAAAAAAGCACTTAAACGACGGAAACGCTCCGCGGTGTAAGTGCGTTTTTCTTGTAGTGATCTCTTCTCTCGTTCATTTTCATTTTTTTTCTCCAAAAAACTGTCGAATTGGCTTGCTTCAGAAGATTTGCAATTGTGTATTTCTTATATGCATATTAGCATTGATCCTATCACCAGAAACAAGCAAAAATTCTACAAATTGTGGGAAAAGGTCTATCCCAATTATATCGAAAATTTGGTGATTGGTCATGGTGAATCAACAAAGGAAGATCGGACCCAAACCGTAATTTCATCTCGTTTTACTAAGTTGAAGCCGATTTTCAATCTTTGGGGCGAACCTCTTAGTTATGCACGAAGGAATCCACCACTATCTGACACCTCTCCACAAGATCAAGTAAGTCCTAGAAATTTTTTCATGTCTATTATTTTGATTTTATGAACTAAATGTTGTCATCTCCATTAAACATAAATAAATTGTGACATAGAAATTTGTTATTTTTTATAGTTAAGAAAAACTCAAATGTGATTTGTGTCGAAGACAAAGAAAGAGTTTTCGAAGTTTGAATGTTGGGAAGTGATGAAGACTCATCATTTCTTTAAGGAAACCACGGCTACTACTCAACGTATTTACAACTACGAAGCTGCTACTCCTACCATTAGCGAAATGCCTCCCACCATCAATTTGGATGAGGATGAGGTGATTGCAACATCAACGAGTAACCGCGAAGGTCCTTCGAGTCCCCCTAGACCACCGGGAGTGAAGGCGGCAAAAGAAGCAAAAAAAAAAGGGGGAAAAATCATGACTTCTACAAGTGAACTATGTGATGAAGCTTTGAAGACCATTGCGACCAATCAAGCCATTTGGACCGCAGCTCAAAAAACAAGTGAGGATAATGATTTTGCTTTACACAAAGCGCAACTCCTCCTTCAAAGAGAAAGACTTCTAATTTAGAGCTCTACAAGAAGAAACGAGGATCATGACAATGGATATGGAGTAAATGACCCCAAATTCAAAGAAGTATTTCACGAAGAGGAAAACGGAAATCCTTAAGCAAGGAGAAGGAGACTACAACAAACAACAAGATAGCGAGGGAACCTTTTCAAATTGTTATCGTCCACTTTTTCAATAGTTTGGCTTTCGTAATAAATCTAGGATTGGCTTGTCATTATGTAATTTAAATTTTTAAGAAATAAAAATGCACTTTTATTTAGAGACGTTATTAAATAACATTACATGAAATCTAAATTTAAATACACTAAATTCAAATACACCAAATTCAAACAAACATAATGCAAAAACATATAATTCAAACAACATTTTTAGATATGTTCACCGGTTTCTAGAAACTAGTTGTGCTTCACCAAGTCCTTCTGAAGCTCTCCATGGATATAAGAAGACTGAAGATCGACAATACAGTCACGAAACCGTTGTTCATCCAGTCCATCCCTTCCAACTGGCTCAAAAGGAATCCGATTACCTTGTTCATCCACTGGCCTATCATAATTTGCGAAAGCACTCGATGAGTTTTGTAGATCTTCTTCTTCATTCTCCTCAAATTCTACCTCATCAAACTCTTCCTCAACTATCATGTTTTGCATAATGATGCAAGCCAACATAATACTTTTTATTACCCTGTGTGGTGAGACCGAGCTGCATGATGAATCATTGCCCAACGAGATTGTAAAATGTTGAAGCACCTCTCCACATCTTTACGGTATGCCTCTTGTTTCTTTGAGAACAACTTCTGTGGTAGAGTCTGAGGATTGGAAATAGTTTTGACAAATGACGAGTTCCTTGGATAAATTCTGTCAGCCAGATAGTAAATGTTGTGGTATGTCATATCGTTGACTTTAAAACTCTTTTGCAGGCTACTTCCGGCAAGGAGCGAATCGAAGATATCCAATTGGTAAAGAACGTTGATATCATTATGTGCTCCAGGTACCCCAAAGAAACTGTGCCATATCCACGTGTAATATGAGGCCACCGCCTCCAAGATAATAGTGGGACGCTTAGAACGGCCGGAATATGCCCCTTGCCAAGCTGTTGGACAGTTCTTCCATTCCCAGTGCATGCAGTCGATGCTTCCGATCATACCTGGAAATTTCCGATGCCTGGCCCTCCTTAGAAGTTGAGTGATGTCAGCTGCATTTGGATTGCGGAGGTAAATGTCACCGTAAAGCTCATGCACTTGGGTGCACCACTTCTTCATGCATTCTAGCGTGATTGATTCACCCATCCTTGTGTATTCAGCACATATCTGCGGCTGCGCCGTACGCCAACATTCGGAGAGCACCGATTATCTTCTGTTGTGGAAGAAGTCCTTGCAATCCAATGACATCTTCTCTTTGAAGCCAAAATGGATCGTTGTTGTAGAGATCCGTGCAGATACGGTTGAATAAGTTCGAACTCATTCGGTACCTTCGACGAAATGCTTGCTCATTGAAGACCGGGCGTTTGATGAAGTAATCTTCCATAAGATTTTGTCCCCCTTGCACCCTCAACCTTTCTTGGTTTGGACGGCGGCGAGATGTTTCATCATCGAACGCAATAGCTACCACAACCGCTTCAGTGACAAAGGCGTTAGCTATTTCTGCATTTTGCCGGCGTTGTTGTCGTCTCCTCGTGAAAAAAAATGTTTAAACTAAAAGGATTCATCTTACTGATGCTGAAATGTGAAGAAATGTTTGAAGAAATAGCAAGAAAGTTGTAGATGGTGTGAGAATATATGAAGAACGATGATCCTTTTATAGCCGATTTTAGGTTACCTGAAATTTGATGATGACGACACGTGGCATCTCCTGACTGGTCGGAAATTTCACTGAAAATCTTCGGCAATTATTCACACGACAATGACACATGAAAGTGCCACGTGTTACAAAGTGATTGATCGGGAATCTTACAGAAATTTTTGTACAATTATTTATAAGATAACGGTCTGTCGGTGTAACACGAGTCAACTCGTCATTGGTCGAAAATCTTACCCGAAATCTTATTTAATTATTCATACGACAACGACACGTGTTGTTTATGTATTGGTTGAAAAACAATTAAAAAATTTAAAATTTAAAATTAATTTATGAAATGTAATAGGAGGTGCTATATTTTTGCACCGTTGTGCGAAAAACAGAAACTGCACCTCATATTTGATGAATAGTGTCTGCTCCACTTCAAATAGTGTCTGCTTCTCTTCAAATAGTGTCTGCTTCTCTTCAAATAGGAGGAGCAAAGTCCTCCCATGAGTACATATACTCTCAGAGGGACGATTTGGGTGCCCTGATCAATTTCATGGTCCCTCAGGCGTAGTCCGTAGCCAACTAATACGAATGATATCATTGGTGGAACAGCTAGCTAGCAAATCGAACAATGATCGAGCATACGACGTCGTCGACGCCCATGACGGTTCATACCTAAGATTCAAACATAACAAATATAAAAACTCCCGGGAAATTAAGTAGATCGAACAAAACACTAATTACATATATATACTCTCATAAAGGAAAACACAACAAACCGTTGACCATTGTGAGAGCTTCATTTCAATGGAGGTTGATGATGAGAAAAAAGCAGTACTCCGTGCTTCTCCAACATCATCGCCTCCAATCTAGAACTTAGAATTGATAAACAAGAACTGCAAAGACAAGAACTGCAAAGATGTTTGATAAAGAATAACTCTCTTTATTAGCTTTAGAAAACTAACTCAAAAACTAAAGCTCTCTCTTTCAATCGTCTTGCTATCTATGCCACACATTGGCTTCTTCTTATATAGTCAAGAACATTCCTAGTCTCATTATATTTAGACAACTCCTAAATATAATCTCTACTCCTTATTTCTATAAACTTCCTAATCCTTATTGGAAGTATTCAAGCTTACTTCAACATTCTCCCCTTTAAGCTTGAAGTCTTCCTTTGCCGACTCTTGAACTCCTATGAACTCTCTCATTTCTTTGAATTTGATTCTCCCAAGCGCCTTCGTGAGTATATCTGCCTTTTGCTCACTTCCTGGTACGTGTTCAACTTCTATTTGCCCATTTTCGACGCATTCTCTTATGAAGTGGTATCTTCGGTGTATGTGCTTACTTCTGCCATGAAATACTGGGTTCTTTGTGAGAGCAATTGCTGATTTGTTGTCGATACGTATGGTGACTTTCTTACTCGAAGTTTCAGTGATTTCACTAAGCAAATCTTGGAGCCAGATTGCTTGTTTTGCTGCTTCAGTTCCTGCCATAAACTCTGCTTCACAAGATGATAACGCCACAACATCTTGTTTCTGCGAACACCAGGAGATTGGACTTTCTCCAATATAGAATATATGCCCCGTTGTGCTTCTCCCATCATCTGGATCAACATTGTGACTGCTATCACTGTAACCCACCAGACTTGGTGTTTTTGTGCATCGGTTGAAGGTTAAACCAAGGGTAGTGGTTCCTTTCAAGTACCTTAAACATTGTCTCATTGCAATGCCGTGTGACTCTCTGGGACTCTGCATATATCTGCTTAGTACGCCTACACAAAAAGACAAGTCAGGTCTCGTATGAAGTAGATACCGAAGACAACCAACATTCTTTCTGAAATCTGTAGCATCGATTTCTGTTTCACTCTCAGCTTTTGATAATGTTAGTCCTGTTTCCATAGGCGTATAAACTGAATTACAGTCTTTCAATCCTGCATCTTCCAAAATTTTAAGTGCATAGCGCCTCTGGTTCAGTGTTATTCCTTTGTCGTGTTGATCTACTTCAATTCCAAGATAGTATGTCAGCTTCCCGAGATCACTCATCTCAAACTTAGAAGCCATCTCCTCCTTAAACTTGTTAATGCAGCATAAGTTTGTTCCTGTGACAAATAAATCATCAACGTACACTGCTATAATAAGGAGACCTTCTTGTTCCTTCTTTCGATAAACAGATGGCTCCTTAGAACATTTTATGAACTGTAATTCTGTAAGAATGTGGTTCAGTTTGTTGTTCCATGCTCTTGGTGCTTGCCTTAGACCATACAAAGCCTTGTTTAGCTTATAAACTTTGTCCTCACTTCCTTTCTTCTCAAAACCCTCTGGTTGCGACACATACACAGTTTCCTTTAGCTCGCCATGGAGGAAAGCTGTTTTAACATCAAGATGGTGAATTTCCCAACCGTTTGATGCTGCGAGGTTGATAAGAAGCCGTATGGTCTCAATCCTAGCTACTGGAGCGAAAACTTCTTCAAAATCCACTCCATATTGTTGTACGTAGCCTTTAGCAACGAGTCGGGCCTTGTATTTGTTGATACTTCCATCTGAGTTTCTTTTGAGTTTAAACACCCATTTTAGACCAATTGATTTTGCTCCAACCGGTAAATCAACAAGGTTCCATGTGTTCAATTTCTCAATTGAATTGATCTCATCTTCACAGGCAAGTATCCACTCTTTTGTTTCTTTTGCTTCAAGAAAGTTTCTTGGCTCGTTATTTAAGCACAGAAGTAGCATCTCTCCTTCTTCCTCAGCGAGAACATAGTCCTCAAGATATTTGGGTCTCGTTCTTTGTCTCTGTGATTTTCTCAGATTTGGTGGTGACTGGTTCTCATACTCACGCTCGTGCTCTTTACTATTGTTGACAACTTCGCGCTCATCACATCTTTGCTGCTCTGTTACGGTCTCGGAATTCTCATTATCTCCGAGAGTATCTCCGATATTCTCACTTTCTCCTTCAAGATTCTCTCTTACTTCTTGGATACCATGATTTCCAAATTCCCCGAGAGTAATGCAGAAGCTTTCATCACTGTTCTGTTCTGTATCATTGTGTCTCCAGTTCTAGCTTTTAGTTTCATCAAACACCACATCGCGACTCACTATGATCTTGCGAGATTGCGGATCAAATAGGCGATAAGCCTTTGATCCCGGTTCTGTTCCCAGATGAACAAGCATCCTTGATCTGTCATCAAGTTTTCTCAACAATGGCTTGTCTATCTTTGCATAACCAACACACCCAAATATTCGAAGGTGATCAATGCTCGGTTTCTTAGACCTGAAAACTTCATACGGGGTTTTGTCCTTGAGTGCTCTTGTGGCTATCCTATTCAGAAGATAGGTAGAATGTCGAATTGCTTCACCCCACAAATAGTTTGGTACGTGCATGTGTTTGAGAATACTTCTTGTCATTCCCAACAACGTCCTATTACGTCTTTCAACCACGCCGTTCTGTTGTGGAGTATACGGAGCAGTGAGGTGTCGTTGTATGCCAGCATACTCACAGAAAGAATTGAATTCTTGTGACACAAACTCTCCTCCTCTATCCGTTCTGAAAGTTTTGATGCTAGCTCCTGAATCTTGTTCCACCAAGCATTTGAAAGTTTTAAATTTCTCAAACGCTTCACTCTTTTCTCTGAGAAGGATTGTCCACATGTACCGGGAGTGGTCATCAATGAGGACAAAAATATACTTCTTTCCTGCGGCTGTACTCGGTGTTATGGGGCCACAGAGGTCTCCATGTATGAGCTCAAGGATCCTGTCTGCTCGATATGAGGTGGCTTGAGGAAACATTTGTCTTGTTTGTTTTCCAAGTAAACAAGATCTGCATATTTCCTTTTCAAAAATAACGTGTGGGACTCCTTGAACAAGTTTTCTTTGTACCATGGCCTTAATGGTTTCGAGATTTACGTGTCCCAATCTAGCATGCCACCGACTTGACTCACTTATGGCCGTGAGATGAAGACACACAGTGTTTTGTATGCCCATACGAACTTTGTATAAGCGATTTCTGGATCTTTCTGCTTTGACGAGTAGCTTCCCCTTTGAGTCACGCATTGTTAGATATCCTCCTCGCATCCTTATATCACATCCAGATTCTGTGGCTTGCCCCAAGCTAATGATGTTGCTTTTTAAATCCGGGATGTAATAGACATCAGACATTACGCGAGACTCCCCATTCATATCTATGAAAGAGATTGAGCCTTTTCCCTTAATGTCTATCCGAGAATCATCTCTGAATCGCACTTTGCCAGTGACAGTTTCATCAATCTTATTGAAATATCGGTGATCACCTGTCATATGGTTACTAGCGCCGTTGTCGAGGTACCATATGTTCTCTTCACTGGTGTTGGTTTTATAATCACTTAGTTTGCAATGCTTCTCATTTAAGTACACCACCTCGTGCATCATAAGCTCATCTGCGGTTTGTGTGTCGGAGTTTACAGTCTCTTGAGCTTCTTGTAACTTGAGTAATCGATCGGGACAGTTAGATGCAAAGTGTCCCATCTTATCACACCGATAGCAAATTACTTTTGATGTATCTCTCCCATCAATGTAACGTCCTCTGCCTCTTCCCCTGAAGGATGAACGACCACCTCGGCCTCTGCCTCGAAAGTCACTCCTGGAATCTCGGTATTGAGTTGTTGGAGCCTCTGTGTACATGAGTTTGCCTTGTTCGTCTTGAGTTTCTTCTTTGTCTTCGGAGATACGTTCTTCGTATGCTTTTAAACGACCAACAATATCTTCGAAGCTGGTGGTATTAAGATCTAACACCTGTTCCAACGCGGCAACGATATGTATGTACTTCGTACGGGGAAGGCTCTTCAGAAATTTCTTAACCAATTTTGATGCCGTCATGTTGACTCCCAAAGCGGCTGATTTTGAGGAGATTTCAGAGATTTTCCCGACAAAGTCATCTATTGTCTCTGAATCTTTCATCTTGAGGCGATCGAATTCGGCTGTCAAAGTTTGTAGACGAGCTTCTTTGACTCTCTCTGCTCCCACATGTCTTGCTTTAACTGCGTCCCATATCTTCTTTGCTGTATCAAGTTCCCCAACTTGCAAGATAAGTATTTATGGTATGGATTGGAAGAGTAAAGCGATGGCCATATTATTCTTCTCGTCATCGATGGGATCCGAGTCTGTTTCTATGACCTCCCAAACTTTATGAACCTTGAGTGCAATCTTCATTCGCATGGCCCACACCGTATAATTCGTTGTGGTGAGCATAGGACATACGATGGAACCTCCTTCTTTAGGCCGTGCCGTAGATAACGTTATATCACCCATCTCTATCTCACGATCGTTTGCAAAGCTCTGATACCAAATCTAGAACTTAGAATTGATAAACAAGAACTGCAAAGACAAGAACTGCAAAGATGTTTGATAAAGAATAACTCTCTTTATTAGCTTTAGAAAACTAACTCAAAAACTAAAGCTCTCTCTTTCAATCGTCTTGCTATCTATGCCACACATTGGCTTCTTCTTATATAGTCAAGAACATTCCTAGTCTCATTATATTTAGACAACTCCTAAATATAATCTCTACTCCTTATTTCTATAAACTTCCTAATCCTTATTGGAAGTATTCAAGCTTACTTCAACATCCAACACCGGCCTCCCTCGCCGCTACCGATCAGTGTTGAACCCGGCAACCAAAAGTACCTATTCTCGCCGTCCCCGTCTCCATCGCCACCTTTCTCTCCGCCTGGCTCGAGCCACACGTCAGCCGAGAACCTACCCCTTCTGAAGCTGCCTAGTCCTAAAGTGCCACCATCAACATTTTCCTTGGATTACAGTAGACCGCCACCACCGGACAATCTGGATTCCAGGAGCTCATGCCTCCTCTACTCCCTCAATCTCATTACGAATTTAACAAACATAGCACTGGCTGGAATCAAGATGAAAAAGTGAATGTTCTTGCATTTAGGATCAGTGGTATTTTAAAAAAAAAAAAATTGCATCGCAATGCATATATAGTGACAATTTTCAGGAAAAAAAACAATAGCATTGATCACGATGAGTGCATTCAAAGTTTTAAGTGAAATTAACCAACTTGTGTGGCTTTCATTTAGTAGTTCGATCATGCATGAATATATTGGGACACCGGCCAGGACTTTCAGAAAGCTAGAGCACAAATTCTGGAGATTTAATTACGTCCATCTTAGTAGTATATCATCGATCTACTTGCATATGCAACATTGGGCGCTGCAAACTCAGGCAACTGATCTATGTGGGAGACCATTTGTGTAGTGGAGGCATATTGTTTGGTGGCACTTCCTAATACATTAACGAAACACACATTTAGTGATAATCAACAAAGATGATTGAAGGCTCTACCAATCTTAATAACAATCAGGTAATTCATTCATGTGCATATCATGATATTTTTCACTGAGGATGACATCCTTGCCACCTATTCCAAAACTGTCTGGTTTGCTCTAAGTGATATAGCCGTTAGTGGCTCATTTTCAAATCTTCCAGTGGCTCATTTTCAAAACTTCCCTCCAGTTGAAAAAAACTCTTTAGGACAGCTATGATCGTTGACTTACTTCTCAAATAGGTTTAAATAGCTTGTCACTCAAAACGTGTTGGTTACTCAAACCCATTGACCTTTCTCCTCGGGTTTGTGGAAAAGCTTTTCAAAACTGGGTTTTCGTGTAAACCTCTGTGCATGGGCTGGTTACCTTAGTTTCTGGAAAAGAGTTTCTATCCTTCTATGGTGTAGTCTTTAATTTCTTAGAGTGTGTCACAACAAACCTTCTTATCTCGTACAAGGAAGGCTTTTGCCCACTGGTTTATTTCGATCCACACGCACTCTTCTCACTTCGTGTCTCTACTTAGAGTAGGCGGCTGTATGCACGTTTTTCTTGGTTTGTGTGTTATTTCCTTTCGGCTTGCATGTGCATCCATACCCTCCTAACCTCTTCTTTTGACCACCGCCCAAAAATAGTGTTGTTGGGTTTTGCGTGGGTTCCTGTTGTACTGGTTGTATCACCTATATAAGGACATAGGGTTTCCTTAGCTAGGGGGTTGGTTGAGTGAGTTATTCTTTAAGGCTTCTTTCTAATTTTTTCTATCTTCACTCTTTCTCTCTAAGCTTTCTCTTCTACTACATGTAAGACTTAGAGTATTTCAAAACCCAGATTTTATCAAAACTCATATGCATTGTGTATTCCATTCAGATTGGTATGAATATGCTCAACCCGAGAAGCTGCTCATGAAGAATTAGGTTGTTGATAGTTAAGTTCTTAAGATGAGACTTCTGAAATCCTTTCATTTGTAAACACTTAGACACAAATTAAAGAGAGTGTAGCTTTGTTGAACTAGTAGTGAAACTTATCAGGATAGCATACAAGTTATGTATCCCCAGAGTGCAAGAGTCTTGTAAAAGAGTGTTATTCATAGTGGAAATGTTTGTCCCTCAAGAGTTAGGGACACGCATTTTTTCTCCCTGGTTGCAGGGTTTCTGCGTTAAAGAAAAATATCATGGTGTTATTCTTTACTTATCGCTTTTACATTTATTCATTCATCTGTAAATCGGGATATGTACCTACTCTGATATCCCCAAAAACAATTTTAAGCGAAAAAGTTAAAAATAACATATTCACCCCCTCCAGGACCTTTACGTAATTTTGAGGTTTGACTAGTAGGTTTACCTGATGATCATCCTCGACCCCATTGTATGAGTCGTATCGATCTATATATTTGAACTAGGTGGTTGCCCGCCCCGTTGGGGCAGTGTTATCACAAATGTTTCATTCGATAAATATTAGTACTGAAATGCCGATAATAAATGAGATGAAAGTTCTTAGATTGTGTTATAAATCTCATAAAAATAATATGAAAAGTTCGTATTTAATACAATATGAATAAGAAACTAAATTCTCTTATTTATAATCTATAATATGAAAAGTTTGTACTAAAGAGAATATGAATAAAAAACTAAATTATCTAATCTATAATTCCATTTGAGTTCTCTACGTATACAGAGTCTCTGGTCATTGAATAAGAAAAGTTACAAAGCAGAAAACTGCATCCAAAAGAGCACTAACTGTTTGAAATCAATAGAAGCACCTACAGTTTGAAATCAGAAGAAGAACATTTAAGTAAGCTAAATGGCCAAGATCCTATACAAATGATAAAACTAAATTCACAATGAATCAAAATCCATCAAAACCAATATACAATGATCATAGTCAGTATGATCAATATAGACTTGGTAAACAACAATAAGATCATGCAAAGATTTAGTTGTGGGAAAATATAAACACTCCAAAATATACTTCTATTGAAATATAGTACTATCGAGATTGAGATTGGACCATAATGTATGGCCATTGTTTGTCTATAAACAACAATTCAATAACCAAAGGTCTTAAATTTGTAAAATACAGATCGGAGGGATATGAAGACCATATCGATAAGCAAAATCTGATAAAGAATTGTTGCTACTACTTTGACATGGTTTCTTAAAAAAACAACCATATCTTCATTGTAACAATACTGATATTCTACTACAAAAACTAAAGTTGAAAGCTAAAACTTATAACAAAAGAGTCTACCTTGGTGCATCTCTATATACTTTTTGTGCAGTTTCAATTTAGTCCGTAGCTACTTTATCGACCTTATAGTCGGGTCTATAAGACTTCCAAATTAGAGCTGGAAACGACACACATCACCATCAACATGTTTAGATCCTTAAAATCACAAAAATGTGAATCAGTTAAGCAAATCGAACTAATCCTGAAAGGCAATACCAAACGCAAGCACATGCGAATCAGTTAAGCAACAAACCAAAAAATGGGTTTAATCAGCAGGTTTTTCCTGATTAAACCATAATGTACATTGCCCTTTTGCTGCACCTCTTTCTCATATGATGCTTCTGTAGAACATAATGTGCTCCGCTCACTTTTAAAGGTTGAACATATGTATATTTTCTTCACATTGAGGAAGCATACTATTTTAATGCATACTAATTCGATTGCTTATATGTATTCAAATGCCTTTTAAACTAACATCATAGCTTCATACAATTTTTTTGTATAATTATTGGGTTCTCCAATAATTCATAATGGTATATTCAAAAGTATATCGAAACTTGGGGAAAAAAACTGAAGAAGAGAGATCTTGGTACTTGTAGGCAAAGTCCCAATCCACCATTGTCTTCCCGATCAAAATATAATAACTACAAATAGATAATTAAGCTGTTAAACTAATGATTATCTACGATGGGAGTCCGAAAAGAGCAATTTACTAATTATCTAATATACCAAATGCAGTATAAACTTCATAAAGAACCCAGATTTCTAAGGGATTCAAAATTAAACCTTGAATTTTCTTTTGTTAGATGGCTGTACTTGGCAAACCAATCCAGCTCGTGACTGGCTTTTAGTTATTTCAACAGAATAGAAATAACAACCTTGCTTGTCAACCTGTTACAAAAAAAAGAACTAATTACAATGAGTACATGAACATAAGAATCAAATCATCCACACAATGGTTTTATGCCTTTTTCGTAATTGGCTACCCCAATAGAAGAGGGTGAACAGTAACCATGCCATTAAGTGCTTCTTCTAAGACCGTAGTTAACACGGTAGTCTTAATTGCACCCCAAGTTTACTGAATGCAAAAGACTTTATCAGAAGAAATTTTTTCCAATTTCAGCTAAAAAAATTAATTCAAACTAAATAGACCAACCAAACCTCAAAAAAGAGCAACAAACATGGTATTTACAGCACACAAACTTGAAAGATCCAGCTCTAAATCGTGGGTTTTTGATTCAACATCCTAGATAACAACAAAGGAATCATGTTCATGAACAAAGACTCATGGTAAACCAAGAAGAATGCAGGGTGTGCAGAATCCAGATTAACTACAGTCATTAACATAACAAACAAATGCAAACTCCACAACTACTAACACCCAGAGTAACGAATAATCACAGATTGTTGTGTGATTCATTCTATATCATACAAAATGTACAAAAGTGTGTAGACTCCATTTGCTAATGTAATAGGACATTCCAAGGTACTGAAGCACTCGTTTCAGGTGTGACAAATATAAAAATAACTACATTCAGTTATTATGAATTGGATTGGAATATGAGCATCAAAACCCAATAGATTGTTAGGGTACTCGACAACTACTTTCCCAACTATAAGCATAGATTGTTACGAACCCTCCTTACCGATCACTCACCTTCTCATCCCCACATAGAACTTCTTGGTGGGACATTCTTTTTATGTACTTCATTTCTAGTATCCCATTTTCTCCATCCACCAAACCATCCTTTCTTTTCCTGCCGCTTAGTCTCCCCATTTCTACAGTTGCTTACATCCTCAATAGGAATTTCCCTTTGCTCATAACAACTATGACGATGTTCAATGATCCCATCACCATTCTCATGGGTTGATTCGGATGAATCCAATTTCAGTGCAACTTCAAGTTGCCTCCTCTCATCCTCTGTTAGGATATCATCAAGTTCCTCGCTTTCTGTTTCATTTTCATTGCAAAGATGAGAAAAAATCATGATCTGTCATAGCCCCAGGGACCCTCCTAGACTTGATACTCACAACCACATTATGCATATCATACACCTTAGCCTTACATGGCCCAACCATTTCTATTTTTTCCTGCCGCCTCCAAGTCATCTAAGGTAGGAGCACTGCCTGAGTCACATCAATCCCAGGCCTAAATATATTAGTTTGAGACATTGCAACTACCTCTTGCCGAACCTCTTCTTCAGTTGCTTGAGAACCAGCACCATCCAGAGCATTCATGACCTCCCTATCCTTATGTGAGATCATGCAAAGTGACCCAGGCGGCACTTTCCCATCGTCAGATCCATCACCAAGAAAAAGAACACTCTAATCAGAACGCTGAATCCTAAAGCCATCAAAACCGACCAATGTCATGTTTACTCTCAAATCCGCACCTCTCTTCCAGATCTTGTATGTGTCTGATGGAGCGATCCTCGAAATGAAAGGGATCACAGAACTCTCAAAGTGGAATGTGATTTCCATATAGAAGTCTCTCATCCTCTGCATAGTCCCACTCAAGCGAGGTAGCCTTCTGCACCATTTTGCCCAAGCCAACGGTTGGTAGTGCCTCAAGATAATCATGGAAAGTAAAATCAGAAGAAAAACAGTTGGAACATAATATTTGGAAAGACCTTCGAAAGCACCCTCCTTACCGAAAGTTGCATCTTTGATTTGATCCACTTGAGATGTCAACACAATCAAAGCAGCAAAATCTGCAAAACCATAGATAAGTGAGAGACGGGAATGTGAGTATGCCAACCCTTTTGCACGTACGATCAGATTGACAAACCTAAGACTTGATCATATCGAAGTAACCAAACATTGCTTTACCTTTACAGCATCCTTTGGGTTTAATCAGCAAAAACCTGCATCAACAAAGCGAACTAAATATAATTATACCATTTCAAATCTACAAAACTGAACTAACTAAACAAACTGATTCTATACTTGCTGACTCTCAAATAATCATATTACATGAAAGAATACACACGCAAAATGTTATCAGATACTGGAGCCATTACAATCAAGACTAACTTAACATCTACCTAGCAGTACTTCCTGCAGTTTAACCCATTACATATGTTCAATTCAAACTATTTGTGCCTATAGCGGAAGCCATAGAATCTCATTCAGGCAACCCATTGCAGTGTTACCACTGCAAACAGCTAGCGTCAACTTTTAGTCAAAGTTAAAGTGCAATAATCCCATTAAACAACAATCCCATCTACAACCAGCTGTAATATAATGCAACAATCAGTTTTTTTTTTCTATGGAAAACGTTGGAGAGGTTGAAGGAAAATGACTTTCAACCAAAACCAAACAAACTGTTCTAAATCAGATCAAGTAGGTATCCACAGTTTTTCTAACCATATACCTAGTTCAGTTTGCTACCATCTATTAATCTGACCTACATAAAGAGGTCTTATCAGTTATATTGATACTAAGTTGGTTTGAGGATAATGTGAGCTTACACTACCGAACATTTCATTCAAAAAATGTGCACCCATGTAGCAAAACATGAGATAACATATCAAAGTTCATCACTATATAAATGAAAGTTTGCACTGTTAGATTCTATATAGCTATGAACTCCTTTAACTTAATACTAACCCAAACAATTTAACCACAAACACATATCACAATTTCAGATGCAAAGTAAGATGATCGAATTAATCTGTGAGCCGCAAATAATTGTAATGAATGATTAAATCAAATCCTAAATTTAAATGAAATTATGTAGTAGCTAACATGCTTTACAGGTGCAGGAGAGATCAATTTTTGCAATGAATACATAAGCAAATAACAACTGTAGCATTCACTACCAACAAAAACTAAGGCAATACGTTTTGAAATCCACCCTATGAAAAGATTAAATGTTATGGACATATCTGTTTAGCAGCTTTGACAGAGGATCTTGAATCCCTCCCCGTTTGGTTCAGTACCGAAACACGTAGATATGCAGTAGGTTCTTATCTAGACAGAGGACGATAATGGATCACTATTTATGTAAATCTAGAGGCCACCTAGTTAACCCATTCTATTACCCCGAACTACCAGACAAACATCACATGGATGGAAACTTCACAACATAAAACGAAATTGATCGAACCCAACGATGAAATCAAACTAATAACAGAAACGAAATCAAATCAACGCAGATGAAATCGAATGAATCAGACCAACGGGATTCGTGATGCTTCGCCGATTTGAAGTTTGAACCTATTACGGAGATCAAATTGATGGATATAAGGAGAAGGAAACCTGAACGGAACAGATTCAGTGATGATTGTGGCGAGAGAATGGAACAGATTGAGATGCAACACGATGCATAAATCAAAATCGTTGAGCGGAGTAAAGAGCGTTGATTGCAATCGTTGAGCTTAGGATAAGACCATGACGGAGAGAAGAGAAAGAGAGAGTTGACTTCAGAAAACTCGCGCGCCTGACACTTCACACTGTGCTTATGAACAGTAAGACCACGGTTGTTATATAGTAAATATGAATGGAGATAATAAGTTGAAGTATGTGATGGAGCATAAATGCATAACCAATTATTCATTGAACAATTGTCAGACCAATTCCAACACACAATGATCATGTACTTCAGGAGAATGTTACAAAATGGTGCACTACATATATACACATGCATTGTAAGAGAAGTAACACTCACAATAATATATGATATGTTTGGGTGGTTCTGCACCAAAATCTTCTTTCAATGAAATTCCATTGGCACAGAGCCATCGATTACAAACCTGAGGAATTAGAGCATATAGTAGAAAAACGTCAAAAGACACCACAGACTAATCTGTAGAAGAAACTTATATGAAATTGAAAAGACAGAACCGATAGTAAACAATTTGAGGGAAATTGCAATCCATTAAGCACCATGGTCTCTCTCACCTAGGTCGAGCGTAAACCCGATTCGTAAAGCAGGTCAGCACAGCCATGATCGATGTTGACATAGAAGAAGCTATGGGATAACAGAAAAAGAAAGCAAACAGTGTTTCTGATAAAAAAATTACACAGTATATCCACGTCAAGCTGTCTACAAATCTGAAGCTCCATTTCAGATTTGATTCAAGCATCTCTGCTTCCTTCTCAAGCTTTGAAACATTTATCCCTATATCATGTAAGGCCTAAATAAGAGAAAAATATCCCAGTTTGTTAATTACTATCTAGCCGTCAACACATAACCATTTGTTTTTAGTTAAAAATAAAAATAAACCTTTTCGTGCTGAAATCGGTGCAAGGAATTATTTATCACATGTCGCTGTGAATTGGCCTCCTGCTCGGCTCAGCAAATTCAAAATTGAGTAGTAGCTGAGTCTGAAAGTACTAACTAACGGCAGTGGTTTACCCAACACCATGTCCTTGAGTGTATTCATATCCATCTGGAATAAAAAAACAAATAATCTTTCATTATAAGGAAGCAAATAGCTTTTTAGGAAGTTTCAAAGTCCAAACATTAATCGGGGCTGTTTAGAACTTATATCCATGCCGTATGACCAATCATATTGAAATCATGGGGAGTTCAGTTCCTCTATTGAAGAAGAACCAAAGCAACAACAAATACCACAGTGAATCAGATGGGAACCGACGTATCACAATAACAACCTTGGGTATTTCTGGATAACTGAATGGTTTAGAATCATCATAAAAATTAGTGGGTGTAAACTACAAAGATCAATAGTAATACACTGACCTGCTCATCAATCATTATGATACAAATACCTTGCTCATCTTTGCCACATCACCCAGCCCCACTGCTCATCTAGAAGAATTAAGATAGTTAATAATCATCGAGTAACTGTGCATGCAGAGTGCATTAATATATAACCTTGTGTGCATGTTCACTTACCTGGATATATTCACCAGATCCAATATATCGATGACTATCACCATCCCACTTTTTAACAGCTGTGAAAACCATAGTTTTTGCTGGCATATTTATACCCATTGCAAACTGCCACAGTATAGAATTATATGAAATCCAAAACTGATTAGCAAAACCCAAATCTTCACCCAACTCACTGATTTAATTCCATCGAAAACTCTTACCTTCAAAGCTTCTAGAACAGCGGAAATTCAGAGTGAGAGGCGGAGATCTCAGATTGCAAAAGAGAAGGCGCTGAGGCGCTGAGGAGCAAGGTCGACGACGCCAGAATGAAATCCAGGATGTAGGGCCTGGTCTTCTTCATCTTGAACACCTTTCTCGATTAAATAATCATGATTCTACAGCAGAAAACGGAAGGAAAAGTTGTTATCTTCATCCCCATTGTTCATTCATTCTACAAAAAACTTAAACCTTTAATAGAAAACCCCTTTAAACTTCAAACCAGCAACACTACCATACGCATCTGCCTCGTACTCTATTACTAAACACTAAAAATTTCAAGAACTAAACCATTTATAAGATATTCAGACCAAAACAACCAAAGAGTATACTTACATGGAAACAGAAAGAAGTGACTTAGCTGAACAGGATTTAACTTGATATATTGTACAATTGTAAGAAAATTTATAGAACATGAAATCCATGGAACAATGGAGCTACACAATGGCCAAATTTCATAATAGTCTATACATAGATATCAAGTGCAATGGACATCCTCATATAATGGCCAGAATTCACATCATACGATAATACCTTGTAGGGTCGGGCCCCACAGCTTCACAAAGCTCATATAGTTGATTTGCGACCATGTAACGCACACGCCAAAACTTGTCCTATATAGAAACAAAGCAAACATAACTAAGAAGCACAACACCAAAATTTGATCATATCGTTGGATGCAGAGAACTATGAGTGACTCTAGACTCCACAGTACTTTAGTATTCCAACCCTCTATGAGGCCTTTATATGACAGTGCACAGTATAACTGTAATATTGAGGACCAAGCTTCACGCAAAGAAGTCAAGGTGGCTGTAATGAACCACCATAAACATTAAGAAACCAAATTTAGATTCAAAATTCAAACATTAGCTTTACCTGAGAGAAGTTGACAATAACAGGGAGGACATGTGCAACACAATCTTGGGGCTCCAACAATTTGCCAAGAGCAGCACAACTCTCAACAGCCAATTGTCTAACAGAATCTTGATCTATAATAAAATTATATAAAATTTGAGAAGTCATATTAAAAAAAAGATTACTAATTAATAATCTTAAATGATCAATATAACATTCTCTACTATAGACAACATATTTACCATCTTGTGTAAGATCCTCAAATATAGACATGATTTTAGTCTTCAGATGAGCAGGTTCAACCGAACAGACAGATACAAATTTTGAAACCAAACACATTGAAAGCATAAAATGTAGAGGATGGGGTACCTGAAGGTTTATATGAGTTGAGAGATTGAATTGGTGACGTAGACGAAAAGCAGCGGAGTTTTGGGTCTGCAGAGAACACAAATGGGGATTAGAGGAAGAGTGACAAACTAAAACTATATCAAAGGAACATATATCAAATTCGTTTTGGTTCTGATGAATTTGTGATGAAGTATACCTAACTTTCTGATCGGTTCTTCTGAACTAAAGAAAATTGTTCGATCGGCATAGAGAGAGACTGAATAATAGATTGTCCAGATTACTCGTCAGAGACCTTGCCGCCGGCGATCTCGATCAAGAACTCGGCCTGATCTTGTCACTTGGAGAAGGTGTCCCAAATTAATGTCAACGTTTAGGATTCTGGTGGCAAACTCGACTCCAACTGTGGACTTGAACTTGTTCTTGGTGAATCTGGAAAACAAAGACGAACAATGAAATCAAATGAAACATAGACGAAATCGATCGCGAACAGATCTATTGAAAAAAAAACCCAACCAAATCTCAAACTCAGAATCGATCTAAAACTCTAACCATGATGAAATCGGCGGCGGTAGTATGAGATTGAGAGGGAGAGAGATCGGAAACTACCTTTTGATTTCTGGGTGAGGGAGCTACAACGAAACAGATGAGAGGACCAAATTGGGTCGAGCTTTAGTGTTTTGGGGAATAGATTGCTTCTCTTCGCACGGAAAATCGATGGAGTTGTCAGCCTTGGGAGGAGATTGGGTTTCTGAGATTGAGACAGTGATTAGCTTTGGCTGATTAGAGAGAGATTGGCAAGGGCAAGAGAACAGCGAGAGGTTGAGAGTCAGTGAGAGACAGGGAGACAGCGAGAGGTTGAGAGTCAGTGAGAGACAGGGAGTCAATGAGAGAGGAGGAGTGAGATGCAGATGGAGTTGACAAGGAGCATGTGAGCTGCACGTGACGTGAATAGTGAACAGTGGATTGTACAGTAAACTCAACTATGTTATATAGTAAATTGGCAAACATGCATGGTGGACCTTTTTCCCTGTGATCAATATAACTACACCAACCAGTCAGAGTTGACTAAATTACCCCTATAGTTAGCTAGCCAAATTAATACACGAAAGGAAACGTTAAACAGAAACAGAAACTCATCATGAAGACGACTAGTAGCTAATAGCTAGAAATTGCATTGACCGCCCCTCAGTAGCAACAATGGAATCAACCCTCCGCTTTCTTCTTTTTGGATCAGCAAATTATAAGTTATATATAGTTTGGTTCTTAAACTGTGTTTGACACTTTGACTGCTAGCTGTGTGATGGCTTTGAAAACAGGTTAGAGTGGTTTATAGAAAGATGCTGCAACTGCTGTGCTAAGTCAACTCCTTATCCGTTAGAAAACAGATCATCGCCATCATCATCAGGAGCAGCACTCAAAGTTTAGAGAGCTTCAAAGCTACGTACCTAGCTAGCAGCATGCTACGTACAAGAATGATTCTAATTAACATTTGATGAGCTAACTTCATAATTGACTTGCGTTATTTTCCAAGTTCCGGCCGGCCTCTTTTGTGTGATGGTGAACTCTCATGCCATTACAAAGTGAATGAGTGATATTGTAACCATTGTTCTTTGTACATTCACAATATTTGGTACATATATATCCATCTCAATAAACTTTAATTAAACTCAAGGATCGATATACATTTAATCTCGACTAATTATTATATTATTATTGAATTATGTAGCAATTAGTTTGTTAAACTCAATCCCCATAATTTGTACTAGCCTTCCTGCACGCGCATATGCGCGTGCGACTTATCGGTGGCATACTTAAAAGTGTGCAATTATATCGTCTTCACTTAATTGCCCAAGTCCATTGCTCACGACAGATACTATCGTGCACTTTCAGGCCTATCTCTATTATTCGAATACTGATCTAATTGAGATCTCTATTATTCGAACACAGATGTAATTGAGATGTGAGAAGAATTACCAATGATTGATGATTTCATTTGTAAAATAATATTAGCCTACTTCATATTAAGTCAACACTATGTAAAAAATAATCAATCACTGATAATAAATGCAGTGCAAGTGCATATGAAAATAGAACAAAAAACACACAAATAGAAACCATAAAAAAAATAGCAAAAGCTTTAACTATGTTGACGTCGATATGTCCAACGAAGTCCAACCACATTAATCATCATGTAGAAAAAGAGAGGGAGGAGTATGTCAAAAGTGAATAAGACTTGAAACGGTGACCTTACCTTAGAAATAAGACTTGTATGCAAAATGTTTTGACATATGCGAAAGCTGATGGGTTGTCGTTCTATTTATAGAAGTATACAGACTTTGTAACCATTTAGGATTGCATCAATTAATAGAGATCACCAAAGTCTATTTTGCAGAGTTTTAATTGGAATAGGATTGTTTCTCTTTTGAAAGGATTAGGACTGTTTCTAAGTTTGAAATGGAATAGGACTTGAGTCTGTTTCTGAACAGCTATTTCATATCTAAGACACATAGTATACAACTATACATAGGCAATTGAATCAATTTATATGAATATCTCATGTTTATTATTCAGTGACTCAGTGTACAATTTAGCTGTCACCATGAACAATTGAAAACTGGAAGCAATTATAATCCTCAATTACCAGTTGAATTGATTATGAACTTCATCAGAAAACCCTAAATATCTCAAATTATAAACTTGAATTGAAAAGATGAGAGATGTAGAGAAGAGAACATACGGGCAGTAGGAGTTGTAGTACTTATAAAATACATATTGTAGTATTTGATGGTGAGAAATGGAAATATTATAAGCCAATAAATGCAGTCAGTAAGCATCACAGCTCCAACATTCATCTGAATATAATAGATCAAAAGAAAGAAAGAAAACTGGAATAGCGCTTGAAAAACATAGCTGCATTTGAGTGCTATTGGAGAAGATGGCAATCCATCTCTGATCTCCGCATCATCATCCTCCTCCTCTCCGCTATTCAACACCACCTCTCATAAATTCACAATCTTATATTGATCGTTTTGGGCCCATTAACAAAAACAAAACATCAGAAAATCTCTAACACCATTTTCTTTATCATTACAAAAATTGATTTTGATCCAGAGATAAATACAACATCAAGAGTGTGTAATTATATGGTCAGTGTATCATTGCTTAAGCCACCTACAACTTCTAGATATTATCGTGCACTCACGGACCTATATCAATAATTTGAACACCGATCTAATTGAGATTCTATTATTCGAACAAACAAATTAGCCTTACCCATTAGGTCAATCATAGGAGAAGATAAAGGGGCCTGGGGTTAATTCATTATCAAGAATACAAAAGTAATTTGTGAAAGTCACTGTTAGCACGCCAGATAAGATAATGACATTTGACAATAGTAATATTTCAATAGACATAAGGACATGGAAACATTTGAAATTATGACTTCAGATATAGTAGTGCCCATGCGCTAACACATTTTGCGTACTGATTCACATCTTTTCAAGTATTTAATTAAACACTCAATCAAACACGAAAACAATTAAAACCCTTCTTTGTTGATGTAGCATTGATAAGTAGGGATTGTTCTTAACCGGGGATTGAGGGTGCATGCATAATTATGCTAGGTTTCAATGGGGGTGCAAAGTTGGTTTGTTTAATCTACGAAATTAAAAGACAAAAGATGGCAAGTAAACACACATAGAAATCCTAAGTTCTAACATGCTTCACTCATAGACAAGTAGAAACAATTAAAGAACATAAAAATCATAAACATGCTTACTAGACCAAAAATAAAATCTAAGACTAACATATACAAGTGATCGACTCATCTTTTTACCTAGCCTTTAATAACCTAACCGATTTCATGCAACCTATTTAGCATCTAAGTTTTTAGCTATGTTTTGCATGCATATTCCATAGTTAAAGTGCCAAACTTGGGAATTGCCCTACATTCAAACACTTTCATAATCTAAACCGGGAATTGCCCTACATTCAAATTAAGCATTAAGTGCCAACAAGCATGTGTAACTAAATTCAAAGAACACTAAATAAAATAAAAGAAAAACATATTAGAATTATTTAACCAAAAGACTTCTTGAAACCAATCCATAATAACTGAAAATACATATAAGGAAGAATAAAGAGAAGAGGACATGATTACACTTTTAAATCAGGGAATTGCCCTAGACTAGCCGTGTAGATACTCTTCAATGGAGAAGACGTTGACACCTTGGGATTGCCAAGCTATGCCTTCGGCTTCAATGGAGGGGACGACACCTTGGGATTGCCAAGCTATGCCTTCCTTGGAGGATGATGATGACGGTTTGTGGAGGAGGGCGGCTTCCTTGGATACTTTGAGTGTTTTGGAGAGTAAGAGGGTTCTTGGACAAGATTTTGGCTCTAAGATTAGTGATGTTGATGCCCTAGCCGAGCTTCTCTTTATATAGGAGAATGGTAGGTTGTTTCCTACCACACAAGAAGTCCACATTAATTTCGGAGAAATCTGACCACCTGTAGTAAAAAGCGATTTCCTTGAGTTATACATGTCAGATTGGCATGATTTTTGCCGCATTGGAAAGCTCTTTTCAAGGGCTATAAAATATCTTCTTTGATAACCTCAATCGGAGTTGATATGCGATTTCTACAGCTTGTCGAAGTCTACTGTCCTGTAACTTCAGATTTCCTTTCTTTTTAAGTATTAGGAATCCCAATCTCATTAAATCTTGGATTTCTTGCTCTCCAATTCTTCTTGTCCGAAAATACCATTTAATTGCACATATTTTGGGCCTCAAATTATATCCAAATCATCTTGGAATATTCTCCACAAATGTGGCCCAAGTATCCTCCATGAATTCGGCAAGAACATGTTTTCCTGGATCGCGCAGGAGAAATGTCTTCATCTTTATTTGCACCATTTTCATTTGTCACATGGTTTCCAATTCTTGATGGAATTTGAGAATACATTTTAGAAACCATTTGAAGACCATTTCTCGTACCATTTCTTCTCCGGATTTAGGAACTTTGTCCTTATCCCGCTTTTAGCTCCGAAACGCCTCCTTTATTATTTCCTCCTTTATTTCTACCTAAAAACATAAAGTAAGTTAGAAACATATTTACTAAGCATAAAACAAAGTTAAATGTAGAGAGAAAGACATTAAGAATCAAGCATAAAATGCATAGATCACGTACAAATTTTGGAAATGTAAACATCTGACCTTAAAGTTTCCAGAGCTTTTAATTTGGTTGGTTTATTCCTTTTAGGATCAATCTCATCTGAAAACAACCACACACTGTGAGAGAGGGGGAGAGACAGCTATGGAGGAGAATTTGGTCCGAGGAGTGCGTTTACAGGATTGGAGAAGGCATGTTGTATCGGTTGATGATCTTAGTACTTTAGAGTGATGTCTGGTCTGACTAACGATTCAACATTCTCCAAAGAATAATGTGACAAAACAGTCTTAGAGAGACAAAGGTCTTCGAGCTTTGGAGAATTAATAGATAAAGTGCATCGCTGAATCCCCGGCCTACCCTCACACAAACTTATGTCTAATATCTTCAGATTCAGTGCACAAATGTTAAAATGCTCCAGTCAAATTTCTCTAAGGTCTAAAGTCAAAACTTCAAGTACGGGGCAGTGAGAAAAAAGACCTTGGTACAAATCTGTATCCTCTTCCCCACAGTCAACATTAATATGTAGGGACTTAAGCCTCGGGAAGCTGCTCAATGTCAAAGGAGGATATCTAAAATCAACATTCAATCCCGATTACAATCCCGACGACATCCAAGCCCACGCCGCCTGATCGATCCGTTATGATTTAAGAAACTGCAATCCCAACTCCAAGCTCTCTTCCTCTACTTATGTTATACTCAGCCTTTCTATTGCCATCACAATCGTTGCTTTCTGTTATGATTTAAGAAACTGCCGAGGTAGAAGAAGTAGAGGGGAAGGAAGGTGGAGACGACGAAGAAGCTATGGATTAACGCTGTTTACAAAGCAGGCTTATTGTTCTCTGTTTACAAAAAGTAAGGGCACAATATGAAATTAAGTATGTTCTACCACTTAACTTCCCTAATCACCGTTTCCTTAATTCAACACGCTTTCATCCTTCTCATGTAACTCTTGATCTGGTCAGTCAGGGTAAAACGTACTGTTAGAATCTTTCCATCCATAATAGGATACCAAACATTGAATTATAAATAAATGGCTGCAGTATGCAAATAGTACGTACACTTTGCAATTTATTTCTTCTTTGCAGCTGCCATCCTCCTTAATTTCGCTGCTTGTGCAAATGGTGATGGCCTGCATTCAGTGTAAAATAACAGCAGAATGTATACCATCCATGCCTCTTATTCTCAATCTCGAAAGCTAGAATATTCTTTTATAAAATCTATTGCTGTTAGATTTTACAATAATTCAGATACAATTCAAGGAGACCAAGTGCTAAAGTTTCAAAGATGAACAAAAATGTGACAATGCTATGTATTCGATTAGAGAAACCAAGTAGTTTAATTAAAACAAAAACACTACTCGCTGTGACAATGTGCTTGCTTCTCTCAACATCTCTTTGATTTCTTTATGCAACCGAATCTCCGTAGCACTTTTCGGTCCTCCTCTCTAACAACAACAAAACCACCCATCACAATTGAGTCTTCATATACACAATCGAAGCATCAATTGCATGATCAAAGTCAACAAATTGTTGAAACCGGTTATACCTTTTTTAATTGTTCGAGCCATTTGGAGATGAACTGGAAAACGACGACAATTATAAAGACGATCGGAGCTGCGGTGGAGATTCGATGCTCTGATAGAGTTGTTGTTTCCATGCCTCCTAGATTGACCACCTGCGTCTCTCAGGTTCTCTGCAAGACCATTTATATGGCCACCGTTTACACAATTACACGGGCGCACACACACTTGTTTACTATCACTACAAGAAGTATCCAAGTGAGTGCGAGACCTGAGCAGCAAGTAAATTTTTAATAGCAATTAATATAGAGATTATGAAGTATACTCTGTTGTAAACTCCAATCCTATACAAAAGTCGAAGACAGCCTTCTGTTTTCTAGAGTCTAACCATTAACCTCGGACTGATAACAAAAGAAAATGTCTTTAAAATAGTCAATAATCTGAACTTTAATTGAAGCTATTACCCAGATTGTCTTCCAGCTAGCAAATTCAAATTTCTGCCCTACACAACCATACATCAGTTTTGACATTAAATCAATTACCATTCACAGTAAGATTTCTAAATCTGATCAAAACCACTACAACCAAAACCACAAACTGCCAAACTAAGATCATTCTGACCGCACAACATTATTTCTTAGACTACAGAAATCATACAGGTCACTAAGCATTGTAGAAAACTTAATATAAGCATTTCTATGTCCAAAACGAAAGTAGAAAGAAGTAAATACGGAAAAGGGGGAAAACGTTCAGAAATCGGGAGATGCCCTCGAGGCTTGAAAAGTAGCAAAGCATGAAACTTTTCATTCACCTACAATATGTTGTCTATAAATCTTTTTCATTTCCCTGCGACTATTTCCTCAAAACTATCAAACTATACTCTTTCCTTACTTAGCAAGCATTCATATAACCATAGACCAATTTTCAACTTCATCATTACCAACCCAAAAAGCACAGTAGTAAACCTAATCGAAGAACTCCGGCCTTGCAACACAAATATGACATCTGAATTAACACTATACAAAAAACAATCATACAATCGACCATTAAGTATTCAACATCAACCCACAAAAAAGATGCAAAAAATTTAGTGATAATGTTCTATCTTACCTCTGAAACTGTATCATCACTTCAGCAACGACCCTCGAGCTGAACCATAAAACACACATTATCGTTTTTGGGTCTCCTCCTCTTGTATGTCAACACCACAGAATTATCAATATCAAAGCTCCTACTCCTCCTCTTATACGTAAACAAATAGCAAGGATCAACATTGTTCCTCTTATATGTCAACAGAGGGAAATCAAAATCGACACCGCAACTCCTCCTCTTATATGTCAACACAGGAGAATCAAAACCATCATCCACAGAGCTCAAACACTTACACCTATCGACAACAACAATGTTGCTGATTCCTCTTCTTCTCTTGTAAGTCAACACAGAATGATCATCATCTCTCCTCCTCCTGTACTTGAGATAGTAGTAAGGCTCGATATTGGTGTTGCGAATTCGGTCCATCATCCTCGTTGTTGTGGTACAGTTACAGTCTTCTTGCGGAGGAGAATCGTCCACGTCATCGACCACCACGCCGTTCGAGCAGCTGCCTTGTCCTTCCTTCAATGCGTCGTCGTCGTCCCCATTCGAATCACACGCGCCGCCGCATACGCTCTGTTTCAGATCCTCTTCCACATCAATATCTTCATCTGATTCAATTTCGGCATCATCATCCGAAACCCAAGCTACTCTTCCATAATTCTCGTTCCGAATTCTCGGATCCGGATCATCTTCCTCCACATCGCTGACGTCATCGTCTTCGTCAGATTCGACTTCGGTATCATCATCATCCGAAACCCTAGACCTCCGCAATTGCAAATCCTCAACCTTACTATTACTATTTCTTCTACTGCAACTATTATTGTTCGTCGTTCTCACAACAACGCTTCTCCACCTAGCCAGTGACGGCAGGACCCAGCAATCGGCACAGACGGACTCCTCTTCGGCCACCGCGGTGGTGTGGCGGTGCTCGGAATCGCAAACCTTGTGGACCCTACGGTTGCATCGGAGACATCGGAAGCAGTCATCGTAGAATTTTGAAGACGACGACGTGTCGTTGAAGCAGTAGGAGCAGAGGGCGGTGGACTCGACGCGCGAGTGGCATTTGGTGCAGAGGAGGACGATGCGCCACTCGCTGTAGAGAATCTGGAGCGTGTTGGATTGGTTCTTGGGTTACGTGAGGTCGACTCTGACGTGGCAGCTGTGGCACTCGGTGAGGTTGGGAAGGTCTCGAGTCTTCTTCTTCGTCGTCGTCGCTCGCGTCATCGGAAAACGAAGAAGAAGAAGAAGAAGAAGAAGAAGAAGAAGAAGAAGAAGAAGAAGAAGAAGAAGAAGAAGAAGAAGAAGAAGAAGAAGAAGAAGAAGAAGAAGAAGAAGAAGAAGAAGAAGAGAAGCCCTCGATTTGTTTTTCATCGAAGGCATTTTATGTTTAGCCGTCTCTGATCAACTGCTCTCTATTTACTCTTCTATCCATGTTTCGTTAAATTATCTAGTTGTGGAGTTAGAGAAATAAAAGGGTACTTGTAGGCATTCTGAAAGTTCTACCTTAGTAACTTCCATAAGGGCCTTTGTTTTAATTAATAGATATTATATTGATTTATGACATGACGACCGGTCTTGAATGTGTAATTAGTACAATTGATGCAACAAAAAATTACATATCACCTAATATACAATTTTTAGAAATTTCTAACCAGGTGATTTTTTATTTTCTTTTGAAAGAAAGTGAGAATCTTTTGTGACGAAAAAAGAAAGAAAGTGAAAGTCTTTTTTGAACTTAAGTAACAAAAATAACGTCCAAGTAACACGTGTCCTTCTTCTTCTTCCTTTTCTTCTTCGATGAAGACATGAAGACATACATGTCCTAATTCTTCTTACAAAATCCGAAAGGAAATCAAAATTAGAGAAAATTAGAAGAAAAAGACATCCCAAAATCCCGTCGTTCGATCCCTTCAAAGTCCACCTTATATTTCCAGTTCAACCATAGAATTTAATTTATCAAATTACCCAAATTTGAAATGCTGGCATTGCTACACACCCATGCCGATCTTCAGGTAAATTCAATTGCAGCTCAATCTTGTTCCTCCTCTATTGTTTTGATTCTATATGGCATTTCTGGGTTCGATTCTGCTCGGTTAGTTTTTCAATTACGTTCTTGATAATAAAGGAAGCTCCTTTCTTACTTTTTTATGAACTTTAAGAGGAAGTATGTAATTGGAGAAAGCTGAATCTGAAGTTGATGACATGAACATAAAGTTTGGAAATTTATCAAAATTTTGAGTATTTCTGATTGCCAAATTGAGAATGATGAGAATGATATTTGGTTTACTTTATTTTCAATGGAAAGAAGTTGAGCTAGAGAAGGAGTTGGTACTAGAGACTTAGAATCATTTTTATTAGGTCGGATGTTAGCTTATTGTTAAGTCTGTACTAGAATGTGACTTCGAATTTTCCTAATCAATGCACATTTTGCTCTATTTTGTAGGTTTCTTAGCATCTATCAAAATGGTTTGTAAGAGCTACAGCTCCGGCAATGAGTTTGAGCATTCCTGGCCAATAAAAGTCACGACGTCTTAATAACCATCTCATCTTAGGACCGGCCTGGTGTGCCCCTGCTATCCCAAGATGAACTTCCCTCATTAACCGTTTAGCTTCACGTCCAAAGACACACCGTAGAAGTATGCCCTCTTCTCCTCTTCTATATAACTCATCGTCCTTGAGCACATAGTTAGGAGCTAAAAAACGAATCCGCTTTTCTATCGGATCAGTAGGATTCTGGAGGTAGGAAATAATGTCCCGTCTCCAATCCACATCGATGTGATCAAGTATAGCAACATACCATTCATTTTTATCTTCTTGGCGAGCAACGAAAGATGGAAGGGTCCTACGTTCGACCTTTAATATTCGTTCACGTACTCCATCTTGCAAGCTTACCCATGTTGCTAGTTGAGCCAACTCATTGGCTACATAATTCTTCTTGCGAGGAACATGGCTCAACTCCACTTCAGTAAACAACTTGAGCAACTCACAGGCTCTCTTAGCATATGGCTCTAATATTGGTCATGCTCTGTACTTAGTTTCAAGCTGTCTGATCACCAATTGGGAATCTCCAAACACATGCACCTCCCTGATGTTCATATCCAAAAGAAGTTCTAATCCAATGATCAAAGCTTTATACTTTGCTTGATTGTTTGTGCATCTGAAGTCCAACCTGAAAGAATAAGAAAAATTTTGGCCGCGTGGAGAAACTAAAGCAACTCCAGCTCCAGCCATAGTACTCATACTTGACCCATCAAAGTATAAACACCAAGGGGCCAAATCAATACGAGCAAGGGGACATCCTCAATTGGATGATGGGCCAGAAAGTCGGCCACCGCCTAGCCTTTAACCGCCTTCTGAGGAACATACTGTAAAGAAAATTCTGACAAAGCTAAAATCCACTTCACAATCCGCCCCCGGAGAATGGGTCTGGACAACATGTACTTTACCAGGTCTGTTTGAGCAATGACACACGTGGTGAAGGAAAGCATATAATGCCTCAGTTTGCAACCTGAAAAATATAAAGCCAAGCACAATCTTTCCATTGGAGAGTATCTCGTTTCACACTCGTTCAAGATACGTTTGAGATAAAAAAAAATAGCACGTTCAGTTCCTGATGTGTCGTCTTGAGCTAATAAACTTCCAATAGAAAGGTCCGTAGCTGATATATATAGCTTAAGGGGAATCCCTGGCCTTGGAGGAACCAAGACAGGAGGGTTCGTAAGATATGCTTTGATGGTCTCGAATGCTTCATTATGAATAGATTCCCATACAAAGTCTTTCTGATTTTGAAGCTTGAGCAAAATTGAGAATGGTTATGTTTTCCCAACAGCACTGGCAATAAATGGTCGTAAGAAATTGATCTTTCCTAGTAGACGTTGTAACTCCTTCTTACTCTTTGGTGGGGTTGCACTAAGAACCGCTTGTTTCTTGTCATCCGGTATCTCAATCCCACGCTGATGAACCAAAAATCCCAGGAAGTCTCCTGCTTGTACTCCAAACACGCACTTAGCCGGGTTCATCTTCAAATGATGTTGCCTCATTCTGAGAAACACTTGTTGCAAGTCTTCAATATGATCACGCCTGCATTTCGTTTTAACTACCACATCATCTATATAAACCTCCATAGTTTTACCAATAAGGTCATGGAAGATCAAGGTCATTGCACGTTGGTAGGTTGCCCCTGCATTTTTTAGTCCAAATGGCATGTCCACGTACTCAAAAACCCCTGCAAATCCTGGGCACCGAAACGCAGTTTTGTGTCTATTTGATTCTACCACTAGAATTTGATGGTAGCCAGCAGTTCCATCCATGAATGTTAACATATCATGGCGAGCCACCGATTCCAACAACAAATTCGCTACTGGCATTGGGTTTGCATCCTTTGGAGTTGCATTGTTCAAGTCCCTGTAGTCAACACACACTCGCATTTTTCCATTCTTTTTCCTGACTGGGACAACGTTGGATAGCCACTCATTATATTTGGCTACTCGTATGATCCCTGACTTGAGCATTTTCTCGACCTCTTCCTTGACCAAAATTGTTGTTTTTGTATTCATTCGACGCATCTCCTGTTTTACAGGCTTCTTTCCCTCTATGATGGGTAAGCTATAACAAACCAAGTCTAGTGACAGACTGGGCATGTCGTCGTACTTTTCTGCAAAACAATCAGCGTACTCCTGTAGCAACTCAATGAGTTTCAGTCGCTTTTCAGGTTCTAGGAAGGTACTAATGGCCACAGAGATTGGCTCTTCAGCTGTCCCAAGATTAATCTTTTCAATTGGATCCTTGACTTTAGGAGGTAAATCATCCAGAACTGCTAGAGCTAATTCAATCTCTTCCTCCTTCTCGAAGTCGTGCAAAACATCTTCATCCACAAATTCGAATGCTGCAACCATTAGAACCTTCTCAAAGGCTTGACTCTCCAACAAAAATTTGTGTAAGCGGTCGTGTAGAGAGTAGCAAGCCTCGGTCTCTGTATGTGACAGAGACCCCATCATTGAGAACGTTTGGATGGTAGCTCGATGGTGTAGGGTCTGTTGTTGTCATGATTAATTTGAATCATACCCCATTGAGCTAGTTCAAAGGCCGTAACACCAACTGGGCGGCATTTGCTATCGACATCACATACCTCCAAAGGCCTAAGGTTACTGTGGTAAAAACTGGCCTATAAGGAATTAGCAGTAACGGAATATGACCGAGGATCAGCATTAATAATTGTTGTTTCACCAGACTCCATATCCCAGAGTAACATCTGCTGATGGAGGGACGAAGGTACACAAAAACTCCTGTGGATCTAGTCACGCCCTAAAATTGCACTGTATGAGCCTATGCATTCAGCTACAAAGAACGTGTATGTGCTGGTGACTGGACCGATGTGTACTTTCAAAAAGACAATGCCCAACGTCTCTGAAATACTACCCTGAAAATTTCGAACGTGTAGTGAGGTCTCTTGGATAGCAGACTTGGGAACGCCTAATAAGGCCATTTCTTTGACTATGATGATGTTGATCGCTGCCCCTGAGTCCACTAGAAGTTTGTTCAATTGGATTTCTTGGACTTTCCCTGTGACATACAACGGCCGCATATGCATGACCATGTCAACAGTAGGCTTGGTGAACATCATTTGTTCCTATGATGATGATGAATCAAATTCTGGTGCCTTGGTAGGTGTTGTTTGATCTGTCTGCATTGAATCGCTCTTTGGCACTACCAAGTTGTTGATACTTCCGCTCGTGATTGATTCCTCAGTTGTTGATGGTGAAGGTACAACATATTTAGATGACAAAACATACACCATATTAACGGTAGTATCTCCTTCCACCATGTGTTCTTCAGTTTCTTCATCCTCCTCTTCACCGTAATCCAACAATTGCTCATCATCTTCACAATTGTCGTCCTCAGCCAGTTTCTCCTCGGAGTCCAAAACTGGTGTAACTTCGAGAGAAGCAACCTGTTGCAATTGATCCTCGGGTGTAGGATCTATGGTTGCTGGCATGAGAAGTGATTTTTCTCGATCTTCTGGACGGGAAACGGGTTGTCTAACCTCCTTTTGTTTTTTTACAACTAGAGATCTCGGTCGCCATTGCCAAACCGTGGTCTCGCTCGCAGCGCTTTGCTTCTGAATTTGTTTCCCTGTCTTCGAAGGTGTTGTAGGCTCTATCGCTTCATCATCAATAAAAGTGAGACGTCTTCTCACTAGCTTTTGTTGTTGTATGGTTCCACGATGATCCTCAGGTATAGGCTTGCGAGCCTCTAACTCTGGGTTACGGTCAAATACACTTGGTCGTTGTGTTCTCACTTTTGGCTCGCGAGACTTCTTCCTAAAAACCACTAAGGGATTAGCTGCAAGGGCATTCATCCGCCTTTGTAGCACCTCTGGAGAACACACCAGTTCTTCTTCTTTGAGCAGGCCTGCTTCATAAGCCTCTAGCGCTCTCTTGGCTTCTCCAAAGCGTCTTTGAAGATTTTTTCTTCTACTTGGAGTTACCTCGATGGTTTTCCCCTTCTCCTTGATGTACCATACGTTCTCATTTGTGATATTTCTTGAAGCTGGAGGAACATATGGCCTGGCGAGCATGTCAACTACTTCTGATTCAGATCTCTCTGTTTTACTGACCTTCTCTACTGCTCGCGAGCGCTTTGGAGCTGGGGAATCCCTTTGTCTTGCTCGTTGGGGTTGAGGATTAGTGTTTGAATATAATTTTGGGAAAACTTTAGCTGCTTCAGCTAATTCTTCGTAAGAAATCTTCAACCCGCTCTTGAGTTTACAATGAGCACAAAGGGCTACTGGCGACTCTGTCTTTGGGTCCACTTTCTCTTTTCCCTTGTCTAGTTTTGTCTTTTGACTGCCTTGTGGACTCTCGCCAGTAGTTTGATAGTTGTTGGTCTGTTTCCGTTTATTGGACTTTTCTCACGTAAGCTCAAACATCCCAACGACTATATACGTGTCGGTCACCATGCTTGGCGAGGGCTCCTGATCTATCATTACTTCTCCTTCGTCAATCCACTACCGTATCCTATATTTCAAGTCTCGACAAGCATTTGTGGAATGATGACCCCATCTGTGATGGTATCGACAATATGGCAGACCCCTGACATCATCTGGATGTGGGTCTGGCGCTCCCCAATTGCAGGGAACCGTAGCTATCCCTGCTTGGACTAGCTCTTCGAATATTTCCTCCCGCATAGACGCATCGTACGTAATTTTAACTCGTTTAGGTTTTACAAACGCAATGTTTCGCCTAGACCCCCATCTTGATCTCTTCCTCTTAGGAGTTGGTTCAGCTTCATTGCTCGTGGGAAAAACGTCGACGGTAGGAAATGTCGTCTCGAGAGGAGGTGATGTCCTTTGAGGATGTAGTGGGTGCCAATCTACCTCTCCCATGTCGTTGATTTCAATCATCCCTCAATTGATCCCTTGGATTTTGTCTTTCAAGGCTGAACACATTGCTGTTTGATGACCAAAGTGATTGTGAAATCTGCAAAAATGTTGGGCTGGACCCTCATACCGTAGATGTCTTAGTCTAAACACTGGGTAATAGAAGATCAAACCCATGTCCCTTAGCCTATCAAGGATCTCCTATATCTTGTCATTTTTAAATGAATAGGCCCCAAAGACGGAGTAATTCCAGTCATCCACAACTCCTATGCGACTATTGGGTGATGACCACTCAACATCAATCATATTAATTTGAGGCGGTGGGAAGGGCTTAGAATCCACCAGTGCTGCTGTCTTGGACGTCCCTTCAAGCTCCAATCTTCCCTTATTGATCCACTTCTGGATCTGGTCTTTGAGCTTGATGCAATCCTTCGTAAGGTGGTTCCACGCTCCATGGAACTTGCAATATTTTTTACCCGTTAACTGATCAGCAGTAGGAAAAAGGGCACCAAAGTCCATCTTGACAGCACGCAAACTGTATAGCTCGTCCAAGATCTCATGAGCCAAATTGGCATCATACGTGTATATCTCAAACTCTGGCTTAGTAAAAGCCACTGTTGAAAGTTTGATTGGACCCTTACTCTTCTGAAGCTTGCAGGGCTTTAAAATTTTATTCGTTGATAGATCCACAGCTCCCACATGCTCATCATCGGAGTCCAATTCTTGGTCGTCTATTTCTTCTATGTAAGCCACCGTTTTTGGCTTTGGTCTATCGTAAGACCTAACAGCGTACGTTTCCTTAAACGCATTGCGTCTATTATCCCTTTCTTGCATGGTGCTGTAAGCTCTAGTTAGAGCCGTAATAAGCTCATTTAGGGAAAAGTACTTGTTGTTGAGAAAAAGTTGGTGGTAAGTGTCTTCCAAGCCATTCTTGGCCATGTCTACCACCTCCTCTTTACCCAGTGGAGTCTTACATAGATTATACTCTGACTTGAAACGGTGCAGGAAAGTGACCGGACTCTCCATCGCTAACTGACTTAGAGAAGCCAATTTCCCAACACTGGTTTCGGGCCTTGTCGTTCCAAAGTGATCTATGAATAAAGACTCCATATCCTTCCACTCATTAACCGAGCCATTTTCTAATCCCATATACCATACGAGGGTCGATCCTGACAAAGACGATTCAAAGACTCTTAACTTGAGTCCCTCGTTATTGGCAAACTACCCCAATTGCAGCGTAAAATAAGCTAAGTGTGTTGCCGCGTTAGAATCATCGTCGCCAGAGAAAGTCTGGAAGGTCTGTTGCCGGTAAAATTTTGGTCATTGCCAGGCATCAGGATCGTCCTTCTGCACAGGAGGAAACAGTGTATCATATGAATCATACATCTTGGCCAGATGTATGTCGCAGTCGTTCATGAACCTGTTTAGCCGTTGCTCCCAAGCAGGAGGGAAATACTCTGCTTGTATAGTCTTTCTTGCAAGGTCAGACACGGATTTAGTTAGAGACGTTGCGTCCCTATCTGTCCTTTGAGACAGTGTCGCCGCATACCGGCGGTATTCATCGAAACTTGTTCCCAAGTGTTGCATGATGTATTTCCGTAATTTCTCCTGGCCCTCCACGAGACTTGTTACCAGAGCTCCCACAGCCTCTCTCTCCTCACGATCTCTGTCGAAATCTTCCCGTATTGACTGAATTCCAGCTAATGTCGAGTCTATTAAACTGCTTTGGGTGTTGAGGAGATTCACTTGTTGCTCGATCCTTTCATCGAGAGCTACGTAGTAACTAGTCTGGTAACTATCGCACCTAGTTGAGTAAGCTAGGTATTCTGGGAACGTGAGTTCCGCTATCTCTGCTTCACTCAAGGATTTGAACGTCATGTTGTCAAAGTCTTCAGCAAAGATAATGTCAACCGTTTGATTACTTAGTGAACAACACCTAGTAGATGTATGCTCATGATAAGCCGGTTGTGGGTGTTTGCGACACTGAGGAAAACTCCTTCGGCAGGGGTCTCCAATTGTCGCTTAGAGACGCACAAATATATCCCACTGGGCGTGCCAAATTGTTTTTTGACACAATAGTGGTATCTTGTTCAGAGACACGAAAATTCAGTGTGTCCCAGTGGGCGTGCCAAAATGTTCGACGCAAAAATATCTCCCGCGGAGAGATCCTTCCGCGAAGCAGTCTCTTTTATAGATTCGGATATTTTTAACCGCAGGTGTCGGTTTATCCTGTGAGTGCTTCATATGCTGGCATGCCACCGTTCTTCAACGGAATATAGAATGTAAAGCCGCCTGACTTCTTGATAAGCGATTTAGACAGGGAGAGCACCAACCCTGCCTGAATAGGTCATTTCCGCCTAGTAACCTAGGACTTCTGATATGTGTCTCTTGTAGAGCCTTCGAAATCGATACCTCACACTCCTTTATCAGTGCAAAGCAGAGCAATCTCTATGACGATGTGTTGAGAACACTTGCTTCGTTTAGAAATCCAAACTCTCACTCGATAGGTGACAAGCCATTCAGTTCTTCCAGTTGCATAAACTCCCTTTGGATCTCCAAACTCTCACTCGATAGGTGACAAGCCCTTCAATCTTCCAGTCGCTCAGGTTTTATGCTTCCTTCGGATCGCAATACTCTCACTCGATAGGTGACAAGCACTTTTGATCGGCTGGTTGCAAAGAAGATAGAATCTCGAAAACGAGATATCTGTCTAGGTGTACTTGCGTATAGCAAATTTTGTATATGATCAGGGACCTCTTCCACAGAGCTCTTGCTGTCCTTATATAGTGCTCAGTAGTCGTATTCCAATTACTTTGAACTTCCTCTGTTCTTGCTCTTATAATCTCAATATAACTCTAACACCAGCATAAGGGGTCTCTATTTATAGAACTCTAATGCTATCTTGACTCTTACTGATAAGGAATCCTATCCAAAACAGAAAAGACATGATAGACATCCAAGCCGCATGGATTCAGCTATTCATGAATCATAGTTCTAGTCGAACTCTATTTCTAACCTCCTGGCGGGGAACCTTCTGGCAAAACCCTCGTCATGCACGATATAAAATATGGGCCGCTCGCCAAGACTTCAGCGCCTATCTTGGGCCGCTCGCCAAGACTTCAGCCCCTATCTTGGGCCGCTCGCCAAGACTTCAGTCATTTAAGCTCAATATGAAATATTTATTTCAGGCTCAAACACCTAGTGTTTGATATTTGTTTTTTTTGTTATGCCAGTATGAATTGAATGGGAGAGTAGCTGATTCAATACTTGTAAATACCATACTGATGCTGGTTTACGTCACAAAGTTCTTTTGGTGGGAGGCTGGATATTGCACATGATCGAGGTTCACATATGCTCTACTTGTCACTTTTTCTCCTATTGTTTGGTTGGAACACCTGTTGGATGTTAGCATGTCCCACTTTAAGAGTAAATCAAGATTCAAATGAGATTTTATGGGGATATATGTATTAGTTTATGGATATGTATATATATAAGAAGACGCAAACTTGTTCAAAATTCCTTTTTGCTATGTAGCGGATACCTTAGTGTTAATTGGATAAGTCACTGTTACCACTAGCTAGAATAACTTTGTATTAGATCCATAGATAAGTCACTTTTAAATTCAAAAGGCTCATCACGTACTCTTTTTTTACTTGTGCATGCATGCATAATGCATTCAAAGCATTATTGTTTATATATGAAAATTGTACTCGAAAAAGAAAAAAAAGACAAACTATGAATATGCATGCATGGTATGTAGTAACTATATATATGTATGAGTCAAGCGAGGAAGCAGCTGACTGGGCTAGTGACTACGTACATTGGTATGTATGAATACGTGTATATATATATATACACACACATATATGTATATTATACGACTAATGTGAGTCACACTATGAATTGAGAGATCGAGTTTGTTTAATTTTAGTGCAAGCGGCAAATCTTCCACAGATGAATGTTTTGAAAAACCAAAACTGCGCGCATAATATATAGGACATAATTGATATTGAAGAAGCAACAAAAAGCACCCTACTTTGCACAACCACTAGCTCTCCCCGGTCCGTACTGCTCTTGCTTCATTGTTTGCTCTCTTGGCTCCCATAGGAACGCATCGGTAAGAGCAGATTTGGAAAAAAAAACACGAAAAGATGCAAAGCCTGCAAAATTGTGTCATGTCATTGTTTATTTTGTGCCATGTAATTTACTCATGATGAAGACCTTTGTATCAAAAGGTAGATTACATATCTGGGTTCATAGCTCCAGTACTAGATTTTAAGTCCTAAAAAGGGAATGGTCTCAGAGACAGAAATCACGATAGCCAAGAATTCAAAGCACCGACCATGAACATAGTGCCTGAGATTCTCAGGTTATCTATGCTGCTCCATGTATGGTGAAACTTTGCATCAAAAGGTAGATTATGTATTTAGGGTTCATATTTCGGCAGTGCATTGGACTCCTAGATTTTAAGCCCTAAAAGGAAAGGGTCTCTAGACAGCCCCACACTATGAATTGAGAGATCGAGTTTGTTTAATTTTAGTGCAAGCGGCAATCTTCCACAGATGAATGTTTTGAAAAACCAAAACCGCGCGCATAATATATAGGACATAATTGATATTGAAGAAGCAACAAAAAGCACCCTACTTTGCACAACCACTAGCTCTCCCCAGTCCGTACTGCTCTTGCTTGATTGTTTGCTCTCTTGGCTCCCATAGGAACGCATCGTAAGAGCAGACTTGGAAAAAAAACACGAAAAGATGCAAAGCCTGCAAAATTGTGTCATGTCAATGTTTATTTTGTGCCATGTAATTTACTCATGATGAAGACCTTTGTATCAAAAGGTAGATTACATATCTGTATCAAAAGACAGAAATCACGATAGCCAAGAATTCAAAGCACCGACCATGAACATAGTGCCTGAGATTCTCATGTTATCTATGCTGCTCCATGCATGGTGAAACTTTGCATCAAAAGGTAGATTATGTATTTAGGGTTCATATTTCGGCAGTGCATTGGAGTCCTAGATTTTAAGCCCTAAAAGGAAAGCTCTCTAGACAGCCCCACACTATGAATTGAGAGATCGAGACAGCCCCACACTAAAAGGAAAGGTGATTTATCGGAATTTCAATACACTGTATATGGATCATAACATCTAAAATATGTATACAAGTAGCCAGGAGGGATCTTACCTTATTAGCCTTCAAGAGTTCAGAAAGTCCCACTACTATTGCTCCATGTATCGAGACAGCCTCATGTTATCTATGCTGCTCCATGTATGGTGAAACTTTGCATCAAAAGGTAGATTATGTATTTAGGGTTCATATTTCGGCAGTGCATTGGACTCCCAGATTTTAAGCCCTAAAAGGAAAGCTCTCTAGACAGCCCCACGCTATGAATATATTGAGAGATCGAGACAGCCCCACACTAAAAGGAAAGGTGCTTTATGTATGGTGAAACTTTGCATCAAAAGGTAGATTATGTATTTAGGGTTCATATTTCGGCAGTGCATTGGACTCCCAGATTTTAAGCCCTAAAAGGAAAGCTCTCTAGACAGCCCCACGCTATGAATATATTGAGAGATCGAGACAGCCCCACACTAAAAGGAAAGGTGCTTTATCGGAATTTCAATACACTGTATACGGATCATAACATCTCAAATATGTATACAAGTAGCCAGGAGGGATCTTACCTTAATTAGCCTTCAAGAGTTCAGAAAGTCCCACTACTATTGCTTGAATTAGCATGTCTGTGTATCATTTGCTGCAAAAATTTCTTGTTTCTCTCTAATATTTCTCTTCTCCCTTCTATCTATTATCTCTCTTCGCATGTCATGCTATATATACTTGTACGTGCCCTCCATTGTTTTTCATCAACACACATCATGTTGACTTCCAAAACCAATTGCAAAGTCCTTTCATTTCTCCTCTCAGCCTTCCTCATCCACCTCGCCGCCTCCCAAACCCCCTCAATGGGGAATGAGCTCCCTCCCCCTCCCCCCACCGTTGATACCCCTCCCTCCACCATTTACGTAGACGCTCATCTCTTCTTCCCTTCCCCCAGCATTGACACCCCTCCCTTCTTCCCTTCCCCAGCATTGACACCTCTCCCCCCACCATTTACCGTCCACCCTGTTCTTGCACCTCAGCTTCCCCTCCCCCCCCCCCTACTGACCGTTGTGAAAAGGCCAGAGGTAGATTGCCGCTCGCGTGAGGAGAAACTTGTATCTAAGATCCTAAACATAATTTCTATCGTCATTGCCTATGCTTTCATCATTTCGGTGGTGGATGTCTTGTTGTCATATTACTTCCTCAACCAGAAAAAACTTGTCAAATCACTAACTTGGGATCCTGTTTTTTCTGGTTGAGGAAGTAATATGAGAACAAGATATCCACCACCGAAATGATGAAAACATAGGCAATGGCGATAGAAATTCTGTTTAGGATCTTAGATAAAAGGTTCTCCTCACGCGCGTGGCAATCTACCTCTGGCCTTTTCACAATGGTCACTCGGGGTGGGGGGGGGGGGGGGAGCTGAGGTGTATATATATGGTGTTTGGGGACTAAAAAGATAGAAGGGAGAAGAGAAATATTAGAGAGAAACAAGAAAATGGCTATTAATTTTTGCCTCGAATCTTCGCTCTCGATCCGCGCGACCGAAAATGCCGGCGGTGTACGGTGCCCAATTGACCACATTCGAGGACTCCGAGAAGGAGAGCGAGTTTGGATATGTCCGCAAGGTACGTGACGTCACTGCCTTACTCGAAATCAATGGATCAGATTCGTCGTTTTGGTTGAATTCGTTTTTTGTTTTTGATCTGTGTTGGTCGGTGATAAATTGTGTGAGTGATTGGATCAGTGGTGTGTTAATGCCAATTCTGTGACGATTTCGTTTGGGTTGAAAAGATTTGGTTTCTGTTTGATCGATCCAAAGTAGTGACATTTCTGTGTTCGTTTCATCATTTGTGATCAGTATGGTACTTGCTATATGATTTGAACGAAATTGTTAACTGGACTAGCATACCTTATATCAAAAGTTAACTTCGAGCTGCGAAAGTATGAGTGTGTTTAGTTGCATCCTACTGTGTATTCGTTTCAAGTGGCTCGTCTGTTTTTCTCTTTAGTTTGTTTGTTGATCTGATGTGCATAATTTATTTGTGGTGGATGTGAAACGAAATGTTAATGCCTGTGAAATCTGGTAGAAAATCATAGTTAGTTTTTCTATTCTATTGGGGTGTTTTGTGAACTACTAATCGGACACGGTAAATTTGTAAAAACAGGTCTCAGGACCAGTCGTGGTTGCAGATGGCATGGCTGGGGCTGCCATCTACGAGCTGGTTCGTGTTGGACATGATAATTTGATTGGTGAAATTATTCGGCTGGAAGGGGATTCTGCCACTATCCAAGGTTAATTGCTCCTTCAGAAATTATGCTTTCTCGTTTTGTATGCATATATTGATTTGGCTAAAATCATTTCAATGAAAGAACTAAGGTTGCTAATATTTTATTCTTATTACAGTTTATGAGGAAACGGCTGGGCTGATGGTGAATGATCTTGTTCTACGTACGCGCAAGGTTTGTTTACCATGTTGGTCTCCTTTTCGCTTGTTTTGTTTTTACTTTGCTGTCAGCCAATAGCTAATGCTTTTTATATTTATCTTTCGGCCTTAATCAGTGGAGCCGGAACCTGGAATATTGGGTAATATTTTTGATGGAATCCAGGTTTGTTCTATCATTACATTGGAGCTACTTTTTCCCATACTGTTTTCACTTTGGAAGTAATCTTTCTATTTTTCCTCTCTAGCTATCCCACATGTATAAGACCTCAGCAACTCTTGAGTAACCTTAGTTCTAGAATATGTTTTTGTGCTCTACTGCCTCTCTATAAATCTGTCTTTGATTGTTGCAGAGGCCTTTGAAAACTACTGCAAAAAAGATCTGGTGATGTCTATATTCCACGTGGTGTCTGTCCAAGCTCTTGACAAGGATATACTTTGGGAGTTTCTGCCTAAAAAAATAGGTATGTAGTGCAAATCTCTGTGGCTGCATAGAGTTCATAATTAATTATGTATATAGTTTGCTCGGTTCTGAAATTATGCTCTGATGGTAGGTGAAGGTGATCATATAACTGGTGGAGACTTGTATGCTGTAAGTTTCAAGACATGTACTATGTGCTTATGAAGTACTTTCAGAGTAGATTGTAGTAATATATGCTTCTTAACGAGTTTCGCTCGAGGTTTTTTCTTTTGTCGCAGACCATCTTTGAAAATAGTCTAATGGAGCACCGTTGTGCACTTCCTCCTGATGCTATGGGAAAAGTTACTTACGTTGCACCAGCTGGTCAATATTCATTGAAGGTTTGCTAATCACTTATATTTTCCTTTTGTCCCTGTTAGGACCATCAACGTCAATCCGAAATCCTATTCTTTGAGTAGGTTTAAGTTTGTTTTCATCATGCCTTTAATAGCTGTATTTTAAAGTATGGTCTGATTGCTACTAGTCAGTTGAACTCATTTGGATGAACATGGTATAGATAGGATACTTTGATACAAATTCTTGTTGGACACATAATTTTCTTTGATACGGGCTCTTCTGGGCTACAACACATCCGTCTTGATAACTCGTAAAAAAATTTACTTTTGTTAATCATACAACAGCATATTACCTGTTGCTTCCTTCACTATGCTTATTCTTCAGATGCTAATTATCCAAAGAATTTAATCCTACAGTACGGCCACCATAAAAACCATTTTTCTTTATTTGTCCATTGACTTTGTTGTATTCATTTTCAGGATACCGTATTGGAGTTTGAGTTTCAAGGTGTTAAAAAGAAATTTACTATGCTTCAGGTTCTAATTCCTTTTCGCTTTCTGGCCTGTTCTTTAAAAGTGTTCTTGCTACGGTCGTTTATCACAAACTATATTTTAATTTGTTGTATATCTGCAGTCTTGGCCTGTACATACACCAAGGCCTGTCACCTCAACGCTTGCTGCTGATACCCCTCTTCTTACTGGGCAGGTAGATTACTTTCTCTGTTTTTCTTATTCCTGAGATTGAATATTTATTCTTTTGACTCTCATATACTTTGGTTTGTTGTTTTTAACTACTCTATTTTATGGCAGCGTGTTCTTGATGCTCTTTCCCCCTCTGTTCTTGGTGGCACCTGTGCCATCCTGGAGCTTTTGGCTGTGGAAAAACAGTTATTAGTCAAGCTCTTTCAAAGGTAAATATACTTGACTTTTCAGGGACTTTGGTCATATAGACGGCGGAAGTTGTTTCGTTGCATACTTATGGCTGTTGTTTCATCAAATCATATTTTCTTTGATTCAGGTTCTTATGGATTTCCCTTAACTGACAATGACATTGCCTGATGGCCATGAAGAATCTGTCATGAAACGAACAACGCTTGTTGCCAACACTTCTAACAAGCCTGTGGCTGCTCGTGAAGCTTCCATCTAACTGGTAAGTCGTTAAGCTTCAATATTCCATTAAACTTTCACGAATCTAATAAAAAATCTAGTTGAGGTGATGGTGTTGTATTTGTATTGAATTATTGAAACCATTCCATATGACCACCCCTGTTAAATTGCTCGATCAACTATCCTCGACTAGAAGTATTTTTTCGATAGACATCTTGGTTTTTATTTTTCATAATTGGTGCTTGATTAAATGCTGTTCAAATATTATCTTGTAAATGTTACTTGTCTTCTGCTGAGTGTTTTGAGTTATTTTATCATGTTTCATCTTATTTCCAACAATCATGTAATATTTCAGGAATCACTATTGCCGAGTACTTCAGAGATATGGGATACAACGTGAGTATGATGGCTGATTCAACATCTCGATGGGCAGAAGCATTGCATGAGATATCTGGGCGACTGGTAATTCTTTCTCCTATTTTTAACTTAAACTATTGATGGGCTGTTCTTACTATTCATTTCCTTGACATGCTTTAGAGTTAGTCCATCACACCCCTCTTAACGACATATGTGTTGCGTTTATATACAGGCAGAAATGCCTGCAGATAGTGGATAGCCTGCTTATTTGGCAGCACGTCTAGCATCATTTTATGAACGTGCCAGTGAAGTAAAATGCCTTGGTGGACCAGAGCGTACCGGCAGTGTTACTATTGTTGGTGCTGTCTCACCCCCTGGTGGAGATTTCTCGAATCCTGTTACATCTGCAACCCTCAGTATTGTCCAGGTACATTTTACATTTTGTTATTCATGACGTTAAGTACAGCTACTATGCCTTGGCAAGTGTCAGGCTTAGTAGTTTGGCAAGTGTCTCAAGCCAATTTTTTTTTTCTGTGCAGTATTTCTTAGAGTTCATGATTGTATACATGTCTTTGCAGGTTTTCTGGGGTCTGGACAAGAAACTTGCTCAGAGGAAGCATTTCCCCTCTGTGAATTGGCTTATTTCCTACTCCAAGTACTCAACGGTGTGTTTGTGTATTGCTTTTATTGGACCACTCTTTTGGCCTCATTGACAGCCTATACTGTTTTGATCGATTGTTTGACAATCTTTTTTTTTTGTGCCATCGGGAAGATGATTTAAATGAAATTGTCCAAGTATGTCATTTATATTATTTTAATATTAATTACCGGTTTACACATTTGATTCATTGTTATCCCGCCTAAACTGAACTATAACATATAAGTTTCTGGAATCAAGTATAACAAGGGAGTTTGACTTATCAGACTGATATCTAGCCCGGAGGATACCCAAGTTTATGGTTTTCCATGCTCCCTACACTTTTTTGGGGGTGATTTGGAAGGGAAAACAAATACTAAATGTGCTTTCCCTTTGTTGCCCATAACTGAGATCCTGTGAATTTTGGTTTCTTACAGCTTGTAGGAAAGGATGCTTTAGCTGAAGGAGACAAGATCACCTTAGAAACTGCAAAACTGTTGAGGGAGGACTATCTTGCACAGAATGCATTTACGCCGTAAGTTCTTATTCTAATTAATTTTCCCTTTGAACTTTACTATTTTAGTTTTCTATCGGCACTTTTGGTTATTAATGATATTTTACATGTTGCATGGGTGGATGCTGGACAGATGATAAATTCTGCCCCTTCTACAAGTCTGTATGGATGATGCGAAATATCATCCATTTCTTTAATTTGGCAAATCAGGTGACTTTTCTTTCTTAATCTTTTCTTATACAATGTTCCAGTATGTTTGAAGAATTCATGTCTTGTGCGTTTAAGGTCCATTCCTGTCTAGAGCAAAGGAATACTGTTACTTATCTTTCCATGTCTTCTCTATGGGAATCAATCCCAGAGTGGTGCAAGTGTATTGAAATTGTCTTAATGTTAATGTGGTGTGGGTCAATGTCTTCAGGCCGTAGAGAGAGCTGCTGGTATGGATGGTCAAAAGATCAGTTACAGCTCAATCAAGCACCGCATGGGAGATCTCTTTTACCACCTTGTGTAAGTAACATTATAGTGCTGACCAAGAAGACTTGAATATTATTGTATGGTAAGCATGTGTTTAATCTCTTACTGCTGACATTGCAGATCCCAAAAGTTTGAGGATCCGGCTGAAGGTGAAGATGTTCTTGTTGGAAAATTCAAGAAGCTATATGAAGATTTGACGAATGGCTTCCATGCTCTTGAGGATGAAACTCGGTGATTGGAGATCCCAGAACTAAGTTTATTAGATCGTTCAAGTTGCTGTTATAAAACGCTGGGTGATGAGAATATTTTACTCTGGTTTTTTGTTGTGCATGAAGAAGAAAGGCAGTGATAGGTGTTGGTGACGCCATGTTTGCATTGCTTATGTGGTGGTTGCCTTAGTTGGGATGTGTAGTTAGTTTTTGGTATTGTATTCCTGTCAATTCCTTCGGGTTTTTACCCAGAATAAGATACAAAATTCCTTTCCTTATTTATGTATGTAAGCAATAAGGGCATTCGAGATTTTCATTTTTGTTTCCCGGTTGTCTACGTCTCCATCGTACAAATTGAACCAAGTAGCCAGTTACTAAGAAATGAACGAAGTAGCCAAGTTACTAAGAAATGAACCAAGTTGAACAAAGAGAAGAGGGTTGTCCAATCTGCCAACACAAATTGAAGCCAAACATTGACATATTAAGTTTCCTGATCTTTTAGGATTATACTTGCATTCTTTCTTAAGAGCCTTGTAGGATTGGGTATTTGTAAGCGCAAGTTTGAGTTGTATTGAGACTAGTATAGAATACAAGAATTAGAAAACTCCTCCCTCGTGCCTGCAATTGACCAATCCCAACATATTCAGCAAATACATAATTACATGGCCATCTTTAAATCCCTATAGCTTGTCAAGACTATAGGTAAATGCATGTTACTACTGTGTAAGACCTAACTCTGAGTAAATGCCCTTGGAATTTGTGAAAGTCCAGTGTAGATATTTATCAAGAACAATATCAGGTTACCAATCAACTTACTTGCACCATCTATAGTGAGCAAAAGCTGCAAGTAAAACAAGGTGCGCAATCAGCAAAAAGATTGCAAATCCCTTGGATACGAATATTTGCTCAGGAACAAACTTGAAATTAACCGACCTGAAAAGTATAGCATGTGTTACTTATTCAATACTCAATGCAATTGCACAATATAAGCACAATGTAGTCAGAGCGCAAAATAAAACCACATAACTTATACAGATAAAACGATGTACCAGAAGTGGATGAATACACGCCCAAGATTAAATGCTCTTGAGATGTATGCAAATGGATGAGACATGATGAAAGGTAACCCCAGCAATATCTATAGAGCCATTGTTCAAGTTGCAGTCAAGTGTCAACAAATGAACACCATACCTGAATAATGCTCTTAAAATGAGGATCTGCAAATCCAGCTCACCTACCAATGTTGGAATCGAACACACAAATTCAACTTCATTAGTACAAGAGTTGAATGGTCTGTATATTATATAGCAAGTGAAGAAAGAAAAAGGGATGTAACTGAAGGCTACAAAGATGAATGAAAACTTCCATTCCTACACAGATTAGTTGCTTGAGAACAAAAGGGAAGGTAAGTACCTGGACAAGAGCTGCACCAAACAAAGCTGATATAACTCCACTGATATCCATAGCCTGCAAAAATGTGTAGCTGCTTGAGAAACTTCAACAAACAACTAAGGCACAAATTTTATACGAAATATAGCTGCAAACACATTTATATTACCTTCAACATAAGGAGTAGCAGAGGTGGAGCATAGAGGAGCACATTCATCTTTATCGAAACAGCACCACTAGGCGGATCACCACAGCCAAAGTTATACAATGTCTATTTGCCTCGATAAATTTCACCAAGTGACTATTATACCTGAAAATGATCAATCGTAGATGCCACCTCTGGTGAAGAAACGAAGCCACTGAAACATGCAGGAGCAACATGGCCAAACAGTCGTTGAAAAGCCGCAGCACAAAAATAGAATGCACTCTCTTTGATAAACAAAGCAAGGTAAGAGCCCACCACGGAACCTGAAAAACAAGTGAGGAAAGTCACATAACTATGCAGCTACTCTCAAATCCGATACTGGAAGAAAAAAAACTTCAGAACAAATATAATAAGTCACAATGTTAAAATCAGGTCACAAATTGATGAGCAACGCTCAAAGATTTTCTTACCACATTAGTCTTCACATAGATGTATAACATGATTTGTATAACATGATTCCCAAGTTTATAATGTACAGAACCCCGAACAAAATCTGTAAACAGATACACATAACGTAAAGTTCGAATCTTTTCCTTCACCCACATTCAATTCTTAGTTCAAAACATAAACTTCTCACTCACGCACACACAAGTGAAGAGAATAACCTGAGCTGGATAAACTTGGCTTCCTGTTATATACTGAATGGCAGAATAAGATATAAGAAACCAGCTGGATACAGCAGAGGCCCAGTGTCTCCTTTCAGATTACTATAGTCTCTTTCTCCACCAAGAAACCCAGTAACCTGTTGTGTTCAACATTCCAATATAATCAACCTCAAGTCTTATAATCTTTCATATAAATGTAGCAAATGCTGAATCAATTACTCACTTGTGACATATAAGCGTCCCAATCAATCTTCGTATCTGAAGCCACAGAATTCAAATGATCACAACCCTTATGAGAATGTGTGTGTTGTTATGTATAAGTTTGAGAGAGAGAGAGAGAGAGAGAGAGAGAGAGCTTACAGGGGACGTAGGCTATGATGAGGGCAGTGAGGACAGCATCGCAGAGCACCAGAGCACAGGCGAAGGGTACTTTGGGGTTTTGGGAGAGATTGGAGATCCAAGGCTTAGAAATATGGTGCTGCGGCAAGGATTTGGCGAGACGCGCCGGTTTGAGCGGCATGGTTGAGTCGCTGTGTTGGACTTGGAGCTCTACTGGAGTTCGAGACAAGACTCCGATCAACAGCGACTAAACCATACAGCCATACAGGCCTAAACCAATCAATGGGCCCAAGTGGTGGTGGTTTGTAAACCCAGGCCCAATGGACAATGAAGTTTAACAGGCTCAAAGTGCATACTTAAAGGCTTAAAGCTTATGAAGTCATGTCGGTAAACACTAGAATAGTATGACACTAAAAAATTTCGTACTAATAGAAGTGTAATGTGTAACGTGGAGAACAGATTGCTACTTTGCTTACTGATCGATGCAAAGACATTTTTGAGTCCTAAGAGTTATACCGAAAACTTCACGCAGCTTAACAAATCATTCTAATTAAGTTTATAACCACTAGAATAGTATGAACATGAAGTTTTGTTGATAGTGTGTGTAAGATACATATAGTATACAAAGACATATTCTGGGGGATTTCTGGGTCTTACAGTTATACATATGTCCAACATTACGCCACTGTCGGCCAATATCGTTCATTTTCAATAGTTTGTTTGAATATAACAAATTAAAGAAGATCATATATCTTTGGCCATATAACAAAAATCTCGGATAAATTCGAAAATATTGAGAATTTTGATGATATACCGAATATTTCTAAAAATATTCGACAAAAAATATTGATATATAGGATTAATATCAAAAAATCTAAAAAATAAAAATATCGAAGATACTATGGATATTTCATTCTTTGTCCCAAAATAGATGATTGCATAGGAGAAATGAGTGCGTGTGAACGATCTAGCTCATATATTCGTTGAAGATGACCATAGATCAAGAGCTACCCTAGCTTTCCCGGTCCAAATGTCCGATCTTTATTCTTATCTAGTCTGAGATTATGGGCACACGACAGACAGATAGCCCGACCTCTTTTGTTCTAAGCCAATCCCAAACCACGTGTACTTGCAACCAGCTTCCACACACACAAATTTCCTCCAGCTCCCTCCAAAAGGTAACCTCAAAAATTTAATTCATGCTTAATCATGGAGCAAACTACTGCATGATTATACTAAGCTATGCATGCTAAGCCTGCAATGCACCACCATCTCTCTCACACAGCCACGTGCTCTTCACCGGTTCCCTCCTCTCCTCCTCCGCCCACCTGTCTCGAGTGTCCTCCACCCCCGTCAAACTCGCTCTCCTCTATATAAATCTCACCTTAATTTCCTCCGCAACACAAAGACAAACACCAAAACCAAAACGATCCAAGACAATCCGAAAACAAAACAAAACACAAGTACTCTAGCTCGATCATTTGCTTCTCTCTTTCTGGTTTCGATCCATGGATTCCCAAAACCTCACACAACGTAGAGTTAACAACGCCGATGACGACGTCTCTATGGAAACCATGAACAAAAACAGCGACGACTACAAATCATCGCAATCATCATCATTGTCATCAAGCAAACACAACATGAGAATGGAAATGGCCAAACGCGGTCTCAGGTCACTAGCTGTGGCTGTCTCCGTCCCCACCGCTCTGCACCTCCTCACTGTCTACGTGGCATCCAGCAACAGCTACCCCACTGCCTCCAAACCCTTCTGGTTCCCGCCTCTCTGGGGCTTGCGTCTCATTTGCTTGGCCTCGAGCTTCTTGGTGGGTCTCTCGGCTTGGCTTGTTTGGGCGGAAGGTGGGTTCCACAAGAATAATATGGCCTTGCCTGTGTTTTTGGCTCAAATGGTGTTGAGTTTGGCGTGGGATCCGATTGTGTTCGGGGCCGGAGCACCGTGGCTCGGGATGGTTGTGATCATGGGGTTGTTCGCGTCTCTGGTTGGATGCTCGAAAGTGTTTCAGAATGTGAATTCGACCGCCGGTGATCTGTTGAAGCCTTCTTTGGCTTGGGTTGCATTTTTGGCCGTTGTAAATCTTAAGCTTGCGTATGTCTAGATTTCTTGTACATCACTTTGTAATGTTTCAGTGTTTCATGAGCATCTCTACACATGTATTATAACTACACATGTATTATAACTTAATTTGCTGAGTGTGTGTATGCATTAAGAGTGCGTGAACCGGTTTATACTTCACATTATTACATGATTCATCGTCGTTTGATTTTCCTACAACTATAGGACGCTGACAATTTTAACTGGAACAAGCTAAACATGCCTTTGGCCCTTGAAAGAATCTGCAATTTACTCGGTCTCAGGTTAGAACTGAAGCAGATTTATTCCTTCTCTATTTATTCAGTTTGATAAAAGGGCATCTCCCCATAGAACAAATTACAAAGACAAAAAGGCCGAGATTGATGATGTTTCTTAGCATAAGAAGCAAGCGCATGTAGGCATTACTACCCAGAAACTTAGACAATACGCAGTCACTATATGTTGGAAGTTGGAAGTTGGAAGTATCAAGTCACTAGCTTCCATTCATCACTGCTGCCATCTGCTAAATAACTGGATAGCAGAAACGAAACAGCAGCCAACTGACCTCAAGTATTTTGAATCTTAGAGTGATACATCAGATCCCAACAGTATAATTACCGCTATGTGACGGGACGGTGGATCTTCTTAGATGGGCGGGACGCCACCTCTATCTCTAACCAGGGTGCTAAGGAACGATGGGTGCTCCTGCGCCCATTGAGGATGGAGTATAATTACCGCTGCTTTAAGAAGTGTACATACAGGCACACAAAAATCAAGAGAGAGTGATTTGTAAAATAAGGGGTGCCAATTTCACCACCATATTCCTATTATCCTTTTTTACTTGAGTGAGGCCTAACTCCAATATATGATGGCAAATACAACTCAAACCTATGGATCTGTGACAACTGACAAGCAAAGTGAGAACGAAATCGGAAGTCCTGGCCTAGCCACAGAGAAACACAAACCAAATGATAAATAAGTCCTGCTGTGTTTCCTGAACTGTTTATGCAATATCCCATGATAATTGTAAACTTATAATTCACAAACAAAGTATGAACCAGGTCTCAAATTTGTAAGAAACTGAAACAAAGAATCTGGCTAGATGCTACAAAAATTGAGCAAAACGATAAATTAAGTCCATTTCATTTGGCAGGTAACAAGTATTTATAAGGAACAAAAGAATACTATCTCCACACCTAGCACAGCAACATTAGGAACAACATACACATCGAAGCACGTCTCACGAGAGTGAGCAAAACAGCTGACCTAAGAAGATGATACCTTAAATACTGGATGAAGCAACCCGAGTTCATCTTTAACCGCAAGTGGCTTGCTCGTCTCATTTCGAACTCTCTTTACTCGTTTACTAGCCAACGACTTGTGTGTGAATCCATATATTTGAAGAACCTGATTGTCACCAAAGTTAAAAGCTCTGTCCATCTGCTTCAAGCATCTCTCAACAGAGTAATCTCCAAACTTCCCACACGGCTTGCAACCCACAAAATGTGTCACCAACGGCCAGCGGTGATCACCCAAACCGGGATGATAGTTCTCAATCATTTCCTCATACTTATCAACCAAAATCCCCCAATATCCATGTAAATAATACGCATTCTCGAGATAAACCTTATCACTCCACTTCTCCCTCTGCGTCGCCAAAATATAAACCATAGCCGACTGATCATCCGCTTCAAACACTGGCCTACCCTTAAGCTCCCTAGTGAGTATCTTCCCCGCATCGTCCCTAATCCTCCCCTTTGGCCCCATAGGCGCCCACGCATCAAGCATGTCCAACGACCACTGACAATTCCTCAACAAAAAGCTACCGGTATTCAAACCAATCCAATTCTTCTCATCATACACCATCTCATTCCATCCGTGCATTACAAAGTTGGAGTCTTTGTACCTCTCCCAGGGCAACTCAAATGCCATATCTGTAAACATAGCATCACTATCCATCCACCACAAAAACTCAACTTCCGGGTGCGAAAGAAGCAGCTTTCGTATCAACGGAAGCTTCGCCCAAAACCCAGCCATTTCAGCATCGAACAGAGCCATGTTATAGAATATCTCAATCCCATGAAGCCTACAATAATCAATCTTGTTCTTGATAGACTTCAACAGATAGTGATCACCTACCGTATTCTCGCAGGGTTTAGGCGACGACCCCGTGACCAACAGCACACGTGGCTTGCTGGGCCCCACGAAATTGGGGAAATTGGGGTTGCGTTTGAGCCATTTCGATCTCTGCTCATCCCAATTGGAAATCTTCGGGCCGAGAGAGTAAGGCTGATTCGGGTCGGGTCTGTCGTCGGGTTCTTCGTCTTTTAGGATCTTGTTGATGTCGAAGGCGTTGTAGTTGTTGGGGTCGGACGGCGTCGTCGTCGTTTGGAGCTCTTCGAGGACGCGGTGGGGCTCGGCGCGCTTGCGGGAGGAGGAGGAGGAGTAGAAGTGGTCGCGAATCTCGATGAAGTCTTGCTCCGGAGTGCCGAACTTACCGGCTCCGATGGTGCCACGTAGGACGACGACGGTGAGAACGAGGCAGAGGATCGTGACCTTGCCGTGGCGGAGGGCGCGTTGAAGCCTCCGGGATCTATGAACTCCTAGGCATTTCTCTAACATTGTGAGACCGAGAGTGAATTGGGGATTAGGGATTTGGATTTTGAAGTAGTAGGGGATTAGGAAACCCTAGGATCCAGAATGGACCGAAATTGGGATTATGGGGTGCTCAGCAAAGTTGCTTTTGGTTAGTGTGGAATTATTCTATTAAGATGTTCTCGAGACATTTCTATTAAATTGTTTAAACGCGTTTTGACTGTCCTCATGAATCAAAACGACAACCTTTCCTCTTCTTCGTAATTCCTTTTTTCTTTTCTTTTTTAACTTTTAAACTAAAATTTTCATAAGTCTAATCATGGATAAATCGATTAAAAACAGTTGTTGGGCTCAAGGAATAAAATATCGGATATTGAGAAAATATCGATATTTCAAAATACGAAAATTTTGATGAAAATATCGATTTATTGAAAATTTTGACAAAAACGACAGAAATTAAAAAAAATACATGAAAATTTATATTTAAATTTTTTTGAGGTTATTATATGATATATTATTCACCTTATATGAAGAAAAAAATATTGTTCAAACATTAAGAGATGAATTTGTTATAATGTTATATGAATTACTACGTGTTGTGTGTTGATAATTATTTTAAATATGATTGAATAGTTCTTAATTTTTTATAATTGCTGAGACCCAAAGATTGTGATAATGTGATTAACAAATGGTGTAATGAATTAAGTGAAAATGGATTTATATCAAGGGTAAATTCTCGAATGATAGGTTAGAATTAAAATTTAGGTAAATTTAAATTAGATATGGATTTGATATTTACCAAACTTTTCAACGTATCAATTGGTTATATATGAAAAATTTTATCTACATATTGACTAATGGTCTAACATGATTGGTAAGGAGAATTTTGTTGTACATAAGTGGACAATGTTCGAATCTTGGAAAATTAGTTGATGATTGGATATTTACCAAATTTTTTCTCATTTACAAAATATACATAATGTGTGTGTATATGTGTAAGAAACTAGGGGTAAACAATAATAATGAGTTAACTCGTTTGGCTAAGGCGTGTGGCTTTAAGTTGATAGGTTGGTGGTTCGATTACTAAGTTTGTGTGAAAGATTATCGTGATTTTTGCAGATGTTGGGCCGGGCTTCAGCCTTCAGGCAATACAAACTAGTGATATTTTCAATATTTAATTCACTAGTTGGTCATAAGAACAAACTTTCAAGTTATGATGTACACGATAGAAAGAGGGTTTGTTTTCTCAAATCGTCCATTTTTTACTAAATTTAACCTTTTAACTTTGATTATGTTAAATAAATAAAGGTTAATATTTTAACAGACAAAATAGATATAAATTTTTGGGATTTTTCTCAAGAGTCCAAAAAATATTTCAAAAATTACCACTATCTCACAAACGGTTTAGAAATTCCTACTAGCCAATTAACTAGGTGAAAATATGAAAATGCCCTCCTAACCTAACACATCTCTCTCTCTCTCTCTCTCTCTCTCTCTCTCTCTCTCTCTCTCTCTCTCTCTCTCTCACACACACACACACACACATTTGATTCTCTCTCATCTCGCTCTCATTGTCGTTCCCAATCAAATCGTCAGTAGCCAATCGACTCGCAATTACTCCGTTGCCGATCTACTCGCCATTGCAACTCATATGTTCGCCGATCGACTCAATTTCAATAGAAAGACAAAACAAACTTCTCAATTTCTCGAAGTAAGTTTTACAACTAGGACTACGGTTTTGATTTCAAGTTTATAATGTTTGTGTTTGTAAGTGTAAGTTTGTTTATGCAACCTCAGTTTAGGGTTTCAATAGAATTTGAGATTGTGTTGGGTTTGATAGTGTTTGAAGTTGTTCAGGGTATGATATCATTTGAGTGTGATAAGATTTTGAGTTTGTTTGTTCTGGGTTTGATAGGATTTGAGCTTAAAATTGATTAACAGTTGAGGATAAACTGAGTATCATTTTAGCCTCAACTAACACTCAGTTGATTGTCAACTAAGTATCAGTTGAGGCTCTTCATTGTTTTGGGTTTGATAGGATTTGATTTCAACTAATACTCAGTTGAGGGTCAACTAACTTATATTCGACTTATGTTTGTTTTTTGTTAATAATTAGGATGTCGTCGTCGTCCGATAGAACACTCACTGATGAAAAAATGGAAGTTGATTAAAATTCTGATGTGGAAAGCATGAAAATAGATCGAATAATAACATATATCATTGTGAGTGAAAACTTGAAACCATTGCATAATAAAAGGAAGAGGGTGGGAGCAGAGATGTGGACAGAAGGAGAGCACTTCTGTATAGAAGGAGAAAAGGACATAGAGTTTGTGCAACAACTCCTTAGTTTGCTGGCCGAAGAAGTTGTATCTGATGCAAACAATAAAGAAAAGGACAAGCATATAGATTATGCAATCTTTACTAACCTTGGTAAGAAGGAGAGTTTGGAGAGAAAAAACATAGATGAAGCTCTGTATAGAGAGTTGAAAAGAGGAAACAAGGAAGATCCAAAAAAGATAGCTTTCTTGTTCCTAATGTATTTGTGTGTTACATTCTTCTTCCCAAGATCGACGTTGAGAATCACTTTAGATGTAGTAAGCATATGCGAAGACCTTGACACCATCAACAACTATAATTGGTGCGCATCCATTCTAAATTTCTTGTATGTTGGCCTAAAGATGCACAAAAAGAAGAATCAATAACATATCAGGGATGCTTACTTCTCATCTACGTAAGTCCTACACAATTGTTTACTAATCAATTATTCCATAATTACTTGACATTATGTACGCACTAATTAATAACATTAATATTATTTGTGTTTGTAATACTGGTTGTTGGAAGACAAGGCTGTCAAAAAGATGATTGGTAAGAAAAAAGACGAAAAAACTAATACTCCTCGACTGAACATCAAAGACATCTTTAGCTGAAAAAAGGTGCTCAGAAACTCAAATCTCGTAGAAAATCTTGTAGAAATTAAAATAGAATCTCTCATTCAAGTTTTCAAAACAGATTGAAAATAGCAGATGCTGCAGTACCTTCACGCTCAATCGATACGGTATTATTCAATTTATCTTTCAGATTTTTATGTACTATAAATAAAATCGATACCGAAATCCGAGCTTAATCTTTTTCGTTTTTGTGTCTGGTGAAAGGTGGATTTGAATGAGGAGAAGAAGCTGAAGTATTTGGAGTTTGTTCAAGTGGCGGCGATGTACGCCTTGGTCTGCTTCTTGAGCGTATACGAGTACGCAAAGGAGAACGCCGGTCCGCTTAAACCGGGGGTTGAGACGGTGGAAGGAACCGTCAAAACAGTCATCGGACCGGTCTACGATAAGTTCCAGGACCTTCCTTTCCAGCTCTTCAAATTTGTGGACCGCAAGGTCACTCTTCAACTATACCTCCGTCAATCTCGCCGCTATTTTGCTATTCCGGTACTCATCGCTTCTTTTACAAGTGGGCGAGTCGCTGGACCGCCACGTGCCTCAGTTGGTGAAGCAGGCATCGAACAAGGCTGTTTGGGCAGCGCAGAGGACGGTGGAGGTGGCGCGTGAGTTGGTGTCGGAGGTCTGGCGAGCAGGGCTGGTGAACGCAGCGAAGAACGCGTACGCGAAATACGAGCTTGTGGCGGAGCAGTACGCGGTGTCGGCGTGGCGGTCACTGAATCGGCTGCCGCTGGTGCCTCATGTGGCCCAGATCGTGGTTCCAACGGCGGCGTACTTGTCGGACAAGTACAACAGGACGGTCGGCCGAGAGAGGAATCCCCGTGGTGGCTCACCTGCCGTTGGTTCCGACGGAGAGGATTGCCAAGGCGTTTGATGAGGCTAAGCACGACTGTCCTGCCGTTTCGACTCATGGGGGAGCTCTCGCCGTAGAGGATTGGTGAATGTCGTTTCGACTTCTTTTTTTTTGGTAATTTCTCTTTTTTCTTTTTATGTTAGACTTTGTTTATGTGAATGTCGTTTCTTGGGATGTTTTTGATTTTTAAAGCACTGAACTACACTGAGTACACTCGGTGTAATTGTGCATTCAGCTATTTATTTCTGTAACGTGAGCAAAGTAGCACCCGATATTTTTATGGAAAATTTTCCGTATCTCAAAATAAACGAAATTTTTTTCACTGAGGACCATTATAATTAGGATCGGGTGAGTACATTTTCATTAAATCTATTTTTTTTTTGATTTAGACAAATTCACCGTTGGTTAGATTGATAATGATGAGTAAATCACTCATACAAAATTTCACAAAAATTAAAAATCGTCCCCTCAAGTCATTCATAATCAAGATTTATTACTTATGAACATAAATGGTGTATGTTTGACAGTTTTGGTTCATCCATTGATTTGATCTTGTTCGATACCTTAACGATTTTCAATTTAGATGAAAAATTGTATAAATAATCTACTCATTAATATCTAAGAGCATCTGCAGCGGGCAAATATTTTGCTCGAGTAGGCAGAGAAAACGGTGGGGGCCCGTACAGATAGCACGAGCAAGCCGAAAAACCGCGTGCAGCGGCATCATCTTTGGTCGGCGATCGCTCGTTGACGGGCGAGGCAAGCAGCTGCTCAAGCCAATGTTCTAAAATGCGTTAGGCGGAATTTGGCGGCGGAGCTATTGCCTAGCGCCTAGGCGGAGTTTAATCAGTAATTAGGCGGATTATTTTATATATATTCAATTAATTATATATTTATATGATATATTATTATATGAATAATAAAGAAAAAAATTATGAAAAAATGTCATAAAAATTCAAAATACAATGTCTCAAAAATAATGTCATCAAACAATAGCTCAAAAGTTCAAATCCAAATAAAAGCACCCAAAAAGAAAATGTTTTCAAGTGAAATGATCACTCAAAAATGCCAAAGTCAAATGCGTCATCGCACTCATCAGTTTTTTCAACTTCAGTATCATCTTCGAACTCTTCAACATCATCATCAAGTTCTCTAATTGCTCCTTCTCTACTGTTATAAATCTCGTACAAGTAAAATTACATGATCGATCAGCTTATATTGTCCTACTGTTATTCATCTCTTGCTCAAGATTCTCACAAAATCTATTGCAATCTATGTCCAATTCCTTCGGTAAGCTCAGAGATCCTACACCAAAGTTGTTCATTATGCAGTTGTCAAGTACTAAGACTGAGTCGTGGCCATTCAAAGTTGTATTTGCCTCGCGAAAAGCTTCCAAGATTTGGTAGATCCTTAAGCCTCAATTCTTCTAGCTGAGGGAACATGCTCTCATTCTCAACTTCTTCACCCTCGGTTGCTTCTACTATTACATCATATCAACAACACAATATTTCTCTTTAACAAACAAGAAGCTAGCAATAATCCTAGTTTTAAAGAACAATACACAACAAGCTAGCAATTCTCGTTATATACAGTAGCATCACCATTCACCAACATGTAACTATGTAAGCAGTAAGATAACATCATTGCATCAACAATCCTAATTAACACCAAGTTTCTAAAACTACAGCCAAATCGTAGGAAAGTAGAAAACACAGTAAACCCTTGATTTGGTCAAAATTCAAAAACAATACAGAGTTATTCAATCAAGGAAATTGAAAACATAATCTACTGATTTAGTGATTCTACTCTCAAACATAAGCTTATAAATCACATAATCTTGAAGCCCATTGATTATGAAGCCGATTGATTATGAAAAGAAGAGAAGAGAAGACAAGTGAGAAGAGAAAGGAAATGTTCTAACCTAGCTTTAGCCTTCAGTACAGCGGACGGCAAACGAACGGCAACGACGACCGAAGACGGCGAACGGTCCAAGTCAGGGCGTTCACTTCAGATCGTCGTTCCCAATTTTTTGTGAATTGCGAATGGTTTTTCAGTTTTGAGTTTTGGGTTTTGTTTTTTTTGGATTTTAGGGTGTTTACGGGCCGCTTTCCTCCGATTAATCGCTAGGCGGCCAGCTAATTTTCGATTAATCGAGCCCCGCCTAACCAACCCGCCCATAGCTAAAATTAGGCGTTAGAGTGGTTTTTTCCGATTAATCAGCGCCTAGGCGGCCGCTTTTTAGAACAGTGGTTCGAGCAATCGTTGCTCGTCGCTGCACACGAGCAGCCTGGTGGAACCCACACACGTGGATGACGCCAGGTTGCGTCAATTATTTTCTTTATGGCGCGCGCTAGTAAAAGTAATTTTTTTTAACCGTGTAATAACAGACCAATGAGAACAAGCCACGTGGCCCAGCGCTGCTCCATTTTCACCCCCAACCGTCAAGTGCTCTAGGCCGTTCAATTCAATTCTAAAATTGAATCTTACGGCTCAGTTTCAAAGACAACGACAACTTTTTTTTTCTGAAATATTAACGGGTAGAACACAAATTTTCCCAAAAAATAGTCTAAAAATTCCAAAAATTTACAAATACCACCCTACAATTTTCTTATAAATGCTACATCAATTTTACAAACCTCCCAAACTAATTTGTGCACAACAAGTTCATCATCTCCTTTCATCTATTCTCTCATTCATTTGTGTTGTTTTCTCCAAAAAAATGTTGAATTAGCTTGTTTCAGAAGATTTGTAATTGTGCATTTCTTATATGCATATTAGCATTGATCCTATCACCGACAACAAACAAAAAGTCGACAAATTTTGAGAAAAGGTCTATGCCAATTATATTAAAAATTGGGTGATTGTTCATGGTGAATCAACTAAGGAAGATAGGACCCAAACCGCAATTTCAATCAAGTTGAAGCCGGTTTTCAATCTTTGGGGCGAAGATCTTAGTTATGCACGAAGGAATCCACCACCATCTGGCACCTCTCCACAAGATCAAGTAAGTCCTTGTAATTTTTTCATGTCTATTATTTTAATTTTATGAACTAAATGTTGTCATCTCCATTAAACATAATTAAATTGTGACATAGAAATTTTTTATTTTTTATAGTTAAGAAAAGCTCAAATGTGGTTTGTGTCGAAGACAAAGAAAGAGTTTTCGAAGTTTGACTGTCAGAATAAAATTTTAATTAAAAAATTAACATATGAACAGTAATAAGAGGTGCAATTTTTGTGCACCGCTGCACAAAAAATAGGAACTGACCTCATATTTGATGAATAGTGTATGTTCCTCCTTAATAGGAGGAGCAAGACCCTTCCACCGGTGCATATGCTATAAACATATGACGGTCAACTCTGTAAAAATGTTATCGAAAAATGACTTTTACAACAATTTTATGAAATATACTCATCAAATCCTCATTATAAAGATAATCACCGAAGAGTTCCCCTAAATACACACCCCTTCAACTTTTTTTTCCATGTTTTTCCAAATTCTTCCTATCTCATCATTCTTTCTTTTCTCTCCCGTTTACAGTTCTTTAGTACAGAAGTTGTACTCTCTCTCTCTGATATGAAACGCCTCATCTTTTTCTGGAACTCCCCCCACTTACTTATAAGAATACTCTCATTTGCTTACACTCATCGATCCCCATCACTCTTTATTTTACGAAAATAACATCATCGTTCAAACAAATCTCATTTATACAATTTTTGGTTTGGTATTTTATACAAATCTCATTTAGAAATCAAATATTTATGTGCTGCTAGTAGAAACTAGAGAGAATTTGTAGGTATTTTCACATTGATCATTACTAAATATAAGGAGTAAAATATCGAATATCAAGGATATATCAATGATTGAAAATATGAAAATTTCGAAGGATATATCGAGATATTATCGATACTTGTAAAATTTCGAGGAAAATTATTTACTTTGTCAAAGCTTTAATATCATTTAGAGATTCTATGATAGATAGTATGTAGTTAAAATAGATGAATTTATACAATAATAGACGTGCAGTGGTAATGGTTGGGGTGTTAATGTAGCACATTGGTCACAAGGGTTCAATTCTTTAGGATACTAGCATATATTTTTGTTGGAATTGAAAGAAATGTGGGTTGAGCTTTAATAATTGGGCCGCATTATTAGTTTAAATGAAAATATATAAAATATCGGCAGATCTCGAAATAATGAGTTTAAATATCAGAACTCGCAAAAAATGAAAATTTTCGGCGAAACTTTCGATATTTAATACCTTTACTAAATATGACCCATATTGAATTAGTAATGTATATGAAAAAAAAAATCAGAATTCATATATGCTGAAAAGAAAAACAGAGTATGATGTCTCAACACAGGGGTAATAGTGAGATTTATAAATTTACAAAAAATGGGAATGTGTATCTATAAATTAGGCATGTGTGATATATAATCACTCATTTTTTATTTTATTATTCCATTACAAGAATAAAAATAACGAGACTAGAGAGAAGCCTCTCACAAGTCGTAACCTCCACAACCCTTTTTTTGTAGTTTGTACGATGATGCTTTGGATCATATGACTAGTTTGAGTTAAACTATTATCTACGAAGTTAGGTTCTCTATAGTACTGTACACGATGAAACAGATATCCTCACAAGTCATCGGACACTAAAAATGTAGTCTGATATAAAAAATCGTTAAGAAGTTATGAGATCTCTACTACAATAAAGGGAAGTGTTGTTTTGGTGTCATCGGACATACCAAATTTTGAAATACCCAAAAGTTCAAGCCAAAATAATAATACCAAATGATTAAAGAATATATCAATTATGGGCATTATGGTAAAAAGATGGGAACTGCAACTTTATCGGCGAAAGAAGAAGCGGAGAAACAGTTTATGAATGACCTTTTTTCATCCTTCTTTTTGCACTGTTTCTTCTCTCTATCTCTCTGGATTCGACTAGAGGGTTTCTTCTCCCCCGCGTTCGTCCACCCTTATCTCTTTAGTTTCTCACTCTCGCGGAAACTGATGAAAACCACCTCCACCGTTTTCTTTCTTCTTTTATGTTTTTGTTTTCTTCTTCTTCTTGAGGTTTACAAACTTCCAGATCTGAGGCTTGGGCCTCTTTAGAGTTACCAAGGTTAGTGTCTGAACTTTGAACCTCTATATTCTGTTACAAACGTATCAAGTATTCAAGGATCTATGTTTATTTGATATTGCATTTGTTTTGCACTTAAAAGCAGGTGTTGTGTATAATTTTTATTTGGTATTCTTCGGATAGGACATCAACTACTCAGATACTCCCAGTATTTGTCCTTCTGGATTGGTTCAAATTTTTCTTTGGTGTGTCGGATACTTGAGGTTTTGGTGTATCTGTTTATCATATCATTCATATGTATCATATGTTATTATTGTTGATAAAGGTGATATTTGGAATTTTATCAATTTTTCGATAAGCAAAGAAGTCTAAAAGGTAATTAGAGACATACTTCTCATACAACCCTCTCAAGATTGAGATAATATGTTTTGTTTGAGCTAATATCGTTATGATGATAATAACTCTTTAGTTTTTTTTTTCCTTTCTATTATGCAGGAAAACATTTACATTCTCCAATATCAAATTCATAATCGTTCTTAAAGTATAGGCAACATTGTACCACTTTGCAACCTTTGTATTAAATGGTTGAGATTAATTAGTTTAAGTGGACCATAATACTGGCAGGTTTTGCGTAAAATTTGCTTGCATCTATCGCTCACACTCAATATGTTTTGGAAACTAATTGTTTGGGCCTAAATAAAGAATTTTATTTTGGGCTTGGATGGCCGAGGTTTATGCGAGCGGCCCATTATAATTAATGGTGCTTGGCGAAGGAGTCAAGTCATACAACGTCTGGCGAGCTTCGCTGGAAGAAGATTTTGAGTTCTATTAGAACTATGTCTTATTAGTTGGTTCTACGCGGCTTAGTTTATGTCATAACTGTTTGGTTTTGAATAGAACTCTTGGAAGAGTTATGATGGAATTAGAAGATCTATGAGTGATTACGACACGTATGCTGGTGTTATATTCAGACTGTGATTACAAGAGCAGAAGGAATTTGACATTGAGTGAATGACTGTTATTAAGCGAGTATATAAGGAGAGCAAGGATCTTATGAGAAGCCCCCTCGATCAATCAAACAACCTTGCTATACGCAAACAAACCTAGACGGTTATCTCGTCCTCGAGATTTCTATCTTCTTGCAACCAGAAAGTCTAAGTGCTTGTCACCTATCGAGTGGAAGTATTACGACTCCAAGGAAGCAATTGCAACCGGAAAGTTGAAGAGCGGCTCACTTGTAAGTTGGGAGCTTGAATACTCAAAGGGAGCGAGTGTTCTCAACACTCTGTCACGAGATTGCTCTGCTTTGCACGAGAAAGGACGTGTGGAGTATCGATTTCGAGGCTTAGTTAGAGATTCACATATCCAAAGTCTTAGGTTTCTAGGCGAAAATGACCTATTCGAGCAGAGTTGGTGCTCTCCCTGGTCTAATCGCTTAATATAGAAGTCAGGCGGCTGTGATCAGTCCATATTCCGTCAAGAGACGGTGGCACGCCAACATACGAAGCACATACAGGATAGACCGGCACACGCGGTTAAAACATCCGAGATAAAAGAGACTGCTTCGCGAGAAGAATCTCTTCCCGAGAGATATTTTTGCATCGAACATTTTGGCACGCCCAGTGGGACATATCTCTTTGCATCCATAAGCGACAATTGGAGATCCTTATCGAAGGATCTATCCTCAGTGTCGCAAACATCCACAACCGGTTTACCGTGAACACACATCTACCGAGTGTCGTTCATTAAGTATTCAAGCGGTTGAAGTTATTTTCGCTAACAACTTCGATACCATGTCTTTCCAATTGTTGAGTGAAGTGGAAATAACAGGGCTCACACTCGAGCAATACCTGGCTTATGCAGCCAGGCGAGATTACCACCAGACTAATCACCATTTGGCGCTCGAAGCGAAAATCGAGCAACAGGCAGAACTCCTCACCACCCAAGCCCACCTAGTTGATACCGCGACAGTCGGTATTGAGGCTATAAGGGCAGAGTTAAATCAAGATCGGGAGGTGAGGGAGGCCATGGGGGCCCAGGTGACTAGTTTGGTAGAAGGTCAAGACAGACTACGGATAGATATCCTTCGACAAATGGAAAAAGGATTGGAGGAATACCGCCGATACGCGGCGACTCTATCACAAAGGGTAGACAATGACATAGGATCCCTAACCAAATCCGTATCCGACTTGGCCAGGAAAACTAGGCAAGCGGAGTCTTTTCCTCTTGCCTGGGAGCAACAGTTAAATAAGCTCTTAGACGATTGTAACATACAACTATCTAAGATGCATGAAACTTACGAGACACCATTTCCTCCGATGAAAGACGACCCCAACAAATGGCGTTGGCCAAAATTTTACAAACACCAAACCTTCCAGACTTTCTCTGGTGATGATGATGCAAATGCGGCAACACACTTGGCCTATTTTACACTGCAGTTAGGCCAATTTGCCGAAGATAAGGGACTCAAACTAAGAGTTTTTGGTTCATCGTTATCAGGATCAGCCCTTGTGTGGTACACTGGAATAGAGAAGGGTTCGATCAGTGAGTGGAAGGATATGGAGGCCTTGTTCATAGATCACTTTGGAACGGCAAGACCAGAGACTAGTGTTGGAAAGCTGGCTTCCTTGAGCCAATCGGTGACAGAAAGTCCAGTCACCTTCCTACACCGTTTTCGGTCAAAGTACAATCTATGTAAGACCCCTCTGAGCAAGGAAGAGGTGGTCGAGATGGCCAAGAATGGTCTGGAGGACACGTTCCATCATCTATTCTTAAATAGCAAGTATTACTCTCTGAATGAGTTCATCGCGGCTATGACTAAATCTCATAGCAACATCCAAGAGAGAGAAAATAGAAGGAATGCGTCCAAAGGAACGTACAATAGTCGAACCTACGACAGGTTGAAGCCAAAAACAGTGGCTTACATTGAAGGTGTAGAAGACCAGGAGTCAGACTCTGACGGAGATCATGTTGGTGCTGTTGACTTATCAACAAACAAAGTTATAAAACCCCGCAAGCTCCAGAAGAATAGAGGTCCAATCAAACTCTCAACAGTGGCTTTCACTAAGACAGAATTTGAGAAGTACACCTACGACGCCAACATGGCTCATGAAATTTTGGACGAGTTGTATAGTCTGCGTGTCGTCAAGGCAGACTTTGGACCACTTCCCACAGCTGAGCAGTTGAAGGGTAAGAAGTATTGCAAGTTCCATGGAGCATGGAACCATGTTACCAAAGACTGCATTAAGCTTAAAGATCAGATCCAAAAGTGGATCAATGAAGGGAAGTTAGAATTGGAAGGGTCATCCAAAATAGCTGCACTAGTGGATTCCGAGCCATTCTCTGCTCCACAGGTGAATATGGTTGAGGTGAATTGGACATCACCTAATAGACTCCTTGAAGATACGGAGGCTTGAAATCAATCTTCCTTTTTAGCCTATTCATTCAGATTGCATATGACAGAAGAATATTTCGATAGGCTAAGGGATATGGGGCTGATCTTCTTTTATCCAGTCTACAAACTTAGACACCTACAGTATACAGAGCTAGCCCAGCACTTTTGCAGGTTTCACAATCACTTTGGTCATCGAACAGCAATGTGTTCGACCTTGAGAGATAAGATCTAGGGTTTGATCAATTGGGAAGTGATTGTGATCAAAGACGGGGGCGAGATGGATTTTCACCCACAATATCTTCATAGAACACCATCTCCTCCAGTTACAACTCCTTATGCCAGTGGCACTTCCTCAGGGGATAGTCAGAATAAAACAACTCATGCGAGGAAGAAGTCCAGGCGAAGAGCTAAGCGAAATATAGCGTTTGTCCGACCCAAGCGGGCTCGCATAACATATGACGCGTCTTGGCGAGAGGAGATATTCATTAAGCTATGTCTAGAAGGAATAGCTGTGATTCCTGACAATTGGGGAACACCTGACCCACATCCTGAGGATGTTAAGGGTCTGCCTTATTGTCGGTACCATCATAAATGGGGAAGTCACACTACAGTTGTCTGTCGAGATTTGAAATACAAGATACAGCAGTTGATTAATGAGGGAGTGATAGAAATAGAACAGGAGCCTTTGTCGAACTTGACCACCCCCATGGTTGGAATGTTGGAATTAACACGTGACAAATCAAATAAAATAAAACAGTCCAACGACCAACCAACTACTGGCGAGAATCCATCTTACACACCAAGGAATAAAGGAAAAGAAAAGGTGGATCCCAAGGCAGAATCGCCAGTAGCCCTTTGTGCACATTGTAAACTGAGAAGTGGACTGAAGATCTCTTATAAGGAACTGGCTCAGGCGGCCAAAGCTTTCCCAAAATTATTCTCAAATACAGGTCATCAGCCCCCACAAGCAAAACAAAGGGATACTCCAGCTCCCAAGCGCTCGCGAACAACAAACCAAGCCAGTTTGGCTAAAACACCTGAGTCTAAAGTTGCAAGTACGCTCGCGAAGCCATATATACCTCCAACTTCAAGAAATATTACAAAGGAGGATGTTTGGTACATAAGGGAGAAAGGAAAAACCGTGGAGGTAACTCCGAGCAAGAGGAGAAACCTCCAACGACGCTTTGGTAGGGCCAAGAGAGCATTAGATGCTTATGAAGCTGGCCTCATCAAAGAAGAAGACCTGGAGTTTCCTCCAGAAGTGTTGCAAAGGAGATTGAACACCCTTGTAGCAAACCCATTGGTGGTCTTTGGGAAGAAATCTCACGAGCCTAAGGTGAGAGCCCAAAGACCAGGGGTTTTCGAACGAAACCCAGAGCTAGGGACTAAAGGTAAAGAGCCTGAATCTACTCGGGAGATTCATCGTGAGACTACAAAACGACAACTAGTAAGGAGACACCTCAACTTTGAGGAAGATACGATGAAAACGGTAGGGCTAAAGACACCCCCTAAGGGAACAGGGACCATGCAGAAGCAAGATACTCCAAGCAAGCCTCCAGTCTTGCAATGGAAACCTAGGCCTTTGATTGTGGAAGAACAAGTGAAGGCCCAAAAATTGATCCCTACTCCCAAGGAGAAAACTCTACCACCATTACTACCAGCAGCCATTGATCCTGTTCCTGAGGATCCAATACAGCAAGTAGCCCATCTTGAGGTCACTACAAGATCTAGCGAGGATGGACACTTGGCTGGGGATAATGACTACGACGACGATGAGCAGTTGGTAGATTATAGTGAAGACGAAGATCTTGAAGCACTCGCTTGTATCGAGGAAGACACTTCCACCATTAACATGGTGTATGTCTTATCTTCTAAATATGCTTTGTCTACATCAGCACCGAAAGGTGAATCCAAGAACGTCAGTAGTGTGGTATTACCAGATGAAGAACCAGAACTGCCAAATGATTCAACACTGGTGGAGATCCCAGAGTTGGATTCATCACACGCAAAAGGACAGATGATGTTCTTCAAGCCTACCATCGACATGGCCATGCACATGCGACCGTTATATGTCACGAGACAAGTCCAAGGGATCCAATTGAATAAACTCCTAGTGGACTCAGGGGCAGCGGTTAATATCATCACCGTTAAGGCAATGGCCTTAATATGTGTTCCCAAGTCTGCTATCCAAGAGACCTCGCTTAGTGTCAGAAACTTTCAGGGTAGCATAACCAAGACCTTGTGAATTGTTTTCTTGCAGGTACACATAAGGTTGGCCTCAGGCACTTATACATTCTTTGTTGTAGAATGCACATCTCCATATAGTGCCATTTTGGGGCGTGACTGGATACATCGAAGCTACTGTGTACCATCTTCACTTCATCAGCAGATGTTACTCTGGAACATGGAGTCAGGTGAAGCAGAGCTTGTCAATGCTGACCCTCGTCCATACTCTGTTTCTGCTAACGCATTAGAAGCCAGATATTACCACAGTGACCTTAGGCCATTGGAGGTATGTGGCGTCGACAATAAGGGCCGCCCCGTGGGTGTTACGGCCTCTGAATTAGCTCAGTGGGGTATACTTCAAGCAACTCAGGTTAGTAAAAGACCCTGCACCATTGAGCTACCATCCAGACGTTCTCCATGATTGGGTCTCTATCAGATATAGAGGCCGAGGCTTGTCTTTCTCTACATGAACGCTTCCATATTTTTTTACTAGAGGGCCAAGCCTTTGAGAAGGTTCCAATGGTTGCAGCCTTGGAATACGTAGATGAAGACGTTTTACAGGACTTTGAAGAGGAGGATGAGATTAAATTAGCTCCAGCATCTCTAGATGATTTACCTCCCAAAGTCAAGGATCCCATCGAACACATTAATATTGGGACACATGAAGAGCCAATCTCTGTGGCTATTAGTACCTTCTTGGAGCCTGAGGAAAGACTCAAGCTTATTGAATTGCTAAAAGAATATGCAGACTATTTTGCAGAAAAATACGATGATATGCCTGGGCTGTCACCAGACTTGGTTTGTCATAATTTGCCCATCATTGAAGGAAAGAAGCCTGTAAAACAGGAAATGCGTCGCATGAATACAAAAACAGCAATTCTAGTCAAGGAAGAGGTCGAGAAAATACTCAAGTCAGGGATTATACGTGTAGCCAAATACAATGAGTGGCTTTCCAATATAGTCCCAGTTAAGAAAAAGAATGGAAAGATGCGCATATGCGTCGATTACAGAGACTTGAATAATGCAACCCCAAAGGATGCATACCCTATGCCAGTAGCTGATTTGTTGGTTGACTCAGTTGCCCGCCATGAAATGTTAACATTCATGGATGGCACTGCTGGTTATCATCAAATTCCAGTGGCTGAAACGGATAGATATAAAACTGCATTTCGATGCCCAGGTTTTGCCGGTGTTTTTGAGTACGTGGATATGCCATTTGGACTTAAAAATGCAGGGGCAACCTACCAACGAGCTATGAATTTGATCTTTCATGATCTTATTGGTAAGACTATGGAGGTCTATATTGATGATGTGGTAGTTAAAACGAAACACAGAAGTGATCATTTTGAAGACTTAAGGCAAGTGTTTCTCAGAATGAGGCAACATCAATTGAAGATGAACCCAGCCAAATGTGTGTTTGGCGTCCAGGCAGGAGATTTCCTGGGTTTTTTAGTTCATCAGCGTGGGATTGAGATACCGGATGACAAGAAACAAGCGGTTCTCAATGCAGTCCCACCAAGGAGTAAGAAGGAGCTACAACGATTATTAGGAAAAATCAATTTCTTACGACGGTTTATTGCCAATGCTGCTGGGAAAACACAACCATTTTCCACATTGCTCAAGTTTCAAAATCAGAAAGACTCTGTATGGGAGCCTATACATCAAGAGGCTTTTGAAACCATTAAAGCCTACTTAACAAACCCACCTGTCTTGGTTCCTCCAAGACCTGGGGTTCCTCTTAAGCTGTATATATCAGCTACTGAACTCTCCATTGGAAGTCTATTAGCTCAGGACGACACGGCAGGAGTTGAACGTGCTATTTTCTATTTGAGCCGTACCTTGAACGATTGTGAAACGAGATACTCTCCAATGGAAAGGTTATGCCTAGCCTTATACTTTTCAGGGTGTAAGTTGAGGCACTATATGCTTTCCTTCACTACGTGCGTTATTGCACAAACAGATCTAGTGAAGTATATGTTGTCCAGACCGATTCTCCGTGGACGCATTGGAAAATGGATTTTGGCTTTGTCAGAATTTTCTTTGCAATATGTCCCTCAGAAGGCGGTAAAAGGCCAAGCAGTGGCTGATTTTTTGGCTCATCATCCCATGGAAGAGGTGGTTGAGGGGTCAAAACTGAATCTCGCTCGTATTGATTTGGCCCCCTGGTGTTTATATTTTGATGGGTCCAGTACAAGTACTATGGTTGGGGTAGGGGTAGCTTTGATCTCTCCACGCGGCCAAACTTATTCTTATTCTTTCAGGTTGGACTTCAAGTGCACAAATAATCAAGCAGAGTACGAAGCTTTAATCATTGGATTAGAACTTCTGATAGATATGGAGATCAATGATGTGCATGTCCTTGGGGATTCCCAACTGGTGATCAGACAACTCGAAACAAAATACAAGGCAGGTCCAATATTAGAACCTTATGCGAGGAGAGCTTGTGACTTATTAAAGTTGTTTACAGAAGTGGAGTTGAGTCATGTTCCTCGCCAGAAGAACTATGCAGCTAATGAGTTGGCTCAACTAGCAACGGGTATCAGTTTGGAAGATGGAGTACGCGAATGCATATTAAAGGTTGAAAGAAGAACCCTTCCATCTTTCATCGCACGACAAGAAGATAAGAATGAATGGTACGTTGCTACACTTGATCACATCGACAAGGACTGGAGACAGGTAATCATTTCTTATCTTCAGGATCCTAATAATCCGGCTGACAAGTGGATTCGATTTTTAGCTCCCAATTATGTACTCAAGGATGCTGAGTTATATCGAATGGGAGAAGAAGGCATACTATTACGGTGTGTCTTTGGACGTGATGCTAAAAGGTTAATGAGAGAGGTCCATCTTGGGATTGCAGGGGCACACCAGGCTGGTCCCAAGATGAGATGGTTATTAAGAAGACATGGCTTTTATTAGCCAGGAATGCTCAGAGACTGCATCATGTTCGCTAAAGGTTGTGAAGAGTGCCAGAAACATGGTTCAGTCAACCATATGCCCAGAATACCATTGCAGCCAATAATCAAGCCTTGGCCAGCTCGAGGATGGGCTTTGGACTTAATAGGAATGATTCACCCTCATTCATCTGAAGGGCACAAGTTTATCATTGTGGCTACTGATTTCTTCACAAAATGGGTCGAAGCTCGACCTCTCAAGGTATCTTCTACAAAGGCTATCCGCCAGTTCTTGTTTGAAGATATTATATGTCGATTTGGCATTCCTGAGAGTTTTGTTTCAGACCGTGGGGCTGCATTCATGTCTGGAGAAGTAGATATTCTAATGAAGGATCTTGGGATCCATTTTCTTCACTCTTCTCCATACTATGCCCAATCCAATGGTCAAGCTGAAGCGAGCAATAAAATCATTATTCATATCCTAAAATGGATGCTCGCGAGCAATGCCAGACTGTGGCATGAAGAACTTTTTAATACTTTGTGGGCTTATAGAACTAGTAAGATGACACCCACAGGTACAACTCCTTATGCATTAATGTTTGGGCACGATGCAGTCTTGCCTTTGGAGATCAATGTTCAGTCTTTACGTGTGATGGAGCAACACAACTTGATTGGTGAAGACTATGTCCAAGCAATGTGGCAAGAACATGAAGACTTAGATGACAACCGTATACAAGCTTATGAAAGTCTATGTGCTGAGAAACGAAAGGTGGCCCGTGCCTATGACCAACATACAAGGGGCCTGAGTTTTGCAGAAGGAGAACTTGTCTGGCAAGTCATTTTACCTGATGGTGAGAAGACTGAAGGACAAGGTAAATGGTCAGAGAAATGGGAAGGACCATACATTATTGATCGACTGTTGGGTAAAGGAGCAGTTCGCTTGCGAGATCGAGATGGTACTATACACGCGAACCCAATAAATGGTCGTTACCTTAAGAAATTCATACAACCAGTTTGGGAGTATGATGATCCTCCTACTATTGCTTAATCTAGTTTATTTATGCTTTCGCATAAGTAAACTACAGGGGCAACACATACACATATCGAGGATCATTTACATTACAATAAGCCTATTTATGGGGTTAGAAAGTTAGGGCTTGTACTCGAGGCCAATTTTTTGTATTTTTTGTGGTTTTTCTTCCAAGTCAAAGTTCATATTAGCCAGTTTTTGTGGCCTAAGTTTTGAGCAAACTGTATATGAGTTTATCAATACAAGGAACTTTTACACTTCAAATAAAATAATTACATTCAAATACTTGGAAGAATACAAAGGCTTTGCGGCCTCAAGCTCTGATACCATATGGAAAAACAAACCTGAATCAACAACAGAGAAAAATAAAATAAGTTTGTTTTTCACAAGATCCTCTGCGTTGTTTGCCATCCTCCGAGGTGAAGACCAAAACACGAAGTTTAAAAAGAAATCGACCTTGGTGAGGATGGGGAGGATCTGAAACGCAGGAGATGCATCAGAAAAGAAGATTGTTGCACCTGCCTTGGCATTTGTTGCCTTCTTCCCAGGGTGATGCCTTCATCTTTTCCCGTCGTTGCAGGCCACATTGAAGTGGTATACCACTTCCAATGCATATGGACACCGAACGGGTGCACTGGGGAAAGGTAAGGGAGTCATCACCTCGGGATTGTGGCTTCTTCCTTCCTAATTCCTTCAATCTGGGAAGAGCCAAGGCAACGCCTGGACATAGATATTGCTATCTAGTCCAGGTTTGGACATGGATATTGCTATATAAGGAACACAACATGAAAAGATTTATCTGGAGGTTTCTTTAGATGGGAAGACCAGAGCAAGCATGAAGTGAGGTAGTTCATTCTCGCTAAAGTGTTAATTCATAACACAATGGAAAAGGAAACCTTTTATAGACAGAAGTTACACCGGTTTGGTTTCGCGAGAGTAATTACGCTTGAAAATAGAGAATACGTGTCCAAATAAGAGTGGACCATGAGACCGCTCATCTGCTCGCAAGAAGTGCATGATAAATGAGAAGGTCTTTGGGGCAGGTAAAACGTATTTCAAAGATTTTGATTGTTTGACGCGATACGGATTCCAAGTTTAGAATTCAATTCCATTTATTGTTGGACAATCAAAGTAGTCAAAATTAATTACAGCCTAAAACGGGGCTGGATCAAAATTAGGGAAAGGGCTTATTGGAGAAGCCCAGTTTGGTTTTTAGACCCAATTCAGACTTTGTTGTCAAAACGGTGTGGATACATAAAAAAAAAATCTTTAATGTTTGGTAACAATTATAAAAGCCTACACCAGAGGCCCAAAATTTTTACATCTTAAGGAAGAAGCTCTTTATCGAGATCTTAGTCATCTCTGAGGCCACCCGGGCTTGATAAGCTGCTAAGCGAGCTTCATTGGCTTCATTACGTGCCTCTTGCAGGAGTTGAGCTCGGGTCTCGCCTTCCACCAAAAAGTGATGCATTTCGTTCTGATAACTGGGGATGTCGGTTTCCAATGCATTTACTTCTGCTCTAAGTACAACGAGAACAGCTTCGAGAGCAATTATCTTGGCACGTTTGGTTGATAGATTTTCCTCCTTTGTAATCTTTTCCTTTAGATGTTTCTCGATTCTCTCTGTCTCCTTGTGAGTTTTTTGCTCTAAGGTTGCCGCTGTTTCATTCTTACGATCAGCCTCGAGTGTTAGTTCTTGAAAGACTTCGCTTTGGTGCTGGAATTCAAGGAGACTGTCTTCTAGTTCATCCAAGCAAGGAATGAGGTCTGCTGGGGCAGTGGCTTGCAAGTTTTTCACTTGTTTTTGTACGGCCTGAACGTCTTTTAGAGAATCTAGGGGCCCAGAGAGAATTTTGTGAAGCAGATCTCTAGTGTCTGAAGGAGTGCTTAGTGTACTTAGTTTGCCCACAAGTTCGTGGATCTTGGTGTTTGACTCTTGTACACTGAGCAGTTGAGGATTGGCTCCTTGTGATGAAGACGGGGTAGGACTTCCCTTGGCCAGAACTATGGGTTCTTCATCATCGACATCTGGAGTACTATCAGGTTGATCTTCAGTAGCTGTCAAAATTGGCTCGCCTGATGTGCTCGCTTGGTTCCTTGGGCTGTTGGGAATGCTCTTGCAAGCGTCCAGGTCCACAAGAACAAGTTTGGACTTCAATATGAAAATATCAGGTCATGTCAGGACTAATTTAAAAATCATTGATCTAGAAGTAGGGATGCAAAATTCTTACTTGTTGGGGAGATAATGGCTGTGTTTCTTCAAGAGCTTGAATTTGTTGCTCTGGTGAAGAGGGATTTGGTTCTTCGCCTTCTGGGTTATTCTCGACCAGGACTTGTGGTTGTATATTTAACGTTTCTGGCGAGGAAATAATTTGTTGCTCTGGCTCTGGAATGACTTGTTCATTCTGGGTGCTGGGACCTTCGCCAGAGAAGGAAGGAATAAAGCAGGCTTGAACTTCAATTTGCAAACGCCTGAGTAAGGCGTCAAGAGCCACATGTTTTTCCTTCTCTTCCTCCTCGAGTTCTGCTCGATGGATTCCAGCTAGAAACTGGGCTATGAAGTTCTTGCAGCATTCTTTATGGCTGTTGAAGACCTCATGGTCTGTAGTCTCGTCTTCGTTGCTATATATGGTGCTGGAATCATCGAACTTCAAAATGAAGGCTTTACCGTGTCCTTCAAAAAGCCTTTCTCCTAGTGAGTCTATTATATAATACGCTTTGTCTTCAGCTTTGAGGACAAAGAAGTGATCATTCCAACTCACTATGTAGACTTGTGGCTTCTGGCTTTTCTGGACGTGTTCCCATAAGCTATCAAATGAGGGTAAACCATCGAGAGCTGTGAATCTTTCAGGGTCGAAATACCCTATGAAGATGCCATCAGATGAAAACTGAAGTGGTCTGATGTTTGCCTTCAGGATGGTGTCCAGATCAAAATGTTGGTCTGGGAACTGGCTCGCAAGGGACTCGTCCTTGCATAATTCCTGCCACTCCCTGGAACCTTGAAGTAGGAGATCATCAAATTGGGAGAGTGTAGGGGTGCTGTTTGGATTTGCACATAGCCAGTGTGCAATGATGAAGGCCACAGTTGAACAAGCACTGGACCCTGAGGCTTGGTTGCTCCTTTGATCGAATGAGGCAAGGAAGATTTGAGTAGAGAGGTTTGCTTGTTTATCCCTGCTGGGGACCTTAACCCTCATCCAAGTTCCACTTTCAGGCCCTTGTTTCCTCAATTTCAGCTTCTTGGATTTTGGAGACTGTTAAGAGATTGGGTTCAGTATCAGGATCAGTGATGAAATCAGTTTGTTTTGGATGAGTAAATAGTTTGAAATACTTACAGGGGATCCAGAACGTTTGGTTCTTTTCTTCCTAAATGATTGAATAGCCACAGTCACATCTGGTACAGGGTTGTGCTGTGCAAGGAAGAAATGAGTGGTCAGTTATGATCTAAGAAGTTGCTAATATATGCGGCAATTTTTTATAAAAACATACCTGTGGCCATGGGGCAGAACCCGTGCTGGGGTGTGGTCCGGTTAGTGCAGCCAGGTCTACTTTAAGCGAGAATTTCTGGCTGAATTTATGAAAAATGGCAGCAAAGCATAGGTTTGGCCCTTGGTTTCGTTTCTCTTCCCAGAATTGGGAGTACCAGGTGAGATACGATGGGGTGACCGACCTTGATATCGACAGTGGCTTTGTTATTGTTGGAAGCAGCACCAGTGGAAAGCCAAAGTGTTCATCACAGGCTTCTACTGCAGCAGGCTTGTTGTTTCCTCGCCAGAGAGTATACTTGTTAACAGAATAGGCGAGGGGCATATGAGCATCTTGGCTGAGCCCAAACTGTCTGCAGAAGTGGTTTGGGGCATAGAGCTCATACTCGGAGCTGGCTAAGTCTGGTATTTGCAGGTCCTGGCAAGTGTTGAACTTAATGAATAAGTCCTTTGAGTGAGCATCTTGTTCAGGAGAAGGCATGAATCCACTGGTGAGGAGGCCAGGATATCGACGACTCAGAATTTTCTCAACTGCAGTATAAGGGAAGTCCTTATGCGAACAGAGATACTTGAAGCAGTCGAGATAGAACCATTGCTTAGTCCTAGGCATGGTGGAAACCAATGATTTGCCCAACAGCTCTTGTTCTTCATAATGAGGGGTTGCTAAGGGGAAGAAGAAGGGGAAGTAGATTTGCAACCAGAGTTCAACCATCCAAAGTGGTCCTGATTGGTTCAAATCGAGCTTCGATAAGGATACTCGCCTGATGCCATAGTAGATGTAGGCGAGGATGGGCTCAACCAAGCTTAGTTATTCACCATTGTAGAGGCGTTCAGCGAGGTTGGTCCATGTCTTGATAACCTCGGCAGAGGTGGAACATAACACATACTTCGATAGCCAATACTCTAGAAAGTCTATTCCTCCTTGTGGTGTATTTTCTTCCTCGCGTGCAAAGCGTTTTACCCAGGAGGAGTAGGATGGAGGACGTTCTGTTAAAGCTTGGTCGGTTGTTTGGAAAGAATCTTGAGGAGCCCAATTGTTGCCAGAGGCAGGAACTCCAAAGATGGTATAAAGATCGAGCATTGTGATGCTCACGTCACCACAAGGAAGTCGAAAACAGTTTGCTGTGCAATCCCAAAAGCACATGGCTGTGGCAAATGGGGCTCTGTTACCTCCAGGTGGAAGAGAGAAGCATAAATCAATGAGCTGGGTTATTCCGGCTACCTCCCACCTATTGATGTCTTGCTCACGGCGGTGCTGGTACCAAGCGAGGTCGTCTGACTTTGAATGTGGCCATTTCCCAATAAGACAGAGAGTGTCTTTTTGAGTCCATTCCTTTGGGTCTGCTCTGGGGTCTGCCTGGAGTATGAGGGATGAACTGCAGATGGGTTTGCGAAGATATGTGAAAAGCTCTGGATTTAATAGAGTGTCCAGAAATAGACCAAGCAGACCTGTGTTTTCTATCGGGTCTACAGTAAGAGTGCAGACGGTGTCTGGGTTGTGTCGTTTAGCGATTGCCTTGAGCTGTCTGGAGAATTTCTTGGCGTCAGAAGTTTCATGAGGGATGGAGATGTCCTTGCGAGGAGGCATTTTTTCTAGTCTGGAGGAATAAGGATTGACGGGGGTGAGAAAGAAAGGTTTGAACTTTTTGACTGAGAGAGTTAGAAAGTGCAGAGGTTCTGAGCAATTGAAAGGTTTTGTTGAAAGATGAAATTTGTGGATATGGACTGTTGCTCTTATAGAGGTGTCAGTCGAGCGTCATACTTTTTCGAAGAGTTGGTTGACGTGGCGTTCGAGTGATGGTGTAGCGTTTCAGAGTTAATGGGCACATTGGTCAAGATATATTCAAGTTTTTTCGCTTGTTCAGAAAGTTTCCAAGTTCAAGACCTGAGGGGCAATGTTTGGGCCTAAATAAAGAATTTCATTTTGGGCTTGGATGGCCGAGGTTTATGCGAGCGGCCCATTATAATTAATGGTGCTTGGCGAAGGAGTCAAGTCATACAACGTCTGGCGAGCTTCGCTGGAAGAAGACTTTGAGTTCTATTAGAACTATGTCTTATTAGTTGGTTCTACGCGGCTTAGTTTCTGTCATAACTGTTTGGTTTTGAATAGAACTCTTGGAAGAGTTATGATGGAATTAGAAGATCTATGAGTGATTACGACACGTATGCTGGTGTTATATTCAGACTGTGATTACAAGAGCAGAAGGAATTTGACATTGAGTGAATGACTGTTATTAAGCGAGTATATAAGGAGAGCAAGGATCTTATGAGAAGCCCCCCCCCCCCCCCCCCCCCGATCAATCAAACAACCTTGCTATACGCAAACAAACCTAGACGGTTATCTCTCGTCCTCGAGATTTCTATCTTCTTGCAACCAGAAAGTCTAAGTGCTTGTCACCTATCGAGTGGAAGTATTACGACTCCAAGGAAGCAATTGCAACCGAAAAGTTGAAGAGCGGCTCACATGTAAGTTGGGAGCTTGAATACTCAAAGGGAGCGAGTGTTCTCAACACTCTGTTACGAGATTGCTCTGCTTTGCACAAGAAAGGACGTGTGGAGTATCGATTTTTAGGCTTAGTTAGAGATTCACATATCCAAAGTCCTAGGTTTCTAGGCGAAAATGACCTATTCGAGCAGGGTTGGTGCTCTCCCTGGTCTAATCGCTTAATATAGAAGTCAGGCGGCTGTGATCAGTCCATATTCCGTCAAGAGACGGTGGCACGCCAGCATACGAAGCACATACAGGATAGACCGGCCCACGCGGTTAAAACACCCGAGATAAAAGAGACTGCTTCGCAAGAAGGATCTCTTCTCGAGGGATATTTTTGCATCGAACACTAATCAAAACACTGATAAGTCATGACTGTATCTCTTCTACAACTACTTTTTCGGGCTCTATTTGATATGAGTGTCACTGAACAAAGAGTCGGACGTGCTGCTAATTTGTAAGTAATGAAGTTTTGGTGTTTGGTTTGATTTGTTTGTTGTTTTGTATGATAGATCCAGTGGAAACATGAGCATATTATTTTTGTCACCGGCCACACCGTTGCTGAATACTGAGTGACAATATCACCAACTTGCAAAAAGTTGATCGAGGAGGTGATTTCTCTAACTTATCATCACCTGAAATGACTTTCATGGAGAAGTATGATGCATGACTTAGATTTGATTTCCCTGTTTCATTTTGTGGTAAGGATTTCTTATTGCCAAAAAGAAAAAGTCAATAAAATGAAAATGAAGGTGCAGGTGTGCAGGTGCAGTAGTTCATTTGATGGAAGGGTGGTTAACAAAGTTTCTTCATGACGAAGACAAAAGTCTATAAAAGAAAGGAAGATATGTCATCTTTTGAATATGTTTCTTTAATGAATTTGTGTTCAATAATGAAGAAGTTCATAGTAATTAGAAGTCCCAACATTTTCGATAGTATATCTTTATGTTGTTCATGTATACAGTTGAAAGTTGATAATGAAATGGCTTTGGCTTTACTAATTTGTTTTGCTCCAAAAATGTTTAACTATTGCAATTGTGCACGATATTGTTCAAGCATCAGTTCATGTATACAGTGAAGTAAACAAATGAATCAATCGAAAACAAGAAAGAAATAAAAGATGTTATATGAAAGAACTAATTGAACGTAAGGGGCAAAAGAAACCTGAGTAGTTTGATCCAATTTAGTTCAAACCTAAATCAAATATCCCATCAAATAAAGGAAAAAACACTGAAAAGATAACCGATTTGTGATTCTATAAGAGGTACCAGGCAGATGGGAGTGCACGTGTAGAGAAAAGGAACAAGAGCCAGTTCAATACGAAACTGTGAGTCCTTCTAAATTGTGGCTAAGGTGGACTTCGTTAGATATGTCAACGTCATCGGATATCTAGACTTTGTATTATTCTTTTGATAAAATATTCTTCATATGTTTTTGGTTTTTCTTTAGAGATCAAAAACTTAGTATTTGTTGAATTATATATTGTGTAAAACAATATAACGACACAAAGTTAATAAATACACTTAAAATTCAAATGCGCGAGTGCAACGTTTTTCCGCACACACATATGCGCGTGTAAGAAGGCTAGTGTATGATAACATGAACAATAGTTGATAATTCTGCATGGAGAGTGTGCAATTGTTAAGAGTGTCGACTATAGTTTTTGTGTCTCCTTCAATGATAATGGGTAGTTTAAAATCTCCATAGTGCAATGAGTTATGTATATTGCTCCATTCGGATTAGCACAATATTCAGCGGCAAGGTTTGTAAAACATGACTTCTTACTTCCTAGTAAGCTAAGGTAGGAAGTTGTCAATGCCTCTGCTCGAGGATTCGGGCACTTGGTCATGACCCTAATTCGCATGTTCATGATTTGCGAAATTCGGTACGGTTCGCAATTGGGTTTGATAAGAACCCAACCCCTATACAACGCAAGAAGGCATTTTGCATTATAAAAAGCGACAAACAAACATGCATGCTTATAGCACACATGCTATTATTTGCCATATATGCAATGGCATACACTGCTAAACTAAACTAAAAATAAAGTGCAGGTGTAAACACTGGTCATGGATCGTATCACAATTCACAAGTATGAAATATCGTCTGCTTACTTGTTGTCCCAGTGTCCCGGTAGCTAGTGATCACTATATTTGTGCTCAAGATATTGTCCTAAATCTCTTAATATTTCTCCCACATTAGAGGTCGATCATAGTTTTAAATATCATAAAATAATATTTTGTTTAAAGAAACATATACATATACATATACATGGTAGATCTCACTTTCCGTTGATTTCATATGAATACGAAGTGTTTAAAATGCAAAGTTTGTGTCTCACTTTTGACATTATGCTCTTCATATGTATCACATTATTCACATTGTAGAAAAATTTGTTCAATCAACATTTTCTAAAACGATAGTTGTTTCATGTTGTTAGCGAGGTTTCCTGTTGGTTGAAAATCTTGTTTTTCATTTTTTCATTAGAGTGCATTATTCTCCATCTAGACAATTGTAAAATAAAGTTTCAAGTCGTGTTCTACGAGCCATATGCATGATTAACGTTGAAAAGCACCATTGTTTGACAGTCACGAGCAAGCTTATGTATTAATTGAAAATATCCGCTTTCACTTTAACAATATGTAGATTGAGTGTGCAATTTTCTTTGTTAAACTTAGGGCTGGACAAGAGTCACGCAATTATCGAATTCGATCCGATGGGACGGGATGAAAATTTAAATTTTCACTATTTCGTTCTGTTATATTTCTTAGGGATGAGATTGGGTCTTGATTTTGAAATCTCAATAGATCCGTCTCATTCCGTGTTATATATTTTCTCTAGTTTATCATTTTTTTTATTAAGAGTCGACGTATTAAACTATCAAATAATTAACCATATTCAACCAAACAAATAAAATTACCCTACAATGATCAAAGTATCACACTACTTGTAATATAAACTAAATATATCAATTAAACATGAAATGAAGTGCTTGTAGTTTTACTGTTTGTAATTTAACAAGTAAAACGGTGTTACTTTGTGTTGTCGTAGACCTGTAATCCCTATCAAACTATATTTATCTTATATTGAGTCTGAAAATTAGTCTGTCACGTCTTATTCGAGTTTTTATTGTTAAAAACTCAATTAAATGTTTATTCCAAATATGACCCGAAATTAAACCCGTCAGTCTCGTTTCATTCGAATTTTGAGATGATTGGGACAGATTATTAAAATGCCCTATGGATCTAATCTATTGTTTTCTGCTCAATCCTATGGATCTAATCTATTGAATAGCAGATTTTGGTTGCTTTGAATGTATTCTATTAGCAAAAAGCTCTAGCAAAATAGGAAGCTATTCGTGGTGTTTTTATTCTTTTGAAACCTGTTTTGGTTAACAATCCTGAAACTGTGGTAAGCTGAAATCCATCAAATTTCAAATGAAAATCATCAAAACGTCCGAGAATTATAAAACCCTATTAATATATATATATATACTAGCATTCCTGCACGCGCATATGTGCGTGCGGAAGAGCGTTGCACTAGCGCATTTGAATTTTAAGTGTATTTATTAACTTTGTGTCGTTATATTGTTTTACACAATATATAATTCAACCAATACTAAATTTTTGATCTCTAAAGAAAAACCAAAAACATATGAAGAATATTTTATCAAAAGAATAATACAAAGTCTAGATATCCGATGAAGTTGACATATCTAACAAAGTCCACCTTAGCCACAATTTAGAAAGACTCACAGTTTCGTATTGAACTGGCTCTTGTTCCTTTTCTCTACACGTACACTCCCATCTGCCTGGTACCTCTTATAGAATCACAAATCGGTTATCTTTTCAGTGTTTTTTCCTTTATTTGATAGGACATTTGATTTAAGTTTGAACTAAATTGGATCAAACTACTTAGGTTTCTTTTGCCCCTTATGTTCAATTAGTTCTTTCATATAACATCTTTTATTTCTTTCTTGTTTTCGATTGATTCATTTGTTTACTTCATTGTATACATGAACTGATGCATGAACAATATCATGCACAATTGCAATAGTTAAACATTTTTGGAGCAAACCAAATTAGTAAAGCCAAAGCCATTTCATTATCAACTTTCAACTATATACATGAACAACATAAAGATATTCTATCGAAAATGTCGGGACTTCTAATTCTAACTATGAACTTCTTCATTGCTGAACACAAATTCATTAAAAAAACATATTCAAAAGATGACAGATCTTCCTTTCTTTTACAGACTTTTGTCTTCATCATGAAGAAACTTTGTTAACCACCTTTCCATCAAATGAACTACTGCACCTGCACCTTCATCTTCATTTTATTGACTTTTTCTTTTTGGCAATAAGAAATCCTTACCACAAAATGAAACAGGGAAATCAAATCTAAGTCATGCATCATACTTCTCCATGAAAAGTCATTTCAGGTGATGATAAGTTAGAGAAATCACCTCCTCGATCAACTTTTTGCAAGTTGGTGATATTGTCACTCAGTATTCAGCAACGGTGTGGCCGGTGACAAAAACAACATGCTCATGTTTCCATTGGATATATCATACAAAACAACAAACAAATCAAATCAAACACCAAAACTTCATTACTTACAAATTATCAACACGTCCGACTCTTTGTTCAGTGGCACTCATATCAAATAGAGCCCGAAAAAGTAGTTGTAGAAGAGATACAGTCATGACTTATGAGTGTTTTGATTAGTTTCCAAAACATATTGAGTGTGAGCGATAGATGCAAGCAAATTTTGCGCAAAATCTGCAAGTATTATGGTCCACTTAAACTAATTAATCTCAACCATTTAATACAAAGGTTGCAAAGTGGTACAATGTTACCTATACTTTAAGAATGATTATGAATTTGATATTGGAGAATGTAAATGTTCTCCTACATAATAGAAAGAAAAAAAAAACTAAAGAGTTATTATCATCATAACGATATTAGCTCAAACAAAACATATTATCTCAATCTTGAGAGGGTCGTATGAGAAGTCTGTCTCTAATTACCTTTTAGACTTCTTTGCTTATCGAAAAATTGATAAAATTCCAAATATCACCTCTATCAACAATAATAACATATGATACCTATGAATGATATGATAAACAGATACACCAAAACCTCAAGTATCCGACACACCAAAAAAAAATTTGAACCAATCCAGAAGGACAAATACTGGGAGTATCTGAGTAGTTGATGTCCTATCCGAATAATACCAAATAAAAATTATACACAACACCTGCTTTTAAGTGCAAAACAAATGCAATATCAAATAAACATAGATCCTTGAATACTTGATACGTTTGTAAAAGAATATAGAGGTTCAAAATTCAGACACTAACCTTGGTAACTCCAAAGAGGCCCAAGCCTCATATCTGGAAGTTTGTAAACTTCAAGAAGAAGAAGAAAACAAAAAAGAGATAGAGATAAACCAAAAATTAGATAATTAATAATAAATTATGAACAATTGATAAATTGGAAGAGAACTTTCCAAGTAAAAGTCTCGGAATATCAAACCATGCCTTCCACCGCTCCCCAATCATATTAGTATTGTTTTTCGTTTTAAAAAAAAATAATCCAAAACCATATAAAAGAGTGAAAGAGAAAAAAAAAGAGAATTAAACTAATAGAAAAAGCATACACCAAAACCAATTTGATTGATATTAGCTTCACATCTTTCTCTCCTATTTCAATCATTCATATCCACCCTTCTCTCCTTCTCTCTGCATCTCCGATACCTTGTTTGGATCAGAGACGAAGACGAAGACGAAGACCCACCATGGTTGAAACCAGACGCAGCTCTTCTTCCAAACGCGCCCTATCCGCCTCTCCTCCCCCTAATACCAAACGCTCAAAGGTACAGACTTTCGGTCCAATAACGACTCATTCTCATTCGTCTCATCTGTGTTTTGTGCCCACGTCAATTTTGGCTGATGCATGTGTTTATTTTTCGTCTCAAAGATTTGATCTTTCTGGGGGCGCATTTGATTTTTTTGATGAAATCAATCTGAATTCTCAGGCTTGTGATGATTCGTCATCCAACAACGGCGTTCGGAGTGGGGCGGCGGCGGAGCCCTTAGGTCCGATAAAGGAATCTGATTCGCAGAAGTTGCCGGAGCTCGAGCTGCAATTCCCTGATCCGCAGATAGCTGATTCTCTGAAGGTAGTTAACGGTTCTGATGCGCCGGAGAGATCCGCCGATGATGACGTGGCTGAAGCGGCGGAAACTGCATTGGTTGCGCCGCAGCGTCTGGGTGAGAATCTTAGATATATCTTCTCTGCATGAATCTGGGATATGAGTGAATTGTTGGGTTTGAGTTAGTTTTGGTGTGGTGAGGTTTTGGGTTTGAATTTTTGGTGGTGGGTTGTGCTCTTTCCAGGCGAGACTGCAGTTCATTCTGGGTCGAAGAGGGCTAAGAAGGTTCCGAAGAGGAGTGCTAAAGCCAATCAGAATCTGGCGTGGGGACAGCTTCTTTCTCAGTGCTCCAAGGTTTTTTTTTTACCCCACAAATGTTCACTAATTAAAAACCTATTTCTGAGGTTCTGATAGAAATGTATGCATTCGTTCTCTTGATACTTTGTTTGTGAAGTAAAGAGGCTAACCTATCACATTACAATTCCTAGAGAGATGTTTGTAGATGTAAGTTCTGAGTTTGCAAGTATGTCACCCCACACAGGTCATTTTCTTATTTAGTAGCAGTGTGTCTAGTTAAGTGTGGAACATAGTTAGACCCACTATTCCTCTCATCTCTGAACAAGAATTGCTGAAGGATCTCCTGCATGAGTTTGCATAGAGTAGGTGGAAAGTTGAGAAGCTTCAAATGCCTAGACAAGAGCAGTGGTCAATGGTATTGAGTAGGGGCAAAGATATCAGGGTTTTCTAATGTTTGAATGACCAACTTAGTAGAGGGGGTCACAGGAGTGTTAGTAGGTGGCTTGTGATGTACATAGACTCTTTCTGATTCCTTGACTATCATCACTAGTACATAATCTTCTGTGGGATTGGATAGGAATGACTGGAATTAGTGTTTTCTCACCATGAATATAAATGTTTCAGTTTCGTACAAGATATAAACTTGAAATGCTTAACCAGGAGTCTTCCATCTGATCCTTGTCTGCTTGAAAGCATCTGACTAGGGTTTCTACAGTGGTGTGATGACTTCTGATGAGAGTGAAATTTGATAATTAATGAGTAGCTTTCTTTGACAAGGATGGCCAGAACAAACCCATGTTGTAATTGGAGTAACATAGGATGCCGGATTAGGTTCACACTGTTGCTTCATGAAAAATATGGATCATGTTGCAGTTTGGGGACATGCAGCAACATTGCTTGAAGTTGGGAATCCTTTCACTTAGGGATGCTTTTATTGGATGTATTTGTAGAACAGAGAATTGAATGTAAACTTTGGATCAACTGAAGAGTTATATTGAGATGTATGGTCATAGTTTCAGCTCCCCTTACACCACAATGTCATTTTTCGTTCTTTATTATGCACGCGATTAATGAGTGTGTTCTTAGCGAGGCTGTTGAATGAATTCACTCAATTCAGTAATAAGTGCTGATGATCTTAATGAATTTCCTAGTGATTGATAAAATGTATTCTTTTTCTAATTCCTACTTCATAGAAAGGTCGTATGCAAGTGTTCCGCATGTCTTTTAAGACTAATTGGTTTTTAAAGTTTATGCTGGAGTATGATTCTTGATCTCATATTATTACTAAGGCATGATTCCAGCTATTTTAGTAGTTTGACTAATTATTTTTATTGATTTGCCAGAACCCGCACCAGTATCTTTCTGATACATTCACCGTTGGTCAAAGTCGTGAATGCAATTTATGTCTTAAAGATTCATCTGTTAGTACTACATTGTGTAAACTTAAGGTATGACCCTGGATTATCACTTGCATATGAACCTGTCTGCTTTCATTTGTCGACCAGTTTGCTCAAAAGCTTATGCTCTGATATTATCATGTTTTAAAAAAATTTGTATTTGCATAGCCGGGTGAAGGTTCTTCAACCGCAGAAATGGAAATTACAGGGGCTAAAGGCTATGTTCAAGTAAATGGCAAGATTTGTCAACAAGATTCCAAGGTTATTCTCAATGTAGGCGATGAAGTTGTTTTTGGCTCAAGTGGAAAACATGCATATGTATCCTTTTTGTTGAAGTATATAGCATTTATGACGTACTATATTTACATCTGTGGCCGACTCTAGCTCACTTTAATTGTTTATTTTTAATTTTCAATAAATTCCTTGACGGTGGATTAGATTTTCATGCAGCGCACTAATGGTAATATAGCTGCTCAGGGCATTCCTTCAATTAGCATTTTAGAAACCCAGCCAGTTAATGGGTTACATATTGAGGCAAGATCAAGGGACCCCTCTGTTGACGGGGCATCTATATTAGCATCTATGTCAAATGTGCCAAGTACCTTATCACTACTTCCAGCATCTGCTAAAGCTGGTGGCGATCTACAACATGATGCAGATATGCCTTCTACTCCTTCCGGCTGTGGAGGGTCAGATGATCATACTCCAGACACAGAGATGAAGGATAGTACTGACATTAATGATCAGGTTTCAGGTGATAAAGATATTGGTTCATACCCTGATGTTGCCAGTGAAAATCCCAATCTTGAAAGCATTGCATTGGATTCTTGCATGGATACTGATATCGGAAAGGCTTCTGGGCCTAGGTGGCCACCAATCATCCGAATGTTGGGCAGTGGTTCCAAATTTGATTTCAGTGGCAACCTTTCAAAGATTCTGAATGAGCCAAGAGAAATCAGAGAACTCCTCCAGGATTTTGATCCTCCAATTTTGATGTCAACTAGGCGACAAGCATTCAAAGAGAAGATACAGCAAGGAATTATAAATCCTAATGATATTGAAGTCACATTTGAAAGTTTCCCATACTACCTAAGGTGCAACCATTTGATTTCCATATGTCTGACTGAACTTGCACTCATTTAGATAAGTAGAACATGTGAATTATCTACCTTACATCACTCATATAGTAGCTCTTTTTGCAATACAGTGAGACGACCAAGAATGTTCTAATTTCTTCCATCCACATTCATTTGAAGTGTAATAAGTTTGCAAAGTATGCTTCTGACCTCCCAACTGGGAATCCATGCATATTACTATCAGGACCTGCAGGTATGTTTTTCCAGTTTTTCTTTTCACACTGGCTTCTATTTCTTCTGTAAATGGTAGTTTGATTAGTTTCCATTTCCTTATCAAGCGATAGTTATGCATTAGTTGTTTTTTGCAGGGTCGGAGATATATCAGGAAACTCTGGCTAAAGCACTTGCAAAACATTTTGGAGCTAGATTGATAATCGTCGAGTCTCTTGTTTTGCCTGGTGTATGTTCTATGACATCTCTGTTTGATTGTTTCATTTGTTTGCTTCCTTTAACCTGTTTGTCTGCGGATCTTATATAAGTATACATTCTTTCTAGTTTAAATTTACTATCCTGGCAGTCTTTCGTTTAGCATATCAATAATCAGATGTTTACTTGCATTTATTTTTTTGGTATTTTCTTATATAAATCTAGGGCCCAGCAACCCAGAATGCTGATTCTGTTAAAGAAGCATCAAGGGCTGAAAGAGTTGCCATGTTTACTAAACGAGCTGCACATGCTGCTAGCTTGAGGCATAAGAAACCAACCTCCAGTGTTGAGGCTGATATTACTGGTGGATCCACTTTAAGCTCACAAGCTCTGCCAAAGCCAGAAACATCCACTGCATCCTCCAGAGCCTCTTCACTTAAACAAGGTGTGCCACTTATCCTTGAAATGCCTATATCTTGTGGTTTTCTTATTGGTTATATACATGCATTGGTGTAAATTAATACCTTGGCTTTCCATGTTATGTGCAGGCGATAAGGTGAAATATGTGGGTCTTCCTCTGATGCAGAATCTTTCTCCAAGGCACTTTTCTTGCACCATATGACTTTGGTTTTTCAGATTATATATATATATATTCTATAATATTTGCATCATTTTGGTATGTTAGTGTGTGGTAAATATACGCCATTAGTGTGAGAAGATTTCCTATCACATCTCTTCTTTTTCAGGGTAGTTCTTAATATATACTTTTATGCAGGGGACCACAATATGGTTACCGAGGTAGAGTTCTTCTTGCTTTCGAAGAAAATGGGTCATCAAAAATTGGTGTTAGATTCGATAAAACAATACCAGATGGGAATGACCTTGGTGGTCTTTGCGAAGAAGATCGTGGTTTTTTTTGTCCTGGTATTTTCTGATACCAAATGTTCTTTAATGGATAAACATCTAATGGATTTTGTTACTGTATTAATCCTTTTATGGTTAATGTTATTCAAAATTGTTTTAATATTGGTTTTACTGTACAGCTAATCATTTACTTCGCATGGATGTTTCTGGAGGCGATGACATTGACAAGCTTGGTATTAATGAACTTCTTGAGGTACTCATTGCCCTTTACTAGACCACAATTGTTGCATTTTTCTTGGAGTAAAAATGTGAAGCACTTCCTCGCAGGTGGCATCAACTGAGAGTAAAAGCCTACCTCTAATTCTGTTTGTGAAAGATGTGGAGAAGGCAATGATAGGTAATTCAGAGGCTCTTGTTGCCTTAAAGAGTAAGCTTGAAAGTTTGCCAGAGAATGTTGTTATAATTGGCTCCCATACCCAGTTGGACAATCGTAAAGAAAAGGTAAGAAGGATGTTTTTTTTCCTGATTAATTTTATTATTAGGTATCTGCAGTTTCACAACAAATTACACTCTTTTTTTCAGTCCCATCCTGGTGGTCTTTTGTTTACAAAATTTGGCTTCAGTCAAACGGCTTTGCTCGATCTTGCTTTTCCGGTATGCCCGTCTACGATCTTCTCCTTTTTGCTTTTTTGTTTTTGTTTTTGTTTTTGGGCATGTGAGATTGACTTTGGTCATGTGCTATTTGCTTCTGGTTATTGATATCATGTCAACCAATGTCGTCATTATAATTTGTGGTCACATTTAGATTCGGATTTAGATTGTTGAAATTGTCAATGCTGTAATATCCTACGATATTTTCATGAATATTTATTCAATATTCAAAATCTTATTTCGGTAGTTTGAATTCTAGTAAGTTCTATGATTTGTTTTTGTGAATCTTTCTGGTGATTAGGATAATGCTGGTAGGCTGCAAGATAGGAGTAAAGAAACCCCTAAATCATTGAAGCATCTTAGTAGGATTTTCCCTAATAAGGTGACAATACAGCTGCCTCAGGTAACTAATCTTTTTCATACCTAGATATATTGTTTTTTTATGCTCGTTTGGTACTCATGAAGAAGCACTTTTTTTCTCCTGGTAGGATGAAGCCATACTTTCGGACTGGAAGCAGCAGTTGGAACGCGATGTTGAAACTCTAAAGGCAGAGTCAAATATTGTTAGCATTTGCTCTGTGAGTATATCTCATCTCATATTCTTTTCCCTAATGCTGGTGGTGTTCCTGTTGGAATTTACACGAGTCAAAGTTTAAATAGTTTATGTTCTTGTACTTGTTGATTTTTTGGGTGTATGCACCCTTTCGTGCATGCCTTGAACAGACAACATGTTAAGCTTCTCGCCATGTGATTTCTGTTATGCATATCTGCATAAATATGATTCAATTCCTTGATGCTAATTGTTTTAATCTGGTACTTTACTTTTCTAGTTTGTCTTCCATAATATTGTCTTCCAGTTTTCTCTATTGGCCTTTATAATTACAACAGCATTGTTCTTTCAGGTGCTTCGCCGTATTAATCTGGATTGCCCTGACCTTAGAAATTTGTGCATTAAAGATCCCTCACTTACAACTGAAAGTGCGTATTCTTGAACTCAGATCTTTTATGCTGGAAAGTATCCAGCTGAAATCTTCTCTTAAAACATGTCTTAATACATATATGTTTTTCTTTGTTTTGTAGGTGTTGAGAAAGTAATAGGCTGGGCTTTAAGTTATCACTCTATGCATTCTTCTGAGGCTGAAGTTAAAGATGGAAAACTTATCATTTCTACTGAAAGGTTATGCCTTCTTCAGTTGTCTATACTCTATTGAATCATAGCATTCTCTGTTCTTTTCCACTAATGATATGTATTTTCTTTTGTATTTCAGTCTTAAATATGGACTGAACATTCTACAGGGCATTCAATGTGAGAACAAAAGCACAAAGAAGTCATTGAAGGTATGCATGATACGTTCTTTGGTGCATAAATTCTGCTTCATATTTTTTTCCAACTGTTTTGGACTTAATTGCATGAGTTTGCAGGATGTCGTCACTGGAAACGAGTTTGAGAAAAAACTTCTTGCTGATGTTATTCCACCTACCGACATTGGGGTTACTTTTGATGACATCGGTGCCTTGGAAAATGTGAAGGACACACTGAAGGAGTTGGTGATGCTGCCTCTTCAGAGGCCTGAACTATTTAGCAAAGGACAGCTGACTAAGGTCTAAACTTAAAACATCTATATGTCAAAATTGTCATAGTTGTTAATCTACTCTCCACTACATGACAAAGTCTTTCTTGCATGCTTGTGCTCTGATGATTAATATTCTCTCGCAGCCTTGCAAAGGTATCTTGCTGTTTGGTCCTCCTGGTACTGGGAAAACTATGCTTGCAAAGGCTGTTGCAACCGAAGCTGGTGCAAACTTTATTAACATATCAATGTCAAGTATTACTTCAAAGGTAATTATATATGTCTGTGGTGGTTGGACATTTCTTTTCGCAAGATATTTTGAATCATTATAATAACGCCTTTGATTTCTGTTGCAGTGGTTTGGGGAAGGAGAAAAGTATGTTAAAGCTGTGTTTTCATTAGCAAGTAAAATTGCTCCTAGTGTTGTATTTGTTGATGAGGTTAGTTTTTGCCATGGTCCTAATAATTTGAATGCCTCTCTCATTAGTGTTTGAGTTTCTCGATAAGAAAAATGTTTTTGTTGAATAGAAAAAAAAAAGTAAAAGCAAAAAGCTCTCCAAAGGTATCCTACAACCTGATGGTGCGGAAATTATGGATTCCTTAAACTTATGCCATCTCAGCTTAAAAAACAATTTTTATTTCTTACTGTTTAAGACCTTTGTGCGGTTGATTCCACTCTCAACTTTATTCCTGCACAATCAAAAGCTTCTTATGGCTACTATTGTAGGTTGACAGCATGCTAGGAAGACGTGAAAATCCTGGGGAACATGAGGCTATGCGTAAAATGAAAAATGAGTTCATGGTGAACTGGGATGGTCTACGTACAAAAGATAAAGAACGTGTATTGGTACTTGCTGCCACTAACAGGCCTTTTGACCTTGATGAGGCTGTTATAAGGAGGCTTCCAAGGAGGTACAAAAATTGAATTCATTGTATTTTTCCCTCGTCTTGCTTCATTTCTACTATGTTAATAGCAATATCAAAATCATGTGCAGGTTGATGGTTAACTTGCCAGATGCTTCAAACAGAGAAAAGATACTGAGAGTTATATTAGCCAAAGAAGATTTGGATCCCGACGTTGATTTGGAAGGAGTTGCAAACATGACAGATGGGTATTCTGGAAGTGACCTAAAGGTTGCCCATTAAGTTCCCAAGAATCTCCCTTTCTCTTTCAATGCCTATTCCCGTACTTTTGCTCTTTATCTTGACTAATTGAGGAGGTTTCTCGTGGTTTAATACATTATTTTGTTTTCGTTTCAATAAATGCAGAACCTGTGTGTTACTGCAGCTCACCGGCCCATCAGGGAAATCTTAGGGAAAGAAAAGAAGGTTGGTTTTGGTATACATGTGTATGTTCATCATTATTTTATCTCCAAATACAAGTGTATATTGGAATCAAACTTTTTGAGTTGACTGGGTAGTGTTGTGTAATGAAACTTGTTGCCCTTGTTTGCAATTCATTTGCCATTTTCTTGAGACTTGACAATGTGTTGGTGTATTGTTGGTTGTAATGTTCCATGTGTACTTGTCTCAGGAAAAAAAATTAGCTTTGGAGGAGAACAGAGCTGTACCGTCATTGTATTGCAGTAATGACATTCGCCCTTTAAAGATGGAGGATTTTAAACATGCACATGAACAGGTATGTTGTGATTGAAGATTTCTTTTATAACCAGTTTCATCAGGATGTAGATATGTTTGCATCATGATTTCGTCTGTGTATTGAATTGATTCCTCCTCATTGGAATGCTGTGATTTTTTAAGTCAAAATTTGAGCAAATTTTTGTCATCTTGATTTTGAATATTGAATTGAATCCAGGTTTGTGCTAGTGTGTCATCTGAGTCGACAAATATGAATGAGCTCCTCCAATGGAATGACCTATACGGAGAAGGTGGATCAAGAAAGAAGAAATCGCTCAGCTATTTCATGTAGATTAGGTATTTTTTGTGTGTATAGAAGCCCTTGTTATATTCTTTCTTCTTATCTAGCTACAAGGCGCGGCGGCAATACATGTATCCTTGGCAAAATCCCTTAGAAGGTTCTGTCCCCCATTTGTATCATATATATAGGTTTTTCTCTTTTTCTCCCACCCCCTTTCTCTTTTACAAGGCACTATGCAAAGCGGCTTATAAGCCTCTGAACTACATTAACATACAATGTAGAATCTCATAATCAGATTATCTAACTAGCCTTTGTCATTTCTCTTTGGTCTTTGACCGTGTACATACTAATCAAACGAACGAACAATCTTTTTGTTATCTTTTAGCTCATAGCATTCTTGTTTAAGCCAACCTTATACTGTATGATGTATTATTTCACATATGCTCCTTTAATCAAAACCATGGTTGTTTAATAAGTGAGCACTACTGAGACCAAGTGAACATCTTACATGGTGTTTTCCCCCTTGGGAACCGAAAATGGGTGCAATATCCACGTTCTGATGGTTTTTCCAACGATAGGTCAGCACCTTATCCACCACAAAGCTTTTTAAACAAGGACACATCCATGCAAGTGAAGAAGATAGATGACATACTTGAATTGTCCATGGCAATAGACAACTCATCTTATTTATATGCTTAGCTAATGTATTCACTCCCGTAAAAGTAATTCATATTGCCTTGTTTAACTCCAAGAATCTTGTATGATTACCATGTAATATAGCAAGTAAATCCTTAGTCACATTAGAAATATACACCTCAATGGGATATAACTAGACAAAAGATTTTTCTAGATTTCATGCCTAGAGTCCAAAGATTAGTCATATTTTAAACTATTTTTTATAAGTTAATACGCGAGTTAATATATTAATTATTGTAATAATACAATATACAATGATACGCAATAAAGAAAATAGTCATCTTTTCAACCTTCAATGGTGGAGGACCAGAAAATAACAATGATAAGAAATAAAATATCTATCAAATGCAAAGTCCCAAGACCTTCTAGTCCTCCTCGGATTTTCTCCATTACAGCATCTCGATCGTAACTCAATACTCATAGCTCTCATCTCATATCCTCCTTACCTGTTCAGCCTCTCATCATATTGTTGTTCTTTTTCACAGCTCAACAAATTTGAAATCCCCAAAACCCAAAATTGACGGAGACGGAGGAAGCCCACCCAACAAGCCTGAAGAAACCGGAAAGAAAGAAAATGACCGTGAAAGAATTCGAGATCGGAAAGCCGCTTGGGAAAGGCAAGATCAGCTGTTCTATAGTTGTACAGCAGAACTGCAGAAGTCTCGTTCTCACGATTCCGTTCTATTCAACCTAACACGTTTCCGAACCCGAAGCGCAGAACGCATGTTGAGTGGCGCTTCCGTGCTTCCTAGATGACTCGTGAGTGCACCTCTCCTCTCTCTTCTCTAGTAATGAAATGATAGATATTGACTGACCAACGTGACAGTTTAGCCTTCTCAATCAATCAAAATCTCAAAAGTCAAGACTCGTGAGTGCTCTAACTGATCATTTGAGACTTGAGCGCCGGCGATGGAGCTCATGTCTCATTCCTCGACCTTTCTCCTCAATCAACAGCCGCCGCCGACGACGATGACGTATGCACTGGTGGTGCTTAACCAGAGCCTCCCGAGGTTCTCTCCGCTGCTGTGGAGCCACGGTACACTTGTCCTGGACCTTTCGATTTGTCTACTCTCTTTCCTTTCGATTTGTGAAGTTGATTTCTCTTGTCTAAGTTTCGTGTGCGTGGTTTTGGAGCAGCACAACTACGCTTGTGTGCCGACGGTGGTGCCAATCGGGTTTATGATGACATGCCTCTGCTATTGCCTCGTGAAAACCCCTCAGATGTTCGCAAAAGGTTGTATTTTTTTTTATTCGTTTTCAAAGCTTATTTATTTATTTAATCTTTTGTGAAAATGGAATCGTTGTTGGAGTTTTGTTCATGGATCATTGCGTAGTTTTATTTTTAATATCGAAATGAGCTTTTTGCTTTGCTTTAGACTAGTTGTGATAGTCTGACTAACTCTTACTTTTGTTTTCAGAGGACACAGAGACGAGGTTTGGTGGTTTCGTGAGTACTTCAAATCTTGTCAAGGAAGACAAGATAACAGTGCAATCCGATTCAGATCTTCTTTGGACTATAACCATTAAAATTTAAAAGGCTATAGCTTAGTGCATATAGAGATGAGTTGTAAAAGCCACAAATTCCACAATCCCTTCACTTTGTAATGTTCATATATAGATTTTGATCTTCAATCTCTATTTATTCCGCCTCCGTCCTTCGCGAACTCTTTTAAGGTCGCCTTTTGGTTAGAGTATCATCCCTGATGTGTTAAAAGATGTTGCTCTTTTCATTAGCTGTTCATAATAAAATATGAATCCTCATGGAGCTCAGTTCACAACAGCTCAGAAGTCAGAACAGTAAGGGTAAATTTTCGTATAATCGTATCTTGATTTTACTGTTCAATAAATTGACATTTGTCGGAATTAGTAGTTTCACTGGTTCTACAATAAATTGAAACTAGCCCCAATTGTAATATAAGTAGTTTCAATTTTTACCGTCCAACTTGAGATGAAAAGAAAGTAAATCTTTTGCATCAAAAACATTTCTTTCGGCAAAAATCTTCAAATGGTCACTTAATTTTGATGAATGTCACTTAATTTTGATGAATTTGACACTTTAGTCACTCAACTTTTAAAGTTATGACTTTGGTCACTTAAATTTAGCGAAAGGTACAATTTGGTCACTCAACTTTTAAAAGTATTATTTTGGTCACTCATTTTTGTGAGGTAAGATGAGTGACCAAAGTTACATTTTCAAAAGTTGAGTGACCAAAGTATACCTTCTGCAAAAGTTGAGTGACCAAAGTTATAGTTTTAAAAGTTAAGTGACTAAGTGTCTATTTTGTTAAACTTGAGTGACCATTTAAAGCTTTTTGCAAGAAGCTCAGAACTTAACCTCAGGCATAAACTCGGTAACTCTTGCGGGGTATTCTACAGTACTCCGAAGTACCAAAACTCCTCAGTTTGGAGCGTTGGATCACTATATATTTTATAGTGATCATGACCGCAGAAGTGATCCAACGCTCCAAAGCTGGGGAGTATTGAAACTATGGAGCACTATAGAATTTTCGAACTCTTCCATCTTACAGTCAGCTTCCCAATATAATTAAGGTTCAATGACTAACAAGTCACTTGAAACTTGTATTTTGACCGAAAAGTTATGTAAAGTGGTATTTGTACGTATTTAGTAGTAAAATAGTAATATTTAATGGTAAAAATGACGTATTAAAGGGAAAATTAACCTTTTATCTCCATAAAAACATAACTAGCACTCGTCATGCCACTAATTCACATATGGGCTTCCTGCCTATCTGGTTACTAATGCAAGCAGACTCACTACTGAATACTTTTTAGTTAAGAAAAGTCTAACTTTTTTACCGACAAAACTAAACCTAGACTAGTATACTTTCTGTGTTATGGAAGTATATTATCTATGTTATGTAAGTGGAGGATTTGAGGTCAAAGGAATACAAGACCTTGAGACCTCTCAACCGCTCTAGTGGAGCAGGTTGATCATAGGTCCCATCCATGGGTATTGTGAACAGGACACTCATGACCCAATCATGCAAAGGTCTTACCAAGACCTGAAACAACGGACTTGCTATTGCAAAGACCCGTTGTTTCCCATTACCTTCAAGCTTCCGCCCGAAGCGTCCAGCCTCTAGGCGCGTGGTCATGCTCCCCCACCACACGGCCTGAGCGGAGCGAGTAAGATCATGAACCAGCGCCTGGAAACTGTCTGCTCCTTCCTGCACAGGTTCAATAGGGTTATCGTGATAGGAGTCAACCATGACCTCCCAATCAGATCAGGAAACCACATTGAAATGATGAATGAGAGCCCGTCCGGTTTGAATAAAAACCAGGCTCCTATGGCTTTGCCCGTGTTCCAACAGGGTAGTAAAATGGTAAGGAGAGACTCTCTCTATGTGTTAAGTCACACGCAGGGATGGTCCCTCTGATGTTTATTAGCTTAGAGTAAAGAAAAAGTAAATTACCTTCATTAGGGTGCCTTAAGCAAGCACCCTTCATCGATCGAAACATAAGTCTTTAGGCGTATCTGAATGCTCAGTCCAGTGGTAAAGTATACTAAGATGCATTAATTTGCTAAATGTACTAAGTGTTCACAAGAAATATATTAGGTGTTAAAGATAAGGATACTCAATATAATAACAACCCATTTTTCCACTTTCTGGGCGGTAGTCCGCCACCTATGGGATCAAATGAGTATGAACAAGTATGAATAACCCACTTTCTTCCTCCTTCTGGGCAGTAGTCCGCCTCTCAGGGAAATTTAATGAGTTTTTATGAGCATGTAAATAACGAATTGAAAGACTTGTAGTAGAAAACCATAACTTATTTATTACAACATAATTATATACTATAGATCTAGAGCCTCACTCTTTGGTAAACAACTATAAGTTGTTTAATCACTCATAGTAGTAGACATACTTGAATATAGATAAGCTGAAAAGTTTACTTCCACTCTATCTCTCGACTCACACTTTACACTTAAGCAATTCTACTCTCAGATAGATCTCTTTTATCCTGATTTTCGATGCCTAGAACTAAGACTCGAGGCTTCTTTTATAGGGAGCATAACTCAAAATAGAATTGAAACACACATAATTAACAGTAGCTCCACTAAGAATAGTGACCCCATGCTGTTCAGGTTTCTGCTTTGCTCCATTGTCTTATTTTGAAAAGCTAATTCCTTCACGATAAGAAATGTTCCCCACTTAAGAAAAAGATAATACGACATTACCTGTCTTTATAGGTTATCGTATATTTTTTATTTTTCCCTAAGATAGGGTTCTTCAGATTTAATTCTTCTTCTTGTTCCATTCTCTTCCATGTCAGTATCAACATACATCTTGTAGTGCCTTTATTTCTCGATCTTTTTGAGCCACTGGGCACATGAAATGGTGGAATATATTTCCTTTCTCTTAAGGGAAACAAACAGATCACTGGTTACGGTCTCTGAGTGGTCATAGGTAGTGACAATTATTTTCTCTCTTAATATAAGAAAAGTAATTTCTTGATCTTCTTTGATTACTTTATTGACATATTCCAATGCAATTGCTTTCATCCATGGGATACTAGAGTTTGGAGCTCCATTGTATCCAACACAAGCTGGTTCTAGATACTGACCTCGGATGATCTTGATATAGTGGTATGGAGAAATATACTCAATTTCTCCATTGGAATTATGCATCCATTCTGGAGGTGTAGATCTGAATTTGAGTCTAAGAATGCAGTTGCTCTTCCTTATATTCTTGACTGTATTACATATGATAGCTGACAATCCCTTGAGATCATCATTTATTTTTGTCCATAGATTATGAACAAAATCATTTTCAACTAGCCACAGTTTATGCTCTTGTGGATGTTCACTTTGAACATTCACCACATATCTTCCTAGGAATAGTCCTGGAACTATGAAAAATGTATCAGGGAGAACTGATCTGGGTGAATGTCTTACAATGGTGTTATATAATTTGAACCATTATGTCGCTTTTAGTGCCTGAATAGGTATCCTTGCACTTTCAGGGGTTCTGATGTACAACACCGTTGGTTTATTAACAACATTTTGTTGTTTTTTCTTTTGGCTCAGCTCTTCAACTAAGACATTCATGGCCTCCACCATAAATATTTTATCTTGCTTCTGAAAGGAAAACATTAAATTATCTAGCAAAGTCTTTTGGTGAAATACTAGACCTGAGTTAGTATGGAAAACTAATTCTGAGAATGTATTTGGTTGATAATTGAGTATATTTACAAACTCTGTAGAAAAAATTCTGATTTTTGGCAAAGCAGCAACCATCAGCTGTCTTAATAAGCCTTTACCGTCTGTCATTTGAGACATGCTAGCTAGTTAATTCTTTCCCCTGTAATTGGACAGTTTAGGCTGGTCTTTTAGGACACAACAAAAAATTCTTAAGAACTTTTTCAATAGACTCCTCTTGTTATTCAGGTTCTTTTCCTGCCTTCTGCTTCTGGGATTCCGACTTTCGTCGTCCTTTTCATTCCTTTGGAACATTGCTATTTTCCTTGTCAAAGCGTCTAGAAGATAATTCTTGTTACTTGCACTTAATTCAACATCATAATCATATTGGTTAAAAAATAATTGCCAACTTGTTAATCTTCCCCTATCAGAAGCTTTATCAAGTTTGTAATTTTTGAAAATTTTCACTTTGGCACAATCTGTTCTCACTAGGAATGGTTTTCCTAAAAAGGCGGGAGAATTTTCAATAGTTTTTTTTATCTCAAGAATTTTCTTTTCCCCTATGGGATAATTTTGTTATGCAGAATTAAACTTTCCACTACAGAATTTTAAAATTTTCTCATTGTTAGTGCCTGGCACTCTCGCTAGTACTACACCTGACTAGAAGTTATCACTAGCATTTGTTTGAAAAATGATCACATCATTTTCTTCAGGTTGATGTAGTGGAGGTAAATTTTTACACAGTTCTTTGATTGGCCTGACGATCTTTTTTGTCGTCTTTTGTAAATTTCTAAGCTCTCTTTGAGCTTGTTTTGGGGGATAGTATTGCCGTTAATCTAGCAATCTTGTGAAGAAAATATCTTCCATAGTTTATGACCCCTAAAAATCTCTGTAGATATATTTTTAGCGTCAGGAGTTTTGTCTGGGAACTTCCAAACATTTTCTAAAATATGAGGTTGAAGCTTGATAACCTCATTTCTTATGTTGATTTCTAAGAAGTGAATTTCATCTAGGATGAAAAAGACTTTCTTTTCTCCTAGAATGATTCCATGCTGGACTATGAGCTTGACTACTTCAAAGAGATGATTCATGTGTTCTTCCTTATTTTTTGAGAAAACTAATATATTGTCTATATAGATGACACAAAAGTCTGTCACTTGCTTGAATATGTTATCCGTTGTTCTCTGAAAAATGGATGGAGCTTGTTTAAGCCGAAAAGACATTACTAGTAATTCGTAGTGTCCATGTAGAGTTCCGAATGCAGTAAGGGGAATGCCGTCAGGATGCATTTTAACTTGTCAAAATCCTGATTTAGCATCAAATTTAGAGAACACTTTAGCTCCTCTGAGCCTGCTGATTAGCATTCTTGCATGTGCTATCTGATAACCATTTTTTATAGTTTTCTTATTGACATCTCTATAGTCTGTCACTATTCTGCATTCCTGCGAACTTATTCTGCATGATTTCTGACATAGAAAACTGGAGTGTGATGAAGACTATCTGATGGTCTTATTAATCCTTTTTCTAAAAGAACATCTATGTATTTTCTGAATTCTTTCTGATCATCTTGTTTGTATTGAGAGATTGCTTTTATATGACAATTATCATTCATGACATGTAGCTTAAGCTCACATTACACTAGGTCTTTTTTCTAGAACTTCAGAGGATTGATGTCAATATTTTGTTTGAGAATTTTCTTGATCTCTCCAAGGGTATGCGTCTTCTGTTTCTCAAGTTTAGACTTAAAGTTCTTGAGATTATGTTCATGAATGAAGGTTGTTTCTTCGTCTTCTTCGCCCTCTGACTATTCTTCTACAAGCAATTCTTTTTGTTGCTTCTATTGCAATATCGTTTCAAATTTTGGTGTATATCCACCACTATTTTGCTATAATATCTAATATTTCTCTAAAATTCTGGACCAACAACACTTTTTGCTTCTTTTAGTTGCTCGGTCGAAAAGACTTTGTTATTCTTTTTGAAGCCTAATAAGTTCACTTCTGGCTTCTGGATGAAAGTTTGTTGTAGAAGAAAATCATTGACAATTCGTATGTCTAAGTCTTGGCCTTCTGATTGCCAAATATTTTCAATTACAAAGGTTCCTCCTCCTATCGAGATTTGAACATTTTTGGCAACTTTATTCATGGAAATTCTTCTTCCTTCTACAGTTTTTCCAGTTGCACTCCTTTTTGGATTAGTTTTCCAAAGATCTTCCGGTATAACAAACTTTTTTGCTAGACTGAAACTAGAATCGTTATCTACAAAGGCATATATATGATATTTCTTGTATCCTGGAAATTTTAATCCAATTTTCATGTAGTTACTGAATCTACTTGTAGAAATAGTCACTGCTTTGCACAAATTTTGTTTCGAAGAATTTTCCTCTTCTCTCCTTTCTGTAAAAGGACTACATTGTTCTTCTTCACAAACTGGACTTTCTACGGATATTACTTCTTCTTTCTTAGTAGTAGTATCGAACTTCATTCTTTCTAGATCTCTTTATAGAATTTCTTATTTTTCTTCAATCTCATAGAAGTACTCTTCATATTCTTGTTCAATAATTTGATATATTGAACCACTTTTTGTTTTTCTTCTTGCTTCAGTTATGAAGCATTCTTTGTGATATGTTTTTTCGACGCTTCAAAAAACATGGGAAGGTCATCCTTCTCATCACAGACAAATGATCCGGGATTGACTTTGTAAGAAGAAATATTTTATTCTTCAGTGCTTTCTTCCCAATTTTTTAGGTTCATATTCCTCTTTAAAGTTTGTCTCTGATTCTTCTGACGATTCATCTTTTGTACAGGCTGAATAGACAGATATATTATCATCTTCATCTTTTGAATAGACTACCTCGTAGCCTTTCATATTGGTCATCTCTATGACCTCTTCATATTCTCTAAGAAGAGCTTTCGAACTTCTTTTATCTTTCTTGGGACATTCGTTAGCATAGTGCTTATCTACGCATTTTAGACGTATTAATTAATGTATTATTCTCTACATTTGACTATGTTAATTGCTTAGTACTATTAGTTTTGACTTATTTTATTATTTTTAGGTTTTTAACAAAAGAGACGGAGTAAATGAGTCTACAAGTATGTGAGATTTAGCAAGGATGGAGAAGGAAGAAATTGGCGCACAATTCCGTGGAGGAAACGTGAAGAAAATAGAGAAGGAAAAGAAGTCCTAGGTTTACTAGGAAAACCATTCCTATGTTGACTAGGAGAATGAAGCTTCCGAAAGAACCTTGAAAGAAGAACAAAGCAAGATAGGCCAAATTAATTAGAAGACTATTTTATAAGTCCAAGATCATGTCCAAGTCAGGCCAAAACGTGGAGAAGCAAATATAGTAAGAAGAGGATTCCCAAGTTGAAGAGGAGGAGAAAATCTATTAAGAAAAGGAAAGCAAAATCTGCCTATACAGATCAACCAACTTCAAAGGACGACTGGAAACAACTTAGAAGGATTTAGAAGGCGATCCACCTATGGTTGGAAATCTCTTTGAGTATTCTTTTCAACGAGTCAAAAATCATAATTTTTGAAGATCTACAGCTCTGAGAAAGTTTGATTCTTTGCAAATTGCCAAGTTTACCTGGGTAGAGTAGGAAAACCTAGTTTAGAGAAGAAAACTCATTTGTAATGCCTATATAAGTAAGGGCTCGACCTCATTGAGGGGTATCTCTCATTCTCCAAAGTTAGGTTGCCAAAATTACTTCTCATCATCTCCCGAAACACTTGAGCACCACCATCCAAAGAACTACCCACCTCCACCAAAATCTCCATACTTGATCCGCGCTGGCTCCCAAGTATTAGCCTCCATCCGAATCTTTGAAGGCGATCCTATAATTCATTCATCAAAGAGTCGTTACTGTCCTTACTTTTAGGGCGATCCCGAAGAATCAAAAGTGTAAAAATGACATCTTTACTCCGTAGTTCTTATGTGGTTTAGCTTTTGTATTAAATTTGGTGTGAACCTTGGTTTGATGAATTATATGAATTTCAATAATCTTCCATGTGTTTTTTGTTTTGACTTTCGATTTATGTGTTTACTTAAACTTAATGCTTTGAGTCTAGGATTTTCGGTGTGTCCAATCTTAGAGTATTAGGGTGATCCCTAGTACTTAGGAAAAATAGTAAGCATGTGTCTCTTAGGTAAAAACTTTGGAATTTCGATTGATTGTTGTCATTTGTTTATGCCATAATTAGTCTAAGTAAATAGATGAAAAGATCACATGTAAATAGTAATTAGGTTTTTTTTTTCATAACATGAATTAGAGTTTTTAGAGGTCTTTTGTGTATTGCCTATCTATAAGTTTATGCAAGTTAGAGTCCTAGGAATTTTGGTTTATGTTTATGACATTTTAAGGTAGAATTAATAGGTTAGAAAACAATCACATTCGACCCCCCCCTTTCACTTTACACAATAATTGCATGCACCCTTCAAGTTTAACGATACCTTACTTATCAATGCTACATCTATACAAAACGAGTTTAAATTGAATGCGTTAGATTATGTATTAGCACTACCACATATTGACTCATTGCCGGCGACTTTTAAGTCGCCGGCAATGTTTTTGGACATTACCGGCGATTTTTGCCGGAAAAATCGCCGGTAATGTCTTCTTTTTTTTAACATTACCGGCGACATAAATGTATGTCGCCGGCAATGTCTCGATGGTAATGTAAAAAAAAAAAAAAAGACATTGCCGGCGACATAAATGAAGTCGCCGGCAATGAGTCAATATGTGGTAGTGTAGGTTGATAATTTAATGCTTACTTTTAGCATTATCAAGTGCCATTTTGCCTTGTATAACTAACACCTGCATGTTCTCTTCTTTTCTATTTCCCGAGAGAATTGAAGCTCTTTCTTGGATTCTGCTTCTCTCTTCTATAATTGAAGCTTTTCTTGAATCTTCAATTCTTCCTCTCGTTTTCTCTGAAATGTTTATGGAAGTGCTTCCCTTTCTTTCTCTGCCTATTTTCGTCACATCCCCAATTGGTAGAAATATCAGCGATTTTAGTAAAGAAACTGTCAATTCCTTTGAATTACTTCTTTGCAGCTTATGCCCTTTTATTGGCTTTGCATTGTTCACGCATCACCTGTCTGATTCTTTCTGTAACTCCTCCAATAGAAAACTTTTCTAGAGGTTTTTCTTTTATGCTTTCTCTCATAGTTGTCCTCCAAGGTTCATGGAGCTTTCTATGTAAGAGATGTATCAAGTCGGCATTTTCCAACTCTACTATCGTGTAGTAGTATTCTTGGAATTCATTCAGATATTCCTCAAAATACTTCACATTGCATATTTTGAAAGTATATATGTTGATTTTTGTTAACTCTTTAGCTTTGTCTCCAACATATGATATATCTATACAGAATTATTCATAGATCGGAGTTGCAAAAGTATATGATGACTTTTCAACCTTTATTCTTTCCAACCATTCATTTCCTCTGCAAGTTTATTTGAAGACAAAATAGAACTTTTTTTCCATTCTCAAGAGTGTTGATTCATAGATTATTTGTAAATCTAGTGCTTCAAACTTTCCATAGGTGGTACAAGATGCTATGAATAGGCTAGCAACTCATTCATCCATGAATTTTTTCTTGTCTAGAGATTTGTCTAGATCAAACTATACCCCAAATTGCGTAATTGGAACCTTTGGTGTATTATCTTATGGAATGAATTTTTTGGAACTTCTTTCCCCCTTCTTTCCAGCAAAACCTTTCATGTTTGGAAGTCTTATATTTCCACCAATTTTGACGATGGTGGTTTCTGTGGTTCCTGAAGGCTCTCATTCTTCCATTTTCACCTCTTGATAAGAAAAGATTTTTTTTCCTTTTTGAATGTGAAACTTTCGATCTTTTTGATCAATTATTCCAGACAAGATGGATCTTTACACTTTTCCGGTTTCTCATAAAGCTTAACGAGTTGATCTGATTTTGATTTTTCAGAATTTAGCATGTTGATGTCTCTTTCTAATTCAATTTCTAAATCTTCTTCCATCACTGGATTGGTTTCTTCTCTTATTGAAATTATGGTACCTCTAGTACCATTTTTCCTGGTAGAGCTACGTCTTTTGAAAGATCTAGAGCTTTCACCTCTAAAGTTTTTGAGGGATACATCACTGTTTCTATGTCCTTCGAATTTAAGGTTAATGTCTCCAGTTCTTCTGTTTTCATAGACTACTGCCTTCATACTTTATGGTTTCTCTTTAGGGCAGACAATTTCCACTCTAGTGAAAATGTTACTTCACCCCATGTAACCTTATGAATTTGCTCTGAATGATTTTTGAGATTTGTGAAGAATCCAATAATAAGACTTGAGATATTTGTTATCTTGGTCTTTGGTTCTACTGTTTGGCTCATTAGTTTATAGTAGATTCTATCAACTACAACAAAATCTTGCATACTGTCTTTCATTGAGGTGCCATCTGTTTTGACTCTCAGTCGTAAATAATGAACAACATCAGTCAGGCTGGTTGAAAAGTTTGGGAAGCAGTTGAAATATGCAACTTGATTGCATAGCGATGCTTGGAGGGTTCCTAGTAGACTTTTTTGGAAATCAATCAGTCTATTGTCCTGTAAGACACATAAAATTGAACATTTTATGTATTCTCTAACATGCAATTTTATGTCAACTTCGACTTCTCCAATGTGCATAAATTTATAGTTTTTTTCTTTCTTTTGGCTTTAGCAACCTCTTCAGGTTTTACCAGAAGGAGATATGGTTCTCCTGTTGTTGCTGGAGTGGTAAATTCAAGGATTTTGAACTGATGACTATCCAACGTGTCAAAATTTTATCTTTTGTAAATCTGATTGAATTCAAACTTCAAGATCAAAACATTTCGAATATTCCTATTCTTATGTGGATCTGGTTCCAATTTCAGGAAGAATGGATTTTCTTTGGAAGAGGATCCACTTGCTCCACCTGGTCACCATTTTAAGTTGAAAGCTGTTCCCTTCAGTAAAAACATAACTTTTGGAGTTGAAGGTATATATCCCTTGTTTTAAAATGGTTTGTCTTGTTAATTTGAGAGTAATTATCACTTGATGAGTTCAGACCACGAGTGCATGAACGACTGTAGTTGAATGTACATGTACATGGCCGGAGTTCCTTATTCTGCCTTATCCTTATATTTTCCTACATGTTATACTGATTCTTTACTGATTCCACAGTAAATAATTGTTTCATTTGTTTGTTGAACAGATTTGAAGGACCTGATTGCCACTCTTGCTGATAGTTACGGGGAATGCTCAATCATTGGCAGCTGTAAGATGGACACCGCTGATTCTGTTTGCCCAGCTAGAGTTCGTGCATTGCTGGCATCACGCGCATGCAGATCATCTGTTATGATCGGAGATGCTCTTGGAAGAAATGAGATGCGGAAGGTGACCACATTATAAAACTTTGTATTTCATATGAGCCTCTCATCTGATTCATAACCAGATTACATAACCTCTTAATTTGCCTTGTCAATAAATTTCAAAATTCTGACTCAGTAATCGTCTGTTTCAGATTCTTGAGCATTTAGCAGGTCTGAACTCTCCTTGGAATTGCCCTCATGGCAGGCCAACCATGCGACATTTGATTGACTTGAAGACCATATACAGGTCTGAAGATGGATCGTTTCATCTAACTTATGTGGTATTAATTGCACAAGTTCATGATGAGAGTCACCTTCCAAGTACTGGCACTCGTGTGCATATTGTCTCTGGGGCTAGTTTTTTGATTCTTGGTCAGTTCCTCTGTATTTTTTTTTTTGAAATGCCGTATTTATGTGTTTTTAACTATTTACCTTGGGTGTAAGGGATGGAGCAGGTAATCTTTTGTACGAATAAATGCACATCAATTTTGAAATCGAAGTTGTTTCCTTTCCGCATCTCTACTAATATAAAGTCAAGCGTAGCTTTTGGTGTCATCACATATCAAATTATGGAAATCCGAAAATATCCCTATGAAAAAATAAAAGCAACCCTAAGAAAAAAACAGAAGATATAAATGGAGGATAGTATAGTAATGCACTAGAAAAGAAAGAAAGAAAAGAAAAATCAGGCGGGGGACAAAAAAAAAGTGAACAATAATTTTGTCCAACAAAAACTATCATAGAAGTGGATAGAGTAGTGGTTGATCTAATTTAACACGTGTGTACACACGGGTGATTAAGCTAGTATTAAGAATTCGAAGATGAGAATTCATTGTCTCACAGTTCAAAAGTTTCAGACACACTCACTACCCCATAGAATTTCTCAAAATTAAAATAATTAACCGCGAGGCGAGTAAGGATATTTAATAAAAAATAAAATATAAAAACAAAAAAGTATATATAATTCCGAGTACGTATAATTGTGAAGACTCTCTCTCTCTCTCTCCTCTCCGCGATCCGAGTCTGTATACTGGTAATCCTCTTCAACCTCACCTAGTGTTTTCCCACCGTATCTTCTTTCCACCTAAATTCAATACCTCTTCGACCTCAGCTAGGGTTCTAATCGCCTTTTTCTAAGCTCCTCTCTGACTTCGTTTTCAGGTCGCTTGTAATTCTTCCTCTTCGGTCTCTCTGCCCTAAACGATGGTAAGTCCCTCTTTCTCAGCTATCTCCATTAACACTCGTTTTTCGAAGCTGAACAGATATTACTCTGCGATTTTTCTTTCGGAGATGAAACCGAATCGTAATTTTGGGCTTCGGATTTGGTTTGTGGAATTTCGGATTACATATTTTGCTTGACTCTGTGAAATTTATTTTGTACTGTTGTTACAGCTTCCTCTTTCTCTGCTCAAGACTGCCCAAGGGCACCCCATGGTAAGATCACGGTCCTTTCTCGCTGTAAAATTTTGTACTTGAAATTAATTACTGCGGCAATGCACCATCATGTTTTGGTTTTAGTGTTCCGTCAGATTTATGTGGTTTGCGCATGCTATAACAGTTGGTGGAGCTCAAGAATGGGGAGACTTACAATGGGCATTTGGTTAATTGCGATACTTGGATGAACATTCATCTCCGAGAAGTCATCTGCACTTCCAAAGTAAGTCGCTTGTCTTGTGTTCTTGTTTAAAGACTGGTTTTGAAGAAGGAAACAGAAATTATTGTGTGTGTTTACTTTACTGTGTAGGATGGAGACAGGTTTTGGAGGATGCCAGAGTGCTATATTCGTGGGAATACTATTAAGTATTTGCGAGTTCCTGATGAGGTACGCTTAAAATGCCATTGCCAGACTTAATATTTGGTTTGTGATGGCCCCATAGGTGCAGATCATGAGTAATTTTTAGTTATTTGACTATGATGGACAATTGATGCAGTGTTTAATACATGAGTTCCATGGTCTCGAGTTTTGATTTTGTTGTCATTTGTGCTTTCTTTTCATTTGATCTGATTGGTGCAAATACTTTGGTGCAATAAGCTTTACTCCGTTGCTGTTGCCTTTGTATTTCAGGTGATTGACAAAGTTCAAGAGGAAACCAAGAGAACAGGTATAGTGAACACTTTTGAGCTGGGTTGGGTTAGTTGTCTTAATCGTCATTTTTGAGCTGGAAGATATGAATTTTGTTATGTTCCCACTATAACCAGGGAGTTTGAAACGACTGGATCACTCTTTATGTGTCTAGTTGAGTTTGTGAATTTAGATGAGGAGAAATGGCTCTAACATTATGTATTTTGTTTAATTATCCAGATAGGAAACCACCTGGAGTAGGGCGTGGAAGAGGTAGAGGAGGTAGGGAAGATGTTCCTGGTGGACGACAACCAAAAGGCATTGGGCGTGGCATGGATGATGGTGCTAAGGGTGTGGGTGGAGGTCGAGGAAGGGGTGGACCCAGCGGAAAGCCTGGTGGAAGAGGTAAACTTGTCGACTCATCTGATTTTTTTCATCTATGAGGAAAGGGTTCTATTGTTGCATAGAAGTTTGTTGTTTTGTAGGTGTTCAAACAAACAATAAGAAGTTTAATCAGTATCTCAAATTCGGGCTAATGAAATGATATCATTTTGTTTCACTTTCAGGTGGAGGACGAGGCCGAGCTTGATTCAACTTGTAATGCGGAACAACTTAGATGGGCAAGTTGCTACTTTTATAGGCATTTGGGGCCTGATGCTATGTGGAATCTCGGGGTTTTCTAGTTATGACAGTATTGATATATGGTGAGGTGATGTAGTTGGATTGGTTCTTTTCACCATTGTTACCCGAGTGTTTCCCTCTTGGATTTCAATGCTTTATCTTGACAATATATCCATATTTCTGAAGTTTTCACCTTTTGGTCAAGCATGATGACCCTATCTATCTTCATGTACTTGTGTCAGTGATATTGTTTGCCAGATGAACACAGTTTTATCAAACAGAAATTATCCCTTGCTCAAAAAAAAAATCAAACAGAAATTGTAGTTATACTTCTTTTCTGGTTCTGGGAACTCGTTGGAAAATTTGTAATTTTGAATGGTTAAGTGAGTGATGCGAATGCGTCTATGGTCATGGAATGATCATTCACTTGATCCTCACAAATTAATGATTGATGGATCAAACAAAAATGGTACAAGAAATTCTCATCTCATACCAAAATAGTTGGTAATATTACAAGGTGACAGTATAAATTTTAGTCTATTTGGTAGGGACTATGCCTCTTTGACTTCCGGAGCTTCGGTGATTTCAAAACCAGTTCACCTGAAATCCAAGATCTGTTTATGGCGCGGCCGGAGAACCATCGGATAACCAGCAACATAAACGGCCATCTTCACCACCACTCCATCCAAAAAAACCTTGGCCTTGGGCACCTGGCATGTTTGACTTAGACAACACACTTCGAACAACACCCGTATGACCGCCTTCAAGAACTGCCTCAGGGGGGCCTATGGCTCTCGCTCTGGTATAACTCACAGGGAAGTAGCCTAAAGTGCCAGAGCTGGTGCCGCCGATAAGCCATAATCGTTCTGTTTCTCTAGAGTACTGGCAATCAACAAAGTAATCAACCTGCCCAACAGAGTTTACTCGGTCATTGGCTTAGCTAACAGTAGATCTGCTTAACTGAACAATGATATGTTTTTTTCAAGTTTTTAGCTCACTGATCCAGACATATTATTGGTTTTGAAGTAAAATCTACATAATAATCGCATACAAAACACTTCTGGTCTATGAAAGTGTATTATGAGACTCAAGTGAACAGATTTGTTAGAAAACTCGCATCACCTAGAGTTTAACTGTCAGAAGCCAAAGATCGAGCATCCTGGAAATTTGTTTCAGTTGAATCCTTCCAGTCCCAGATACTACATGAGTAACAGTTACCGGTTAGGGCCAAAACTAGAGGAAAATATAAGCATCACTTACTCTCCAAAATCTCATATGTTGGAATCAGTTCCACAAACTCCTTAACTTCAAGCAAATCACTCCATGGTTCTTCACGATTATCAGGTATACCTTAATGTTTCAATATGGGTCAAACACCAAAGCTTTTGATACGTCTCTCCAAAAAAGCCCACCTTTCCAATGGACGTGCCCGCATTTAGCACCTAGAATAGTGATATCAGAACACGTAAATTCTCGGAAAGTTTGAGACGAATCAATAGTTTAGTTCTAAGACAACTACAACATTTTTAAAATTTCAAAGCTCGATAGAGTTGAACTTGCTGACTCAAGATGATCATCTTCATTGATATCTCCATTTGTATCAAATATACACATCAATCCATCTACAGATGCAGTAAGGAGCTTGCTTTGATGGTTGGGAATGAAGTGAACCTATAAAAATTAACATTGTAGTTCAAGTCAAATAATATGCCCTGCTATATCTACCACGCCTAATCATACACAACAATCTTCCGAAACCATGACACAAATTGCAAAACGAGAGCTACGGGCCAAAAACCATGACACAAATTGCACAGCATTAGCAGCCTACCTGGGTAACATCTTCTACATGAGACTCCTGTAAACATGCTACTTGTTTGTCATTCCTCCAATCCCACAGTAGTATCTGAGTATAATAGTCAAACAAATCAGTGTTGGGAATCCAAATGCTGGACATAAAACATACAGGGAACCCATTGTTCTACAAAACTTCATCCCAGAACTGATATGCTAAAATTGATGCAACACTTCCTTCATCAACCAGATTGATGACAAGCAATGGGTAACACAAATTCCGATTAAAACCCCTCAAAATAAAATCAAGACCTGAGAATTACATCCTGCAGCTAAAAGGTTATTAGCTGATCCGCCAAACGAAAAGCTGAAAATCTCACCAGCAGAACCGGAATGAAAAGACGACACCTGTCACATAAACAATCAACCATATCAGTCAAGAAACAATGTGGGTATGTTAGACTAATTCTATAGGCAAAAAGCAAAAATGGAGAAACCAACCTGTTGGAATGTGCGGGTGTCCCAAGCTCTAATGGTGCCGTCGGAAGAGCAAGAGTGCAGAACATGTGGCGATGATGGGTCTGAAAATGCAATGTGATTGATAGTTGCAGAGTGGCCTTTGCATTCTCCATAGTACTGACCCGTCACTGGTGAGTAAAGCTTCACTGCGTTCGTTGACAGTGATACCGCCATTGCTGTCCAGTCATTCCTTAAACCCACAAAACGCAAACCCCAATAACAAATCACATGACCAATTACAGTACAAATTGAAGTGGTTTGCTTGGGGACAATTTGGAAAACGTAGTCGTCCCCAAAGTTGGTTTGGATCGAGTTTTTAAGTCCGAAAAGGTTCAATGAGTTTGGATTGGATTCAGTTTGTGATCGTGATATACATGTTTGCTCCACGTCCATGTCCATGGCTTCCATCTCCCTCCCTCCCTCCCTCCTTGAGTCGGCTAAAACAGAATTTGGGGGGTTTAGGGTTTTGGGCATATCTTTGGAATTTTCATTTTGTGATTTTTGGTTCCGCTACGGTGAATTCCAGCTTGTCAGGTGTTGCCTATGCCATGTCATCTATCTCACATCAGAATTTGTGTGGGCCCAAAATGTATATGTGTACTACTCTTGTTTTTTGAGAAGAATATATGTGTACTACTAATTCCCGCCTGGACCAATTTATCTCTGTCTAGGACCAAATTCTGTCTAGTGCTCACCTAAATTTTTGTGAAGGCTCTTCGTTTAAGAGGGATTATATTAAATTATTAAAATAAAATTTAAATTTGATAACTTATGTAGCAAATGGCCAAATTGGCTATTTTCTAATGGATGTGTCAAAGTTTTTACACAATCTCTTAAGTATTGCAAATTTTCTGATTTTGAGCGTGTTCTTCATATGGACTTTAACCATATGACATGAACTAACCAACTATAAAATGATATGAAAATACAGTACTAAACCAAAACCTACAATAACATACATTTACATCAACATATGTTATAATGCAAGCTCTGTTTGTTCTCATTAAATGGTTTGTGTCTTGGCTTCAACTACATCCTAACAACACACAAAGCATCAACAACAAAGATTTGAACCACACATATGAACCAAACAAGACAACAACAAAAATAAAGACGATCAAAGTAATCATTGTACAATACTTGTTCAAATTGAAGACGATCTCTATCAACATATGCACGAGCCGGAAAAGAACCCCGACGTCTTCTTCTTTCCCTCCCTGAGTTCTCCTGCTTTTCTTGTAGATATGAAATTTCTCGATTTGACAACTTTTCATCACCTTGGTTCAATTAAATATCAGATTGGAAGAGTATTTCAATCAGCACTACGCAAGGTTTAATCGACTTGATTTTATCGAACCCAGTCCATGGGGAAGCCTCTGTTGGTAAGTGATGATTAATACTCCACACAAACTTGTAATTGAGGAACTGGTGACTACACAATGTTATACAGCTCTTTGCTGGAATTCAATTCCCCCTCTTTCGCATCTTCATTGATTCTTCTTTTGTAATTAAGTTTCTATCAATTTGAGAGTCCACATGATTATACTAGTTAGTGATTATCCTAATTAAGTTTTGTTACATATGTTCAGAATTGGTCCAAGAAATCTACAATCAACGATCTTGTTCATGAACCTAAGGAACTCATGTGCGATTATTGGGATATATTCAAGTCAAATTGTTGTTTTGAATGAAGTATGTAGCCAAATATTTCTTTCGTTTTGGTTTCAGAGTTGGGATGGATCAAATTGGTAAAAACAGATAATGTCAAATGAATTGGCATCGATGTATAGCCTGACCCAAACAATTTTGACCAGTGAGCGGCGGCTAGCAGTAGCCAACGACTATTATTTACACTAGTGGCACTAAGAATCATCTGTAAAGCTTATTGAATCCAATTCCAGAACTAAGTTCATAGTTATGGTTATGCAACTTGAGCTGTTATTTTCTTGTGTACTTATAGAAGTATCCCAAATAGGAGCTCCACACTTGTTTTAAAATGGAAGCATATATACATGACAAACAATCCATGCCCTAACTTTCAATTTGCTTCCTCTTCTCTCAATCAAGTTCATTACCCAAATCTTGTCAACCACGTTTCACTGAGAGAGAGAGAGAGAGAGAGAGAGAGAGAGAGAGAGAGAGAGAGAGAGAGAGAGAGAGAGAGAGAGAGAGAGAGAGAGAGAGAGAGAGAGAGAGAGAGAGAGAGAAGATTTTACTTGGTGAGCAAATTTCATCCCGGAGAGAGAGAAGATTTTACTTGGTGAGCAAATTTCATCCCGGTGAATAGAGGAGACACTTTGAAGAAAGAGAAGATTTGAAGGTTTTGAGTGAATCTATCAAATTTGACAGATTTGTTTTGATCGGTCATCCACAGTGTCTTTGACATAACCGTTAGAAAGCCCAAATGTCTTTTTTCTTCTGTCAAAATTTACCATTAGAGTGTTGATTAAGACTTTGACATATTGGTTAGACTTGCTCTAAAGTCTTAAGGATTATGCCCCTTGCTCACCGCTTGATTAGTGCCAAGTAATTTGATAAACCAAGTAATTTTGGAATAATTAAGCATAAGAGAGTTGCATATTTATGCAACTATCAAAATACCTCACACTTAGTTTTTGCTAGTCCTCAAGCAAAACAATAAATTAAGACTCTAAAAAGGCTTAACAGTTATAAAAACTACAGCACTCTAATGCCCTTAATATATTATCTCAGCAATCTTCCTAACATTGTAACACTAAGTTCACATGCTATATCAACTCAATCCATAGAATTTCGAAGGTTAATGTCAATGTATGACACACATGTAATTTGTAGGACACAAACATAATCGTGGTGAATATAAAGCTTAGCATGAAATAAACAAGTCAAGACTCGACCTTACATAGATATGCTCTCATAAGTGTTTCTCTCAAAAGATGTAAGGTTTTCACTCAACTCAACTACTTGCCAAATGGACCGAACCATATGCTCAATTCTTGTGACTTATCTCCACAAATCAAAGGCTGTCCATCTTGAGGATCAAAAATGTCTTTTAAATGTTGTAATATGGCTAGGCTCATGGGTTTATAGAACAAAAGAATATGGAATTCAAAAACAAGTTCTAAAACTCAGTAGAGCATTAATAATAAAAGACTTTTCTCGAACTTTGCAACCATTGAATCATCTTCACCATTGATTCTTTCGAACATGTTACCATTGTGACCGGATTTCATCTTGTTGAGTTTTCACATCATTCTTTTCATCAACAGTTAACTTGTGGTATCAAGCTAGACATCATAAAAGAACTTCTTTTTTTTCTTTTCTTGTCCATTTTTTTCATTCAATCTTTTTTTTTTTACAATACAACTAGCTTGATGTAAAATGAACTTGGTTTTAGTTTAGAATTCGAACATTTTCTGATGATGTTAGCAAATACAATTTTCAAAATTCAAACATATCAAAATGACACAGTCATTGATCTGATCCATATTCGATCTGATCATGTAACTTAGACAGTTTATAAACGTTTTATACTTTGATGGAAGTAACTGTTTATACTTTTCATCAACAGTTAACTTATGGTATCAAGCTAGACATCATAAAAGAACTTTTTCTTTTCTTTTCTTGTCCATTTTTTTCATTCATCTCTTTTTTTTTTACAACACAACTAGCTTGATGTAAAATGAACTTGGTTTCAGTTTAGAATTCGAACATTTGCTGATGATGTCAACAAATACAATTTTCAAAATTCAAACATATCAAAATGACACAGTCATTGATCTGATCCATATTCGATCTGATCATGTAACTTAGACAGTTTATAAACGTTTTATACTTTGATGGAAGTAACTGTTTATCACCAATTCGTACAAACATCAGTCCCAATTAATCTTCACGGGTTCTCAAGAGAGTTCCATCTACTCTGAACATATAAGGAGGAATCAAGTGAAAAATTGATGGATAATCAAACTACTAGTAAGTATCTCAATGTTATCTATATCCAACTTTGATATCTAAAAGTATGAAATTCCAGAATTTGTGATGAACAACCTTTAACCACAAATAAGTCGTAGTTCATTCTGGGTTTGCTTAAGAACACAAAGAACACATACGACATGTCGTACGAATTCAACTTTCAAAAACCAAAATCAGAACTTCCATTTTGAATCGATTACATAAATTCTAACACTTGATACCCCACACTTAGTCCTTTGTATCACCTTCATGAGCTGTCACCTTGATCTTCATGTACCTGTCGCATATATAGCTCTACTAAGTCCTACAACAAAGGTAGAGATATCACTATTCTAAGGTTCAAGGTTAGGATTTTGTGGGTGATAACAAAAAGGCTATCATGTAGGCTCAAAGCAGTTAACTACGGGCTGTACATCTTGTGCACATAAAGATATGGGACACATACTACATATGGCAATAATGGTAGATCCTAAGTGCCTTTTTCACATATTTAATCAAGTCATATAATGATTATAATCTTTGAAAAGCACAAGAACAAGTTCTAGTAATCTCTAGAGTCCATTAACTTAATCTGCGATAAGCAATTGACACACAATAAAGAAAACATGTATATCACATTTAGGCTCAATCACTCACAGATTAATGAATCTCAACAATATTTAGGCACGCTCATAGATCTATACCATGTTAACTTATTTCTACATCCACTACACATTCTCATATGCACCATACATCAAGATTAACCAAAGAAATTCATATCACATAGTCACATGTTTCACTCTTAGTCACAATTCGGAAGATACAATCACATCATGGACTAGTTAAGGGCTCCTAAGACTCCAAAAATAACTTAAAAGACTCTTTTTGTGTTACTTTTTTTGACAGTTTTTATTTTTAAATTTGATTTTTCATATAGAACTCAAGAACACACAAGAAAATAAAGAAAAACACTAAAAATTGACACTAAGCTTCAACAGATAGAGGAAATTCCTCGAAGGATTGAAGCATTCTCTTAGGTCTCATTCTGGTACAACCTTCGATGGATAGAGAGAATTCCTCGATGGATCGAAAGGTCGTCTCTAGAAAACTAAAAAAAACTTGAAAATTGGAAGACTGAGCATACTCACTTGAATAATTTATACAGAATTAATTACACTTAGTAATTAGCTGAAATTTTGAGAGAATAAACTAGACACATGTATAAAAGTTCTCTCAAATTTTCAGGATTTTCAGAGACATATAACCATGTCAGATAAATTACACAAGACACCATAATGCACAGCTCCGAATTAACACCCAAAAATGAAAAATTTATACATAGACGCTAAATATATGATATAAATCTCACCCCACACTTGAAATCTGCATTCTCTTCATTGTAAAACAAAACTAAAGCATGCATTATATAAAACAAGCATGGAATGAAACAAAAAACACACGAAACATGTAGAAAAATAACAAAGGAGAAGGGTTAAGAAGGCAAATCTGATTTTCAAGCTTCTTCATCAACATGGTTGCCTCCCAAGTAGCACTAAGTTTAACGTATTCAACCAGATGGTGCAGACCAGATTTAATCCTCTTGTGAAGGATCTTGGAGGGGTAATTCCTCCACATCACCCATCACTAGCTTATAGAAGGGATTGAGCCTATGTCCATTCACTTTGAACGTAGTGTCAGTCCTTGGATTTTGAAGTTCATTGCACCATGATCAAACACATTGAGTACAACAAAAGGTTCACTCCATCTAGATTGAAGCTTAGCCTGGAAACAACCGCGGTCGTGAATTAAATACTAAGATCTTTTGTCCAATAGCAAAAAACTTGCCCTTGATCATCTTATCATGACATGTCTTGGTTTTCTCCTTGTAAATTCAACTAGACTCATATGAGTAGTTTCGAATCTCATCTAGCTCATTTAACTGTAACTTCCTATAAACACCTGCAACATTAACATCAAAGTTAAATTGTTTAATAACCCAATATGTCATGTGTTCAAGCTCTACCGGAAGATGATATCATTTCTCATAAACCATCCGATAAGGAGACATCCCAATCGGTGTCTTGTAAGCTATTCTATATGCCCATAACGACTCATCCAAGCGTTGACTCCAATATTTTTGGGTCCGTCCAACCGTCTTCTTCAAAATTTACTTGATTTCTTTGTTGAAGACTTCTACTTGCCTGGTCGTCTAAGGATGATAAGGTGTTGCCACCTTATGATGAACATTGAATTTCTTGAGCAGAGCTGCAAAAGACTTATTACAAAAAGTGGGAACCTCAATCACTAATGATGTACCTGGGAGTACTAAATCTAACAAACAGTGATTTTAAAAACTTCAAAACAACAGCAACATTGTTAGTTCGAGTGGCCACTGCTGTTCGAGAGATTTAAGACCCTCGACCTTTTGACTATTGATTAGTCTAAGGCTAAGTGAATTTTCTCTTACCCGCAAGTATACAGGGTTAAGTTATAGTATTTATAAGAAGTTGAGTGTCGAACCCACGATAATTGACCTATAACTCCTTCGCTTGACTCGATTAAGCACTTAAATTACGGATTAACTAGACACTAAACATGGCACTAAAACTAAAGTAAAATGCGGAGATGTATCTCACACTACTAAGTCCTTTAGAGATTTAACATTATGAGGGGTGATTAGTCTATGGTGAGTGATTATACAAAAGTTGATTGATTGATTATACTAAATCAAGGAAACTAAAATATCATAGAATTCACAATAAAGAAGAATGGTTGACTAGAAAAATCCCTGCCAACCACATGATACTCAAACAATGTCTCGATTTATAAATGTGGATTATTAAAATACATTTTACACAAGTTGATTCCAAATCGTGACCTTTTGGGTCACGTTTAATTTTGAACCCAAGTTTCTAGGTCATTTTGGACTCTAGATAACGTGAGCCCAACCTTGAAGTATTCAGTGAACCAGGATTTTGAACCCAAGTTCCTAGGTCATTTTGAACCCAAGTTCCTAAGCCATTTCAGGCTTACATCTTGACCGTATGTCACGCGAGTGAAGTCAACAAGCATACCATGTGATAATTATGGAAGGTTTCCCTTCCCGAACCTCTTTTGGAGGACCCGATAGAAAGTCTAAGTGAATCTCCCAATCCGCACATTTTGAGTTACGAATCGAAAGACCCAACTAGTAGCCACAATAACCTCTTGATTCAATGTGTGCTTAAATAAATTTCTTCAAGTCTATTGAGACTCAAGGATGCTCTAATCCTTTATTAGTGCTAAGAAAACCTAACCTCAAGGTAAACCCTCTCAGAATAGACTCTAATCATGTTTACATGCTCATCTAATGTTAAGTGAGTAGCTAATTCAAATAAGGTCCAATTTTTAGTCTCTTTGTGCATATATTAACTTATGTAGGGTCAACACAAACATAGATGAAACTAATCATGAAGCTCAAGCATATAAACATCCACAAACTCAAAGTAATTCATTCACAAACACACTTTCACAAAACATACACTAAAAACATAAACCATACATAAATCAAGACATCATTTGCTCACATCACATGGCTAAGGTTCAAACCCTAGCTTCCTAAATAGGACTACTCACTACACATAATTAAAATAAAGTTTAAATACATCAATAGAATAAATAGGGTGAAGAAATAACCAATGAATCTCCCCAAAGCAAGACAAACTTCTTCAAGTCCACATTTGTACTTCTAACTTCATCTTCTTTTCTCCAAAGTGTCTTCAAGCTTGTAGAGAAGGAAAGTGAAACCTCTAGGACTTAAAGAAGATAAGGGAAAAATGGATTACTTCCCACTTTTTCAAGCTCTAGAGAATCACCCAAACCTTGGAGGCAAGGATGAGAGGAAGAAGTGATAGATTATGATGAGGGAAAGTGGAAGATGTTCAGTCAAGGCTTGCAAGGCTAGATCTCTTGGATTTGTAGAAGGTTGGAAGGGAAGAAGAGAGGAAGATAAATCTAGCTTCTCTCTAGAGAACTCAACTAAGAACCCTAGAGAGAAGCTAGAGAGAAAACTAGAGAGAAAAGAGCTCAAAACTAGGAAAATGAGTAAAATGAAGTGTGGTGTTGTGTATGGGAGATGGGAGTTCGACCCTCTATGTTTCAAGGAAATATTTTGGGTGTTTAAGATTTAAAATAAGATGCTTAGACGTGATCCTAAACTTAATTTAGACTTTTAGGTGGTCCTAATGTGTGACTCATCCCAAATCATGTGACTTGCATGTGCATCCATCTTCTCAAAATATCTCCCAAATGGGCTTAAGTCTTGAGGCCTTGGCCCAACTTGACTTGACTTTGTCATTGACCGGTGAAGACTTTTCGGAGTTGACCATTGACCGGCTGTTGACTTTTTGTCATTTTCTCGATTTTGCTCCATCTTCTCCAAAGGCTTAGGAAACTTGCTTGGCTTCTCCAAAAGGTGATTAGTTTCTTTAAGCATGTTTCCATGCCAACTCTCCATTTCCTAGCATAAGGAAATATAATAAAAATTATGTTTTATTGATAAAGAGCAAGCAATAAGCATGGAGTTATAGACATAATTAGCACATAATTATACGCCTAACAACTGCCTCCACTCACTTTGAAATATAATCAACTGCAAATAGAATATAGACATTTTGTTGGGAGCTAGGAAAATGACCCATAAAATAAATACCTCACACATCAAAAATCTCAATAACTAAAATTGAGTGTTCAGGAATTTGATCTCTAGGCCCTAAGTTACCTGTGAGCTGACACATGCTACATGACTTATGAAATTCATGCGCATCTTTGAACAAAGTTGGCCAAAAGAAGCCACTCTCGAGTACTTTCATTGTAGTCTTCTTTCCAGCAAAGTGACCTCCACCTACATGTGAGTGACAAAAATATAGAATAGATTAAAACTCAATTTCAGGAACGCACTTTCTTATCAACAAATTAGGACAATGTTTCCATAGATAAGGCTCATCCCACACGTAGTATTTTGCTGTCTTCACCAACTTATCCTTCTGAGATCGACTGTAGTCACTTGGTATTTTTTCCAACACAAGATAGTTAACAATATCTGTATACCAAGGCTTATTAGCAGCAAGAGCAAAAACTTTCTCATCCGGGAAGCTATCATGCAGAGGTAAAGAGTCCTCCTTTGCGTTGGATCCATGAGTGATTCTACTCAGGTGATCTGCCACCATATTCTCAGTATCTTTCTTGTCTTTGATTTCAATATCAAAATCTTGAAGTAGTAGCATCCATTGAATCAACTTGGGCTTTGCATCTTGTTTAGTCATCAAATATCTGAATGCAGCATAGTCAAAGAAAATAATCACTTTAGTTCCTAACAAGTAAGACCTAAACTTTTCTAAAGCGAAGACCACAACCAAGAGTTCCTTTTTTGTAGTTGAATAGTTCAACTGTGCATCATTCAAAGTCCTGGAAGCATAATAGATGACATGGGGCAACTTAGCTGGACGTTGACCCAAAACAGCACCAACTACATAATCAGAAGCATCACACATCAATTCAAAGCACTCCTTGAGTGTTAAGCTTGTTGAATGCCTCCGAGCACTCCTCCGTGAAGTTGAAAGCTATATCTTTCTGAAGCAATGCACATAATAGTCTGGATATCTTAGAAAATCCTTTGATAAACCTACGATAAAATCCTGCATGTCCAAGAAAATACCTCACCTCCTTCACAGATGAAGGAGGGGGTAAAGTACGCACAATATCAACCTTAGCTTTATCAACCCCAATCCCTCTAGAAGATACTACATGTCTCAAAAGTAGACCTTGCTCTACCATAAAGTTGACACTTTTCCCAATTCAAAACAAATTTAGTCTTAACACAACGTTTCAAAATCATAGATAAATCATGTAGACACATGTCAAAAGAATCACCAAAAATTGAAAAATCATCCATGAATACCTTAATGATTTTCTCAACCATGTCTGAAAAAATGCTCATCATGTATCTCTGAAACGTCGTTGGGGCATTGCTGAGCCCAAAAGGCATCAGTCTATAGACAAAGGTGTCAAACGAACAAGTGAATGTAGTCTTTTCTTGATCATCTAGATTGATGGCTATCTGGTTGGACCCGGGATAATCATCCAAAAAATAATAGTAAGCATTACCTGCAAGACGCTTCAACATTTGATCAATAAAGGGTAATGAAAAGTGGTCATTGTCTGTGGTTGCATTTAGTTTATGGTAATCAATGCAAACTCTCCATCTGGTTTGGGTTCTCATCATTTTTCACAACTGTGATGCCAGAACGCTTTGGAACAACCTGCACATGACTAACTCATTTACTGTCATAAATAGCATATATAATACATGTGTCCCTTAACCTTATCACTTCTTTCTTCACAACATCCATCCTCGGAGGGTTGAGTAGGCGTTGAGCTTCCCTTGTAGGCTTAGCTCCCTCCTCAAGATATATCCTATGAGTGCACAATGTAGGACATATGCCCTTGATATCGGTTATGGTCCATCCAAATGCGTCGTTGTATTCCCTAAGAACAGTTAGCAATTTCTCTTCCTGCAATTGGGTTAACTTTGAAGAAATAATAACTGGTAAAATATCACCAGTTTCCAAGAATACATACTTCAAATGCTCATGTAATGGTTTAAGTTCAAGTTCAGGGGCTACCTCAATAGAAGAACGAAAAGTTACTTTAGTTATGGGTAATGAAAAAGGTTTAACAAACTTACCTGTAGCTCATGGTGTTGCATCAAGTTTAACCACCACATTGTAGAACTTCTCATCTATGTCTAAGTATTGAAAGGAATCAATCCTTAGATATTCATCATCATCACACCCCACACTTGAAGGTTTGTATCCCAGCTTAGCTTCAAGCTTGTCCAATTCTTTGTTGATTCGGTCACTCTCGACGGGTCCAGATTTCTGTTTGACAGAAGCTGTTGAAATGGTTTCACCCCCAACCTCTAAGGCTTCCCTCAAAGCATCATCCTCCATTGAATATTAGATGTATTCCTGCATGAAACGATCAAACACATCAATTGAATAACATGAATAATCACTAACATTACATGGATGCTTCATGGCTTCAAAGATGTTGAAGCGAACATACACAGTGAGGAAATTTTTCCACTGTTAATGCATACAATCAAGATAACTCAGCATACCTGGAAATTCACGATCTGCACCTTTCTTTGTCAACCTCATTACATCTTCCCTTGTTGGTTTGCGAAGATAGTCTTTGCGGTACACATCCCATATACCTCTTGTAAAATGATCAAACACTTCCAGAGCAGTGGATTCAACAATATCAAAGAACTCATTGCACAAGTCAGCTGGTAGATCGTATACAAGCATCCTCATAACACATGTTAGCTTCTGTTCGATGAAAATGCCAAGTTTTTCGGTGGCATCCATATTCTGTACAAATTACGGGTCGTGGTTGACCACACTACACATCATCTGGTTAAAGAGATGCGGTCGCATATGGTATCGCCTTCGAAACATGTCGTTGTCAAACCAACACGGTTCAGTAAAATATAGAGCTTTCAAGCGCTGATCCATCATTTCTCGCTCCCTTAATATGTACCCCCGCCCTTCCGAAGAACCACCCCATTGTGAGGCTTCATCTTCTTCCATTCTCTCCACATATAGGATTTCCGCAGACATCAAGATGGCTTGTTGTTGTCTTCTTGGAACATCTTCTGCTTCCTCTTTCTTCAGTAGTTTTCACAACCTATTCATGGCAGAAAACAAAACTCAAAGTATGAAACAATAACTTAGAAACCACAATTTGTTTGTGGGGGGATGAGTGTTTGTGAAGTGGTGAGAAATGAATTAGTGAATGACTCCGTTTTTATAGATGATCAACATGATCTCCGAAAATAAGAATTGACACGTAGCAGATAACGCAATGTCGACAACTAATTAGACATTGACACGTGTTGTGCACAATCTTGTCCGATTTGTACGTGATAAGCTATCATATCTATATATAATTTAATTACAATCCTATCGACCGACACATGTCAAACGAAATCATATTCGAGTTGTGGATAAGGCATATGTCACTCAAAATTCAATTTTTAAAAAATTAATATAATAATTATTTATCATGTATTATAAAGTATAAATTATTATTAATTACAACATAAAATAAAGAAAAATCAAATATATAAAGTTAGAACTTTGAGTTAAAACCCTTAATTAACATTAGAAATATTTGAAGTCTTATATAAATAGTGTCTAAATGAGGTCTCATATTAGGTATAAGACCCCATTATAACACTTCCCCATTGAAGATGCCCTTACATTCCATATCATATTACTAAAAATACGATATTATACAATATATTCTGTTGCTAGTATTTATTCTATTTCAAAACTTACCTATTTAATTCCTTACTATCAGGATATAAGACCAATTTGGTTTAATTGTGTGAAATATTTTGATGAATAAAAATTATAGATTGAGATATGCCAATAATCTGTTATAGCAATTGAAATCAAATTTATGACAAAATTAAAGAAGATAAGTCAGAAACGAAATATAATACTCATAGTTATTTTATAGAATACCGATCCCTTGCCAAAAAAAGGAACACCACTCAATTATTGATGCAATATATATACTAGCAAGAGCACATACACTACGTGTATGTATAAAATTAAAAAATTAAAAATAAATAGTCACTGAAATTATTATTTTTTTGAAAGGGTCACCGAAAAAAATCACACGGGCGAAAGAATGAAAAAAAACAATTATTAAAACATGCAGTTATTGAAAGTTTGAAACAGTTATATGAGTGAGAGAGAGAGTGGCGAGAGAATGATGGGGGTTTATTTATTTTTCTTTTTATATATATTTACTTGATTACTAATTTATCCCTGATTAATAAATGTTAATTTTGGTCAAGCTATGATGTGGGGAGGGCATATTTCGGTATTTTTAATGTTCTACTTCATAACTGCCCTAAGGCCTTCTGCCTTAATTAATAGAGATATATGAAGAAGAAAAATATAATTTAGATGTAATGAACCCTAAAATCACTTATTCAATAGAAGAAGGGTACTTATGTATGAGCAAAAAGCTTTGATTGAGATGAAAAGAACCACATTTGGGTTGATAAGAATTTGGTCTAGAAGCTCTTGCCCTTCTTCCCACTTGGGTTCAAATTTTTGGACGCTAATTAAATTTTATATTCATGTTTAAAACTTATAGAAGATGATAATTAAACATGAACTCCAAAAATGTAGAAGAACCCTAGAAGTATATACGGTCAACACATAATATTGGTAGCAAGAAGAGATCGTAAAGATGAATTCATAATTTGATAAATATTCTTTCATATCTTACTTGTATAATTGAATAAAATATTAAAAATAATAATTAATAGTTGTTAAATGTGATGGATATTATTGTCTATTTGATTACATGATATGCAATTTAGGTTATGTAAATTAATTATTAAGTAATGAGGTGGATATAATGTATCATGCCATATAGATTTGAGCTAGGCTGCCACATCAAACACTTTTTGAAGGCTAAAATCATTTCCATTAAAGAAATGCACCAAATACAACAGCAGTTCGTCGCTATAGGTACTGATCGATGTTGTTCCCCACGTCGGCAGAGCAGTTGTGCACAGTTTTTTGGTTCCTAGGATCACAACAGCAGTACGTACGTATTTAAATATGGATTCGATCTGCAGTTCATAAAAGATGTATAATAGTCAGTAAATGGAAAGCATGCCATCAGGTAGAAACATTTATAAAAGCAAAGGAACGAAGGATCATATATATTAAAGTCAATTAGCTAGAATAGCCTAGTATGCATGTATGCGTTTTGAAATCGAACAACAAAGCAAGAAAATATGATCGCAAACCCTGATCGATCGAAGAACAGAAACAGCAATGCAACCTCGCCCAGTCACTCACTCAATCTGTCAGTTAGCAATCCTAGACCATCGATCTATTGGCATTGCGTATCGGCAAAGGGGCCGGAGATACATGATTGTTCTCCAGCCACCGAGCAATGCATTCTCCATGGTACGTAATAGTGAGAGCAAGGCATCCGAGTGATCACCACTAGTTGTTGATCATCAACATCTTCCAATTATGTTGCAAAATAGGCCAAGCAAATCGCACACGCGGGGAGTGCCCCCTCGAATCTGGGCCCACACTTAGGGTATACGTCACGTGCCACGCGGCCACAACAATAGGCCAGTGGGGGGAGACGGCCTTTGCCGCAACCTCCTAAAAGAAGTTATCAATACATAATGGACGTTCGGCCTCCGGCACACCCACGTCGGAGAGACAATCGTCCATCAATCGAAACTCGCTCCAACTATTATACGATTTCGACGATGCATGCTCATTTGCATCATATATTTCTAGAAGCTACTTCTGTATGACTTGTTACATCAGGGGCGGAGGATAGTATCAGCAAAAGGGGTCAATGGCCGCCTAATATTTTAACCTATCATTTAAACTCTCAATTTATAAGATGAATCTCTTATTTTTTATAAAAAAAAATTAATTTTCCTCTCTTTAGTTTTTCTCAAATTATTATATCCGCCCAAACTTTTTTTAACCAATGAAATAATGCCATAATTTTCCATTTGACCCCTCCATTCTCTACATTTTCTCTTAATTATAACTATTAATTATTTGTATGACCCTTGTTTATTTTACTATTCTCTTTTTTTCGTGTATATCAACTTAATTATATATTTCTTAGCATAAAAAACGTAATAATATGTTTTAATTTCTATATAAAAGGTTTGTACCTAATTAAAAATTTTGAGTTATTCATCATTAAATTTGAGTTTTCTTCTTAATTTATTCACTTAACTTGAATCAATCTCATATATATAAAAATTACTTTAATATTAATCATAATCTCATGTAATTATTAAGTACTACACACTAAAATTTGTTCGCTTCCCCTAACGAAAAATCTCAACTCCGCCTCTGGTTACATATGTATGAGTTTGGTTTATAACTATTTCATCAGAGATCCCCACGCCGGTATAGTTAATAGCAGAAAGCTTCAGTACCACTGAAAGCTCGTCGTCTCTGTTGTAAAGTGTATCGCCATTCTGCACTGCCACACAATGAGTAATATATTCCCTAATGTGGATGAGGCATGCTTAATCAATCTCCAGCTAGTCTTGAGGGGCTATATTTGGCCTTGTGCTATAATTTAGCCTCTCAAATCTACTATTGAAATGAATAGTGAGGGTTATATTTTGTGCCGTCTCCAACCCGTAAGGACTATAATTTTAAGTTTTATATTATTTTATTAATTCAGATTTTTAGACTTATATATATTCTAATAACATCTTATGAATATTACATATAAATTAGATTACATGTGTTGTTTTTATAGAAAGTTAATTTTTTTATACTGATATTTTAATTGCATTATATTTATTATATTCATTGATAATTTATTTAAGAAATAAATTATTACTAATATTTTAAAATGTGACATTATTTGTATTTATTATATTATCACTGCATATATTATATTTACTAAAATTTTAAAATATATATTTCTAATAGTTTTAAAGTATTACACATGAATATATTTATTATTTTAGTTATATTATTTTAAGAAAATATTGTGATTATTTTGATTATATCATTACGAAAATACATTGATTAATTAAATAATGTCACCATAAAATTTAAATTGACATGAACAGTAATTAAAATTAATATTTGTCATTAGGAACATCAATTTTTTAATCTTTAAGTATAATTGTGGTCCCCACAAATATAGCTCAGATTATGCCAAAGGCCATATATAGCTCAGTCTTTGGTTCGATTATGCTACTTTATTGGTTTTTTGTATAGCCCTGCCCTGAATTTGAGATAGATTTTCGCTGATTTTATGACTATATCAAACTATTGGACATGCAACTAAAATAAGAATGATGAGAGGGGGACGAGTGCTGATCTGATTGTTCTGCAGCTGCATGTTAGGGTCAATGAGGCTTATATAAATCAACGTACCGTTTTCTTTACTACAAGGAATCGGAGATTTAATTTGCCTCCCAATAGAAAGCAAATTCGACTAGGATCTATGGAAGAGTCTTTTGCAAGACTTAAGTACCAAAGCTCTCCTAACTTCGCACCAAATCAACTACATTAGTACATTAAGAGCTGCGCACCACATCCACTACTTTAAATGTAAGACGCTATTACATTACACTGTTATCATGCATCCCTTTATTGAGTTTATCCCACCCTATTACAAAGTACTTCACGTGTCTGCGACTAAGGTTGGTCTTGGCAAAGAACGATGTGCTTGAAAGATCCAGAGTACTGGTTGGTATTCGTTGGTATAGGGTGGGAAAGATGAGCTTCAGTGATCAGCAGTGAATAGGGAATCTGATAGAGACAGAAAACAAATTTGATGATTTGATTCATCAGCAGTATCAATAGAGTCCGAGACATCTACGGAAGACCTTGTCAAGAGCTTGCTGGCCGTGTCAAATTCATGACTTGGGTTTTGCAACAAGAGTCGCCGAGTAAGGACTGAACAAAGGACCATACTTCATAAGCAACAAAATAATTTGAACTCTGGAGGTCAAACGATCTGACGAGGTCAAACGAAATGACTTGATAAAATCCATATAAAATAAATCCATAGTTCACCTCCATGAGAAATGAAACAAATTAAACACATCTGTCAGGACTTTATAAGCATGATCTAGGGCAGCAAAAACAACTCTGGTGACCAAAACAACTCTGGCAACCAAAACAACATTGTTTGTTGACTGCATCAGTGATGTATGCCGACACAAGATTATGTGCTTGATGTAGCTTCCTTTTTCTCTCCTGAAGGAACAGCTTCACTTTTGCCAGCATCTGGTTCTCCTGCCTTGTTGGACTCTTCTTGGTCTGAAATAAAATAATGAGCAATTTTCAGCAACTAGACTTGAATCACATGTTTGTAGCATATCACAATTGCACACTAAACATATTTTTGCAACATAAGAGCACCACAGATTAAATCAAGTATATATCACTTACTTGACCACTCATAGGACCTCATTCAAAGTGTAAAAAAGAGTTTTATTTAAAACCAAATTCAAGACACAACCTAAGGAATGTCCCCGTTGATGACAGTTTCACTTGAAACTTCTAGGAGGTTTAGCAAAGCATTCAAAGTATATAAGACTGCAAGTGATTTTCAACCAATTAATATCTTTGAAAACCTAAGTAGGAGTCATTTCCCTCCCCTGCTTTACAGTTCTAAGTTCTTTTTGTTTTTTTTATTTGAAAATGTAAGCACATTTTAAGTAACACAACATTCATTGCCGAAATGAGCAACAATAGTCACTGAACCAAACATGAAGTATAAAAAGCCAGTGATGCATTTTGTCACTTAGACTTAAGATGTGTTACCTATGACATAATAGGCATACTTCTAACTGAACAAGTCTCTTAGGGCTTGGTAAACTTGAAATTAGTGGCAATGAAGTGGGTCTATCTAGTATTCTGAATATTAGAAATTACTTCCTATGATGCACTGAATTTGTCACTAAAGAATTTAGAATTAGGCTAATAGTGTTTTACCATCATCACTATCAAAATCGCCCATTGCACCATCACCTCCCATGCCAGCCAATTTCTGCAAAATACAGTGAGTTAGCACAATGAACCGTTATAGTTCAGATAATGACAAATAACACAAGCTATAATGTATACTAACCGAGAAATCCATCCCACCCATTCCACCTTCACCTCCCATGCCAGCAAGTTTCTAAAGATACAGTTTAAGTTAGAATAATGATCACATAAATGAATCATCCTGAAAATATGAAGAATTTCATGAGCTGATATAAACTCACCGAGAAATCCATCCCACCCATTCCACCTGCACCTCCCATGCCAGCAAGTTTCTGCAGAATACAATCCCAGTAAGAACTCAAAAACATTGATCTGATAAATGAAACTAGTTCAGAATGTGCAACCTAATAAGCTGAAATAAACTTACCGAGAAATCCATCCCACCCATGCCCCCCATCCCGCCCATGCCTCCCATTCCGCCCATTCCTCCCATTCCGCCCATTGCATCATCACCTCCCATCCCACCAAATTTCTGCAAAACACAGATGGAATCAGAACACCAAACCAATAATAAATAAATAGACACAATTCATATGTTTAAATGTCACTAAAGTAATGTATAAAGCTACTAACCGAGAAGTCCATTCCGCCCATACCCATGTCATCAGCACCTGCTGCAGCTGAGAAAGAAGAAATGTTACAAATTAACTACATGAAACGAAACAGCTTAGTATAATTTTTCTTTTCTTTTAAATGCCAATGAAATAGAACGTTTAGAGGATGTGCATACGGGGATCCTCGTCTTCGTCGATCCATTTGTCCCAGTCTACTTTGACGTAATGCGGCGTCTTTCCATCTCCTTTCAATAGCTTACTCCACCAAACCTTCTCCGCCTTCTCCACAATACAGACAATACTCCTCACTCCAATACTTATTTTGCTTTCCTACAAACACAATCCCAAATAAACAATAAGAACCCACAAAAAAATTTCAACAAATTAATATCCTCGGTTGCTATACGAAAAGTGATTCTCACCTCCACGTTGACCTTATCGAAGAGGTCAAGCTTGAGCTCATACTGGTGATCCCCTGCTCCGGCACTAGCGGAGAAGATGAAAGTTCCTTCGGGCTCGAGCTTAACCTTGGCGTCCTTTGCATCAGGCAGAAGCACAGTGAGGAAGACCTTGTCCTCCCTCTGGGCCCACTTCACCTCAGGAAGACGACTGCAACAAATTTAAGTACATCACAGTAAGCAGAGAGTTCCCAGAAGCATAAAATATATGTGCTCAATACAAATCAAAGGTTCATATTCGAACCAGAACCAAATTTCTAAGCTTAATTTGGAAGCAGCCCAAACACAAATTAAGAACATTCACGATCCACAGGTGTATAGAAATTGAATATGAAAAAGAAGAGAATCGACTACAGATATGCGATTGGATGAGAAGAATCAATAGACGGTCGAGAGCTTACCTCATGTTTGAAGTATACTGGTGGAAACGGAAAGAAGAGAGTAAAACCCTAGAACAAAGAAGAAGCGGTGGAAACAAAACCCTTTTCTGATGCGTGGTGTGACCTAAATGGGCCGACCTTGTGTGTTGTATATATACAGTTATACACTACTACACTACTTGTATACAGTACCGCGAGAGCTCCGAAGACTTTAATACCCCGAACGTACGCAACACTCGTTCCCATTTCGATATTTCATTCGTCATTATCATAGTATATCTATAAAGTTTTTCAATTGAGGACTTCTGTGATGTGATAAAGATTAAGCGAGTATATTCTATATAATAATTTATAAGTCTCAATTTTAATAATATTTTGATATATTAACCGTTAAATGTTTAAGTATGTATGAGTAGATCATTTTTATAAATTTTCAACCAAATCGAAAATCGTTAAGGGATTCAAAATTATGGTTTATCAATTATAAACATGAACGGTTCAAGTTTAATAAATTTGGAATGTCCATTTATATCATCTTGTTCGACCCCTTATCGATTTTTAAATTGGATGAAAATTTATAGAAATGATCTACGTATATATAGCTAGATATACAATGATTGATCTTCCAAAATATTATTAGGAAATATGATTATTAAGAAGGTACTCAGTAAGTCCTCATCATAGAGGTCCTCAATGAAATTTTTTCCAGTATATCTATCTACACTTTCTTTTCTGTAAAGAGGGTTTGTTGCCCAACTTGTCTAAATCTATTTTAATTTTAATCTTTTGAATTAGGCAAAACTAAATAAATACTGTCATTTGAAAATTATAATAAATAAATTAAGAACTAAAAATAATTATATTTCCTTCTTTCTCTCCCACATACCCTTACGTTAATTTTTTTGAGAAATTGTTTAAAAATCTAAAGACAAATAAGATTTAAAAAAAAAATTATGACACCAAAGTAAAAAATGCCAAACTTATGACACTTTTTTTTTCAAAAAAAAAACACAGCTGATGTCATTTTCTCAAAAAATAAACCCAAAAAGTTAAAAATATATTTTTTCTACCGATTTTGCCTTTCTTTCCTAATTTCAATTCTAACAGTCCTCTTTAAGAGAGAGCTTCCGCAACTCTCTCTCTCTCTCTCTCTCTCTCTCTCTCTCTCTCTCTCTCTCTCTCTCTCTCTCTCTCTCTCTCTCTCTCTCTCTCTCTCTCCAGCAATCTCCCTCACTCTCTCTATCTTTCTTTCTCTTGCGATTGCGATAACAATCTCGCCGGAACAAAAACTATATTCGATCTAAATGTCATACGAAATTAAAAATTTCAAGCGTTGTAAGTTTCAACACTCTATCTCTCTCTCTCTCTAACTTCTTATTGATGATTTCATATGTTAAGTTATGTTGTATATCCAATTTCACTCTATTTTTTGCATAAAACTGTTTCAGTTTGTAGTTGTATTAATCGATTTCATGATAATATTGATTACTTTGCTCCTCAAACTATAAACATTGCGATATCAAAATCTACTTAATTAGGTCTGGATATGATTTTGGTTCTGAAGATGTGTCTAAGTATTTGTTTGAGTATCCATTAGAGTATCTGTCAGATTATCTGTTAGTGTATTGGTCTAAGTATCTGTTAGAATATCTGTCTAAGTATCTGTTTCTCTATTTATTCTGTTAGTTAACCAAAGCATTTACATACGTTTCTTCAACTCTTTAACAACTTTTTAATGTGTTCTGTACAGTATATTCAATGGCAACAACACCACCTCCAATCATTGTGAAATATATTCACGGACGAGAAGCTGTGATGGATATTTTAAGTGTTGATATCACATTTATTGACATAGAAGATATTGTCTGTCAACGATTCAAATCACTCGACAACTCAATCTTGACATATAAATATTGTATCTCACCAGAGGATGAACACATTTTCCTGGAAACTGATCGTGATGTGATTTTGATGATATTTTCCCTACAAAGACTCAATTCAAAATATATTGAGATCAGAATCACTGACCTGAATAAGGAAGAACATCCAAAACTCATTTGAATATTTGTTTGTGTATCTGTTTTCATATTATGTTACGCTAAACATGTATACGTTTCCTCTTTCCAGCAAACAGAAACTATCAATTCTAACCAATCGGCGGTTTGTAGCATGCATAATGAAAACTCAGTGCTAGATGTGCATATGGATGGCTACATGGAAATAAGTAATGTTGCTGACGTTGGTTTTGGATGCTTTCATGAAGAGGAGACAAATGATTATTTGACAAAATTATGGGCTAAACTGATACAAAAAAGGGGCAGAAATTCTTAGGCGGTGTCACTGAATTCAGGCTGAAACTCAGAAAGTACTTAATTGAAAGTGGATTCAAGTTTACATATGAGAAGAATGAGCTCACACGTATAAGTGTACATTGTAGATACAAAGGGCATGATAAATGCAAATGGTTTGTGAAGGAAAGACTATACCGGTCGAATGGATCATTTTACATCACTGAAATCAACAACAAGTATACATGTAAAGAAAAAATCTGGAAACAAACCAGTGAGATGATGAGATCTTCTATTGTTAGGTATGAGACCTTTTTCTAACATCCTTAGCTGTGAAAATATCTGTTTAAAGAGTTCTTCATTGCTTTTGTGTCAATTGTTTTCTTTACTTGAAACTTTTCATTTATTCAATACTCAGCTCAATCGTTAAGGACAAACTGCGTGTTGATCCTAATAAGGGAGCCAAGGCCTTACAGACATAAATCAAATACAGTTTTGGCTTGAAAGTCCCTTACAAGATAGTGTGGTATGGCAAAGAATTAGTAATAAATTCACTGCATGGAAATGAAGCTGAAACCTACACAAACCTTCTCTGGTTCCGAGACGAATTTATGAAGACAAATCCTAGCTCCAGAGTTGTTGTCGATATTGATCTAGAAACAAACAGGTTTCAGCGCTTGTTTGTGTCATTCGGTGCTTGCATGCAAGGATTCCAATACTGCGGACCTATGATTTTCGTTGATGCAAGTTTCCTCAAAAACAAATACAAAGGACAAATCATGGGGGTCTCTGCAAAAGATGCAGATCAAGGTAATGTAGACATATGAAAGATATGACTATATAAGTAGCTGTTTGGGTAGCTGACTGAGTATTGCATATCATTTTTTGTTTATAAATTGCACTTCAGTACTTACGATATAACTAGGAACCTCACCTTTTTGGTTCTTTTTCAGGACTCTATCCAATTGCATTTGTCATAGTTGATGCTGAAGATGACAGCGACTGGAGGTGGTTCTTGATGAACCTAAGAGATGAGATAGATAGACACAACATAAACCAGAAAACTAATACTCGGAGGAAAATAACATCCATCTCATATCGTGGTAATGGAATCATGAGTTCTCTTCCAGAGGTGTTCCCTAATGATGAGCATGACTACTGTTTTCACCACTTGGTTGCTAACATCAAAGACAACTACAGGGGGCACTTGAAGGATAAAATTTATGAACTCTTCATGCAATGTGCATATGCTCGAAGCGAAAGCAATATGAGTTTCTTTTTAACCAGCTTAAGCTAAAAGGTGGATATACAAAGATAACTTAATTCTTCAAGGATCTCTCAAAGGAAAAATGGTATGTAGCATTCTTTGGAAGAGATAGATATGTAGAAATGACCAACAATATCTCGAAAATCTTCAATAGTTGGATAGTATATCTCCTCACACTATTTGTCTTCTATCTTGCTGATGAAATCAGGTCATCCATTACAAACTGATTCATTCTATTATTTCATGGGTAGCTGTCTAGGTATCTATTTAGGAAGCTGACTGCGTAGCTGTCTGAATATTTGTTTATTGTTACATTATAACCAGATTCATTATATTAATTCTAAGATATCTGTATATTGTACTATTTCATTCCTTTTTTCTGTTACTCTTCTTTCAGGAGAAAGGTGATGGAAAGAATAGCAAGCAAAAAAGAAGAATCAGAAAGTTGGCACACTATAATGGGGCCAAGGATGGAAGGAAAACTAATTTATATACTTAATATAGGAAGACATTGGAGAGTGATGAACTCCAATAGTCTTGTCTACCAAGTTCAAGCTGACGAATACAGTAGTACAGTTAACATGGAGACATGGACCTGCTCATATGGACAGTGGCAGTTGTTAAGGTTTCCCTGCTCCCATGCCCTTGTTGTTATTCAAGAGATAGGAAAAGAACATTACGATTACATGGACAACTTGTACAAAGTTCACTATTACAGACAAGCCTACTCATTCACACTCAATCCAATGGCAAACATTGAGAATCGCTTCAGAACTTATCACAATACGGACCGGACGTCAGGCCTCCATTAACAAAGAATCAACCGGGGATACCAAAGAAAAAAAGAATGAGGAAGAAAGGAGAAAAACTAACAATGTCTACAGAGTGCTCAAGATGTTACCAAACTTGTCACAACAGAAGAACTTGTAACAACCATATCGATTGAACATACAAGTCTGTGTGGATTATTAAAGATATTCTCAGAATAATTTTCTAAAAGTTTGAATACCTGTCTGGATATCTGTATACGAATTTTAGATCAGCAACTAGTTTGTTGCAAATACAAACACAAAATTGAGGTTGTTTTCGGGTATCTTATTTTTGTGTTTTATACTGCAGCGTAAAAAAGGGAAAAACAAAGATTTTATTGCATATGTTACTACATTGATTCAATAAAATTCAAAGATAGCTGTCTGAGTATATGACTTAAGTGATTCACTAAAATTCATGCATAACTGTCTGAGTAGCTCTCTGCGTAGCTGTTCGAGTAGCTGTTTGGACCTGGCTGATGATGTTGTATCAATCAATCACTTCATACACACATTCATTCATCAAATTCATTGCCAAAAACATAAAATGAAGAACAAAGATACAAAAACATAAACTTCATTAATAATATATCTTCAATTACAAACAACAACAACTAATAACAAACACAAGCAAATCAAATGCTTCACATTTTGGCTTTCTTGTTGCTTCCCCTTTCAAAATGTGATGGAAGACGAGATGTGATGCCCTTAAGAAAATCAAGCATGTGATCTTGTTCGGCAAGGACCAAGTCCATATCCTCCTTCATAGTATCCATACAACGCTTCATACAACCTATCTTCTTCACCAAAGATTGAAGAGGGTCATCAGGAACAAGACCTACAGAAGGTCTAGTAATAGAAGGAGGAGGGCCAGATACAGAGTCTTCAGAGGAGGAGGAGGAGGAAGAGGAAGAGGAAGATGAGGAGGACTTGGAATTTGATGGTACAAAATCATCGTCTGTTGAATGACCAGATATGTCTGAGTTGTTTGGGTTCTTCTTCATTGGTCCCATAGTATTGTATGTTAATAAAAGACTTAGAGAAAGAAGAAGAACTCGAGCAGAAGAAGTTGATAATGAAACAAAAACACGTTATGGAGGATATGGGAAGTCGGTCATATTTATAGAGAATGAACCACTATGTCTTTTTTGGATGAAACGGTTTATTCCCGCGTCTTTTCATTTCTCTCTCTCTCTCTCTCTACACAAAACTCTTCCTCTCACTCTCTTCTCCCAACAAACGTGCATAACTGCATTGAAAAACATTAATACGTAGCCCTTCATCCAAGAAGAAAAGACGCAACTATTCACTCAACACAACATTTAATTCTCTATAAATAAAAACACACTGAATATAACTCATTCACAAAACAAAAACATTTATCTTCACTCTCTCCTTTGTTGCTGTTCAAAAAGATAAAATGACAAACACCTCTAGGATGCACAACTCCAAAAAATCAAAGAAGGAACCTGAGAGCTCTGTTGAAGAGATGATCAAAGAAATGGTGAGGGAAGGAAATGACCAAATGCTGTTGCCGTCATCATAGTCAAGAAGAAATTTCTCCACCTCCAACTATGCTCCAACAGTTATCTACTAAGATGACTAACCTTGAGCATGGCCTCAAAGATCTCAAGGCAAAACAGAAACTCATCAAGGAGAATGATGAGACAACCATTCAACTTCTTCGCCAAATCTTCGAGATGCTGCCTCCCCCACCGCTAGGATTCGATGGACCAAGCAACAGCAAGAAGAGGAATCATTCTAGTTTATCATGTACTTTTATAATCTAATTTCTGTTTTTTTTCTTCCATATTATCAATGAATCTATTTTAATTTAGAGAATGAATTGTGTTGTGTAAAGAAGGAATCTATTATTCTGTCATTTTTAAAGCCTATTTGCTCAAGTATCTATGAGAGTATCTATTTAGGTATCTGCGAGAGTATCTGTTCTTGTACCTGTCATTCAAAATAAACGGACGTGCCAGAAAACGACATGTCATTTCTGAACTACAATGGGTAACTATCTAAGTTGCAATCTAAATAGTTGTCTAAGTAGTTGTCATTTGGTTGGTTTATGACTGCTGCATTTCAATACCAAGTATACACATGGATTTGAGTAGGTTTTGTGTTGTAAAATGGATCAGAGAGTGAAAATCAAACACTTTAGTTAATAGGCTTAATACATTGGTTCTCTGATTCAAAAAGTCAAGAGCAACACAGATAGTATTACACAGACAGATACTCAAGAAGATACACACGCAGATACTCAAGAAGATACTTAGTTAGATAGTCAATTACAAACAACAACTTTTAGATACACAAAAGGGATCAACATCCATTAACAAGGTCAGTGATAGTTGCATATTCATGCAACGTTTATGTGCTTAACCGAACCTTATATTTAGCTCTTTTGTTATGTTTTTAAGTAATTTAACATTATTATTTGTTTTCAGGTAGTTTGGAGATCAATGGAGAAAAGGAGATTAAATAATCTATTTGGAGAACTGCTTGACGAGAGAACCTTGGCGAGCCTCGCGAGAGAGAAGCCCTTCTGCAAGTTGAGCCTTGGCGAGCACGTGGGAATTTATATATATTTGTTTTAATGGAAGTTGACTTGTGTTTGGCGAGGAACAGAGGAAGAAGTGGGCTTGGACTTGGAGACTAAGAGTAAGACAAAGAAAGAAGTATAATAGGAGTGGAGTCTGCATGCACGTGATTTTCATAATTAGTTAGCTAGAAGTAGAAGTGGTTTTGAAAGTGGGGTTGAGCACGTGATGCATTCTCGCCAGTGAATCAATTTAGACTTATATATATGGCTTGGCGAAGTTGCTCGCGAGGAGAAGAAGAGGAGGAGTCTTAATATAATAATGAGATTATGAATATTGGGCAGGACGGACGTAACGAAGAGCAAGGAAGCTGCAAGTTTCTCTTTCATCCGTTTGTATCAATTTCTTTCATGGATTATTTTAGTTTATTTTCTGATTCCATGAGGAGCTAAACTTCATTGTTAAGGGGCTGTTTTGAAGCCCCGTTCATGATATCTAGATTGCTTATGCACGTTAACTAAGTTTTGTTTTTGTTATTTGAATGAGGTTTCTTTGTTATTTATACGGTGATGATTCTTGATTATGTATGCTTTGAGTGCACGCTTAGTATGCATGTTTAGGAATCTAATTCTAAGAAAATTGATGGATGTTGGTGATTATTACCTTCCTCAAGTTTCAATCGTAGAACCCATACATGCTTGGTATAAGAAACCCTAGGTTTAGCAAGACACGACCGTAGTGTACTTATGAAGCCTTGTAGATTCTCAAACCCTTTCTAAATCTTAATGCTTTTCTCTTAGTAAATTCGAGTCCGTGACTTCGGGTTCTTTGAGGGATAGACAATATTGATAAGCAGACCTTCAATATTGTAAACATAAGGATCGGGTAATAGGTTGTGTTCACAGCTCGGGGCCTTCCTGGGAATCTTTCATTCATAACATTTGCATTATTTGGTTAAGAATTTTTCGTCTAGATGGATTGACGGTGGTGGATAACACTTCCCTTAACCCATTTTATCATTGATTGTCAGTTTTACTTTTACTCTGTTTTCTGTTTCAGTTTCGTAATTTGTTTTGCATAATTTTGTTCGCCAACCAAACAAACTTAGATTGTATTGAAATTTTGCGTGGTAGTTCGCCACGGTGTCTTTAGTGTCCAGTGTTAATTTCGTAATTTTATGTTGAGTCTAGATATTTTAATTAATTACGTTAGTGTCCCGTGGTCGAGTCTGTCAGATTTCTGACTTTCGCGTCTGTTTGTAGTTTAGAGTATTGAGTCTCATCTTTCCCTGTGGATTGACCCATATACTATTGTACTGCATTGACAAGCATATTAAGTTCATTATAGGGTATTTTTTAGGGTGGTTAACAACCGATCAGTCAGTACAAAATATTCTTTCCCATAGTCTTTCTCCTAAACATCCATAATCAACAACAACAAAAATGGACGTTTTGTAGTAAGCAAAATGGATCCCCAATCTCTAAACACCGAAACCTAACTAAAATCACAAACCCTACAAATAATAAACATCCTAAATAATAGAATATAAACCCATAAAAACCCATAAGTTCCCCTCAATTTCCTTGATCTTGAGCACAATATCTGTTAAGCTTTATATCTTCTCCTCCACATCCTCGATCTTCGTCATCACCTCATCAATCTTCGCAGTTAACTCTTCAATCTTATCCATCTTCTTCTTCATCACATCAACTTTCTATCCCAGATTATGGATTTCCTGTAAACTTGTTTCAAAGTTTACCTTCAAAATATCCTTTGTGCGATCAAACTCTTTGGCCATAGTAGGTGCCCGTGGCGGCGATGATGGCTCTTCATTTTGAGGCAGAGGATGAGGTTAAAGCGCCAGAGTAGGATTTCTTTGATGATCTCCGAGGAGTGCGAGCCATTGTTTGTTCGTTGTGAGAATTTTCTAGGAGATAAATTAGGGTTTCGTTTAGGGTTAGGGTTTTTAGAGAAATGTGTTAAGAGAAAGTGACAACTTTTGGGGGAAGACTTTACTTTTTATAGAGAAACTGAGAAGACGGTCCTCGAGAATACGACACGTGCCAGAGCCACGCGTGTGTTCTAATCAAAATGAACAGAAATGACAGAAAATAACATGTCGTTCCTGAACAACCATGTGTATCTGTCTAAATCGCTGCCTAAGTATCTGTCTTTAAGGTTGATTTATGAACTGCATCCCAATACCAACTGTTTGAGTAGGTTTGGTGTTGTAAAATAGATCGGAGAGTGCAAATCAAACACTTCAATTCATAGGCTTTATACATTGATTATTTCATTCAAAAGTCCAGAGCAACACATATAGTATTACGCAGACAGATACTCAAGCAAATACACATGCAGATATCCAAGCAGATACTCAAAGCAGGTACTCAGTCAAATAGTAATATGATCACAACATAAATAGTATTAAGCAGACAGATACTCAAGCAGATACCCAGATAGGTACCCAAAGATACTCAAAGCAGGTACTCAATCAGATAGTAATATGATCACATTCATAATGCTCTCCAAAATGTAACATTTACAAGACAGACCCCTACAAATAACAACAATGTTCACAGAATGATCACTACAACAAAAATATACACATTAGTTACTTTTCTACACTTGTTCATGAGCTCATTTGTTTCTTGTGCCACGATACCCATGATAGATCATGGTCCATAAACAATTCCAACAATCTAGCCTTGAACCGACCAAACGACTCAGATTTTGCTTTACCTCCTTGCCTAGAGTTATGTGATACATCATGTAGCAAACAAAAGTTTCGCAGTCAAGGCCAAGAGGCTGTTGGGGACTGTTGTTGATCGACTACGCAAGTATTTTGTCAAAGTTTACCTTCTGATCTTTAACCTACCAAAGGCTTTCACATTCATTCTATAATATAGCAATTTCCCTCATCATCAGTTCCTTGTCCGTTCTCTGACTGTCATCTGCCAACATTCTAACTTTCAGTAATAACATATCCTCACTCATGTCCCTCACCGAATCCATCCACATGGACACCAAACGAACTTGCATCAATACAGTAAACTGTAAATACTAAACATCCAGAAAAGAAAAAGTAGAAAGTGAGAATAAACATTACCGTTTTTAGTGCTTCCCGAAAGTGCTGGTTGTTTATTGGCTTTGCATTCTTTTTCAGTGAGTCATAATGAATCCAGCAAGACACACTTTTGTCAAAGACTAGAAGGTGGAAATGTCCATGAGAAATGATCGGGAACAACAGTTTACTACTATTGCCCAAAACCTTGAACAACCTCTCAAAAATGCGTTTATGCATCATCTTTATTTTAAGATCTGACCCAGAAACCTGTCAACTACAGTATACAAAATTAAAGACACACATAGCCTAAAAAAACACACTGTGGAAACACAAAAAAAGTAAAATACACATAGGCTAAAGACATAAAAGAAAGATTGCATGAGCCAATGTGTGGAAAGCATAACAACTTTCAGCTCCCATGTCATCCATTTCTTCACTCAGAATAATGGAATAGCAATCCAAAACAAAGTTCAAGATCACTTGACCATCAATAATAAACTCCACATCTTCCCAGTCAAAGAACTCAAAAGAAACAATACCATCCCCCAAAAAATCTATGTCCAAAACAACAATAGAGCATAATTAAAACTGAAACATTAATATATAAAAAAACAGATACGCTAACAGATACTCAGACATATACACTAACAGATACTCACCTGATAGTTTTCGTCCAGTACCTTACCAACTTACTCTGGTGGTGCTGTCCTATGTATTGGAAAACATCACTTCCAACAAATGGTACAGGCAACTTCTCCTCATCACTTAAACTCACACGGATTCTTCCCGGCTCACCCCTATTCTTGTTTAGTGATTTCACTACCAAGGGTGAAGATCCATCGACAATTTCAAACTCTCCACTAGGCACTACCTCTGCCACATCAACATTTTTGTTCCCTCTTCTAGTCTGGGGCTTTGCCTTAACCTCAATCCACCAGTAGATCTCATCCCTCTTCAAGGGTTTCTTGAACTTATCCTTTAAACTCTTACATACGAGTATAGATAAATGTTTTCTTTGTTGAGTCTCTCACCAGGCCCAGGAAGTAGCTTGCGAATCAAATCCGTATGGACTGACGGAGGAGGTGAACCACTAACAGGAGGAGGAGGAAGAGTCACCAGGCTTTCCACTAACTCTGGAGACACAAACATAGAAACAGGAAATGCCACTAGATTAGGAGTGAGGGTAATCCCTATATTGAAAGATGGTGCAAACTCTCCTCGTTGGGAACTCTTCTTCGTCTCACACAATGTCCCTAACATAGATACAAAAAAAAAATCAATGAAAAGAGAAAAGTTACAAAAGACATACACTACATGTCCATGGCAAAAACATAGATACTCAGACAGATACCCAGACAGATAGCTGATGTAGACACAAATACTCAGACAGATACAATATAGACCCAAAAAAAATACAAAGGAAAATCACCCCACAAAAAAGTAGGGGCTTGTGTTTTGTTCCTTAAAATTAGGCGAATTATACAAAATAAAATGACTGAGATCTATTGTTTTCAAATGTCAGAATCAATACCAGCTAGTTCCTTTGTAACTGCAGCAACATTCTTCATCTTTTCATTGTCTTCAAAACGCTGCTGATTGGTGAGCTCAAGTTTCTACTTTGTATCTTTAACTTCTTTTTTTTGTTTCTCCAGGTCTTCCTTCTGACTTTGCAAAGCATTTGATCTCCTCATTTGCTGCTTGAGACGATTTAAGTGCTTCAGCACCATCTTCAACTTGCTTCTGCAACTTACTACTTTGTTCAGCAGAAACTTGTATCTTCCCTTAAGTAGAAAGTTGCAGTTGTGCTTCCTTGAGTTGCCTCTTCAATAATGAAATCTCTAGCAGCAGTAGCTTCAGCAGCATCATTTATCTCGCTTAATCTTTTCTCTAGCACACTTTTCTCTGCCTTTAATACTGCCATCACATCCGTAGAATCTACATTAGCTAATAATTGATTCCTAATAGACTCATTCTCCCGGTCCAGAACATTCATTCTCATCTAAATGTATTTCTTCTGCTTCTTTTGATCATCAACCTCTATTCGCAGAGACTTCAAATCTTTTTTCAAAACACCAACTACCTGCCCAAAGACTAAATTGACTTTGTGCAATTCTTCATATTGAAAATCCTTTTTTGCAATCTGGTCATCCTTCTGAATGATAATTTCTTGCAACTTCTGAGCATATTCTTCACTATCTTTCAACTCATCTTGGCACTCAAGTCAGCTTCAAACTTGGCATGGTCATCCTGGGTCATATCATTGATACTTGATAGGACAGGAACTATATCACCATCAACTTTAGTTTTCTTGGTTCTCGAATGAAAAAAATAATTGGCTTGTGAAAAAGATATCCAGATAGCTATTTAGACAGATATCTAGACAACTATTTAGACAGATATCCGGAAGACAGCTATTTAGACATAACCAGAAGACAATTATCCAGAAGACGACGACGACAACAACAACAACAACAACAACAACAACAACAACAACAACAACAACAACAACAACAACAATTAGATACTCACCCTCAGCATATCCAAGCTTCTGATGTTTCAGAAATGATCCATAATATTACCGAGGATGTACTTGACCATGCCAACATTTGAATCCTTTTTGCCAGCTCTTGGTTTGACAATGTTAAGGATTGAATCAAGATAAAACTGGTATAAACAACAATAATGAAATAATAAGGTACAGATACTCAAACATAAATACATACAGATACTCAGACAGATACTCAAGAAAACTTACCAGAATTATAATGGTGCAACCACCAATATTCTTCGCATTGCTTCTATCAGACTTTTTCTCATCATCATCATCACCATTCTCCGCCTTCTGCTCCTTCATCTTCTCCTTCTCCAGCTTCTTTGCTTCCTCCTTCTTTATGACTACTTCTGGAACAAAGTTCTTTGCATAAATGTCCAATGCACTAAACAAGTCATCATAGACAACAGTTGTCCAAGCATATTCCTTCATTTGTTCAATGCTAGACACGCAGTTTGCAAAGCCAATAACCAAAGTTCCTTTTTAATTAGGCAGCAGAACAGTGGCCAACAAAAGAAAAACCAAAAGATAAACACAGTCGACAACCATATCTTTGTCACCAATTATTTTCTCCAACATATTGCTGATATTGGTCTTGCTGATTGCCTCGCCCCCAAACGACCTACGCAACCACTCTGAAATCTTCACAGTCTTATCATTTAATGGAATTAGTTTTCAAATGCAGCTCAAACCCAACACAGATCTGACAAAAGTAGAAGTAATATGGTGAACACGTTTCAGATAGAACTAAAACTCCTTATTCTCTTTCCTATATGCGTCAGCCATAACAGTAACAGAATCATCATACTTCAAGCACTCCTATTGATTAATATCACCGTCAATGAATGCACGAATTAGCTCATTAAAATGTGTATCCTTCAGCCTCTTCTTCACATCATCGTTGATTTTATTCCAGTTTTTAACAATGAACTTCTGGAAATAGTGCAAATAGCACTGGAACTGACACTTTCAGGTCCATTCCACCACCTGAACAATTTTCGGCTCAAATAAGTTATCCACTACTTGCTCCTGTTGTCTAATAGCTACTTCATCATCACTCTTACTCTGTGAATCACTATCAGAAGTTGATTCAGAAGACTCAACTTTCTTCTTGGCCTTGACTTTCATATCCTGCCTCTTGATCATCATCATCATCATCATCATCATCATCATCATCATCTTCTTCTTCTTCTTCTTCTTCTTCTTCTTCTTCTTCTTCTTCTTCTTCTTCTTCTTCTTCTTCTTCTTCTTCTTCTTCTTCTTCTTCTTCTTCTTCTTCTTCTTCTTCTTCTTCTTCTTCTTCTTCTTCTTCTTCTTCTTCTTCTTCTTCTTCTTCAGAGTTTCCCTGATAATCATCACAAGATGATCATCGGAAATAGTAGGACCAGATGAAGAGGAAGCCATTTTTCTTCCCTTGCTCCTTTTTTTTATAAACAAATTGTTCCTCCTCCTCCTCCTCATCCTCCTCCTCCTCCTCCTCCTCCTCCTCCTCCTCCTCCTCCTCCTCCTCCTCCTCGGAAGAAGAAGAAGAAGAAGAAGAAGAAGATGATGAAGAGGCAAAAACATCAAATTCTGAAGATTCAGCATACCTTTTAACTCTCTTCCTAGATGATTTCTCACTACGCTTTCTTTCAGATTCATTATCTGAATCTTGGTGTGCTCTACTGTGTTTACCCATTAAATATTGAATAACTGCAAATGATCAACACACATATAGTAAGAGAAACAGATACTTCAACAGATACCTAGACAGATACTCAGACAGATAGCAAGACAGATACTTAAAAAGATATCCATAAAAAAGGCTTCTATCACACACATAACAACAACAGTAAACTAGTACAACAACTAAAAATCAAACTGAAATCCTTAGAAAAATGTCAACAACAACAACATTCATTTCAAAAAAATTGAAAGGATATCAAGACAAATACTTCAACAGATATACAGACAGTTACTCAAACAAATACTTCAAAGATATCCAAAAAAAAGATTTCTATCACAAACACAACAACGACGACAACTAATACAACAAACAAATAGCCTTTTGAACACACTACATCACACACATTCTACAAAAAATCATGAAAAAAAAGTGAAAATTACCGAAAAATCAAACTGAAAACCATAGAAAAACGTCAACAACAAACATTTCAAAAATACAGGCAGCATAGATACGAACCACGAAAAGGAACACACAAACTGCTTAGAACAGAGAAAAACAAAAACCTAGGGTTTTCGAACAGAGATTTCCCTACTTGCAAAGAATAATAAGAACGCCGACGAAGATCGTGAAGGCAACGGAAAGAATGAACTCAACGCCGAGACACAAAAACGAGGGCGGCGAGAAGGAATACGACGGCGAACACGACGGTGATGATTTTCAAACAAAGAGAGAGAAAGATATGTGAAAGAAAACTGACAAGAGTTATGTACTACGCGAGAGATAGAGAGTGGCAAATAACGTAAATATAATGAAAACTCTGGTCTGTTACAAACTTAAAAATAGAATGGACATTTTTGGGATGGAAAAATTATGGTGGATTTTTTAGGAAAGAGAAGTCTAAACTGTTTTTTTTCTTTTCATTTTGCCTAATTTGTTTTTGATAGCTTCTAAAACTGCAATATTAGTCATGTTCTTGTGGTTAAAAAATTCGTGGTCAGTTATTGTTAGATCTGTATCCAACAGATATTAAATTGTATTTCAACTGTTTTTTAATTATCTACCGTTGGATGCAGATCTAAAGACAGTTGATCACAACTGACCACAGAAGTCACTGCAATACACAGTAATAAAAAAAATGTTTCTTCCTTTATTCAATTTCTTTCTTTTTTTAACTGATCATTATGTTTATTTATTTCTTGAAAAAAACTATACACTATGTGTGTGCAATTTAATCTTGTACTTCCACAAAAAAATTACAGTAAACTTGTGGGAATGGAATGAGTCTTTTCCTTTACAATTTCCCTACCCCTTTTGCTTTGCAAACCTTGTCTCCCTCTTTGGCAATTGATAACAACATTGAGTCCATGATTATCCAAGACTTATGATTTACTTGGTCGGCAAATTTTTTTTTTGAAGAGGGATAATTTCATTCCAATAAGTAATAGTAATACAAGATTCTACCGGGTTCTCAGCCAGATAAAACGAAATCTTAAAGCATCACTATTGTTGAATCGATTCTTAGCTCACAAACCTAGATAGACAAACCAAAGTAGCGCAATGACTAACAAATTTTGAGAGCACCACTCCTTAGTGTATCTAGGCACCTTTCTACTGGGTTGCACTATGCGTCAGGGACTTCACATATGTTCCAGCAGGCAACAACACTGGCTTCTTCTTAGGCGATATCTTTTTCGGTCCCTCCACTAGCTTCAACTTAGACCTTCTACCACGATTCTCTGCTTTCCGCTTGTTCCGACCTTTTCCTTTGGCCCTACCAGACTAATTCACTGCATCAATCACCTCATCCTCCATCATTGGCTCTCTAGGGTCTGTTGAGTCAAATGTGTCTCCACTGCCACCGACCAATGCCTCACTAGACCCTAGTTGTCCCTCTGGGAAGTTCGAAGTGCCAATAGATTCCCCCACATCCAGAGTTTGAGCAAGATTTCCTAGGGAAGATGAAGCCGGTACACCTTGTGGTACACCAGGAAGCGGCATAGTCACAGGTTTAATGGCCATAAGAGCAGTAACAACAGAAGAAGACATTCTCATTGTGGGTGCTCGGCGACCACCTATTCCCAAAACTGGAATAGCACTCCCGTCCTCCATCTTCAAAAGAACAACATTATTAGGTGGGTGTTCCCCATAGAGAGGGTTCACCCGAAAAATATTTGGCGGAGTCGCCTGAGGCACCACCATCTATATCGCCCTCCAGTGCTCAGAATGAGGAAGAGCGCCTTGTTGTTGAACAACCGTCAGTGGCCTCATCATTAAGCTTGAATTAGGGATTGGGAACACAGGACCCGTCCCCTTGCTTATCAAACCTTGTTCCCAGCAAGAACAAGAAGCTACATTAGATGAAGCACCAACACCAGTATTAGCTGTCGCTGGTCTGGGTGAAGCGAGTTTAGGACCAGTATCATTCCACCCCACCAAACAACCTCTGTCCCATGCACAAAGGAACCACAATGCGAACAGAAACCCTAGAGCTTCTCATATTCCAGTAGACAATCCTCTGAGTAATCGGCTTCAAATCGGAATATCTTATAAACCACTAAAGGCTTTTGGAAGTTTAAAGAAACACAAATCCGAATAGAGGCGTGCATATCAAGGGCAATAGAATCATGAGCTTTCCTACAAAGTAAAGTTTTAGAGTTGATGCTCTTCTCCTTGAGCTGATTCCTAATGATACGGACAGTTCCTCCAAGTTCCATGTTCATCAAGTAGGTCACTCAAAATGACTTATTATTCCTAATTAAAACAACTTGTTCTGTAAAGAGCAATGTTAGGGCCCTAAGAAATATCTAATTTTGTGGCCTTAATATGGAACTTCCATATCATTCTTAATAATTAATTTGTTATTTTCATGTATTATTAAAAGTTTTGCAAACCCAATATCATCCCTTAGATTTTTTTCCCATAATCATCATCAAATCCTTCTTATTTATCATTAAACCTAATATTATATATCCAATGACTCGATCAACCCTAGCCTAGAATGAAAATCAAGAATCTAATATTATATATCCATTCGATTCACCGACCCCAAACCCAAATGCCGTGGGGGATCTCTTTTCCCATCTCTGCATATCAATTGGCTATTTTCTCTAGTGAGTTTATTCTCGTTTGCCTCTTCGATCTCTTTTCCCATCTATGCACATTAATAGTCTGAAAACTCGATCTATTCTTTTCTCGATTGAAATTCTTCTCTATAAACAGAGAACCATGCATGACAATCACTCATGAAGTATCAGATTTTCAACATTCGATTTATCTATAAGAAGCAAGTTTATGCACTGATAAAACTAATGAACTCATATACGTGTGTGTATATATAGATGAACAGTTCAATCATCACCTAGAATTGATGTGCACAAACTAAAAGACCAAAGGAAGATTTAGAAATTATATTTATTATTACTGAAATTAATGTACTTGAAAATGATAAGCCTTTGAATATGAATGGGTGATATAATCATTTAGATTAAATGACATGACAAATAAAAAATTATGTGTCATTGACATAGATACCACATATGATAGGGCCTAAGTTTAAGGCCAACAATCCATTTCCTTCTGTAAATTATAGACGGACCCGACATGAATATATCGACAAGCCTTAGAGGTGAGATGACCTGTTTCTGCTATTTTTCTGTCTTAAACATTGATTTGTACACTGCTAATCTATGAGCTGTTTTGTTAAAAATGATAACGAGGTAAGTAGATATTAATCAATATAGAAGCACAGACGAAATGACTTCTAATATCACTCATAAGCTAGTATACATATGCATCTCTATAGCATGAGCTCATAGCTTCATAGCTTCACACAGTTAGTTCGGACACTAGAGTAACTAATGCTGAAAAAACCACCGGCAAGCCACTGTTTGCAGCATCAGTAATGCAAAACAACCCAGGGAAAAAGAAGAAGAAACAATTTGCCAACACAAAAACCAATTTAAGTGCTGGTTGTAGCTTCCTTTTTCTCTCCTGATGGATCAGCTCCACTTGATGCTGGTTCTCCTGGCTTAGACACTTCTTCTGCAATAAAACGACATGACAAAATTTCAGTCTCTTATTGCAATCATAGTAGCTCATAGGTGAAACAACTTCAAGCCCTTAAGATTAAAAAGTACATTTAACATCTTATTCATCACTCATAAGGGTCTCTGAAAAAAATCTTAGCTCATATTTTAAACCAAATACCATGTTTGTAGACATTCAAAGTCGAAACAAATGGAATCTTCAAGTTGGACCTCCTTGCATGGGGTTTTCACTTCAAGGTATTGATAATGTATCATATGAGGAATAAAGCTTGAATGCAGATACAACCACTGTTCTAAAAATCGACCTAGGCACCACCGGAAAACCTTGGAACTTTCACATAAATTGGGTTTGAATCATTTTCGTCGTCTAGGTCAATCCCAATTCCCAAAATAGAACGATAGAACCAAAGTCGATCCCAAATTAGAACCAGATGACGAAAACGATCCTTCGCCCTGAGCTCCGTGGCTCCGTCCCTCCAAGCTCATCTCGCCGTCTCGACATCTCCACTCAGTCTCACTCTCGCCAGTCACGCGACTCACGCCTCTCTAGGTCTGGTAAGTCTCATAGTCACTCTCACAATCTCATTGTCTCATAGAATTGCAGAAACAGAATTGATCTCGGATGTGTACAGTTTTAGATTTTGTAGTTAACTAGTTATTGAATGAGTTAGAGACTTGGGGCTGTTAGGCAGAAACAATTAAGTTGTATATGTGGTTTTTTGTAGTTATTGGATTTCTACTTTTGAATGTTGTAGGAAAATGACTAGCACTCCTAGTAATGTAATGTTTGGTTCATCTGCGGGGCATCGAATCCACCAAGTTCATCATCAATGATACCTTTGAAGCGTAACTCTGATGATATAGGATGGGTGTATGCTGAAGTGTAACTTGTGTGTAAAAACATATGAACAGGGGAATATATAAAGTAAAACAGCATATTGCAGGAGTTTCGGGGAATGTAACATTGTGTCCCAAAGCTACGACTGATGACAAGAAGCAATGTCTAGTTGTGCTTTAAATGCGCAAAAAGCCGTGTATCAAAATGAAGTGAGACAAGAAGTTCAAGTCACTATAGAAGAGGAAGTGGAGATTGAAGGGGCAAGAAAAGAGCCACATACTCTTGGTTCGATGGGTAGGTTTTGTATCCAACATTGATCCGGATGCCACTATAGAAAAAAAGGAAAATGATGCGGCAACAAAATATCCATGATGCAATTTCAAAGGAACACATAGCATGCATCAATATTTGGCTAGATAGGTTTATGAAGCCGGAGTTCTTTTTCATGTTATTGATTGTGATAAATTTTTTAGACTTGTAGAGGCGATTGGTCAATTTGGACTGGGCTATCGACCATCAAGCCAATAACAATTGTGAGAGCTTTTGTCGAAGGAAGAGGTTGAGAGAACAAATAAATCTCTTAAGCCTCAAGAAGAAGAGTAGGCTAGAAATGGTTATTCAATAATGATGGATGCATGGACCGACCGAAAGAGAAGAGGCATCAAGAATTTGTGTGTCAATTGCAAAGAAGGCACTACTTTTCTTTCCTCCAAGGAATGTTTGAAGGATTCACACACCGGAAAGTATATTTATGAGTATGTCGACAAATGCATTGAAGATGTTGGCGAAGAAAATGTGGTTCAAGTGGTTATGTACAATGCAGGCAACAATATGACGGCGACGGATTTGTTAAAGTTGAAAAGACCGAATATATTTTGGACTTCATGTGCCGCTCACACATTGAATCTAATGCTCAAGGATATTGGCAATAAACCGAAGTTCAAGCTTGTGATTGACAAGGCAAAAGTTTTCACTATTTTCATTTATGCACATCATAAGACGTTGGCATTGATGAAAAAGACTACCGGAAAAGAAGATTTGGTGAGGCCGGGATTCACAAGATTTGCAACAAGTTTTCTAACTTTGCAAAGCTTGAATAATAAGAGAAATGAGTCGAAGGCTATGGTTGCTAGTGATGCTTGGGGTGAATGCAAACAATCCAAGACTTTAAAAGGAAAAGAGGCATATAACACTATGTTGAGTGGTAGCTTTTGAAGTGGGGTCTCATTTTGTTCGAGCGTGTTTGAACCTTTGTTCAAGGTTCTTCGAATTGTAGATGGAGACAAACCATCCATGGGATAGTTGCATGTAGAACTTGAACAAGTTAAAGAAGAGATCAAAAAAGCATTCAATAGTGTTGAAGTTATCTATCGTTCAATCTAGGATGTCATAGAGAAAAAAACAAATGGTACACTTGATAGTCTATTGCATTTGGCCGCATATATTTTGGGATCCATTTTACTTCTATAAAGATGAGTATTTGTTAGAATCAATGTCATGAGTGGATTCCATGATTGTGTGGAGAGATTCTACCCAAATGATGTTGAAGTGCAAACTGAAGTAGCTGGTGATGAGTTCAAGACATAAAAAAAAGGTAACTTTAGAAGAGCTTTTGCCTTGAACACATGTGCTAAGGCCACTTATGATCCGGGTATGAATGTTTACAATTTGCTAGTTATATTTTTTATTATCATGTTTAGTTGTTCTTCACTAATTGTGGATATTTTGCTTCTTTAGTTGAATGGTGGGCTAGTCATGGAAATCATGTTCCAAAATTGTAAAAGATGGCTATAAAGATCCTCTCATTGACCACAAGTCCGGGTGTGAGAGAAATTTGAGTGCTTTTGAGGGAGTAAATGCTACAAAAGATTATTTGTTATGTTCCTATATCTAGTAAGTTCCTAATAAATTAAAACATAGAAGTAGCAAACTATTTGATTTTGACAAATAATATATGCTAATACTTGTCTAACAATTGTAAATGTAGGTGCATACCAAAAAAGGAATAGATAAAATGCAACAAGATTGAGCAATTTAGTTTATGTGCAATTCAATGCTAAGATTGTCAATAAAAAGAAAAGTGCAAAAGACCCACTTGTTGCTAATGAAGCAAATGAAGCTCAAGAATGGCTTGTAGAATGGGGTGATGAAGATGTGGACTCTGATATTACTTGGGATGGAGAGGATGGTGCTCAAGAGCCTAGAAGAAGTTCTCGTAATGTTGGAGTAAGAGAACTTAATGATGAACATTTTATATCGGACGATAACACCGATTATGTTGGAGATTATGACTTTGATTTTGAAGATGTCAATGTGGATGGAAACTATGAGAGTTGATTTTATTTTGTTATGTTTTTACTTTGTTTGATGGATTGTGTTATGTGACTTATCACTTATGTTTCTTGAGATTTGAGAATTGAGATTATGGCTATATTATTTAGATATTATGACCATTTAGACTATATTTATGTGTAATTTGATTATGTAAATGTTTTAATTATTCAATTATTTCATGGATATATATATTAAATCAAAACCGCCTAGAATTCGCCTAGAATTCGATTAATCTCCGTCTAACTACCTAGGCGCTAGAAGGTGTCTTCACCACCTAGAACCGCCTAACGATTTTTAGAACCTTGGATACAACACTCCTAAAAAAATACACATACTTAAAACCAAACAAGGTAAACAACATATCCTATAGAGAGGTAAAGGATTGCAGTATGGTTTAGGAAGTTAAGACTTTGACCTTAGACACCAACCCAATCTAAGTAAAAGAGGGTTTGACTCTTTCTTATTGGTCATACGAACAAACAAAAATAGAACTCACTATTGAAGTCGGGAAACTCCAGAAAGTGCCAAAAAGGAAGACCCATAAGGATACATATATTGGAGATGTAGGATATGAGTGCCAAAGAGCAATTGTATGCAATATAAAACTCACAAAACAAAACTTCCCAGATATCTGCTTCGCAACTATAGAATGATGTCTAATAGAAATCTAAGTTTCTTACCACTTGCCTAGATATCAAAAAGCAAGAGAGATAGTAAACTTTGGGATATGTTAGGCTTGTTTCCAAAGAGATGCACCAGAAATTTACAGGATACACCTTGAGGGTTGGACTCAAAGAAGCCACAAAAGAAGTGGTGTTCTGAATTTTAGACATATACTGCCTACGATATTCTAAACTAGCCGCTAGGGATCTTATAATTGAGCTAATAGTTGTCTTACCATCATCACTATCATCAAAGTCCCCGCCTGCACCATCACCTCCCATGCCAGCAAATTTCTGCACAAAATAGCCGATTAGAACAATGATATGAAGTTGTAACTGAATTTATTTCAGAGATGCAGCATCCAAAAGCAATATATACTAACCGAGAAATCCATCCCACCCATTCCACCTTCACCTCCCATGCCAGCAAGTTTCTGCAAAACAAAGTTATGAGTTAGAACAATGATCGATAACTGACACTAAGAAAATGTAAAATCTCTGAAGTGGAGTATATACTAACCGAGAAATCCATCCCACCCATTCCGCCCATCCCTCCCATTGCATCATCACCTCCCATGCCACCGAGTTTCTACAGAAGATTTTTAAAACGTTAAAGAAATGAATCAATACAAGAACCTAGTTTAGAAATTTAACTATCCCCCAACTTAACATGTACTAACCGAGAAATCCATGCCTCCCATACCCATGTCATCTGCACCTGCTGCTGCTGAGAAACAAGTGGTAAAAATTAATTACATGAAACAAGCTATCTAGACAGATAAAAAAACAGCTAGATGATGTTGCATACGGGGATCCTCGTCTTCGTCCACCCATTTGTCCCAGTCTACTTTGACATAGTGTGGCGTCTTTCCATCTCCTTTTAACAGCTTACTCCACCAAACTTTCTCTGCCTTCTCCACAACACAGACAATACTTCTCACTCCAATACTAATTTTGCTTTCCTATAACACAATCCCAAACAGACAAATAAGAAGCCATCAAAACTCCACATTTTGAAATAATAATCTCAGCCATGATAATCCAACATAAATTAATGCTTACCTCCACATTAACCTTATCGAAAAGGTCAAGCTTGAGCTCATACTGGTGATCCTCCGCTCCAGCACTAGCGGAGAAGATGAAAGTTCCTTCGGGCTCAAGTTTAACCTTAGCGTCCTTTGCATCAGGCAGAAGCACAGTGAGGAAGACCTTGTCCTCCCTCTGGGCCCATTTCACCTCAGGATGACGACTGCAACAGATTAAAGCAGGAAGATCAAATTACAACACAGTACCAACAAAACTTTCACACTGAAACCAGTATCTACTCTTGAAGCGATAAACAGTAAACGATCGAGACAAGCTTAATCAGAGCCACTTTCTCGAACCAAAATCAAATTCAATAACGATAAGCAACTATTTGATTCAGTATAAAGAAAAAAGAATTGAATAGAAGATGATGGAAACAATTACAGCTGTGTAATCGGAGATTAGATGAAGACAAATTTGTACGGAGTTGGTAAGAAGAGGGAGCCCTGCTTACCTCATGATTTTGGTAAAACCCTAGAAGAAGCTGGAAACAAAAACCTTGTTTGTGTGTTTCTGAGCTCTGCTGCTGCTCAAGTGCCGAGTACTGATTACTGAATGGGTCTCTGACTTTCTGTTAAATAAGGCCTTTTTATAGAGACTGGCAGAGCCTTCCAGACTCTCTCACCTCTATATGGATTCTTTTTAAAACGACTCTTAACAGCTTCTCTAGTTTAGCTAATGGAGTGCTCGTGGATATAACAAAGCTGAAAAGACTTAGATTCTAATTTAGTTAATAAACTAGAATTAAATTTTAATTATTAATTAAATTTTAAGAATTTTTACTGAAAATTTTGACATAATCTCTTTTGAAAACTGGACTACCCAAAGACTTGCAGCAAAATAACACTCCACAACTAATTTTACAGACACACTATGGACCACCAGTGTCTATCCTGATTTCTCAACAAATGGTACAAACTAGAACCAGAAATTCAACTCAGGAATAAAAGCATAACAATATAATGATTCAGAATCCAAGAGAAGCTAACTCAGCTATTTACATGAACACTCTATATACATGAGTACTACAGGAGTCGACATAAACAAATAGTACTCAGAGCGACCTCTACTAGCATATATCGTATAAGATACAAATAAACATTGAGCTAAGACATACTACAGGAAAGATGACTGGTGGACTCGAAGCATTCGTCGCTACCAGGCACTCTCGAAATAAAAATTGCAGTCTGGGCAACGAAAACCAAAAACTTCAGGGAAATGCAATAAAATATAAAACGTTAGCGTGAGTGGACAAAAATAATATAATCAACACAAAAAGATAAAGTTGTCATATCCTGCCTTTCTACTGATTTCTGTGAAATACAACGAGTTCAAAAACTGTAAACTAAAAACAATGGAGGCACTAGCCCAGACCACCTAACCTGAGTCGAATAGTTGTAAGAAAAATAAATGTGATGGGATCGTCCTCAGGGCCACCTAATCTGAGTCGATCTGGGTCAGACGAGCCCACCTAACCTCCTCTGACTAAACTATCTGGTGATCAGCCAAATAGCTAAAGCATCGATGCAATAAAATAAATCATCACAATAAACCTCCAATTTAAAAGATCTAAAATAAAACTGTGAAGCATGTTGTATAAGAACTCGCTATGACTGTGAAAAAAAATGTCCACTGACAAGTCTACTACTGTTGGGGTCCAGCGAAATTTCCTTCATTGTTATGATTGCTATCGCGTTGTCCTGTAAATAAGAATCATACTATATCAGAATATACGTAAAACTACTGAAATCGGCCCCAAAAATAACCCCAAAAGTTTCGTCGAAGAATCTCTCAATCTTCATCATCATAGCTCTGCTGTGGCCGTCAAGCGCCTCCACAGGCGGCGACACGTGAGCCACACGTGCCCTTGTGAAACTGGTCTATTTCCAACGATTGACATATCGTTGGAAATCCCTCATCAATCTCTACAACTTTCATAACTAGACCTCTGTCCAATTCCTCTGTCTTGGGGTTTGAATCGTCGCCGCAGACGACGGCACCGGCCACCGTCAACTACCACGGATGGCGGCGTTCAACCCCACGTTCTCTTACTCTCTCCAAGCCCAACACTTCTCTCCAAAGCACCATCCTCATCCGACCACCACCATGATCAGAAACAAGCTCGAAAGATTTCGGGTCAAAAACTCCCCATTTTACCCTCGCTGTCGAAGCTCCGTTGTGGAGCTTCCTCGGCCAAAACTACCTATGTAGGAAGCAATAGCAGGTTCAGGGGATCCAAAACTCCTTAAGCTCCACCTTCAATCCTCGCTGGAACGTCGCCACCGATGACGACGAAAATCGGTGCCTAAACTTTAATCGGGTTCACCCAAACCTCACTAATTCCCACAATTAATCATATCAATCAACTCAAGAAAATAAGGGATTCAAGAATTTACTAACTTCGTCACCAGAGGTGGCCGGAAAAGCCGGGTTGGGTTTCGTTCGGGTCGGTGGAGAGGAAAACGGGTCGGGGTCGACGGGATTTTCTGTTTTTTTTTTCTTCTGATTTTTATTTCAAAAATCAACCTATTTATACCCCTTGATCAAATCAGATCCAACGATCTAGATTTGATCTGATCAAGATCCAATGGTCCAGATCAAACCGTCATAAATAAATAATATTTAAATATTTTCCTTCCACGAACTTCCGATAAACATTAAAAATACTTCACTTATACAAAAAAATCCCCCAAAATTTCCTACGAGTTCAAAATAAAATTCTCTATGACTTTCGCGAAGGAAGTCAAGTCTATTTCTTGTCTGAGGAAAAAGTCGTTAAGAACGCTACTAAGTTATGATAAAGTGTAAAATGATGTAATTAATATATAACCTCGGTTCGGGTCGTAACACAAGCGATGTCTCATTTTGAGATGGACTTCAGGGATCGAAGTGACGGTACAACATTATCCACCTAAGTCGACAGGGGGAGATTGTTGAGTTTATGCCTCCTTAGTGGATAATTTATGCATTGGAATTTAATGCATGTGGTTCATGTATTGGGAATAAATACATGGTGATGTTCATGGTGAAAACTTGTAGAAGAAGATTAATGTGGAAGCTTCATGAAGAAGATGGATGTGGAAGATTCATCAAGAATGATGAATGTTGAAGATTCATGAAGAGCATTAATGGAAGAAGGTTCATGAAAGGACATCAATGAATTTATCTAGAGACTTCCTTAAGCATTATATAAGGAAGAGGTCTTGGCCTCATTTGGAATCATCATCATCTACAAGAAGAACACATCACAAGTGAGTGAGTTGGAGAAACTCTAAGGGTTTTCGTGTATAGAAGCAAGGAGAGTTGTAAGTGTTTCAAGAGTGTGCATAGCTCTCGGGGTAGAGCGATCTACTAGGTCGAGAGAGAGTGTACAATGAGTATCCAATTTGATACAAGGACTTGGGTTGGGTATAAACTTGAGTGGTGTAATATTGTACTTTGTATTCTCTCATAGTGAAGGTGAAAACTCTCTGAGGACGTAGGCAAGTTATTGGCCGAACCTCGTTAAATCTTGTTGTGTTTTTGGCTTGGTTATTTCCTTTCTTCCATCTTTATTTCTAGTACATGCGTTGTTTCGACCAAATTACGCGCGGGGGCGCAATGAGGCAGAAGCAACGATGTTGTGCTTCCTCTCTTCCTTCGTGCGTCCGAACGGTGGGGCTGTTCGGATGGGCGGGCGCTACCTTCTTCCTTCGTTCGTGCGGGCTTCTCCTTCTCTGTCGGATGTTCCGTGCGTGCGGACTCCTTCCTGTCGGGCGGTGGGTTCTCTTCTGTCGTGCGCTTCCTCTTCCTTCGGGTGATCGGGCGGGTGCGTTCGCGTGCGGCTGTTAGAAGAATACAACAATGAATAGACGGTCAGGGGTCGAGACGGGGTGGCCCGCCTTCAATGCTCCGATGCCTAAGTCAGATGATGTATCGGATATAACAGTCAAGCGAACGTGTAAGTAATGTGTTTGGGATGTCGAGAGATATCTTACCTGTAATAAATACCTGATATATATAGGTGGTTGAGTTTGGAACCTGGTGGTGTTCTTCGATGTGGGACGTCCTGCACTCCTGGTGTGTGTTTTGCTCATTCGGGCGCGCCTCCTCTGGGCGCGTGCGCGCTCGGAGGGGGTGGGTCCGGTGAGCGAAGTTGGAGCCTCCTTGGTGGTCTTGCATGTGGTCGAGTAGGTGTTGCTAATCTGCTTAATTGGATAAATATGTTAATCGTACAGCTAATTGGTGCAATACTAACAAGTCCCCCAATTCCCCAAGTCAAATAGCACTTTCTTGACTGGGGAGTTGAAAAAGGGTGTGCGATTTAACATGAAGACTTATCCGATTGAGCAGTGGTGTGCGATCCTGTAACCCCCAAGTCCCCCAACTCTCCGGTCAAGAAAGCGATCGCATGACGGAGTGGGACCTGGGCGTCCGAGCGTGTACCTGTTCGTGCCGTGGTGTTGCCTGGTGGTGCGTTTCGTAAGCATGATCGTCTAATAGTAATCTAAAGAATAACCAGTTTCAATTGGCTAGCAACTTTATCAATTTAGTAAAAATCAAAGGTTCGCTCTATTTTTTCAAAGCGGAGCAACACTCTAGATAGGTACTGATACTTTTTTTTTTGAATTAATTGTAAAAGTGTACAACTAATTATGACGTTTATAGTGCATTTATTACTACTCTTTACGAGTATATTAAAACTTTTGAGATCATCTTGGTTTAGATTCCACACTCACATTAGGTTGTAAAAAATAAATCGAGAATACAATGCAATTGAGTCGCCTGATAGTATTTCGAGTGTTTCTCTTTATATGGGTGACAAGACTCATCCTAGATTAACATGTAATCCAGGGTGAATCCTGCAGGACTTGTATTAGGATGACTTGCATCGAAGGATAGATTAATTAAACCCAATACGAGTAACCCGAAACCTGTACAAAGAATCTCAATCACGAAAACAGAAGCAATGGACAGCCATGACTCGTACTCTGGACGGTTACAACTTCAGCCAACTCACCTACAATCTGGGCAATTTAAAATAAATGACCAAGAGAAATGCATAAATATAAAACGTTAGAGTGAGTAGACAAAAAGTAAATTTTGTAAAGAAATGAAAGACGTAACTCAAATGTCTTTCACTGTAGAATATATGAAAAATGATGCGAGTCTAAAAATGTAAACGTCCAGGTACTTCTGAGTACTATGTGATGTTTGGAGGCGGTGACTTGGGTTAATGTTAGAATCAACTTAAGAACATGACATTATTTTCTTTTTCTGTATTCTGAATCTTGTACATGATCAGTATAGGATTAAGAATATAAATCTAGCATGAACCGATCTGTAGGAAGGTTCTAATACACTGTTATGCTGTGTATAAAAGGTTGCAGTGAAAAACAAAAGGCACATCAGTTCAAGAGAACTGATGCATTGGTTCAGAAAATTGAGTTGCAATGAACAGACACAACAGTTGCTTAAATGGAAGTGATTGTTTGATCTGTTCTCTATATATAGCATTGTCTGGTCCCTGATTTATACACACACATTCAGATATAAGTCCCATTTACTTAGAATACAGAAGTGTATATTTGCAGAAGATCAAACATGACAGCAAGAACTGCTTCATCCTGTAAGTTTCATTCATTCTTATTTCAAAACATTGACTGATGTTCATAACGTGTTTTGCAGAAATACAATCATTGAAACTAAGTTTTTCTTACAATTGGTATCAGAGCAACTGATTGTTTCTGTAAAATCCAAGTTATGCATTTTTATTTTCTTAAAAGATCTTGGGAATCACTAATCCGCATATATATAAAACGATTCCATCTAAATCCAATTTGTTCTGCTATTAAATTACACTGTCCTTTTCAAAATTGATCATTGTGTTTTGATACATATCATCTGCATAAAAAATTTTAAATCCCTACTTCAAAATCTTGACAGAATTCATGTCATTAACTGCCAAAGCAGTTATAAGTACTAGAATTCACTCTACGATGTAGATTAAGATCAAATAAAGATGTTATTAGGATTCATAACTATCTGTTACCAAAGTGCAGTTAGTATTTCAAAATATACATCGATACTTCAAGTCTGCAGTTTTTATAAGAACTTAAAATCAAATTAATATAAACTTTCAAAGAAGTATGTATTAAGCATTTGGTTTACAAAACTTGCAACATTCAGATACATAAATAAACCTTTATAATCAATCTGAAATCAAAACATCCAAAGATGTCATAATTTTATTTTTGATTTAGTTTACTTATACTACAGTATGAATGAATACTCAAATATTAACTTTTCATTCATTTGGGACTTGATTTTATGTAAAGCTATGCATTTTCCCATGAGCATAAATCAGATTGAGTTGTTGAACGGCTCAAATTATAAGAAATGGAAGGCTGACATTGAACTAAACTTGGGGATACTGGATTATGACCATGTTTTGAAGGATAACCCACCAGATGAACTCACACCAGATTCAAGCAGAGAAAACAAGGAAAAATATGACAGATGGACAAAACACAATAAAATGGCACTGATTATGATTAAGAAAAGCATGACTGAAAATGTTAGGGGGAGCATTCCTCTATCTGAGACAGCAAAAGAGTACTTTACTTCTATAGAAGAGAAGTACAAAATTTCAGATAAGGCAGAAACTAATAATCTCATGAAGGCCTTGATGCATCTGGAATATAGAGGAAAAGGAAGTATCAGGGAGTTTATTATGAGAGGCTCAGACATAGCAAACAAATTGAAGGATCTGAACATGACAGTAGAGGATTCTTTCCTTGTCTACATGTTGTTGAACAAACTACCAGATGCATATGACAACCTAAAATCGCTTTACAAAACACAAAAGAAGAATTGGAGTGTAAATGAGATGATATCATTATGTGTTGAAGTGGAGGATGAGATCAAGAAAAAGGTCAAGGAGCTGTCTGTTAACTACATCTCCAAAAGCAAGAAAAATAAACACAAGGGTTTTTCATCAAACTCAGGTCCTAAGGCAGACATCAGTAAAAGTAAGTTCTCCAAAACTTTAACATGTTTCTTCTGCAAGAAACAAGGACACTTCAAGAAAGATTGCGAAGGTTTCAAAGCTTGGTTATCTAAAAAGGGTACGTCTATAAAACCAGTTTTTAATATTCAGTCTAAAAATTTTGAGATAGACAATACATGGTGTTTTGACACTGGCTCACCTATTCATATTGTCAATTCATTGAAGGGCTTCCAAAGGATGACAGCCCCAAGTAAGCAAGAGACAAAGGTGTGTACAGCAAATGGACAGAAAATGGATGTGAAGGCAATATGAACTGTCAAACTTAAGTTTAATAAATTTGTATTAGTTCTAGAAAATGTATACTACATTCCTAGTATAAGTAGGAACTTAATTTCTGGATCCTTATATGCCTTAAACAAAGGTTTTGATTTCAGTAGTGATAATAATGTTATGTATTTAACTTACTTATCTAGATGTTTTGGAAAAGCTTTTATTGATGGTGGTTATTGGAAAGTTGATTGTGAAGATGAACAATCTGACCCATCAGCAAAAAGGGAAGTTTTCAACATAATCAAACAATCTGGTATAAAAAGGACGAATAATCAAGAAACCTCATCTTTTCTGTGGCATAAACGATTGGGACACATATCTAAGGAGAGGCTTAAGCTATTGGTTAAGCAAGAAATTCTTCCAGAATTAGATTTTACAGATTTCAAAACCTGTGTGGATTGTTTAAAAGGAAAAATGACCAAAACCAGAAAATTTGGAACTAAGAGAAGTGAAATACTTTAAGAACTAATACATACAGATATCTGTGGCCCTTTTCCAGTTAAAACCATTTGTGGAAATTACTATTTCATTACCTTTATAGATGATTTTTCAAGATTCTGTTACATCTACTTAATTTCTGAAAAATCACAAGCTTTGGATACCTTCAAAAAATTTAAAACTGAGGTTGAAAGACAAACTGGAAACCTTATTAAAACAGTTAGATCAGATCGATGAGGTGAATACTTTGGCTAGTATACAGAGAAGGGTCAACACAAGGGACCATTTGCCTTGTATTTGCAAGACTGTGGTATAAAAGCACAGTACACAACTCCACAGCAAATTATATTTGCAATAGAACTCCCAGCAAAGCAGTATCAAGAACACCTTATGAGTTATGGTGTGGATACAAACCTAGCTTGAATCACCTGCATATATGGGGATGCAATACAGAAGCAAAGATCTACAAAAGGGAGGATGGAGCTAAATTTGATTCTTAGTCTATAAGTGGCTATTTTATTGGCTATCCTGAGAAATCAAAAGGTTTCAGAATTTATTGTCCAACAAGAAGTACTAGAATCATTGAAGTTCCAAAAGCTGTAATTATAAATGAAGAATTTGATCAGCAAGCATATATTGATACTTGTGAAGAGATCAACTTGAGCAATGACAGTTTTGTAGAATGGTTTGATTATCCTGAATCTAGTACATAAAGGGTTATGATTGAAGAAGAGCTTCCAACTACACCTATTGCATTGGAAATTATCCCACCTCAAATAGAAGAACAGATTGATAATGTTGTTGAAGATATAACATTAGAACATGAAAATCATGAAGCAGAAATAGTTGTGGAACAACCTATAGTTCAAGAGCCAATACAACAGGATCAGAACATTTTAAGAAGATCAACAAGGGAAAGAAAGTCTGCAATTTTTGATGATTACCATGTATACCAGATGGAATTGGAATATGATTTGAATGAGGAGAAAGATCCATGTACAATACAACAAGCAATGAAGTCAGCAAACTATGATAAATGGAAGCAAGCTATGGAGGAAGAATTATAAAGCATGTCCAAAAACAAAGTCTGGATGCTTGCAGAAAAACCAGATGGATGTAAATCAATAGGTTGCAAGTGGATGTTCAAAACCAAAAGGGATGCAAATGGAAAAATTGAAAGATACAAAGCTAGATTAGTAGCAAAAGGGTATAATCAAAGAGAAGGAGTCGATTACAATGAGACTTTTTCACCAGTCTCTACAAATGATTCATTAAGAATTTTAATGGCCTTAGTGGCACACTATGACCTGGAGCTGCATCAGATGGATGTGAAGACAACATTCTTAAATGGTGACTTGAAAGAAAAAATCTATATGTTGCAACCAGAGGGATATGAACAAGGTGAAGAAAAGGTATGTAAACTCAAAAAATCGATCTATGGTCTTAAACAAGCCAGCAGACAGTGGTATCTCAAATTTGACAAGGTAATCACTAATTTTGGTTTTCTGGAAAACAAATTAGATGAATGCATCTATTTAAAAATCAGTGGGAGTGATTTTATCTTAATGATCCTATATGTTGATGATATCCTGTTGGCTAGCAGTAACTTTTCCTTATTAAAGGAAACAAAACACTTTCTTTCAAATCAATTTGATATGAAAGATATGGGTGAGGCTCATTATGTTTTGGGGATAGAAATTATCAGAGATAGAAAAAGAAGAATGTTAGGACTCTCACAAAAAGGCTACATTGATAAAATACTGCATAGGTTTAACATGCAGAACTGTAAGGGAGGAGATTCACCAATGTCTACAGGTGACAAACTACACAAAGGACAATGTCCTAATAATCTGCTGGAAAGGAAAGATATGCAGAATATGCCATATGCTAGGCTTGTGGGAAGTCTCATGTATGCACAAGTATGTACCAGACCAGATATAGCTTTTGCTGTCAGCATGTTATCCAGGTATCAATCAAATCCTGGACATAAACATTGGACTGCTGGGAAAAAGGTGTTGAGGTATTTAAAACAGACAAGAGACCATATATTGGTCTACAAGAGAATGGAAGATAAAGAGTTGAAAATAGAAGGTTATGCAGATGCATCATATAAGCAAGACATTGATGATTTACAGTCTTGTTAAGGGTATATATTCATGCTTGCTGGAGGTGCAATATCATGGAAAACAGCAAAACAGACCTTGACAGCTACATTAACCTTTCAAGCAGAATATATAGTTGTACATGAAGCAACTGGACATGGTCTGTGGTTAAGAAACTTTGTTTTAAAATTACAGTTGTTAGAATCAATCCAGAAGCCTATGACTATTTATTGTGATAATGCTTCAACAGTATTCTTTTCAAAGAACAACAGAAGGACCTCTCATTCCAAGAACATAGATGTCAAATATTTTTTAGTCAGAGAAAGTGTCATAGACAATGAGATTGAAATCATCAAGATAGGCACAAAAGATCAATTAGTTGATCCTTTTACTAAAGCTCTACCAATATCAAGTTTTGTCAAACATGTCAAAGCCATGGGAATTTTAGAAAATTTGGATGCTGATATGAACCAACAGCATCATAAAGACATGATTGTAGTATTATGTTTGTACTAAGTCATTCTATATGAATAAAAATCATAATAGTTCATTCATTCTATATTTTTTTAAAGATTCTGCAGAGTCTTTAGTATAAAGATATATTTAAGTTTTGCAAATTATGAATCAAAATTTTAGTAGGACTTTAGGAGTATATTTTGTATCAGTTTCAAATATACTTATCACTGCATTAAGTAGTTCATATACAGTTGTATTAGTGTTGTTATGATTTTTAAACACTGATGTTTTGTCAATCCATCAAGATATTTTTTAATCTAACATAACTTTTACAAATTGTTAAAACATTGAAACAGATTAAACATTCTTAATCCAGTCGACACTTTAGTATATATATATTGTGTCATTCTACATATTCAGAATTTAAAACAATGTCAAGTTCAGTGGGAGATTGTTAGAATCAACTTAAGAACATGACATTATTTTCTTTTTCTGTATTCTGAATCTTGTACATGATCAGTATAGGATTAAGAATATAAATCTGGCATGAACCAATCTATAGGAAGGTTCTAATACACGATTATGCTGTGTATAAAAGGTTGCAGTGAAAAACAAAAGGCACATCAGTTCAAGAGAACTGATGCATTGGTTCAGAAAATTGAGTTGCAATGAACAAACACAACAATTGCTTAAATGGAAGCGATTGTTTGATTTGTTCTCTATATATAGCCTTGTCTGGTCCCTGATTTATACACACACATTCAGATATAAGTCCCATTTACCTAGAATACAGAAGTGTATATTTGCAAAAGATCAAACATGACAGCAAGAACTGCTTCATCCTGTAAGTTTCATTCATTCTTATTTCAAAACATTGACTGATGTTCATAACGTGTTTTGCAGAAATACAATCATTGAAACTAAGTTTTTCTTATAGTTAATTGACCTCAAGTCCTAAGAATGCCCAAGTTAGGTTCCTGGCCCTCCTGGGTACTATGTAAATCTCCAAGTCAGGTCTCTGGCCCTCCCGGAGCTTCTCGGGGATCAATCGAGAAACCAGTGCATCAATCAACCACTGTGACTATGCATAAAACAAAGTTATATGTGCCTCCATGCAAATGCACAATCGTAAAATGCATAATAGTGAAATGTACAACATAGACTCATAAATCGATAGTGAAAATGAAATGGTCCACTCACAGTTGGCGTTTCTATACATCTGTCACTGACTGCTAATACGTCGTCCCAAAACAACGATTATTATTTAATAACTAATCGTCAAAAATTATATTGAATAAATAAGCTTGTATATCAACGAGCATTATCGTCAAGAACCTCGCATTCTCGAACAACGTGTTTTCCGAACTAATATCGAGCTTAATCTAATTCCAAATTCAAATTCTTGAATCCTTTTTATAGTCGCAACATATTCTTCAAATGTTACGCGACTCAAAGTCTAATCGAAAAATGATTCAACTATTTAATAATATCGTTTAATTAATATTTGATTAATTCTAAGTCCACATCAAACTACGTCCAATGAATTTAATAACCTCACCAATACACTCGCAATGTTGAAATGAATCCAACCAAATATAACTTGACTGAATTTGAAAAAAAAATTCGATCAAACGTGCCTCCACAGACGGCGGCGCGTGCCGACGATGGAGAATATACATCAATCTCTTCCTCTCGTTAAGTCCAGCAATTAGTTTTAAAACGTCAATACCTAATTCGGCCTCAGTTGGCCGGAAAACTCCTCGAAAGGCAGAGGTTTTCAGTTTGCTGTAAAATTCAAATCCTAATTCTGGCGCTATCGAGCAACGGCGGAGCTCGAGGTCGGTCGGGTTTGACTCTCATGAGGCAAAACTCCTAACCCCTCATCGCCTATCGTCGCCATTAACTGTTGCCACCATCGACCGTGTTTCCTTACCGGAAAACACATCAATTTGTCTAATATACACCTACACGCACCAAATCACAAACACCGTCACAATCTACACCTTATAACAAGTCCAATCATACCTGAATCGTGGCCAGAAAGAAAGCCGGGGACGGCGATGGATTTCACCCCAAACCCTAAACCTTCTCTCCCTTGATTCTCTCACTTTAGCCTCTAATCGAAGAAATCGAGGCCCGAACCATGTAGAAGATGACGAGACGCGTCGATTTCGACCAATTTCACTGCCAGAGGTGGCCAGAATCCATCGCACCGCCACCACACACTTCAGAGCCGATTTTGGGCCGCTAGAACTCGGTCAACGCAGGTCAACCCGCTTTTCCCAAAATGGAAAAGTCTCCCCCTTTCCAAAATCGGAAACTCATATATATCCTCATGTATTCTTCGTATTTTGATATCGTAATTCTCGACAAAACTTCTGTTAACCATAATTTCTTCATCGTAACTCCGATTTTAATACTTGACGTGGCTACGAACTCGTCTTAACGAACTCTATGAATTCTCTCAATAAAATTTCTCAAAAAACTTAATCAATAAAATTTCGATAAAAAACCATCAATAATTATCAACGGTAAAAACTAGTTATCATCATCGCTTAACATTTAATAAAAAAAATAAGAAGTTAATTTTGGGTCGGGATGTTACAATGAGATTTAGGTTTTATGTCTCCCTCTTATATTTTACAATTTCATTAATAGAGACTTAAAGAGGACCGCAAACCCTACTTCAAAATAAATAAATTGAGAATTATTTTTCGATAATATGTAATACTTTCATGTTTAATGTGAATCATAGGTCATTAAGTGATTCGAGTCAATGTAAAAGTAGGCGTTTTTCCAAACACATGTGATTAGCCATCATTAATAATTAGAAGAAGAAAATGCCAAGGATCTTCTCGAATCCTGCTTCATGTCAATATATGATTGCAATGGGGATTGTCATAGGCTTACGGCCTTGTATGGTTTTCGCAGAGTTTGAAATGGTTATCGTTCTTTTGTTTCACACTTTCAACAGATAGGAAAAGGAAAGAGAGAAACATCGCACATTACTTCCCAAACCAATCTACGAATTTGGTACGAGAAAATTAAGAAGCGATGTAGACGGCTTCCAATAAGGCACAAACCTTCATTTTCAGGGGGCATATATAAGCACATATGGTCTGTTCCTCACACAACGTACTACGTTGCCAAGAGACTAAGAGATGACCCATAAAAGAAGATGAGCATTGTCATTCATACATGCTCATTAATTTCTTGTTGTAAACTTGAATTGTCATACACATGCAACACCTTTAAAATGAATGTATTTCACCTTATTGATAATGATGGGAAGTGATTCAATACTATCTAAATTTTTATGTTTATTTAGATTTTTTTGGAAAGGATGTTTATTTAGTTTTTACGATTATATTCATGAATCATGTTGCCTAAAACTTGCAACTTAATTATTTCATCAAATTGCTTAAGCACGTGAAATAAAAACCGCAAGTTCGCTACCTCATGACGACTCATGACGAAGCTCCGTATGCAAAGGAGCAAGAAAATGAAGCATTTCCAACCACAATTTTGGTAGTTGGATCCCTCTTTGCTGTCTCAATTATATATTAAGGACAAGAGTTGGCGATTAGAAATAAATGGAAAATGACCAGTGTTATATGTATACGACGGAAAATGAAAAAGGATGAAGTCACAAAACAATAATGGTTTTGATTCAGATTGTACGAAGATACTGGGATTCGTTTGGTAATTTTCTGTTGAATAATCTTGGCAGCTTCAACATTAATAGAGTTGTAGGTGAATTGCAAGGTACTCCCGACTTTGTTGAGTTGTGACTTTCGTGATTACTCTCTATCTCGGAAGTGACGACGTGTCAGAACTCCCACGAGAGTTGGTAACCTCGGCGGCCGAGGTCCATCCACGTCCTCCCAATACTGATTTCCGGCGGCGTACAGTTGGCAAGTCAATACCAATACCCTGCAGAGGACGTGGTTTCCACGCGCCTTAATGGGGGCTTCGGCTTGGAGGTGCCCGATATAGAAAGCTAGCTGGGAAAGAGATACCTAGGAGCCAAAGTATTTATTTATGGAAAACTATATAATAGGTTTTAATTTTATGAGGAAATCTAAACCAAATAGAAGTATATTAATAAGAGCATCTTTAATAATAATCTCATGAAAAGTCTATTTATTTTGTTTAAAGATAAAGTTGAAACTTATTTTAACTAGTCACTTGTATAAATTTATTCTAACAATATTACTTAAAATATAATTAGTTTTAAACACATACTTAATTTTCATTGGTTGATAATAAAATATTTATTTATTAATATAATTATTAATTACATTTACAATCTAAAAGGAAAGAATTAATTATAATATTAAATGTTTCGTTACCTATAATTTATGTTTTTGGTATAAGAATAGGGATGAAAACATGAAATATAGAGAATCTCTAAACTGGTTAATAAGACAGGGGACATGCTGAAGTAAATTTTAATAATTTTTTTTTTATAATTTAGTTAAAAATGACTTATAAGAAATCTGCTAGAATTGTTCAAACACTCCAAAAAATATGGTCAAAATTAATGGAATGCAATACAAAACAGATCGAAATGCAGACCTTTTCCAGATTAGTAGACTACAATCTCTCCACGTCTATCCGCTCAACCCATTTGATTCAAGTCCAACAGCTTCAACTGTCTCCGCTCTCCACAAGACTATATACTCACTATAGAATCGAACCATTTCCTATCTCTCTCTCCCTTCCCTCTCTCTCTGGGTTTTATTGCAGCAGTGCACCAACCAGAGCTCAACCCAAAAGTAAGCTTCAACAGGAGCTAATCTTTAATTCTGCCATTGATTCAGTTTCTTCATAAAGTCCAGGTGCAGTATCTATCTTTTTCTGTTGCATACAGTCTGGGTTCCTTGAATTGCTAACTTAATCTTATTAGTTTATTGATAGCTGTTTCTGTCATTCTGGCGTTCTTGTTCATTTTTTTAATTTTGCTTAATTCTCCAATTGCTAGTCGTCTTTAACACAATCATCTCTGTTCTTGTTTTTGGACAGACTACTACTTTTGTCGGGTTCTTCGGACTGAAAATCATTGCACTGATCTCAACTACTTACTTTATACATCTTTTCGTTCTATCTGGTTTTATACACGGATATTTTATACCATTATGAGCCTAATTTGTGGAAATTTTGTTAGAACCGACGCTTCTCTCTGTTTTTTTTTTGAATGGTGAAAAATTCAAATGCACCGCAGTCACGCGGAAAGCGCCTCCAGCTTTCTTGTTTTGTTTTGCCTTCATCATTTTCCTTAAATTCGCTTTTTATACACTAGACGATTACAACAACATTTCAAAAGGTCAAAAGAGGGAGGCTTTTTTAATCGTTTGGGCCTTTGGGGTGAGAGATCTCAACAACATTTCTTCATCATTTCCTCCCGAGTTCCGACTTGTGAATAATCCTTTGGATTTGGTTGTTTATATTCTGACACGCGCTGTGGATTTTTCAGAGCAGTAGTATAACAAAAAGAAGAAGACGAAGACGCTGATGCACTCAGCACCACAAACAGAGTGAAGCTTTTGCTCCGTTCTCTGTCTCTCGTGAACTCTGCAGCAAGAAGGCAGCAATGACTTCCGGGTCGACTTGGCTCACGTCGACCTCGTGTTCGTCGTCCGTAATTCACTCCTCAGACGACACGTCGGCACCGCCCTTCCTCCAATGGCTCAGATTTGTCTTCCTCTCCCCTTGTCTTCAGAGAGCTCTGTTATCCTCCATTGACGTCCTCTTCCTCCTCACCCTCCTCGCCTTCCCAATACAAAAGCTTTACTCCAAACTCACCGGCGGCGAAAACTCCGAGCTCGACAAGCCGTTGATTGCGACTAACAGAGCATCTCGTCATCTCAGAACTTCGCTCATTTTCAAGCTCTCTTTGATAGTGAGTGTTGTTTTAGCTCTCTGTTACACTGTTATTTGCATCTTGGCGTTTACGAGAAACGAAACCGAGTTTCCATGGAAACTCATAGACGGCTTGTTCTGGCTAGTTCAAGCTATAACTCATGGACTGATTGCTGTGTTGGTTGCCCACGAGAGAAAATTCGAGGCTCTGAAGCACCCACTTTCGCTTCGGATTTACTGGGTGGCTAATTTTGTTGTTGTTGCACTGTTTGCAAGTTCCGGTGTGATTCGGTTCGTTTACAATGAGCACAGTCTGAGATTCGATGATTTAGTTTCGTTTGTGTCATTTCCTCTGTCGGTTTTTCTTCTCGTCGTGGCCGTCAGAGGATGGACCGGAGTTAGAGTGGTGACGAACGGAGAAGAATGTGAAACTAATGGAGAAAATGGTGTGGAGGCTAAATTGTACGAGTCTCTTTTGAGCAAAGACAATGTGACTGGCTTTGCTTCAGCTTCGTTTATTAATAAGACGTTTTGGATTTGGATGAATCCTCTGCTCAGTAAAGGGTACAAGTCCCCTTTGACAGTTGATGAAGTCCCAACGCTTGCTCCGCAACACAAGGCTGAGAAATTGTCTGTCATTTTCGAGTCTAACTGGCCTAAACCGGAGGAGAAATCGGAGCACCCTGTTCGGACTACATTGCTGCGGTGCTTCTGGAGAGAAGTTGCTTTCACGGCTTCTCTGGCAGTGATCAGGCTCTGTGTCCAGTATGTTGGTCCTGTGCTTATCCAGAGCTTTGTGGATTTCACTACCGGAAAAGGAAGCTCTCCGTATGAGGGATACTACCTTGTGTTGATTCTTATGTGTGCCAAGTTCGTTGAGGTTTTGACCACTCACCAGTTCAACTTCAACTCGCAGAAACTTGGGATGCTCATACGATCAACTCTCATTACTTCTCTGTACAAGAAGGGTTTGAGGCTGTCCTGCTCTGCGAGACAAGCACACGGTGTTGGACAGATTGTGAATTACATGGCTGTGGATGCTCAGCAGCTCTCTGACATGATGATGCAGCTTCATGCCGTATGGATGATGCCAGTTCAGCTTACCATAGCTTTGGTCCTGCTGTACAGGAACCTCGGTGCAGCGGTGATCACAGCAGTGATAGGGATCATGTGTGTCCTTGTGTTTGTTGTGTATGGGACGCGGCGAAACAACAGGTTTCAGTTCAATCTGATGAAGCAAAGGGACTCAAGGATGAAGGCAACCAATGAGATGCTCAATTACATGAGGGTGATCAAGTTCCAAGCTTGGGAGGAACACTTCAATAAGAGGATTCAAGCTTTTCGTGAGTCGGAGTTTAGCTGGCTGAGCAAGTTCATGTACTCCATTTCAGCTAATATTGTGCTCATGTGGTGCACTCCCTTGCTTATATCAACTCTCACATTTGCCACTGCCTTATATTTGGGTGTCAAACTTGATGCGGGCAAGGTGTTCACAACCACAACGATATTCAAAATTCTGCAGGAGCCAATTAGGACTTTCCCACAATCTATGATTTCAATTTCTCAAGCTATCATCTCGCTTGGGAGGTTGGACCGTTATATGAGTAGTAGGGAACTGGTGGAGGGTTCAATCGAGAGACAAGAAGGTTGTGATTGTAGAGTTGCTGTGGAGGTTAAAGATGGCTCATTTACTTGGGATGATGAAAGTCAAGAAGCTATTTTGAAGAATATAAACTTGACTGTCAATAAAGGCGAGCTAACCGCGATAGTTGGAACAGTAGGATCTGGAAAATCTTCCCTTCTGGCTTCAATCCTTGGTGAGATGCACAAATTATCCGGAAAGGTATGCTTTTTTGTATAGCTTTAGTAATTAGTGTTATCTAATTCAATTCAATCAAGTACTAGTAGCTCAACAGAAAAGTATTCTTCAATGACAGGTTACAGTGTGTGGTACAACAGCCTATGTGGCTCAAACGTCATGGATTCAAAATGGGACAATTGAAGAAAACATCCTATTTGGTTCGCCGATGGACAGGCTGAGATATGAGGAAGTTATTAGGGTATGTTGCTTGGAGAAGGACATGGAAATGATGGATTATGGAGACCAAACCGAGATAGGAGAGCGGGGCATCAACCTCAGCGGTGGACAGAAGCAAAGGATACAACTTGCCAGGGCTGTATATCAAAACTGTGACATCTATTTTCTTGATGATGTCTTCAGTGCTGTTGATGCTCATACTGGATCAGAAATATTCAAGGTGACATCACGAGAGATTTTTCCACATTTTGTCTTTAAAATAGGTGGCAGCTAAATCAATTTGCATGGGACTGGTTCTTTGATCTCATCAAGATTATCCTTTCTATTCTTCTATTGCAGGAATGTGTGCGAGGAGCGCTTAAGAACAAGACGGTCTTATTAGTAACTCATCAAGTTGACTTCTTGCATAATGTTGATCTTATTGTGGTAAGTAGTACGTCAGAGCATAATTTTTAGAAATTGTTGTCACTTTAACTTCTTGAGAAACTGTTTACATTTTACATGTATGATGCGTCAGGTCATGAGAGAAGGTATGATTGTACAAGCCGGAAAATACAATGATTTGCTGAGCCTTGATTTCAAAGCCCTTGTAGTTGCGCATGAAAGCTCGATGGAGCTTGTAGAAATGAGCACTACTACGCCTGACGAAAGTACTTCGCCCAGACCACAAATATCCCGCCAACTATCCCGCCAGACTTCTTCAAAACATGGAGAAGCCAATGGCACAAACGATTCCCAGCTGGACCAATCCAAGTCCAAAGAGGGAACATCGAAGCTCATCAAAGAAGAGGAGAAAGAAACAGGAAAAGTTAGCTTGCACAATTACAAAATATATTGCACAGAGGCTTATGGCTGGTGGGGTGTGGTGTTAGTGTTGTCTTTCTCTTTTCTGTGGCAAGGGTCACTAATGGCCGGTGATTATTGGTTGTCCTATGAAACCTCATCAAAGCGTGCGATGTCATTTGACCCGTCCAGGTTCATTACTGTCTATGCTCTTATCGCAGTTGTTTCATTCTTCCTGGTACTAGCGCGAGCATTTATTGTGACAACAGTGGGGCTTACAACAGCTCAAGTCTTCTTCAAGCAAATTCTTAACAGCCTCCTTCATGCTCCCATGTCATTTTTTGATACTACACCATCTGGAAGAATCTTGAGTAGGGTAAGAACGTGCGTCCATCTCCTCATTATAATTTAAATTTTCATGTATATGGTCTGGCTGAAATACTGCTTTCTGATTTTCTTTTCCCCCACCAGGCATCAACCGACCAGACGAATGTCGATTTATTTCTTCCCTTCATGTTGGGAATCACTATTGCCATGTACATCACTACCCTCAGCATCCTTATCGTCATATGTCAAAACTCGTGGCCAACTCTATTCTTATTGATTCCTCTTCTTTGGTTGAATATTTGGTATCGGGTATGTTCGTCCATCTTATTCTCTTATAACTATCATAATAGTGCTACATTGATAAAACTGAAACTCAAATTTTTGTCTACTTTGCACTATAAGTGGATGCACGATTTGTCAAAGTAGATGATACATAACTGTTGGGAAAAAATGCACAAATTGTGTCTAGACTTTCATTGTCAGGACACTTTGGTACCTGGAGTTTCAAAATTAACAGTTTGATACCTGAACTTTGATTTTGTTGATATCGGGATACCTCTCATCACTTCTCCGTCCATTTTATGTTTTAATCAATGATGTGACACGTCAATTTGTCGATTTAGCATTAAAAAAATCATAATACCCTTTTATATTTGTTCCTGGCTTCCTATACTTGCCAAGAAACGTGTGCAAATTTTGCTGCAAAATTGTCTCCCACTCTTTTACATTCTCTGATTTCTTGATTTTCATCCGGTTATAAAACTGCAACAATGTATTAATTAATTGTCTATCAAAATTAACGTGCCATGCCACTAAAATGAACGGAGAAGTGATGAGAGATATCTCAATGTCAAAGAAATCAAAGTCAAACTGTCATGACAATGAAAATCTACACACCATTGTGCATTTTTTCCTTTAGATCCATCAAATCATGTACAGGATTCTGCGAGAAATGTCTGGCCTCATATATTCTGAAAAATTTTGTGCTCTCTTGACTTAGGGCTACTATCTTGCAACATCTCGTGAACTGACTCGGCTTGATTCGATCACGAAAGCACCGGTTATCCATCATTTTTCAGAAAGCATTTCTGGTGTTATGACAATCCGGTCTTTCAGAACACAGATAAAGTTTACCAAAGAAAATGTGAAGAGAGTTAATGCTAATTTGCGAATGGATTTCCACAATTTTGGTTCCAATGAGTGGTTGGGATTCCGTCTAGAGCTGCTTGGGAGCATAATCCTCTGTGTTTCAACTTTGTTCTTGATCTTGCTGCCTAGCAGTATAGTAAATCCAGGTACCTAATCTTCCTGTAACTTCTCATTTACAGAACTCGATTCTCATGTGAAGCACTTATCCTGACATAACATCTTATTTCCATATAATGCAGAGAATATCGGTCTAACACTCTCCTACGGATTGTCCCTCAATGGTGTACTATTTTTTGGCGTCTATATGAGCTGCTTTGTCGAAAATAGGATGGTGTCAGTTGAGAGGATAAAGCAGTTCTGCAGCATTCCATCAGAAGCATCTTGGAAGATTCAAGAACGTGTTCCTCCTACGAATTGGCCTGCTCATGGCAATGTTGAGCTGAAAGACTTGCAGGTAATATACCTTCACTTAATATCTTCTAGAGGCAAAGGAGTGATTTGGATCTTGGATATCTGCATTACGCTGTCACAAGCTTCCTTTCTGATGAGATTTGAAATGTGTTTTGAGCAGGTCAGATATCGTCCCAACACTCCCTTGGTTCTCAAAGGCATTAGTCTGAGAATAAATGGGGGTGAGAAGGTTGGCGTTGTTGGTCGAACAGGCAGTGGCAAGTCAACTTTAATCCAAGTGTTTTTTAGGCTGGTGGAACCTTCAGCAGGAAAAATTATCATCGATGGCATTGACATATGCACGATAGGGCTTCATGATCTTCGGTCTCGCTTTGGGATCATTCCTCAAGAACCTGTGCTTTTTGAAGGAACTGTGAGAAGCAACATTGATCCAACTGGAGATCATTCGGATGAAGAGATTTGGATGGTAACTTGATGAATTCCCAATGTTGTATATGCTTATTTTTGTATCTCACCGTTCACTCTTTTGTGACAGCAAATAATATTGTATGCTTATTTTGCTTCAATCTCTCTTACTTTTTCCTGTAGAGCTTAGAGCGCTGCCAACTTAAAGACGTCGTTACTGCAAAACCCTTGAAGCTTGATGCTTTAGGTACGTGACTCTCACCTAACGAATGATTAAATGAACATACAACTGTTAGTATTTGGCACTGAATATTTTCATTGAATTTGATCTCAATAGTGGCTGATGATGGAGATAATTGGAGTGTGGGGCAAAGACAGCTTCTCTGCTTAGGAAGAGTTATGTTGAAGCGCAGCAGGCTGTTGTTCATGGATGAGGCCACAGCTTCGGTTGATTCACAGACAGATGCTGCTATACAGAAGATCATCAGAGAGGACTTTGCTGCATGCACAATCATCAGCATTGCTCACAGAATACCAACAGTGATGGACTGCAATAAAGTTTTAGTAGTGGATGCAGGTGAGTTTTGATAATTTCTGTCATGCTTGGCTTTGCTTTATAATGAAAGTCGTAGCTGATGTTCATGTTTTGTTATTCTTCTAATAGGGAGGGCTAAAGAGTATGACTCACCATCACGCTTGCTTGAGAGGCCATCGCTGTTTGCCGCATTGGTTCAGGAGTATGCCAACCGCTCTGCAGGAATCTAAACCACAAGAAACTGCAATTCTCCAAAAGCGCGGTTGCATTGATGCTTATGATACGAAAACTGGAAGCTTAAACGATGAGGTGATAATTGATGTTAAAGAAATAAGCAGTACACCTCGAGGGACCGAAACAAGCTACATAGGTTCAACAATTCAGCAAGCTAAAGGGGTCTTAGTCGTACTAGGAGTAGGGAGTCATTAGTATTCCTTATTTAGTCAGTTTCCTTATTTAAGTTTTCCTTACGAATAAGTTTTCCTCCCATCACTAGACGTAGCTTATTTGGTAGTATAAAAAGGGATTGATGTTTGATGTTCAGCAGCATCCAAGAAGAAGATTAAGAACAATACAGTTTGTTTCCAGTTTTGATCGACGAGTCTCGTTCATTACTTGTGGTTGGTGTTTGACGCGGTTCAGACATTGACTCGAGCTACAATTAATAGGTCTTAATTGTACTCACCATTATTCGATCTATAGGTCTAGATCGAGTAAATACCCCTCAGCTGCTACACAAGAAAACAGATCAAACACTTCCGCTTCGTTGCATATACGAAAGTCTCTATTTTCGTATCATAAGTGGTACCAGAGCTACCGGTTCCTAATCCTAGTTCGATGGACGAATTTGACGACGACACCCTACTTAATCAAGTACGAGATATGCTACGCAATAGACCAACATGGAGTCGAACCGGTCCTAGACAAAAATCCATAGACGAGTTCAAAGTCACGGAACTTCCGGAATTCACAGGAGGCACCGATCCAGAGGATTATTTGGAGTGGGAGAGAAAGATCGAGCGCATGTTTGACTTCAAAGACCTCTCCGATGAGAAGAGTTGTAAGTACGCTATCCTTAAACTAAGCAAAAACGCATCCCTATGGTTCGAAAATATAAAGGCACAACGAGCACGCGAAGGCAAGGGAAAGATTACCTCATGGGAAGCCTTAAAGCTCAAGTTACGCAAGAGATTTGTACCAAAAACACACAAACTCGACTTATACAGGAGAGTAACCGAGTTGGTACAAGGGAGACTGACCATAAGCGAATACATAAGCGAATTTGAACGATTAGCCCTGATGAGCGAGATCGAAGAAAATGAAGAACAGAAGATGGCACGGTTCCTGAGAGGTTTGAATCGAAGTATAGCTAACGTTGTGGACCTACACCCGTATGTATCCTTCGACATGCTATGTGAGTTATGCCTAAAGGTGGAGGGACAACACAAGACCAACCGCTACGAACCATCCAAACCTGCAACCTGGACGAAATCAACAAACGGGTCAAATCCGAACGTGGCAATCCCCAACAACTCAACACCCAAACCTGCTGCCACACCCACGACTTCGTCTCAAGGCACAACTAAAACTAGTGCACCACCAAGAGAGTCTAATCTGATGAAGGTACGATGCTTCAAGTGCCAAGGATTCGGACATTATCAAAACGCATGCCCCAACAAACGTATTGTTACCCTACGAGAAGCAATCTCCGTGCGAGATGAGTTATATGATGAGGCAATCGAAGAAGAGGGTATCTTCACAAACAAAGAGTACGAGGAAGAAGGGGAGAACGTGGAAGCCTATGAAGCTCCTATTTACGATACCGCCTTAGTGCTTCGACGTACTCTCCAGGCTAAACCGGAACCTATTACAAATGAGCAACGAGACCAGATTTTTCACACCAAGTGTCAAGTTAACGACAAGTGGGTAACTCGGGAAAATCTACGTTCAATGTAGGTGATTTTTCGTATCAGCTTAACTCGGGAAAATCTACAACATTCAACTGCCTGCATTGCTTCTGGCCAGCGGACTAATAACATTCGTCGACAAACCAGCTTATTAGAAGAAGTATAATGTGTAAAAATATCTATGTAACAGTCTAAGGAGATCAGAAGATTCAAGTTCACCTTACTGAGACTTATAGCTAGGGCCAGTTTTCGCCCCCAGATTTTCCCTAGAGTTGCATTTTTATGGACATTGGTTGCATAGAAATTATGAATGAAATGCTTCAAGGCTACTGCTTGATTTCATACGTTAGTTGTATTAATGTTCGTCTACCTATTTTCCAACCCAAATGGAAGTTTCTGTTTGGTCTGGGAACTACTTGTCTTTGCTTTTGTTTATAGGATTAACGATGTTGGTTAAGCACGGCGAACATGGAGTTCCACGCACCTGAAAATTCCTACTCGATTTCGTCCAAGAAATATTTTTGTAACGACGAAAAGAAATAAATAATAAACACCAACAGTGTTGTTGGACGGAATTATACATTTTAAGTGGTTTCAGTTCTCCAAAATGCTTCGGATTTATTTTTTCATGATAATAATATAAAAAAATAAGAAGAAAATATTAAGAAATGAGAAAAGAGAGGCATCAAGCGCAGCGTTTTGTGCTTAGATTAGCTTCCTAGGTAAAAGGAGAGTCGCTCCATCTTGGTCGATCTAAACCCCTAGAACATAAACCCTGCCGCAAACCCAGGGCGAGCGAGAGACAGTAGAGATGGGAAGGTCTAGAAGGAAATACAAGGCATCTCGTACCAAAGTCCGCGTTGCGCTGCCGAAGAGGAAGCCCAACGTCTTCAAGCCTAACTTCTGCCTCCCTCCTAAGCTCCGCGCCATGATAGACCAAGCAGACCCTTCTTCCCGCCCCAAGTGGGACCCTGAAGGCACTGTCATCCAAAACTACAAGTCCTTCGGCGTCCTCTCCAACCCCAACTTGCTCGGCTTTCGTTCTCGCACCTCCCACATCATCGAGAGCGATTCTCTCCAGGTCCCTCCTGACGACTCAGCCGCCGCGATCGACCCCAACAACGACGCCACCGATTTCGGGGAAGATGGTAATTCTTCACTCTCGAATCTCTCTCATTTTTACAGTAATTACGAGTTCAATGAAGTATTAAAGTAGTTTGTAGTTGAAATATTGAAGGTCGAATTTGTTTAGGGATAACTTTGTAAATGAATGTAAACATTGAAGCTAGAGTCTTCTAACTTCATGTTTAGAACTTGGTGATAATGTCGTTAGGTTAGGTAGTTTTAAACTGGAAACATCCAATCATCCATCTGTGCTGAGATAAAACGGAACTGATAGGTTGGTATTTGGCGATTGTCTAATTCGTTTTTGTGGCCATACAGATTTGAGAACTGCTCTAGGGAAGAAGCGGAAAGATGGGAGACCTGCATCACTAGAACCGTTAACCACCATTCAACGTGTTCATATCACTCGGCTCGTTGACAAGTATGGAGATGATTATCAGGTGAGAGTGAGATACAAGGTTTTTATTTTGTTTGGAAGATAAATTGTATTGCCTTTTGTATCCTTGACTCTGTGACTTGTGCTATTGCAGAGGATGTTCATGGATACAAAGCTAAACTCAATGCAGCATTCTGTTGCAACTTTGAAGAAACTATGCAGAAGGTATCACATGTTTAAAGATAAAAATCCCTTGATATTGACCCGTTGAGAGGGATTCTGTTTTGTAAGGGGTGTTGGTAGTCATTGGAACACAGTGATGTGTCTTTTCAAATATGTTGTATGGTATTTATTTATAAGAAAGACTTCTGACTTTGGTTCATTACAAATGCGAGTGAGATGTCTGCATGAGTAAAGAATTTTTGTACTGATGATTTTCTTCTGTGCAATGTTATTCAAAAGTTTGAACAGATATACATTAACTTATTCTATGTCATATTTTAAGTTACAACTGGGTTGATAAGATGTATTTAGTTTGTTGCGTAACCTGCATTATCGCAATTTAAAGGCACTCTATTGTGATTTCCCCCAATACCTTAAATATATGTGACTACTTTTTGAAACATTGTAGCGATGAGATTATATGCAAGTTTATATCATCAGAAGTTGTGGAATATTTTTCCTGTCACAAATCATAGGTTGTATAGAGATCCTTCCTTTTTAGCAAACACCCATTTGCAACCAATTTCTCTTTTTAGAAGTGACAGTCTAAACCCTAAACCCATTGCTTTTTCCCACTGTACACTATCCCCATGTTTCAGTATCCTTTACTTGGAACATTTATTCCCGCTCTATTGACCTTAATTACTATACATCAGAAGAACGAATCTAACTGCATAATCCAAAACAACACTATCGCAGAAGCTTTGGCAAATTCAAACTTGTTCCCCCATGCCTATAACTAGTTATTGGGAAATTCTTCCTTAGTCGTCTCCAATATCTCATATAATATAAATAAATAAATGAGGACTCGAATAATTAACGTATGTCAAAGTTGAACTATAAAGTAATAACTATTAACCATCATCATATGTGTACTTATACATAGCACTCATGCATATAAAATAACGAAGAAAAATCATGTCTATTCTATTTATGTAAATAGGCTGGTGTTCAACTCCTACGCTCTTTGTTCTTGTGTAGTTCGAGTAACATCTCAAAGGTGACAAGGGACCAATTTTCTTCTGTTTGGGCATAAATCTTCTCAGCTAAGAAGTCGATCCTTATGCTTACGTTACCAAAGCTGTATACCTGGTGACCATCATACATCCTCCCAGGTTTAGGCCTGAATAGCACGCCGTGCTCCTGCGCCACGGCTTCAATAACATCTTTGAGGGTCATTTGATAACTGTCATCAGTATAGCGCTCCAACTTGCAATTGGCTGAAAAAGCTGCTGCTCTCCTCTTTGCCTCAAATTCCACTTCATCAAGCACATTACTCCGCTTCAAATTCATCTCATGATCAACACCATCTATCTCCGTTGGGGCACATGAGTTTGCTTGGTCTGCTGATACTGCTTCCTGCTGCTTTTGCTCAACTACCCTCTCCTCAACAGCCAGGTACATCATGTTAACAGCACACTCAACCTGACGACGAATACTTCCATTCGAGTGGAAATCTTCGGGAATGAGTTCCTCCCAACCCTTGAACCAATTCGCAACATCTTCAAAGTTAGGATTTGTTTTCAACCACAATTGAAGACCCTTGATCCAATTTGGGAAGAAACCCTTCACTAACATATCCACCATCAGATGCATAGGAATAGCAGAAGCCCACCTCATGACACAATTAAATTGTTCAAGCTTCTGATTTGCAGGGTTCACTTCTACATCTTGTTTTAGGACAAGCTCCAACTTGGGAACTACATATCTACGCATAAGTAATTCCCAAGTGGTGGAACCAAACACAACCTTCCACGGCGATACTATGGCATAACCAGACCCATCACCCGGGTGCCACGAGCTAAGAATATCACACAACTTCAACTTCACCGTTTCAAACAACCCCTCCAATTCCAATTGGTACTCATCTCCCAACTCTAACAGTAATGGTAGCCATGGATGCACCCACAAATGGAAAGAAACACGTTCCGGATTTGGCTGCCACGAGTATATAGCAAACTTCAACTTAGGCAATACCACCCTGTACAATATATCACGGAGCTCAGAACGAGGCAGCAGCTCCTCCCAAGACTCCAAAAACTCGAGCATCGGCTCAGGATCATCAGCCTCCCAACTATTCAACCCAACCATCCTCAATTCAGATAAAACAACCTCGGAAACCAATGTGTCATAATACTGTTCCTCTCTCTCCCCCTTTCCATGAAGCAAACCCTTCCAGGTAGACACAATGTCGAAACCATGCCTCGGATTCCGAAGAGGATCCCAACCCCGAAACATTTCGTTAAACAAAGGCTTTGCAAATCTAAATACAATCTGAGACAACTTATTTAAGTTACAGTCATCTTGGCCGGCGTAGATTCTTCGAATCTCCTCGTACTCCTCAGCCAGTGATTCTAATGTCAATTCTCCTATAGCTTTTTGGTCTTCCAGTTTGGCTAACATAGTCGTGACGTCATTGTCCGAACTGGGTATTGATACATCATCATCATCATCATCATCATCATCATCTTTATCTTCGACATCTGATTTTTCATCCATCTTCTGGGCTAAGAACTCTGCCAAAGACAAATCCTTCTTCGTGTTGGAGTTGTCATTGTTGTTGATTACGTTCTTCTTCCAAGTTGGGATTGGAGGAACATCGTGATTTGTGGGTTCTTCTTCGACCTCTTCGATTACTGGTTGTAGATTTGGTATCATGGATTGTGATTCCTGGCGATTGTTGAAGCCCATGCCCAATTTTTTCGGCCTCAATTTGGGGTCCATGAAGTTGATGATGCCTTGCTCGTTCTTGCCGAGACCGCCCCCTTTGTAGCCCATGTTCTTCAACATCTTCATTCCGATACCCGCCGTGAGGTCCGTGTGGCACTCTTGCTGCTGCCTCTTGCGTTTTCTGGAGTTGTGGTGGTGGTCTTCCATTATGATCATCGATCGGGGAAAGCTAATTTGACTAATTTCAATCGGTTCTTGGTAGACAAAAGAAAGAAACGAGAATCTACTATTTATAGGGGTCATTATTGGGCTTAGAGGGATTTAAGCCCATTTACTTCTCCATAATGGTTTTGGACTTTTGGTACGAGTGCAAGAAATTAAGCAACATCAATAAACAACTCTCGGGCCTTTAATCCATTTCTTATTAATCATAGGCTCATAATTCCTGACATGAATCCATCATCACAGAAAAATTTATGCCTCCATGAATCCATCATCACAGATTCACAACAACAATTTAAAAAAAAATAAATCATATATGAGAAGTGTTATTCTTGCACAATTCCCAACGCTAGATTGGTTTCTCTTGCACCAGGAGAGCAGCATATTCATTCATGTAGAACGCACTACCACAATAAACACTATAACCGACGAGATCTGTAAAACTATAACCGACGAGATAAAAATCTCGTCGGTTATAGTGGAAAAAATATTTTTTTAAATTTTTTTCTAAAAAAATAAAAAATCTCGTCAGTTATAGTACTATAACCGACGATAATGGCTAAAAATCTCGTCGGTTATACTATTACCGACCCCCTTTAACCAACGGACTATAACCGACGATGTTTAGTCTGTTGGTTAAAGGGGGTCGGTAATAGTATAACCGACGAGATTTTTAGCCATTATCGTCGGTTATAGTACTATAACTGACGAGATTTTTTATTTTTTTTAAAAAAAAATTAAAAAAAATTATTTTTTCCACTATAACCGACGAGATTTTTATCTCGTCGATTATAGTTTTACAGATCTCGTCGGTTATAGTGTTTATTGTGGTAGTTGGCACTTGGTGCCCAGATTGTGAGGGACACTTCTTCTCTCAAATTATTTTAGGGAAAAAAAAACTCAATTTCACTTCTCTCTTTCTTTAAAAACTTATCATAAATTTTTTATTCCAAAAAAACTAATTCTATTTTAAAGTATGTAGCAGACCATATTTTTTTCATATTTACAAAATTTACCGCCGATTTTTTGAAACTCTTTCTCTCTCTTACACAACATGATCAGCAACGGTGATCAACCCACCATTGCCTCATTGCCTCGCCACCGATGACGCATCCAAGCTCTCACGACGCCGCGTCCAATCCCGGAGCCTCCCTCGCCGCCTTCAAGCCTCGGATCGCCACCGCGCTTTATACATGGCCTCGTGACTCGCACACAGAGGCCTCCGGCTTCCTTGTCGCGCGCCTCGGCCTCCAGCGACAGGAAGGAGCTCAACGACAAGCACAAAAAGGTCACCACTTCTAATTTTTGCATCTAATTGTATCGACATGTTTCATTAACATGTATGATTTGATTTCTGTGCAGATACGAGCTCGAGTTTATAGTCTTCTCGAACATATTGAAGGATAGTCAAATTCATATATGCTCTAATATGCTTATGCATGAAATGGTTGTGTTGTGACTGCTCTTGGTCTATGAAATATCTGCTTGGCAATGGTCATGAAGTTTACCTATATGCTTTTGTGTATATATGTATGCCTATTTGTTGTTCAATATCTGTCCAATGGTGAGTGATGTATTGGCCTATATGCTACTGCGATGGATATGCTATTAATGCCTTGTGGAAGGAGCCACACTAAGTGACTTCAAAATTTATTTCGCAGAATCTAAACCACAAGAATATTGTGAAATATCTTTGATCGTTAAAGACAAGAACTCATCTTCACATTGTCCTTGAGTAAGTGATCTCACAGTTTTTAATCGTTCAATATATGTTTCGCTGAAACTGGAATAAAAACTAGTTACTGTTAAATTGTTTTCCTGCTAGATACGTGGAGAATGGCTCACTTGCAAACATTATTAAGCCAAATAAATTTGGACCTTTTCCAGAATCATTGGTAGCCATGTACATTGCTCAGGTTTGCTAGTGCCATGCATATTGTTGCTTGTGTTTCTATCTGTGAAGCTTAGATTCAAAACTGAATATCTGAAATAAAACAGGTTTTGGAAGGGTTGGTGTATTTACATGAACAGGGTGTAATCCATCGTGATATCAAGGGTGCAAATATATTGTCAACCAAAGAGGTGATCTTACATTTGTTTTATATAGAATACTGCACAAGTAATAGATTATTGCTTAAAAGACTGATGTTTTATTTTATCAGACTTAATCCTTTGCATAAACGTAGCAATTGTTCAGGATGTATGACATGCTCTAATATTATTTCTGTTGGCAGCTTAGGACTGTGTATAACAAACTCGAATCAGATCTCCAAAGCAGTAAGAAGCGGCATGTGAAACTTGTTGAGCAGTGTGACGAGCTGAAGAAGGAACGAGAGGAATCTGTGAGTGGTTTTTGAGCTGTACATCTTTTTTCTCTCTCTCTAAACTTGATTTGTGTGTGTGTAAGCGTGTGGATGGTTTGAATAATACGAATAATTTGATTGACTTCCTGACTGAGTCTTGTTGTAATTTTCAGGAAGAGATAGGGCAGTAGATAATGATTCACCTGCCTTTGAACAAATGAGTAAGAATCACAAGTGATTCTTCAATGATATATAAGTTTCAGAGTCACCCTCTTAACAACTAAAAACTTTTGGTGTCACAACTACTTTAATTTACTGATCATGTTATAAATGCGCAGGGGATGCATTTGAAGTTGCCCATGCAGCAGCTAATCGATGGACAGGTTTGATCTTGCCACATGTTTCAATCTAAAGAGCAAGGACTCTAGTTGGATCTATTTTGATTTTCATAACAAGGGTTAAAAACTGTGCAGACAATATTTTTACAGTGCGTCAATGGTGCTCGAATAACTTCCAGACTGCCAAAGAGCAGCTTGAACACATGTATAAGGAGGTGAATCAGACTTGAATGAGACTCTTTGTGCTATCAGCCTAAATGACATGCTCTTATTGAAGCTCGTACTCCTCAAAGTTTCCATGTGTCTCTCTTTGCTCTAAGATCTTGCTCTTTATTTCTAACTGCAGGTTGGAATAACAGAAGACTTTGATTATCTGGAGATGTCCCCGGTTCCATTGAGCTCAGTTGGTGATTAGATGCTGACTTATGCTTAAAAGATATGGCATATGCTTCCTTAGGATGTCAAACATAACATACAAACATAACTTTACTTATTTTGTTATATAATTTCAACTTCATTACTCGAATGTTGCTGTCTCGGTTAGGCTAATGGAATCATCGTTTTGCATATATGAATGCTAAGTGTAACCATGTATTCAAACTGATGTTTAAATTTGGTGAAATAGATGAAACGTCTTAATGTGGTTATTTACGAGTAAGTTGTGTCATGTTACAGTGATTCAATCTTTAGAACCTTCCATTATTACGAAGTCAGGTTTGATTATGTTTATTCCAACGTTTAGCTGTTGGGTTTGGATTTGGATTTTTTGTGTCAGTTTTATTTTCTGTCTAATAATTTGTACAAGGCCAACGGCTCAATCATTCTTTGAAATTTGATAGGAGTTTAAAATTCGAAGAAGATATTATGCTACAAATATTTGAATAGATACTTAGACAGATACCTGAATAGATTCTTAGACTGATACTAGAACAGATACACTTAGACAGATACTTGAACAGATATTTAGACAGTTATTTGAACAAATATTTGAAAACAATAAGCTAATTACCCTTAATCAAACAGCCAGGTATGAAAACACTTTGACAAGGGTTTATGATCTGGTTAATGTTAGATACATTATGCAGAACACGAAGTTGATGTACATAAAACTATGTCAAATTTGAAATTAGAGTACTGCTGCATAATTATGTATGTTTGCGGAAAACATGAACATAGTACAGATAGAAATACTAACTTGTTGAAGATCCTTGTGTCATTGATCTTCCTTCAGATTCACCATTTGTCTCTCTAATGAATCGATGGGACTTATGTTTTATAGAGGATTTGTGTTCTGACTGAGATCAACAAACAATGTACTATCTCTATATATAGAGATCAGTTTAGAGAAGACACGGAGACAATTACATCCATCATATAGCTGTTTCTTGTCCTAATCTGTTATTATAGATGGATATCTATTCTTTTGAATTCAAAATTTGATTCAATCTGTAGTTTTACATTTTTACTAAGTACAATTTTGATAAATGAATATGTCTATGTAAATGCAAGTATATCCGTAATAAAAACTTTGAGCTGCTCTTTACACAAAGTTGTTGTATAAATACATTTGCTGGTTTCTTACTGTCTTACAATCTCCCACTAAACCAGCAAACGATTTATATGCAAGCTTTGCACAGATAACTCTATGAAGTGTGCACTTTTGAGTTTTTAGATTTACGCTATCTGTATTCAACAACTCTGTCAATTTCTCTTACTGTATAAAACTAATGGAATCATGATAAGCTTAGTTTATATCTGATTCCACGAATTATTATACAATAATCAAAATCACATGAGCTACCTTAAGTATGGTTAGGTGCAATGTTTAACAACATGTTGGTCCTGAACTTGACTTAATTTCAATTTTGCAAAATTTTTAATGTGGTTCTGCATATTTTGCTGACATAGCAGTATGATTTTACATCCATATGTAAAAGACCTTCATACTTATAAAGCATTAAAATCTGATGCGTATATATAATAGGATTATATAAACTTTTCTGAATAAATCTTTACAATTTAAGTGTACATTACAGATTTGAATCTTTTACAGATTCAGTGTTTAGCTAAAACACCCATATTCTGTACATGAATCTTAAAATTACAAACTGGTAATGCTTTAGTCAAAGGATCTGCAAGTTGATTCTTTGTATCAATCTTAATTATCTCAACTTCACCATCTCTGACACTTTCCCTTACTGAGAAGTACTTTACATCAATATTTCTTGAAGCACAAGTTCTTTTGTTGTTCTTTGAGAAAAATATGGCTGCCTCATTGTCACAGTGTATAGGTAGTGGTCTATCTGCAGAATTCACAATTCTCAGTTTAGTCACAAAATTTTTAAGCCATAGAGCATGTGAAGTGGCTTCAAAAATTGCAACATATTCTGCCTGGAAAGTAGATGTTGCTGTCAATCCTTGCTTGTTTGTTCTCCAAGAGACTGCACCTTTGGCTAGCATAAAAATGTATCCAGAGACAGATTTTAAATCATCTAGATCTTGCCTATATGAAGCATCTGTGTATCATGTGACCCTTAGTTCTTCATTTTCAACTTTTCTGTATACCAGCATATGGTTCCTGGTATTTTTCAGGTATCTCAATATTTTCTTTCCAGCAACCCAATGTTCATGACCTGCATTGGACTGAAATCTTGACAGCATATTTACAGCAACTGCTATATCAGGTCTTGTACAAACCTGTGCATACATCAAACTTCCCACCAATCTTGCATATGGCACTTTCTCCATGCTTTTCTTTTGCAGATCATTCTTTGGACATTGACCTTTATGAAGCTTATCTCCTTTTGATATAGGTGACTCTCCAGGCCTGCAATTTTGCATTTCGAATCTCTTCAGCACTTTGTCAATATAGGCTTTCTGTGACAGTCCAAGAACATGCTGATTTCTTTGTCTTGAAATTTCAATTCCTAGAACATAATGAGCTTCCCCCATATCTTTCATGTCAAATTTCTTCATCAAAAAATCTTTTGTACACTTTAGTAAATCAAAATGGCTGCTGGCTAGTAAGATACATTCATCTAGTTGATTTTCTTTAAAACCAAATTCTGAAATAATGGTATCAAACTTTAAATACCATTGTCTAGATGCTTGCTTAAGGCCATAAATTGATCTCTGCAATTTACAAACTTTGTTGTTATCTTTAATGAAGCCTTCTGGTTGCAACATGTAGATGTCTTCTTTTAAATCTCCATTCAGAAATGCAGTCTTGACATCCATTTGATGTAATTCAAGATCATAGTGTGCTACAAGTGCCATGATGATTCTGAATGCATCTTTTGTGGACACTGGAGAGAATGTTTCACTATAATCCACACCTTCCCTTTGAGTGTATCCTTTCGCAACAAGTCTGGCTTTGTGTCTCTCTATGTTTCCTTCTGCATCTTTCTTTGTTTTAAAAATCCATTTGCATCCTATTGGCTTCATATCTGTATTTCTGTCCACTAAGGTCCATACTCCATTCTTCTCCATGCTGAAAATTTCTTCTTTCATTGCAGTATGCCACTTTTCATAGTTTGGGGATTTTAGTGCTTCTTTAACTGATGTGGGATCAGATTCTTCCCCCAAATCAAATTCTACCTCATTGTAGTAAACATGATAGTCATCAGAAATTGCTGATCTTTTGTCTCTTGTGGAGCTTCTTACTGGAACAGCCTCAGCCACTGCATCAGGTTCTACAACATCTATGTTGTCATCTTGCATGTCTGGAAGCTGATCATGGATTAGGTTTTGATCAAGTTGTTCTATTGCAGGGATTTGATTTTCAGGTATCACATCAGTTGTATTTGCAAGGTTAGATTCTGAATCATGAATTACTGGTGTATAAATAAACCAGTTTTCAATATTTATGTTGTCTGAATCAGTTGTGTCAATCTGTTCTTCATGATCAAATAGTTCATCATAAAATGTTGCTCTATTTGTCTCAAAAATTCTGGTTTTCCTGTTGGAGTTGTAAAACTTGAATCCCTTTGATTTTTCTGGATAACCAATAAAATATGCACTTATTGATTTAGAATCAAGTTTGTTGGCATCATCAGGATTGTATACTCTAGCTTCAGCTTTACAGCCTCATACATGAAAATGGTTCAAGCTTGGTTTATAGCCACACCAAATATGGAAAGGAGTTCCTTTCACAGCTTTACTTGGTGTCCTATTGCATATGTAGTTAGCAGTTTTTAAAGCTTCTCCCCACAAATTTTTTTTTGGGAGAACTAATCTTAAAAACATGCTTCTTACCATAATCATCAGAGTTCTATTTCTTCTTTCAGAAACACCATTCTGCTGAGGAGTGTAAGAAGTAGTGTACTATGCAATAATACCACATTCCTCAAGGTATAAAGCAAAAGGTCCCTTGTGTTGTCCCTTTTCAGAATATTTTCCAAAATACTCTCCTCCTCGATCTGATCTGACTACCTTTATAAGCTTTTCAGTTTGTCTTTCAACTTCTATTTTGAAAATTTTAAAAACTTCTAGTACCTGTGATTTTTCTGATATGAGATATATAAAGCAATATCTTGAAAAATCATCAATGAGTGTTACAAAATATTCATTACCACAGATAGTTTGGATAGGAAAAGGTCCACATATATCAGTATGGATGAGTTCAAGTAATGTGGAACTTCGTTTTGAACAAAAATTCCTTGCATTTGTCATTTTACCTTTCTGACAGTCTATGCAGGTTTCAAAATCATTGAAATCTAATTTTGGTAGGATTTCTTGCTTAACAAGCTCTTGTAACCTGAATTTGGAAATATGGCCTAGTCTTTTGTGCCACAGGAAAGAAGGGCAACTCTTAATGTTCTTCCTTTTCTTTCCAGAAAACTTTTCTACTGAAAATGTATCAGAAGTTTTGGCTTTTGTTGATGTGCTGTTGAAACAGTTGACATGCCAATATCCATTGATAAGATTAGCATCACCAAAACAATGTAAGTTATCATAGAAATACATATTTTGATTATTACCATAGAAACTATAGTTATTGTTTGATACAAATTCAGATGCTGAGATCAGATTCCTCTTTATTGTAGGAATACAGTACACATTGTTCAAAGTAAGAACAAAGTTATTCTTAAATACTAACTTAATGATTCCTATGCCTTGGACTGTCATCCTTTGTCCATTGGCAGTGCATACCCTTATTTCATTCGATTCCTTTTTGGGATCGTTATCCTTGATAATCCCTGCATTGAATTAACAATATGAATAGGCAATGCTGTATCAAACCAGAATGAAGTATCAAGTGTGCTAGAATTTGATTCCAAAACAAAAACAAATTTGGTTGAAAAAGTACCTTTTTTGTTCAACCAGTTTTTAAAACCATCACAGTTCTTTTTGAAGTGTCCAGATTTCTTGCAAAAGAAACACTTCATAGGACTAGAATGTTTGAAAGACTTAGCTTTATTGATGTCAGATTTTACAGGTATCTTTGATGAACTTGCTTGATTTTTCTTGTCACCAGAATGCTTCTTGGATTTTGTTTTCTCCGTATAGTTGACATTTATTTCCTTACCCTTTTTCTTGAGTTCATCTTCTTCCTGCACACAGATGGAGATAAGTTCATTAAGGCTCCACTTTTCCTTTTAAGTGTTGTACAGGGTTTTGAGATGACTATATGGATCAGGAAGTGAATTCAGCAATAGATGCACAAGGAAAGAATCCTCTATATTCATATTCAGTGCTTTCAGTTTTGCAGATATGTTGATGCCTTTCATTATGTATTCCCTGATGCTTCCTCCATTGTACTTCATTTTTACAAGTGAATTCATGAGATTTCCAGTTTTTGCTTTGTCTGAAATTTTGTATTTCTCAGCAATTGACTCAAAGAATGCTTTGGCATGTTCTGAGTCTGGAATGCCTCCTTTAACTGATTCAGCCATGCTTTTCTTCATGCAAATCAAAGCCAGATTAGTGTGCCTGTGCCATTGCAAATACTTGTCTTTCAGTTCCTTGGTTGCATTAGCTGGAGGAGTGTCAGGTGGATCTTCTCTAAGAACATGATCATATTCCAGTATTCCTAAGTTAAGTTCGATGTCACCTTTCCATTTCTAGAAATTGGATCCATTAAGCAATTCAATCTGATTGATGCTTAGTGGAAAATTCATTGCTGTGACATGGAGTTCTTAAGTTAGACTGTAGTCTCAATATTGATATTTTGATGAATGATCATTATAACCAAAATGCATAATTTTTAGATAATGAAAGCATGTTAATTGATATCATTTCTGATATACTCCTTTTTAACATCAGATCTTTCATTCATCTTATGAAGTCAGAACAATGAACTAAATTTTAAATTTCGTTTTCTTTGGAAAGCAAAATCAAAGTTTTAGCATTATGATCTGTTTGTATCTCTAATCAATTCCTTTTACAAGCTGTACATCTGACTATTTTGATAGCATAAACGTATAACTTTTAAGGAAATGAGATACTTAATCTTAATTATGTGTCTGTGTATTCAAGGCCATTTTAATAGCATCATGATATATACATATTCCATATATGTAAATGTCTGTAGTTAGTTAAATTGATGTTTTCAGAGTATGGAATAACAATACATAGCAGATGTGTAGATTACAATGGTATTGTTAAAACATATTGCAGTAAGAACATCAAGAATTCAATTTAGTTTCCCAGAATCGAAAGTGGACAACAGTATGATTTCAATTTCATTTTTAACATAGTTGCTCTGATACCAATTGTTAGATACATTATGCAGAACACGAAGTTGATGTACATAAAACTATGTCAAATTTGAAATTAGAGTATTGTTGCATAATTTTGTATGTCTGCGGAAAACATGAACATAGTACAGATAGAAATACTAACTTGTTGAAGATCCTTGTGCCATTGATCTTCCTTCAGATTCACCCTTTGTCTCTCTAATAAATCGATGGGACTTATGTTTTAGAGAGGATTTGTGTTCTGACTGAGATCAACAAACAATGCACTATCTCTATATATAGAGATCAGTTTAGATAAGACACAGAGACAGTTATATCCATCATATAACTGCTTCTTGTCCTAATCTGTTATTATAGATGGATATCTATTCTTTTGAATTCAAAATTTGGTTCAATCTGTAGTTTTACATTTTTACAAAGTACAATTTTGATAAATGAATATGTCTATGTAAATGCAAGTATATCTGTAATAAAAACTTTAAGCTGCTCTTTACACAAAGCTGCTGTATAAATACATTTGCTGTTTTCTTACTGTCTTACAGTTAAGCCACGGTTTAAGCGAATTGGCTATTACCTTGGTAAAAATCTTGAAAATAATATTACATAAGGCAATGGGCCGATAGTCCGTAATTTTAGTGGGGTCCTTTACTTTCAGAATCAGACAGACATGAGTGAAGTTGAGTTTATGAAGCATCTTACCTGAATGGATAATAATCGTCATCACCACATCCGGTCCCATAACGTCCTAATACTTATGGTAAAATAGTGGAGGCATTCTATCAGGTCCGGGGGCTTTAAGTGGTCCTACCTGGAAGAGCATTGCACGAATTTCGTTAGTTGTATAATCAGCCATAAGACTCTCTGCCATCTTTGGAGGGGCCATAGATGTGAGCACTAGTGCCATATCATCTTCAATAACCATGCCTATGATAAAGAGATTCTGATAATAGTTCAGAACAACTGATGGTGTACCCTCCCAAGTATCTTGATCATCAAATAAACGTCGGATCCAGTTCTTATGTCGCCGATTTGAAGTCTTCTGGTGCATATACTTAGTGTTATTGTCCTCATTCTTCAGTTTTGTATTCTTTGCCCGTTGCTTCCAGTAGGTCTCCTCTTGTTGAGTAAGTAGCTCCTGTCGAGCATAGAGTTCCTTGCAGCGTGGGACATCTCCGAGATTAAAAGACTTCTTTAAGAATTCACCAAGCTCCCTCTGAATGTCCTCCAATTCTTGCTTTTGACTGCCAAAAGTAACTCTCGCCCATTGACATAGATTCATTCTAATATTTGCCACTTTCGAGGCAAACTGATTCTCAAGGAAGCCTTGAGTAGGACATTGCCATGCATTCCGAATTGCCTCTAAACACCTCTCATCATTTGCCCACATAGCTTTGAAACAAAAAAAGTGTTGTTGACCCAGGAGAAGAATCCTGGTACTCCCTGTTTTGAGAAGAAATCACGCTTTCTCTCCTAAATAACAACCCATTTGAGCATTGAGTTTGCTCTATAGCCAAGGTGTTGAATTATCCACTAATGAGCCATGGTTCTAATCCTAGTACTCATTTGTTCGTAAATTGAAAACTATTTACGACGGGTTAATTTTTTTAAAGCTAATTTTTCCCAGACTTACGATAGAGTAAAAAACCTTAAGCTCCAAGTTTTTTCGGCCGCCGACAACCTCGTGCGTTCCGACTGATCTGAATCTAGCATGCTAGATCGGATCTCTAGCGTGAGATTTCCTCACAACCTTCCTAAAACCTCCTTTTCTTTCTCCTAAATCCCGTTTGGGACTTTTCCTATTGCACCACGGCAAGTTGTGATATTTTATCTTGGAACATGGGCGGATCGGGGAGTGATGTCAAGCTTGATTTGCTTAGATATCTGATTCAAACCAAGAAGTTGAGTATAGTCTTCCTCATTGAAAACAAGTGTCGATCTGATGCAAGGTTTGACGAAATCAAGGGTAAATTAGGGTTTCAGAAAGGCAAGATGATTCCTTGCTCGACAACCAATACGGGCAGCCTAATGTTATTGTGGGCTAATGATATTGATCTCTACCTTCGTGGTCACTCTCCATAGTTCACGGACGTTGAGGTTCATCTGTCGGCAACCGTAGGTCACTCTTGGAGGCTTACTTGCTACACCCCCAAATTCAGGGTCAATATTATACTAAAATGTGGTTTTAGAATTTGTGATGTGAATAAAAAACTCAAATAATTTCAAATGTTAAGATGTCTGAATAGTGCATTTATTGAAAAGTAAAAACGTTAATATTTTGTAATATCGAGGTTTTGAAAATAATAATAATTATATTTATTCAATTCAAAATGCAAGTAGAAAATAATTATTTTATTTAGTAAACAACGGATTCCATCCCCAAGCATCCTACTCATCATTTGAAAATAGAAAGGTGTAGCATCATGAGTCACACCGACCCAGTATATACAGTTTATGAGCATATACTAAATTATCTCTAAGAAACATCAAACGGAACAACTAAATCAAAAAGGTAAAATAATCAAAATCGGTTATGTTCTTTCATATTTATACTTGCATCTTTATATTATATACATATAGGTACATAATATACGTATTTGCACAACTTCACATCTACACATAAACACGCCAATACTTCTGAAGTGATTTCTTTTGGATTAACTGATAATTACTCCAAAATCATATACTTAGTCTCACAATACGAACACACATATAAAGCCACAACATACTAAGACCACCTGCCAAAACATGTATACTCCCGGTTTGACATAATTCATTCCTAAGAGTATAATAGTGCACTATATGTAAGGAACTAGGATCATTGGCTAACTCCCACAGTAACAAAATAATTTACCAATAATTTACTTAAGCACGAGTTAATTCGTACTATACACCATACTTCACACCTCAACCATAATGATCACAAACAAGTCTTTAGTTAAGATTATGTATATATAGATTATAGAGTATATATTTATATCATTACCTCGTAATAAATATATACGTAGTAGAATTCGTAAAAAAAAAGGACGATCAAACTTAAACGCTTTTAGATAGTTAACAATTTTGGTCCAAAAGTTTCATTCGGTGGTAGTCCACACAAAATCCTCTATTTGTCCCAGATTATACTTGAAAGTAAATAAGCGATTAAATAAATAAACTTGAAATGAAAGTACAATAAATGAAATTAGTTATCATCGGTTCAAAAGTTTCATTTGGCGGTAGTCCGTCCGAAATCCTTCATTAGTCCCAAATCAAACGTAAGAAGTAAATAATGCGAGTAAGTCAATGGACTTAGAGTAAAAATACATAAGATAAAAATTATTAATCTTTGGATCAAAGATATCATTCGGCGGTAGTCTGCCCGAAATCCTCCATTTGACCGTTTTATAATTAATCCAAATTATGTCCTCTCGAAGTATTTTTCGAGAGAAATCCAATGACAATAGTCATAAAGTTCAATAGGGAGTTCTCAAGTCTAGAAACAAAGATGTTTAATAACTGTCTAGAAATGGTTACACTTGGTATTAAGCTCATTTGCACGAATTAATTGGTTACTAAGTATTAACCAAGCCTTCAAAAAATTTCATATTTGTAGTTGAACTCCTAAGATCCGTTATGATATAAAGAACACTAAATTTGGTTAAGAAATGAGTGAGATATAAATATTTCAAGTTAAGAGCATCTTAAGAGATTTCAAACAAGATTGAAAAGATTAGCAAAACTTGTTTTTAGCCATAACATTTTCATTACTTAACCTTTTTGAGTGATTCAAAAGCCAAAGTTGAATATTTTTTTTGGGTAGAATCTAAATATATAAAAAAAATCGACTAATTAAAACTTTAACAGAAATAAAAATATTAAATTTACACTAAGGCTCATTATTTTCCTTTTATTCTTAACCATGCACTTTGATGTAATCCTAAAGATAAAGAAGTATAGGAATGTACTCATGTACTTACTCAAGAATTATATTAGGTGAATAAGGTGTTTGATTAACTCAAAATGACATTCTTGGAGCAAAGAAAGAGTTACTAAAATATGCTTAATAAGAAGTTTTTCGGAATAGAACTTTAGGTGTGTTGCATTGCAACTTTGGGAGAGTTTCAATCGGTAAAAACTTGATTGAAATGGTGTGTGATCAGATTGGATTAAAGGGAATGTATATATAGGTCTTCAGAGGAGACATGAGAATTTAATTTACAACCATTTCTATTAACTTTCACAAGACAAATTGATAAGGAATAGTTGGGCTACTCTCTAGGGTAAATATTTATTTGTAAAAATAATAGTAATGTTGTTGGAAATCAGATTGAAATGTGTATGTATTCATGTGAATGCAATACGTAATGTGATGTGTGAAGAAAATGTGTGATTCTACTAATAAAGTGTAATATAGTATAAAAATGAAAAACACATAAACCAATAATGATTAGCACCAAATTACTATCGAATTGATATATAAGCATGATCTCTAAAAGTATGAATTGTAATCTTAAAACACAAAGTTCAATTTGGAGAACAAATACAAACAAGGAGAATTCGGTCATTTCGCTAAAATTCTATTTCCTAAAATCGGCTATTTGGAATTAGGGTTTTCTTACCGTTTCTAGCTCGAGTAAAAATATTTTTATTATTTTTACTAACCTACAGCATGGAATATTCGTGAATCCAGTTTCGTGATTTTGAACCCAAGACCAGGGAGTACCTGACTTGAACTTGAGTATCCACTTGACCATTTGCTTCACTCCGTTAGTCTTTCTCTAAAGCTCGTATTTATATATTGTCTTCGCTAGACAACTTGTTATTGAATTTCTAATTGCTCTAAGGTTAAACTAAATTATGGTAATTTCTAAGTTTAACGAGTCATATAATAATCTAAATTATTATACTGATTTTCGAGAAATTACACTACTGGTGTGTATGGTTCTCCTTACATGAAAAATCGACACGAAACGTGAGAGATGCTTCGTCGCTTATCACAGATACCGACCTCAGATCTGTGGTGTGTTGTTGGGAATATCAACAAGATTATGCTCTCCGGCCGGATCGGTAAATGACGGATATGAGTGCACGCATTTCTAGGATATTCGGGCCCTATCTTCACTTGACATGATTCTACCACTCAATGCCGACTTGATCGTGCCCTAATTACGAGAACTTAGAGATTGCAATTCTGCGATACTCAGATAATCAATATGTTCTGATCATGTTCATATTTTGATTCTTGTACGGCAAGGGGATGGGGCCGGAGATCCGCTTCCCAGGCCGTACGTGTATATACAAAGTAACAAGTTTTATATTGCGAGGGACTCTGACGGCGTGCTCAATCCCTCGCTCGTTATAGACATCTATCAAACACAAATTACAAAATACAAATAAAAAAAAGTGGGAGGCATTTTTTATATAGAGGAGAAAAAAACTAAAGAGGAAATTGAGCAACTGGGGTTGAGTATTGCAACTGGCATTAACCTTGCAATTGAGCACCCCATAATCCATTGGGTGAAGCAAAGCAAATAAAAGCTACAGGGGAACAAGTAACGAAAGTACAAAACAATATCCGAAGAAAAGAAGTCAGCGGATTTTCACAAGCTGAGCCTAGCACTAAAATGAGATTACGAATTTTACAAGCTAAGCCTAGCACTAAATTGGAGATATATATATATATATATAGTTGTAGTAGAGTTAATCAAACTCCCACGAATAACCGGCACTGTGATTCCCAGTGCTGTTTTGCTTGCCGAACCCTCTCCACCTTCTCTGTCTGAATCCGCTGCTCCCAGTACTTGCGGCAGCTGTTAAGCGTCCAACAATAAACATGAGATTGTGCTAAGGAGCTATTGCAAGTCTGCAACTACATGTCCAACAATAAACATATGTATTGGATATAAATATACCTTCTGCTGAGTAAAATGCTTAGCTCTTCCAAGTGCACAGCACCATGATAAACATTTGCCTGAAAGAGAATACACAACCACATTACAAACTCCCACATGCTTCCATTTCAGGTCTAAATTTTCGAGGAAGCTAAATATTGGTAATTAAGGCTATCCATTTCTCACCTGTCGACAAAGAGGGCATTTTTCTGTAGGTTCAGCAGCCTTTAGTCCTTCGACAATAGTCACCGATGAAGCCGAGCAAGCACACATGTAGCAGAATATATGACCGCAAGTGAGAGCAACTGGATCAAAAATGGTGTCCTGTAAAATAATCACATTAAATATTTACCAAGACTTTTCAACAAAGAACAACCCCTAATCCTTCAAGGTTTTCCACTAATGATTCAAAGAGATTTCAAAAGGGTAAGAGCAAAGCCATTTCGATACTCATCAAGCATACAGAACGAGTCATGTCAATACAGATATACAGTCAAGACAGAAGGATATGCAGGACATTCTCAAAACAAAGAAAAGCTTTGATACTCACCAAGCATATAGAACATGTCAAGTCAATATCAACCTTGACAGAATCAAATAGCTCACACGTCAGAGTCGGCTTCTCATCATTCATCGTAAGGGAGCATCCCTCAAACAACGCGGGTCTCTTCCTTGATTTAATCTTGGATTGCCTTAAATTGATGTGAAAAGCCATAAGCTCACAAAGCCATGGACTTTGAAGGATTCCAATGTGCATGCTTTGAGCCTGAGACTTAAAGGCTTGCCCTTGAGTTGAGTAATGAATCTGTTCCCAAAATTTCAAACAAACACATCAAGTACAACACCAACAAAATAAGGATCCACAAAATAAACCTTGTCACATTCATCGAAACTCGGATTGTACATTTCTATACCTTGTCATATTTTTTGAGTATTTTTCGAATGGCAATGGCGTTGATGAGAGCATAAGTAACGAGGTCCTTGCCCTCTTGGATCAAGGCAACATGGTTTCCTTGAGGCTTGCCTTTGAACAAAAGCAAGTACTTTCGAACCCCAGAAGCCAAATGGTATTCAAGCAATTTCTGTGCTTTCTGATTGAAAAAGCCTACCACTTCAGACATTTCATTGAGCAGAGAAGGGAAAAACGACCCATCACACACTGCACGATTCATACATTTCAAATCAAATCACCATAAAACTTCACAACCATATAGAAACACCCAAAAAAACAAAAAAATTAAATGGTATTTGGGGTCAGATATTCTTAGAAATGAATCGATGTTCAGAACTTTAATATCAGAAAACAGATTTTTTATTTAAAATTTGGGACCTGGACAATGGTCAGGGCATGTTTTGGGGTCATGCACCGCATGCTTACGAATGCCGTTTTGGGACTGAAAATCTCCAGGGCATTTCTTCAAGATCTTCTTAAGCTTCTTGAAGCCAACCTCAGGGAGATTCTTCTCTTGGCCTTGCATGTACTCCTGGTATGTCTTGCAGAACTTCATTTTTGTTTTGGATCATCAAACAGCTCCTTCAATTCTCTCTCTCTCTCTCCTAGAAACCTCACACACAATTCAATGCTTGCTGAAGAACAAGATATGGGTATGTCACATAAACCTCAAAAACTCAACCAACAAATCTGAATGACCGATTATGAGTCTGACTGAGACGAAGTTTCTGAAAGCTTCTCTCGGGTTCTTCTTGGCGTTTTTATATACCTTAAATGGGGATGTAACGGCTTATGACACGCATCTGAATGAAGAGGCACAACAACTCGGATTACATTAATCCGGATATATAAAAGTCAAAATTCGAAGATTTTATCCAAATTAAGGGTATGTTTGGTATAACTTTTAAAAGTATTTTTATAAATTTTGGAGTGTAAAATAGTTTTATAAGAAGCACTTAGGAGATGCTTTTTCTTGGAAGTGATTCTTTTTGAAAACGCCAATTGGAAAAATCAATTTCAGAATCCATCACAATAATGCACTAAATTTAATACCAATTTGACTGAATGGCCACATTATGTGAACACATTTTTTTTCTATTTGGGTGAATAAATCTCACATTAATTCACATTTCCACATGAAGATTTAGATTGTTATGTATTTTGGCTAGGTTGCAAATCAAGATCGTACCAATTTCTATACCATTTTGAGGGTAAATGTGACCTTCAGGATATCATTATATTTTTCATGCTAAACACATAACCAGTTTGGGAACGTCTTTTATGTGGGTCATAGAGAACCCCGACATCAGCCGTAACTAGTGAGCGTATTTATGGGACACTGATTAGTAAAAGGAGCTCTATTCATAGCTTGGCTATGACTAAGTTCAGGGCCTAGTCGGCAACCTGGGAAACCTGCAAATATAGTTTATGATACTACACTATTTGTCTCTTTGTAGGGATAGAACAAACCCAAATCCTTAGTATTCTTCAAATATCGAAAAATGTTTTAAACACCAGTCCAATGTCTACGGGTTAGAGATGAGCTGTATCTTGCAAAGCAAATTCACAATGAACGAGATATCTGATCTAGTACACATGGCTAAGTACAACAAAGCTCATATACCACTAAGATAAAGTAGTTCTACGTTGAGCAACTCTTCGTCCTCATCTCGAGGTTGAAAATGATCTTTTAAAGGATCAAGACTTCAGACGACCATGTGAGTACTACTAGGTTTAGCTTTATCTAGATTAAAGCGCCTAAACAATTTCTGCATGTAGCCTGATTGATGGATAAAGATTCCACCAGTATGGTGTTCTAGTTCAGGCCCTAGACAAAACCGTGTGTTCTCAAGATCTTTCATCTCGAACTCAGATTTTAATTCTTTAGCAGTTTGGTTTAACTCCGGAAGAGTTCCAACAATGTTCAGGCACCACTATGATTGCAATCGACATACACTACTATGATTGCAAATCTGGAATCTGTCTTCTTAATGAAGATTCAAGGACGCAATTCATTGTTTATGTACCATATTCCCACCAAGTAATCACTGAGTCGGTTATACCACATCAGCCCAGATTATTTCAATTCGTATAGTGAACATTTATGACGTATCAAAAACATGAATCTTGGTATGGCGTTACTTGGTGAGTGCATCTAAATATTGTCAGGGATTTTCATATGAATTACTATATCTAGATCTCCATATAGATAGGCAGTAACCACATCAAGTAGCTGCATGTTTAATCTGTTTAGAAACTACTAGAATGATTAAGAACCGAAAAGTGATCACATCCATTATAGGACTATAAGTTTCATCATAATCGATTCCCGAACGCTAAGAGAAGCCTTGAGATACAAAGCAATCCTTGTATCTCACGATCTCATTCTTCTCATTGTGTTTCCTAACAAAGATCCACTTATTACCAACGGGTGTTTACCCTTTCGGTGTAGGTTCAATGTAACCAAGAACATCCCTCTTTGTTAGAGAATCTAGATCAGCATGGATCACTTCTTTACATTCAGGCCAATCCGAATGTGCTTCACATTCAGCAACAGTTCAGGGCTCTATGCCATCAACATCTATGATCTCCTAAGCAACCATGAATGCAAATGCATCATTAACGGCTATTTCACTTTGATCCCATATTTTTGTGTAACAAGTGTAGTTCACACTAATTTCTCTATTATCATTTATAGGACCAATCTCTTAAGGGTTACTATATTCAGGAATAATATCATGTGAAGGCTCAGTAGCATTGATCGCCATTGGATCTCGTCTAGATCCTCTAGCCATCCACTTTCTCGAACGTGAATCTATAGAACCAATCAGTCTCCCCCTCTTGCGAGGAGGGTCTGATGCCTCATGGGATGCCACTCCCACGGCGGTACCGCTCCCTCGGGTGTCGTTGAGTCCTATATGCATTCTATGAACATATATACTCTCGGGCACGTTTGCAACTAGTATAGTAGATCTTGTCACTTTTACAGGGTCTACAAATGTATCGTGGAGTTTATTCGTGAGCATTTGTAGATCAACCGATTCAGCGAACCTCAGTTTCAGACTCTAAAGTTCTGGGATCATAATGAGACAGAGTGGAGACAGACCACAATACCTTTTGTTGTTCCTTTAGGACTCTGTTCGACTCTCCTCCTAACAAGGGGAAGTCTGTCTCATCAAAATGATAGTCAGAAAATCTTGCATTATAGACCTGGCTTATAAAGGGTTCGATATAATGAATTATATCTGGCTCGCCAAAGCCAACATAAACACCCATCCGACGTTGAGATCCCATTTTATTATGCTTGGCGGAGCAATGGGTACGTAGTATGCACATCTGAATGTTCTAAGATGTGAAATGTCTGGTTCCGCTTCAGTGGTTAACTGTAACTGAGTGAACATATGTGTGGTTACTAGCCTTAATTAAATAAGTGAGCTTGCATGCAATATTGCATGGCCCATGCAGTGATTGGGAGGTTAGAGTGCATAAGTAGCGTACTAGTAATCATCTGTAATATTTTGATACATGCCTCTCAAGGACATGAGGAACAAAATGTTCAACTTCAATGCCTAACGCGGTGCAATAGTCATCGAATATTTTGGATGTAAACTCTGCAACATTATCAAGTCGAATGGATTGATTCTGATAGTCAGGGTAACGAGCCCCCAAGATAATTATTTGAGCTAAGAGTTTAGCTTAGGTTGAGTTTCTTATGGACAAAATTGTGACGTGTAACCAGTGCATTGATGCATCAATCAGAACCATAAAATATCGAAAAGGTCCACCTTTTGGGTGAATATGTCCAAAAATATCTCCTTGAATGCACTGGAGGAAGGAATATGTTTCTTTCTTAGATCTTATATAGGCAGGGCGAGTTCTAAGTTTTCCCAATGAAAATGCTTTGCAAAGAGACTCACGCGTGAGGAAAGTCATAGTTCTCTGGGATCTGTTACCTCAACCGAAATAATTTCTTTGGGAGTCATATCTGAGTGCACGGAAACATCTGATGTGTATGCACTTGACGTTTCCGCTATTGTCATCACTTCTGATCTCCTTGATCTTCGGATGATCCGATGGACAGAATGACCATGTGTAATCTTGAAGATCTGCACCATCAATTGACGACTTGAATGTCCAAGACGATCATGTCATAGCCAGTAAGTCTCTAATATTGGGGCTAGAAGTTCTATACGAAGTGCATAGTTAACCTCAACTGTTCAAATAGTTGTTGAGTATAAACTCAACTAAATTCAAGGACAATTATTTAGAATGCATTTGTATCCGCCTTCCATAGAGGTGATATAAAGAAATTCTTTACCTCTGTCAACATGTGTTTCATGGTGAAAATCGTTGGCTCTGACACCTCTAAAGCATAAGAGGGTATCAAAACCATTAGGTGCATAAAGGGTGTCATGAATGGCTTGGCTATCACGTTGTCGTTAGGCAATGCCACTAGGGTGCGTTTGTGTCCTTCAATTATCGATGAAGGTCAGTCTAATGTGATCACGAATGATTTTACAAGAGTATGATTAGTGAATAGAGATATGTGTTTAAACACATAGTGTGTTGCACCATTATCAACATTGCACTTAATTTCTTGATTATCCATGCCTACAAAAAGTAAAGTTTGAAGTTAGATTGCTTCGAACTCAAGAGAGCAAGGCATCGCGGATTTCCTGGTATGATCGGAAGCATTGACTGCATGCACTGGGAGTGGAAGAACTGCCCCACAGCTTGGCAAGGAGCATTCTAGAGCCGAAAGAAGCGTCCAACTATTATTTTAGAGGCGGTGGCCTCATATGACACGTGGATATAGCACAGCTTCTTTGGGGTACCCGGATCACAAAATGACATCAACGTGCTCCACCAATCGGACATATTTGATTCGCTCCTTGCCGGAAACAGTCCGAGTGCAACCTATAAAGTCAACGGTATGACTTACCACAATACTTACTATCTAGCTGACGGTATATATCCCAGGTACTCCTCGTTTGTGAAAACAATCTCCAATCCCCAAGAGCTTCCACAGAAACTTTTTGCCAAGAAACAAGAGGCATACCGCAAAGATGTAGAGAGGTGCTTTGGAATTTTGCAATCTCGTTGGGGAATTATTCGGCATGCAGCTAGGTGTCATCACCAATCGACATTGAAGAGCATCATGTTGGCTTGCATTATAATGCATAACATGATTGTCGAAGAAGAATTTGTGGAGGAGGAGTTCGAGGAGTTGGAAGAAGAAGATCTTCAAAACCCATCAACTGCTTTCAATGTTTATGATGTGCCAGTAGATGAACAAGGTAATCGTATTCCTTTTGAGCCTGTACGTTGGAAGGGATGCACAAAATGAACAACGATTTGCCGACCGTGTTGTAGATCTCCAATCTGCGTACATCCATGGAGAGTTGCAAAAGGACTTAGTTAAGCACAACTGGTATCTAGAGACCGGAGAACGACTTTAAATGATGTGGGTGTGTAATTTTAATTAACCTGGTTTGCAACATGTTTGCTTTATTTGTTTTTCCTTTTAGTTTTTTGAGTGATGTGTGTTTGATTTTAAGTCATTATGTGTTGTTGTACTGTGCGTGAGCTTTGATGGAATAAAAAAAGTGCGTTTTTATTACTTGGAAATTTAAAGTACATAATTTCAATCAAACCCTAGAATTATTGGAAATTTAAAGTACATAATTTCATAATGGAAAAACATATACCAAACTACTGAAATAGTGGGCGATAACAATTTGAAAATGTTTCATCGCTACCATCTCCTTCCTCTTCCTCCATTTTCTTTAGGATACTCTCTTTTTTCTTCGAAAAATACCTCTTCGATTTTGGGGTCATAGCATCCGTATCCATTGCCATTATCCTTGAATCCTCCGCTTCGGCCCTCAATTTGTAGTCCTTCTCCTTAAGGGCGAGTTGTTTTTGGTACAAAGCTAGTTCAGTGGCATCACTTTCTTTTTGCCCGGCGAGATGCATTCTTTGATTTTCCATCATGCTTTTCAAAACCTCATCTCTTACCTCATTTGAAGATGAGCATGCTCTTTTCCCTTTTCTTTTGGCTTCCTTGGCCGCCTTCACTCCGATTGATCTAACCGGACTAGAGTACACTTCTTCTTCATTGCTTTGTGGTGTTGCAATGACTTCATCATCCTCCACGTTGACGGGGGGAGACATTGAGGTAAAAGGAGGAGTAGTTGCGGAGTTGGAATATGAAGGAGGTGGTATAGTAGGTTCGACGGCCCGAAAATTTGGATGGATTTTCATCACTTCCCAACAATCAAACTTGGTAAACTGTTTCTTTTTTTGTGCCATGTACCATGATTGAGCTTTTCTTATCTAAGGTGCCAAAAATTTGTATGTCAAAATAATATCTAGGAAATGGAGATGTCAACATTGATTAAAATAAATGTAATAGATGAGCTTTACGACAAAATTATTAACACTTACCTCATCTTGCAAATTTGAGCCGGATTGTACATTCCTTCATGCATATGCAAGAGCGGCACCCCAAGTTCTAAAACTCGGCTTCAACTTTGTAAAACGAGAAGAAACCGCGGTTTGGGTCCTAGGCTCCGGCCTTGATTCACCATGCGCAAGCTCCCAATTTTCCTTATAATCGGCATAGACTTTTTCCCACAATTTGTCGGACTTTTGCAAGTTGCCGGTAATTGGGCAAACGCTAATGCGACAATAAGAAATACAAAGTTGCAAATCTTCGGAATCAAGCCAATTGGACATTTTGTGAGGAGGATGAAGGAGAAGAGGAAGGAGAGGATAAATTTGTGTGAGATGTGAATGAAATTGATGTAGTATTTATAGAGAAATACTAGGGTGTTATTTGCAATTTTTTAGAATTTTTAGGGATTTTTTTGCAATTTTTTAGGGGTTATTTTGCAAAATGGCAGAAAAAAATCAGAAAAAAATCAGGTTACCGTTTCGGTTGAATCTGGACCGTCCGATCAGATTTTTTGATTTGAAATGGACGGTCCAGATCAATCTGACCGTTACTTTTTTTTTAACCCGGGCTGCCACGTGTCAGCTTCCTATTGGTCCGGTAAATTTTTTTTTTTACTTTTACTGGCGCGTGGATGACACGCGCCAAGGTGAAAAAAATTAACCCCTGCTGACGTCACCCACGCGCGTGGATGACGTCAGCACTGCTCGAGCAACATAACGAGCAGCAGCTGCTCGTCCTCGTCGTCAACGAGCGGTCGCCGCCTCCTTCTCTCCCCGGTGCACGTCTTCTTTGGGCTTGCTCGTGCTGCCGGTGCCGGGGCCTGCCGAAATCGAGCTGCTCGAGCTGCTCGAGCTGCCTGCGGTGCAGCTGCTCTTATATGACACATGATGCCTGCAATGCATATATGCGCACCGATATATATGTGTTGCTACTTACTAGGGCTTTGATCTTCCACGATCGATTTCTCTATTTATACACTTGCATATGCACCTCAAATGTCATATGTTGGTCTAAGAGTCGAAGCCCAGTACATATATATGCACAATATTTACTTTACCACCAAACCAAATCAGACTTCCTAAAGAATGACACCCTCTAAACTTTTCTTGAGGGGAAACAATTTTTTTTTATTACAAAAATATAGACCAAAGCACTAAATACATAATCGAAAAATATCCGTGTAATGTAACTAGAACACTAGGCACCTATAAAAATAAGTACTATTTTTTAGATCTAATGAACTCGACATATATCAAGCTCATTCTCCTAGCAAACTAGATAGAATCCAAACTACACAAATTAATTTAGCACGTGAACACACAATAATGGTATGCTAAAACTAACTCCTTGAAAATCATCTACAAATGTTAAAAGAGATGAGCTTCAACCGTTAAAAAAAAGGAATAGCCTATAAAATTTTCTGATGCACACACCCTCTAAACTTCTTTTTCATTTTTTATTTTAAAAAAAAAAAATCAATCCACCCGAGAATTAATTTTGTGGGAAATTAAACCTTTGACCTCTCAACTCAGCTTATAAGAATAATATCAGGATGACCAAGAACTTAAATTCTATATTAGATAGAAAAGAGATTCTCATATATAAATAGATAATAAAAAAATGATAATATAATATATACACGGTCTGCTAAATACAAGACTCTAAGAAAAGAAATAACGGGGGTGTCACATATATTGTCGGTCAAATTGATTAGGCTTAAATATCTATCAGGATAGATCCATAAATTTGATAAATTATACCACTTCAACGTGTTTTCTACGATTAATAGCCTCCCACTTGCAAGGATCACTATTATTAGTATAGCAGCATTAGTTCTCCGATTAAGCAATACTTACCCAATTAAGCAGGTGATCAACACCTACCCGACCACTCAAAAGACCACCAGGAAGACTACAACTTCGCTCACAAGACCGACCCTATCCGAGCGCGCACGCGCCCGATAGGCGCACATCCGAATGTGCGGATCACATAACAACAGAAGCAGTCCAGCCCCATATCGAGGAACACAAGCAAGCAACAACTTCAACCACCTATATATGAAAGGTATTTATTACAGGTAAGAGGGATCAAAACTCGAGCATTAAACACTCCAACCTACTTTCGCGCAAGTTCGCTTGACTGTTATATCCAATACATCTTCTAACTTAGGCATCGGAGCGTTGAAGGCAGGCCACCCCTGTCTCGACCATCTGACCGTCTGTTTGTCGTTGTATTCTTCTAACAGCCGAATCCGAACAAGCATACCCGAACACCCGAAGAGAGAAGAAGCGCCCGACCATCCGAACAGCCCGAACGTTCGGACGAGGATGAGAAGAGCTCGTACTTGCTTCTGCTAGATTGCGTCCCGCGTAATCCGATAGAAACAACTATATTAGTGAGTGACTAGCTTGCTTATTTTAAATTAATTAAGATCATTTCCTTTCATAAATGTCGGTGAAATTGACACCCCATTCTCTACAACCCCTTTTTACATTTTCAAGTTTTCAAGCATACACACAAAACATAACGAAGGGAGGGGGGTGTTCACATTTCAAGCAAAAGTGTATTGGATATACACACAAAATACAAAGAAGATGTGGTGCGGTTTGTAAAAATATGGATGCAAATTTGACCCCACATAAACTATTATACATGCATCAACATTGATTTAATCAAAGATGGAGTAGCGAGTATTTAACTTTAACAATTGTCCGAGGATTGAGTCCTATAAGAATTTTGGAATTGTGCGCGTTCTCCATGCCATCAACTTTTGAGCAACCTTTGTTAGAGCATACGCATAGAATATCTTCCCTAAAAGAACATTGAGAGTTGAGACAGATTCATATGTGATTTTCATCTTTTAAGTCCCATTGTACAATGACAGAAGCCCTAATGTCCCATTTAAATGTGGGTTAGACTTAATCTTAGTTAGTTTTTGTTTTTGTTGACACACAGTATATGAACTATTTTTTCCACGACCTGTGAGACAATCTCCAACCTTGAAGGTATTATATCTCAAAATGAGGCTGTAATGAAAATTATCTTCTTCAATGATGAGAATTATAGGTCTCATACTTCATAATGAAGGTTCTATACCTTAAACAATATCTTATTTTAAGACTCAATATGAAGTATGAGACTTTGAAAAAGTGTTGGGTGAGATAAAGAGAACAAATCATAATGAAGAGAGAGAACGACTCATCTCATTTTGAGGTATAATGAATAATAATTTTTTAAGATCTCGTAATATGGTATAAGACCTTGTTGATCGAAGATAGTTTGATAATCGATGATGAGTGACTAATTATTTTACTGCTTGCTTGCTGAGTTTATACATTATGGTGCCAACTGTTGGGACTTGAGAGAAAATAAATTCACTTTAATGTTGGGCTATTTGAGTCTTTGAATTGCACATGGCCCAGAACTCGGCACGGAGATGAGCATCTAATCTTTCCAGTAGAAAATGCTTAATGCCTAAATGCCATTCTATCAATAGATACTTATTGTCACTCATCATATGAACAAGATTTGATACTCTGATTCTTTGAATGCCTCCTCAATGGTAACTTTTGACAACGAGATTACGTAATAGCAATTCCAGCCAGCATTGCAGTGTGGGTTCTGGTCTGTGATGTGTTTTACATAGTCCAACCCATCCTCAGGATCCGGATTGGTGTATGCTATTTGAGCTCCAAGTGACTGGACGCAAATCTAATACGAGGCCATGATTCTCTTCGTTGTTGACAAGATCCGGAAGGGGAGGTTCTTTCTGTAATTCTTTTGGATAATAATCAAGACCAAAGTCATCATCTGAATCTGAATAATTATCACTTTCCCGGTCTTCTCCTGCAGCCATTGCTTCAGCTCTCTTTTCCTCCTTTAGTTTTGCCTTCTCCTGAAGCCGTTTTTTTTCCCTGTTAACTTTTCGATGATCTGATAAAGGAAGTGCTCGTGATCTATTTCCGGAAAACACATTACCCGTCAGCTGATCATCCAAGTCTTTGACTCTTTCTATAAATTCCTTTTTCAATAGCTTCCTTTTCACCGTTTTGCCAAGAGATATAATCTGTAAAGACTCATGTACTAAATGATAGATTGTATCCACAAGTTCCTTGTGCATCCCTCTAGCCCTGAAAATGTTGCAAAGCTTCAGCTTTACTTTTTTATCACACCACCATGCTCCTGTTTTATCAGTTGAAAAAGGACCAGCCTTGATTTTTCGGAGGAGACAGCAGCAAAATGGCTTCATCATCTCTAGATTCTTCGAGTAGAATAGAAACCAATTGCAAGCGTGCCTCAGTATGCTCTTCGAGTGTCTTCAGAGCTTGGTAAAAGTAGAAAACTGCTTGTACTCTGTACTTCAAGGACAAATAACACGTTGCAATTTTCAAATGTTGAAAGCCTTTATTAAATTTAGTGTGTGTCTCTGCAAACTCAGTAAAGATAACTGCTGCCTTGTGCATATTTCCGAGGTTGGCATGGCAAATTCCTGCCATAACTTTCATCTCTAGAGGCAGCTCTTTTCCTGAATAGATTGCCAGCTGTGCATTCTCAATATGCTGAAGAGCTTCATTGTGTGCATTAATTTGCATAAGTAGAGAAACTAACAATTCAACAACACTGGAATCAGCTTCCTTAGAATGAGCTTTGACATAGTTTTCCAGCATTTGGATAGCATGTTCTCGCTGACCACATTTTTCATAAATCTCTGCGCCTGTCTTGACTGCCTTGACATTATCAGGGCAGGTCTGCAGAATCTCTTCATACAATGCAGCAGCTTTTTCATAGTCTTTAAGCTGAACATGGAGCCAAGCACGATCCAACTTCAAATAACAATATTTTCTGCATGAGGATCAGCTGATATTTCCCTTGAAATGCTACTTAGTGCTCTAGCAATGTCCCCTACTTCAATGAACTTTGTAAACAACAGTGTCCAGAGAGATGCATTTTTCGGTCCTAAAGTTGCAGGAACTTGATAGAAATTCACAGCTCTTGTCTCATCACCAAGAGCACTATGCACATCTCCAAGTGTCTGATAACCATCGGACAAATGCGGTGCTTGCTTAATCACTTCCTTCAAGACGGGTATGGCTGTTTTGTAATCCCCAAACGCATAACAAAATCGAGCCTTTTTAAGAGCTCGGCAACTTGAGGGCTACATTGGTTTTTCGACCCTTGTCTTCTGCCTCTCTCCTTAGACTTCCTCGATTTCCTTCTCCTCCAGTCCATCATGAACTCAAATACCTCTTCCTCTAAGATTTCCCCAGGACCATTCTCCTTCTTGGACTTCTTACTCAAACCTTTCGGCCGCCTATCGATCACTGGTTTGCGTTTCTTCACAGCTAGAGTCTCGTAGTCATTGCCCACCAATTCCTCACTAAATTTATAAGCAAAAGCACTATCCTCTACAGAATATAATGAACAAATGGTCTCATCTTCCTCGTCTTCTTGTTCTTCTAATTCCTCATCATCCTCATCCTCATCTTCTTCTTCTTCCTCGACTTCCTCATTTTCTACGATGTCATCCTCAAGACTCAAATCAAACACATACTTTGGAGCTTCCTCATGATCAACAGCAATAACATTGTCCTCTTTATCCATTAAACAAACAAATTAACCTTGTTCAATATAAAAATCGAGAAAATTTCCAAAAAGGGGAAGATGCCCAGAAAAGAACCTGGTTAGAAACGTTGAAATTGACCGAAAAAGCTTGAATCTTTAAGGTGCTGGACAGCGGAATTGGTGCATGGCCTCCAGTGATTCAGCTCTGCGAGTTAGGTCGGAATTCTCCGCCGTAAGCTTGGTTTTGGGAAAGTTGTGCGATCAAAGTTGGTGTCTTTCTCCAGTTTTGACTCATTCCACCTTCAGCTGGCCCATTTAATAAATAAAAAAATCACCCTCCTATAACCAATAGTTTGATCAGAAACGAGAGTTCTTTTCAATTGCATAAAATCCATCCCCCTGTGCGGTTATTGGTTTCTTCTCAGAAAGTGAAAATGCTAAAAGAGGAAAGGCTCTTTTTAGTAAAAATTCCACTTTCAGAGTTCACAGGCCAATCTCAGCTGGAAACTGCAGTGTCATGGATGATGAACAAACAAAGCATCCAAACCTCACATTCTTATTGATATGTTCCTCTTTCCGATCCGTCAAGACTTCAACTTTAAAACCTTACAACAAATGTTAAAACTTATTATTGAAACGCAAATGACTTGCACTAACAAAGCAGCAACGAACAATGATGCTCTTGAAAGAAAGGAAAAAAAAAAGAGTGAGAAACGAAACACGTAGATAGATCAAGCGTACAATGGCAAATCGGTCCAAGCCCCAGAAACATGACCATTGTCACACACATAAGCCCTCACAACGGGGTCGCCGTCGTCGTGATAACCAAACCCACGCCTGAGACAAAAGGCAGAATGCAAGTCCCAAGTCTCCTTGCAAGTGCAGTAAGCACAGTTGAGCTCCACTTTGCTTCTGTTGCCATCTTTAATATTCCTATAGACCTGAGACCCTTTGAAGTCCTTGAAGATCCCACGGAAGAGCATGTAATTCCTCTTCTCTTCGATGTAGAGACAGTCGCCGCGGAAACGGCTGTGGAGTAGTTTGTTGCCCTGCTCCCTGCTCAGGCTCCATACTCCCGAAGCCAAATGCGACCTCATCGAGCGGCAGATCTTCCGTCTCTTTCTCACCGGAGCCCCGAGGCCTACGAAAACCACGCCGTTTTCTGCGGCGGCGGCGCCTCCTTCTTCTTCTTCGGCGAGGACGGTTTCGTAGTCGTTGTAGAGATCATCGTATAGAGACCAGGAACAGTCTTCGGATTGGGGTTTGGCGGTGGCAGTGGTAGTGCGGCGGAAATTGTCGTCGGGGCCTAGCTCGCGTTCGAGGCCGAAGTCGGAGTTTTCGAAGAGGACGCCGGGGCAGCAGACGGCGAGCTTGTAGAGGGAGGACCAGCTGCCGGGGGGTTCTGAGGCGGCTGCGGAGGATGACGACGACGACACGAGATCGGAGACGACGGAAGGGAGGACGTTGCGGCACTTTGTCTTCCAGCAGACGTTGCGAATCAGAGACGAGAATTTCGTGCAGGCGCAGGCGAGACGGGCCCAGTTGCGCGGGTCGTCCTCCAGCTTGTACAACACGTTCAGAACGACGTCGTCGGGGAGACGAGAGAACACCGAGCTCATGGTTTTTTTCTTTTTTTGAAAACTAATGGATTAGGGAGAAATGTGAGATAGAGAGAGTTTGGGGTGGTTGGGAAGGTGGCGGTGAATTAGAACTGGTGGTGACGGTGGAATTGTACAGCTATGTTTTAGTTTTGATGGGTTTTCTGTTCCTATCACAGTTCCGGTTCTTCTTCTTTCTTCTTTTTGTTTGGTTTGATGAAGCTACGCACTTTTAAAGCAGCGTAACCGTGTTCATTTTATTTTTATTATCATTTTGTCACGCACTCTGTTTCCGGAAAACATGTGGCCTTCCTCTGCACTCGTCGTTTACGTATCTGTGAATCAGAATCAGTGAATGGTGTATAATATAGAGATACCTAATATGAAATTAGCGGATTATTTAATTCAGAAAATGTATCTTCGACAACCAAAATCGATTTTAATAATTCTAGAGTTCACATGAACTCAATTGAGTCAATTCCTCATTTTAAAAGTTTATAGTGAAGTGTTTATACTTTTGTATTATGTCGTGTCGAGTATTTAAGTCACTTTGCTACTCCAAAACCCTTCGAATACTTTTTTTTTTTTGGATTGACAAACCCTTCCGAGTAGTTTGGTATACTCCAAAATTAGGCGCTAATAAGCAAAATGAATAAGGTACGACATGGCATGAGATGCGAAATAGGACTCCACAGTGCCCTACTGTCGCAGTTGATCGTGATCATTTGTAAATTGTTTCTAAACCTAAATCTCGTCATAAAAGAACAATGATAAACAGTTCTCGTCATGATATTGATAATTCTGAAATTCTTTTTGTTTTTTATGAATACGCACTTTATTAATCACAAATAAACATTGTTATACGGTAGACGTTCTGAGGGTTTAAAAGAATTGACTATTACCAAATTAATCTACAAATCCTAAATTAGTTCACGAACAAATGCTCAGCAATGAACATCAAGTAACCAAGACATATCTCTCACAGCCAAGACAAACACCAACACAGATAAATCAAGATAATATTCGCCTAACAAACTCCCAACTATTTATGAGCCTCCTCGAGGTCCATGACGCCCTCTGTGGCCAGGACCTCCCCTACTGTAGGGACCAAAGTACCATCCACGACAAATGACTCCCCGTTCGGCGCCAAATCCTCCTCCTTCTCTAGGATCTCGACCTACACCAAAAAGAGTTACATATGCACCTTCCTCACGTACTCCGTCGAACTGGTTAATCTCCAAATTCGACTTGTTATTATAGAACCAAGACCCTTCATGGAGAACTCGGTCCCTTGCCTCCTCCACCTCGAAATAGAAGATGTGGCGATCTCCATTGGCTTTAATGGAAAGCCACCACTTCATATCCCATATCCTTGCAATGATTCCATGGAATGATTTCGTATTCAGATCCTTCTTCATAGAAAGAAGTCTTCCCACATTGTAGTGTTTGGAGTTTTCATCATCAGTGACTCCAAAAGAGGTCATGCCTCTCCCTGATACGAAAAAAGCTGTCGTTAAGCTTCTTGATTCTCCACTTGACATGGCCAAATGGGGTGCTACGTTGCAAAGCTTGGGAAAGCCTAAGTGGCGCTCTAGGATTTTTTATGTTTTGTTATTGTAAAAAATATATGAAATGCATTTTTAAGATTAAGCTCTTGGGTCTAAATTTTTTAAATGAGAAGTCTCACAATATTATTAGTTTTTTTTTTCAGATTTTTTCAAAGTGGATTATCATAAGCTTTGCCCGTGTGATTATCTCTCTCTCTCTCTCATCGATGCCGTCTCCTAGTCTCGGCGAGCGTGTTCCGACTTCCAAATCAAATCTACGGGAACAAGCTCCATCGCCTTCCCTCGGTCAACGTGCCTCACCATTTACGGCGGAGTCGACGACGAGGGCGATTGGGGGGAAAGTTAAAATCGATGATGGGGGAATTGGGGTCGTTCAACGGCGAGATTGGAGAGGACCCTCAAAGAGCGACGCCGCGATTAGAGCATCCCAGACTCGTTCTACACCAACGGCGGCCAGAAACTGAGAGTGGTTTGGACCATCAGCTCCTTTATCGCCGCTTCCACACAACATTACTTAACTCCTGCCTATCATCTCGGAGCACAAGACACCGGACAACTTGGTTTTGACTGACGCCGACGAGCAAGGGGTGTTGTACATGAACATGGAGTAGCTAGAGGAGCTGAGGGTGGGTGAAGCCCTTGTCAGATTCTTTGGCTTTGAAGAGGACACTGGTGCCGGCGCTCAACATGAAAGGAGCTACTCTGGTGCTATTCGGCCTAGTGAACAAACGAACCCGAAAAAGGAGGTCTCCGATCTCTCGTGGGTTTCGACGACGTTTGAGGAGCCTTATGGGACTGCGGCGAAGATGCTGGTCAAGAGGAGAACTTAATGCCTGGAGATGAACTCGTTCTGATGTAATTTCGGTATAGTAGTAGTGCACAGAGAAGTGAGCAGTAGCATCTCATGGGTGCATTCCTGATCCTTTTGATAAACAATTACTTAATTAACGAATTTAAAAGGTAGACCTTATGCCAGTATGATTTTCATTTTCAGTGACCTGTTATATGCAACAGTGGACGCGATTGATGCAAGATGGAGGCATTGTTGACCACACAAGAGACCTGGTGCTGAATAATGTAAGGGGGCCGCCTTCACCCGGGTCTTATTATTTGGCCCGCGGGCTTCTGAGGTCTGCAAGATCCGAGAAACTTGAACTCGGCCCAATCCGTAATAGGCCTGGTCCGTCGGCCTGGGGTCGGGATTGAACTTAGCATCTCGAGTCCGGCCTGGTCCGTAAAATCCTAGTCCGAAAGTCCATCTTGTTTTTAATTTTTAACATTTAATATATAGATTATAATTTAGGCCTATATAAAAAAAATTTGTAATAAAGAAATAATGTTGTAATCTCTTTACTAGTTCAATTTCTCTTTATATAAAGAAATAAGACTATAACAAATTACTAGTTTAATCTTTTCTTTATATGTAGTTACTTTATAAAGTGAGAACAAGCTCTAATGTTTGTTTTTCTTCACACTACATTTTTCTTGTCTACTTGAATATGCACTTAATGAATAAATTTAGTTTATTCACATTATTCTTTATTTTGAAAATATTATATGGGTTTTGATTTGATGTTTAAGTATTGATCTAATATTTTTTATGTAGAAAACAATTACGCCCGGCCCAGAATTTATAGAGATACCCGGGCCGGCCCGCAAAGCCCGGTTCCAAGTAGGCCTCATCATTGGCCCGCGGAAAGCCCGAGAAGCTCAAGCCCAGTCCGTAAGAAGCCCGACCCGAAAGGCCGTCATATTTTAATTTCTAACATTTAATATATAGATTATAATTTAGACCTGTATAAAAAAAATTGCAATAAGAAAAAAATGTTGTAATCTCAGTTCAATCTTCTCTTTATATAAGGAAACAAGACCAAGGAAATAAGACTACAAAAAATTACTAGTTTAATCTTTTATTTATATGTAGTCACTTTTTAAAGTGAGAACAAGCTCTAATGTTTGTTTTTCTTTATACTACATTTTTCTTGTCTACTTGGATCGTTGGATTTGCTCTTAAATTCGCTGTTTGTCTACTTGGTCTTAATGAATCAATTTGGTTTTATATAACAAAATTCTTATTTTTTGTTTTGAAAATATTATATGAGTTTTGATTTGATGTTTGAGTATTGATCTAATGTTTGTAACTAGTGCGTTAGGAACTTATTTTTTATGTAGAAAATAATTAGTCCAGCCCTATCCGGCCCAGTTCCAAGGGTCGGGTTTAGGCTTCACAATCGTGCTTAAAGCCCAGCCCGACCCGAAGCCTGCAAGGCTCGGCCCACTGAGGCCCGACCCTTTGACGACTCCTAGTTCCAAGGGTCGAGCTTGGGCTTGGACTTTATAATTGTGCTTAAAATTCGATCTGACCCGTAATTATTATATTTTCTCAAAAATCCAGTCTGAAACTCACAAAATCCGACCCACAGAAGTCTAATCCGACCCGTTGACGACCCCTACGTCCACCTCGCTCTTTTAGGTTGATTTACTTTTTGGAGCTTTGCATCTTCATGGGCGCAACTTATCTACTTGTCGATCGATACAAGATAAGAATTAGCGACACACTATCTTCGTGTGGATATCAATTCGATGAATGAGATATACTCGTATAGAGCGCACTAACTCTATAGTGACTGGAGTATTGGTAGAAGCATATAGGGAAAGCCGTAAAATACTAAACAGATTGCGTACATGTCACCAATCAGAGTGTATGGACTGGTATTACCACGTGACCGAGGGAGGGTCACACAACAAACCGAGATTCAGAATCACCAGGAAGAAAGGAACCATGGAGATTATGAGCTATTAAAAACGAAGCAGCTTGTTCTTACATCCAACGGATGCGATTGAAAATAATTAACACATCACTATAGTTTATCTTTGAATTACAGTCGTTACCCATTAGATGTGCTCATCCATTTCCATCAATTAAATAGTATCCCTTATGAGATCAAACTTGTAAAAACAAAACAGAAACCAAATATAGTTAACTTACCAACACCAATATATTATAGAATCCCAATTGCATTACATAAAGGTGCATAGTTGATAAAAGAAATTGTTTCTGATGAACAAGAATGCAGGAAAAGAATATAAATATCTTGTGAAAACAATCCATTCATAAGCTCGGAGTCGGCTAATAAGTCTTAATAATAGATAACCCCACTTCCTTAGATAGTCAAACTCACTCCCACTGACAGGTCCGGTATGAGATAGAACCATTACCTACAAACCATAATATGAGTTGGTTATAATCTACAAGCAAAGAGTTTAAGGAAAAGACACTAACAAATAAATAATGAATAATGCACACAAATAGTATTACCGTGACAAACTCCTGCTCCTGCTCCTGCTACGGCTAAGACTCCGGCTGACACCGCGCTTCTTTGGACTTTTACTCAAATCTTTCTTTGGACTTTTACTTACATGCTTCTGATGATGCCAAAGATAATTAACAAAACGATAATTAAAAAAAGTCAAGAAAGGTCAGTCCAAGTCCAATTGCAGGTAATGATTCAGCTTCAATGAACAGGTATATGAAATGCCAATCCCTAGCGTTTTAAATAAATTGCCTACCCGCATATACAACTATTAGACTATCACAGTGAAGGAAAGGAAAGACCACCATTTAAGTTCAAGTGAGGCTCCCTCACATTTCAACTGCTGTGACACTGCCCCTAAAATCTTACTTCCACACTTATAAAAGTGAGATCCCATCCTACCAGTTTTTTTAGGGCTTCCGTTACTAAATAGAACTGTTTCACTAGCATTTCATGCTCTTTTTGATAACAAATAGCTGACTACACGGATCAGATCTTGATCTTCATTCCAATGGTCGAGTTTAAATCCAGCTCAAAATAACTAGAATCAAACAATATATTGCAAAACTACTGAATGGAAGAAAAGGCTTACTGGAGACAATGGAGATCTGCTTCTTGATCGTGATCTGCAAAAGTTCCAGAAACAACCCAATTTTAATACCATGTTCCTTTTACCAATGTGATCCAAGGTCCTTGATGCCTCTTCCATGTGAGAGTCACATATCAAATAAGGATACAAGAAAAAGAATTAAACATTTAGCACTTCAACCGTAAGGAAAGTAAGTTATGTTTCCCACCAGAACAGGTCACAAATCAAAGCAACAATAATGTTAAGTTGTAAAGCAGCATAAATACTTTTAAGGCACCAGTGGAAAGAAGAAGCATTCTTCCCTACTATAACACAAGAACGCTGGGAATCCAGATAGTGCACCCTATTAGCTTGGCAAAATGTTGGAGCAGGAAATGAAATGAAAATTGTCTCTACTGCTCATTGTTGATGACTTCAAAATTCAATGGCACTTAGTTCAGAGATATCCAGCTCTACTATTGCAATCCAAGACCTCCATCTCAATCTAGCACCCATGGACATTTGTGTTGCTAAAAGCATTAGCACAAAGGCACCATGAAGGTTTCCAGAGCTGCCTATCTAAATTACAGCATACCTCCACAGAAAAAGTTGTAAGCAATTGACCATATCCAATCAAGATCCTAATATCCATTCCCCAGATCGCCGCTTATATCCGTATCTAAAAGAAAAACAAAGATAATTTTCATGCAAGCAACCAGGGAAAAAAAATGAAAGTAGGCGGATACCTAAGTCCATGGCAACCCCTAGCAATGCTTAACACACAAATCATGGGTCAAAGCAGTAAATGATTAAAATGGGAATCTTCAGCACGTGTACTTTACAAGTTTAGTAAGACATTTGAATCCAACCAAAATAACACATCACCATGGAAGAACTCAATATCTAGTGACCCCATTATTCTGGTGAGAAAGACAGGACAATCCAGATGCCCTCAGAAGGGAAATTGGACTCGCTGATTAGATGTCAACACAACAGTTGGGCAAGCTTCAATGCTAGGTCAAGAATAGAATCACGAAGTACTAAGGTAAATCACTTAAGAGTAACAAAATATTTACTGCAGTGTAAATGGCAGTACATCACTTCAGAAAAGAATGAAGACCCACACAACAAGTATATTGACAACCCTATAGATACCATCAACTAAGAAAACATATGCATTACCCAGACGGCGAGCGAGACTTTGATCGTGAGCGGGGTAGAGATCCAGACCTTGATCTAGCTGGAGAGCGGCGCGAAGACTTGGGTTTAGGAGACTTGCTGCAATATAAGTTAGAGTAAGTATGGTATGGGAAGATAAAAATTGGTTCTCCACTTTTACCCAGTCATGAAATTGTAAACAGGTCATTGTCAAACCTCTTGCTTCGGCTCCGGCTCCGGCTCCGACTATAACTTCTACTACGACTGCGGCTGTAGCTTCTGCCTCTTGAACGAGAACGACCAAGACCAGGGCTCATAGACGAGTCCCGCTTTGAATCATATTCCCTCACCTATAACATAATGAAAGAATAAAAATATTTATACAAAAAAGGGCAAAGTACAAGAGGGTAATAAAGACAAAATTATCAAATTCCATACCCGAACAGAAGACCGGGAAAAGGCATTCCTAAAATCAGAACCATCAAGCTTTTTTATCTGCAGCAAATTTGACTTTGAGTTTCAATTCTTCAAACAAAATAGAATTTTCAGACACATGCATGTATGACTATACAAACAAACTAACACCCAAGTTTCATGCTTCAGAGGTTTTACACAATCTCAGTGTCTGTAATGAGAAGGTATAAACATGACTTACTGCATACTTCATGTCTTCATAGTTAGTGTAGTCCACAATCCCGGTGGTTCCTATAAAACAATAACAGTAAGAAGCTTAAACTGTCGATAATTAAGTAAGAGCACAGACTGAAATGCAAAACTACTCCAAGCACAAACTTCTTATGCAACTTGACTGAAAATCAACAGTGTTCTTTTTCCGCTAATGTACTTCAACAGTGTTTTTACAACTTCCACGTGTGCCATTAATTTCTAATCCGAAACTTTACTCACCAAGGCAACAGAATGAGAAATAACAACCAAATCAAAAGGGCAGAAAATAATAATCAGGGGACTTTCTACAGCTCTGTACAAAGCGACATTCTTCCAAAAAGTTTCACCATATCGCAGAGGCAATGGGACAATAATATATTCTGGTACTAGACATGTGAAATCTAATAATAGCACAGATCGATTAAATATAGGAAATCTTACCACTTCCATCGCGGAAAACTTGGGAGAAACAGACATCCCCAGCTCGTCTCATATGATCCTGATCAGACATGCAGTGGCACTATAACACATGCAAAGAAAGTAACATTGTAAGTATTTCCAAATCGGAAAATGTATCCCTCACCTTAAGATCCTGCCATGAAGCTGAAGAGGGTAGTCCACTGACCAACACTGCATGAAGCACAAACAGGTTGAGAAAAATCAGATGCATTCCTGCATTCTACCATTTAAAAAGAGAGACGATTTAGAATACAAACCACGAAAATCCGAGTGCCTGGACATTCCACGACCACCTCGACCGCCACCGCCACCGCCACCGCCACTATCTCTATGACGATCTGCACCAGAAGAATGTCCACGTCCACCATGTGCAAGTTCAACCTGTAGAAGTTTACATGACCATATTACGTCCCCGCAAAGTACAACAGCTACCATTACATTTATGAATAGTAGCTTACCCTCAAACGATGGCCATCAAAATCATAGCCATCACGACCGCGGATCGCATCTTCAGCATCACGAGCATCTTCAAACTGTGAAGTCAAACTAGTTATAGTGTAGATATAGCATACAATAATTAGATTAAACAAAACCAGCCCAGAACTCACCTCAACAAATGCATAACCAGGAGGCCTTGGGGGCACTTTCAGGTCAATATGAGCTATGCGTCCATACTACATTATAAAATTACAAAAAATTGGTCACTCTTCTGTCACTAACGAACGTGACTGCAAATTCAATAAAGACCAATGCAAAGTACTACATTCTGTAGACCGCATTCACCACCAAAAATTAAACGACTACATCAAATTTCACAAGTCAAAATCGAATTACCTTGTAAAACAAATCTTCAACCTCTCTCTCGCGTATATCTCCAGGTAGGTTCCCAACATAAAGAGTTCTACTCGCACGGCTACTCATCCTCCTGCAACAAAAAACAAACAAACCCCATTAGAGTGTTAATATTCAGAGGCATAGGACATATCCCATTACGCAATAGCAATTGCAATTTAAACTTCACATCCTATCATAAAACAATAGTCATGTTATAGCTATGAAATTCGAATTGAATCTGCTTGCTATGAAATTCGACCTAGATCGTAGAGAGTGATAAGGGTTGGGGAGTAATCAACCTTACAGCTATAAAGCTCTGAGTAATCTAAATATAAACGAAGAGAATTTGGGAGTGGTGAATACCCTAGGGTTGGCGAGTTGGATGAGAGGTTACCTGCGATGAAATTGGGATCGCACTGAATCGAACCCTTTTGTCGATTTAGGGTTTTTGAATTGGCTCGTGATTAAGTTACGGTGCAGATAACCTGTTACGCTGAGCTCACACCAGAATATATAGGACGGGACGGACTCGATTTTTAATTTGATAATTCCAACGTCCAAGCGTGTGAATCGCACGTGCACAAGTGTTATATACCCCATCACTCCTTATATTTATTTTCAGCCCCCTGTGAATCACCGTATTTGCTTTCACCCTGTTTGAAGTTACACTAGAATTTACATGCTATTAGCCAACTGGCTTTGTAACAGATCGAACAGTACTGCAGCATGAGCTCTAGACGAAACATAGGAGACCTCAGAAGCCGATACAAACACACTAGACAAGAAATGGGTTACAATTCATGGGGTCTATTTCTCTGGAGATCAGAAACTGCATTTCCAATACACCAAGCAGATTGATGTCCAATGTGCAGCTTGTGCAAAGCAAAACTAAATTGACAATTTCTTATTGCATAGACCAACCAGGGCTACACTCATCATTACAGGAGAAACAAAACTGAAAATGTAATCAGGTAATAGGCCAGTCTGGGAAACACAAAATACATCTGATCTCCACACATTTTATTAAATCTTTGAGTTCAGAAAGGATCCATTTCCGCTACGAATGATGGTCATCAACAACTCGACCCTCCTTGGCTCGTGCAGCTGCTCTTATCTTACGCTGCTCCTCCTTGTAAATTCGATTCCTTCTCTGAAACTGCAATAATAAATATCCAGAGAAGCCGCAATGTGATTCAGTATTGAGTCGGAGAAATTAGATGCCATAAAAACAGATTGTTAATCCAAATTTATTCATCCATTTGTGGACATTTGAGTTGGAGAAATTAAATGTCAAACTAATGTCCCATAACAAACTACTTTACTGAATTCCTAATGTAGATACTTGTCAATCAGCCAGTGTAGGCGTAAAAAGTATGTACTTCAAAGAATTCAAGCAAAAATACAATGAAAGTCAACCATTTCATAAAAATTGGATGGGCGAGCTAATAAGGTGATAGAAGACACTGTCATCTTCATTCGGTAGTTACAGATGTCTTTGAAATCAAGCTACACATAACATTATATGGTAGGCTGTGATATTCCCTCCACACCAAGAAAAGATTGATAAGAACATTGAAGGACAATAGGCCATTTCCTAATCCTTTGGACCTTCCTAGAAGATGTCTTGTTCAAAATCTGTACTTGCATCAATTATATAGTTGCAGAAAGAAGTATAAAGTCACTCAACTAAATTTTACTGTATCCCAGTGGATGGAACTTAAACAGTTAACTGGTTTAGCAAGAAAGAAGAGAAAATCAGCCATACGCAACAAGATCAAATAAATCTAACTACTTACTAGATAGACAGCACTATGCACTCAGAGTCATGACTATTAGATACCAAGGGGACAGTAAAATGCATATAGATCATCAAGATATCTTCTGACTCATGACTAAGCTAACTTCCACTTTGAAACCTAAGCTCGTTACTCATGTAAGCCATCTTCTGGGAAGCAAAGCCTGAATCAAACTACAAACAATGAATGTAGACTTAATGACGACTATAAAAGGAAGCACTGCCAAATCGTGATCCTTGTATTCAAAGTTTATGTCAAGAATTACAATAGTCGAGAAGGGAGCTAAAGGGACTTCAGTGCTCCAGGAGTCGGGGCTGTTCACCTCCGTCAACAACAAAGGCAAGGTTGGTCAATTGCGTTCCCATTCGTCAATAAATACTATGATGTTCCCTTACTCAGAACTCCCAAAGCTCATTTTTTATAAAAGAACACGTTACAGCAGTTTACATCAGGATAATGACTCTATTTTCTACCGATAAAACATCCCTTTTATCTGTTTGATGGAGAATGGCAGTGGTACTGATACTTGATTTGATGGTATTATGACCATATGAAGGACATGACCAACGTGCAGCATGTAAGTCCATTGTGTTGTTAGAAATTTAAGTCATGTATGCCAATAACTAGTCAATCTCTAACAAAAAGTATAAAATTTATTTAACATTGCAATTTTAAGTAGTTCGTCAGTGTAGTCCTCAAATTCTCAAAAGAAAGATTAAAGATATCCAGCATTTTCAAAATCTAAGTAAACATATCCAGCGAAATGAGTTCTCAATTCCAGTGTTTTTCTGCTTCTACTTATGTTCAAAATTCAAAGCATAAGAAGCCATAGTTTGCCTCGTCCCCACACTAGCCATCAGCCCATCGCACAATTCAATCACCAATACAGACTCGACGATATTCGAGATTTGATTAGACATAATTTGATTTCCCATCACTGCCTCAGTCATATATATATCAAAACCCTAAATCAACCCAAGCTACCAATTGACCTGCTGGTTCAGGTATTACAGTTTCTATATCACATTGTCTACAATAATAAGAGAGGACTAATATAATCAACAAAACTGAACACGAACCTACCAATTTAAACTAAAACTGATAACAAACAAAAGCGAGCTGAAAATATAGCTCGCGATTTTGTGTGGTTTGGTGATGCGCCGATCTGGGTAACAAAGATATGAAAATTGAAAGGCGAAAGAAGCAGACCTCTTTGGAGTGGTGAAGGCACTCGAGGTAGTCCTCGCGGAGGAGAGAGCAATCCTTGGGCTCGCGGCAGCGTGACATACACTCGCTGAAGTCGACCCAGAAATCGTAACAGCGGCCTTTGTTCCCTGTGATTCCCCAGCCGGATGCCATCGTCGCGCTCAAATCGCCGGTTCTGTGGTGGTGTCAACGGCGATTTAATTGAGTTGGGAGTTAAAAAAGAAATCGGGGTTGGCTTTTGAGTGGTTTGCTTCGCTCTAGTCGCTGGCTGTTGGCTCACTTGGCTGTACCCAAGTTACGATGTGAAAATGTAAAATTGATGGAACATTCCAGTTTAATTTTTTTATTTTTTGGATTTTTATTTCTAATTGAGGAAATTATTTGTTCGCATTTTATTCAACTTTGTTTTCCTTTTGACAAGAAATGCAAGATTGCATTAGAACAATAGTCAGATACAACGAAAAATACCTAGCATAACTCTTCCTAACTCAATGAGAAGCAAATCTAGACTAAGCAGTGATGCATCACTGAAACATTTGAAAGAATTCCAGAAACCTAAACTCGGGTCGAAGCCCGCTAGACAATAAACAAAACTTATGACCAAAGTTTAAGCTCAATAGAAAAACGAGAAAATTAGATTCAACTAAAACCTGAAAAGCCCTAAACAAAACAAGGTCCACTAGAATTAAGCCTAAAGAGACTCTAGCCCAAGCTTAGTTCTCCCAGCAAACAAGCAAAACATTATCGCATCCAAGTACTTGCACAGCCCACCACCACAATGTGCTGCCCCAGCCTCGTCTGAAACAACGCAAAATGAAAACACACCCTGACCAATCCGCGCCTCTCCCACCTGCCAAAATTGTTGCTGCACCCCGTCCTCCAAATAAATTGAACCACCAACCAAAACACAGCCCCAAACAACCGCTTGCTTGACCTCTTAGCCTTGGCAAATTCAACACCAAACGATCCAGCAACCAATCTCTCCTTTGCACAATATCTAGACCATTGTTGCGCAATATTTTTTTGCCAATAACAACCCGATATGAACCGCCCAAGTACTTTAAGTGCCACATGTCTCTATATAAGTGGATGCTTGCAAATATCTTGAAGAGCTTATGATACATCAGATCTTAAAAATGATGTAAATAAGCCCCCTCTCTCTCTCTTTGTAATGTCGAGCTTGATTGTCAAAACTTCATTTTATTCCCCCAAAACAACAATTGATTGAATATAAATTCATCCCCTTCAAATTAGAGTACTTGACTGCAATTTCTTGTTGGTTTGCTGCAACAACTTGCTATTGTTTCAGAGTTCAGGATATCATTAGTATCATGCTTTCAAATGCTTCAACTTTTAGTTCAATTTGTTTCTATTTGTTTGATAATTGAAAAAAAAAACATCTTTGCCCACAAAATATTTTTTGTGAAAGGCCTATGGTAAATAATCTCAAAAAATGCAAAAATTGAGAACTTGAACCGAAATCGTTAGTGTTGGTTCCTAAACGGGTTGAACCCAAAACAACACAAACCCGATCCATTTTTATGTGTTTGGTTTATGCTCCAGATCCATTCATTTTTTGGCCAACCCCGATCAAAGAATCTTTGGCCCCAAAACTTGCAAATTGCCCATGCCAAAATTTCTCCATCTAGTTGTGAACCACACAGAGACGTAGCCAAGACAAGTTTCTAACTTGGATAGCCACCGGATGAAGCTCGAGGAAGCAAAGCAAAGCCACCGCTAGAAGGGAAGAGACGAAGAGAAACTAGGTTTTTTTTATGTGTCACACCATTCAATTGTGTTTTTTATTTTCGCTTTTAAAAAAAAATGGATATATTGTTTATCGTTGCATGTTCCGCTACGTTACTGGTTACTGGTCCTAATGCTTACTGTCAAAAATTGATTATTTGAGTAGTTTATGCAACTTCGATTGCTCAAGTTTACCTAAAGTATAACTTATTTATTACGTTTGTGATGACCCGAACCATAATCAGTATAGTAATCAGCTTAATCCACGAGTTTACGCGTAATTACAGTTATCCGTAAATTGAATCGAATTAGCGGTTTTGATCACGACTTAATTATCAGGCGAGAATCTGATTGAGTCTCTTCACGAGAATTGTAGCACGCGTGATTTCGAGTTTGTGGGAAGTTCCGGATAATTGTTTCGACGACCGAGGAATATGTTATGAATATTTGAAATCGTAGAATTTCGTCGTGTTTATCCGTTTGGATTTGAGTTATCCAAAACGTGGATGTGATTCATTTTGGACCATCGATCGTATCGAGCCGCGAGTATAAATATCAGAAATAGTCGAAAAATTGTCGAAAACACTGTTAAGGAAGTTTGACCGGCGTTGACCAAGGATTTTCGGCGTTGACCGAAGGAGAGAACCGGCCACCGATTGACTCACCGACGACCTTTTGTTTCCGGCCACCTCCGGCTCCGATTTGGGTATGAATCGATTCTCCTCTTGATTTCCTATAGTTTAGAACTTGAATTTGTGTTAATTGATGAGGATTTGAGGGAGAACGAGTGAGTTAAAGTTCATTGTTTTCCGGCCGAAATCGGGTTTGATGGGGGCGACGCTTCGGTGGCTTTCCGGTGAGATTCTTGGGTGGAACCGATTGGGTTATGCTCAAGGATGATTTCCCCTTTGGTTTTGAGGGACGAGGTGGCGTGACGGCGCCGGAATCGGCCGGGAAAGTTTTCCGGCGATTCTCGGCTGTGGATGTTTCGAGCTGAATTTCGGCTAATCGCGGCGAAATTGATGGTTGTCACAGTTGAGAGATGTGTTGGGCTTGAGGAGGAGAAGCTTCGGTGAGCTTGGCCGCCGAGAAATTCCTCCGGTTGACGGCGCGCCGGCGGTCAACGGCGGAGCTCCGGCGACCCGTTGACTTTTTGGTTTTCGACAAGTTATATGTCGTTTTACTCTTAATCGCGCCCCGATCATCGCCTTGAGGTTTTCGAGTTGATTTGGAAACCGGATTTTTAGTCGAGGGTTTGAGTGGAGATTTCGGGAGTTTACGTCGATTATTTTGTATCGAGTTATATGTTTCCGGAAATGGTTGGTTTCCGAGGTGTGGTACAGAGTGATGAACTATGATTTTGATCAGCTTCATTCAGAGTTGAGCATTTGTAGCATTATAAAGACTAACCAGGCTATGATCGAGAAGTCTATTAGTACATTTTCTACCTCATTGGTGGGAAGACACGTAAGGTTAAAAAGAAACAGCCATTCTGAGCTTTACAATAACCATGGTGGAAGAGGAGGACATGACAATGTTCGTGGTAAAGAATATAGTCAAAACTTGACTCGGACTCACCATGACAATAACCATTACTCTAATAAAAATCCTCCCAATTCCAATTTTTAGGAACGGATGGAATTCTTTCTATTATGCTTCTAATTAATGCTTGTCATCTTGCTATAGATGTGGTTTTACCAAGCACATGCACAAATAACGTTGTGCACCTAAGGATCTTCAACATGCCTACAAGAAGTGCAAGAAATATCTTGCACATGAGACTTCACTTCACTGAAGTTTATGAGATGGAAGATTGCCCTGTAGCAAATCTTATTATAGCAGAGTAAGCAGACAATACAAAAGTAAATCCGGTGACTATTGTTTTTGTATAGTCTATGTATTAGGCTCATGTCTTTGCTATGTAATCAAGTTTTGTTTTGACTTGGCTTTAGTCATGTTTTGAGACTTTGTTTTAAGTCGTTTATGGAATAAGAACATCCATGATATAACTGTTATTTGTTTGCAGTATAATGAATATTTCTCTATTTTTCGGTATATGAAAGTGTTGAGAATGTTCTATTTCATACAATTCTTATGTATGGTTCGATATTTTACATATATATGGCCAAAGCAAGCCGAGATACCTTTTGAAAAAGAAAAGAAAAGGAAAACGTTGAAAAACAACTTGAAGCAATTCACATGGCAAATTCGACCGGTCGAAAAATTACACTATATAACTTTCAACCTGTCGAAGCCATGTTTTTGTCCCGAAATTGGTTCAAATTTGACCCGTCGAAAAATTGCACTATACAATTTTCGACCCGTCGAAGCCATGCTTCTGTCCCGAAATTGGTTCAAATTCGACCTGTCGAAATATTGCACTATACAATTTTTGACATGTCGAAGCCATGCTTTTGTCCCGAAATTGGTCCAAATTCGACTCGTCGAAATTTTTTCTCGGCCCGTCGAATTTCTGGTATCTGAAAATCACAAGTTATTTTGGGTTTATTTTTGACCGTCGAGGCCTTTCTTTGACCCGTCAAAAATGCAACCCGGATGTGATATTTTTAGATGAGTTTTTCATCTGTTTCATTGGCTTATGATGTTGTTTATACATCGGTTTTATTGAAAAATATCGGAAAAAAAATCGAAATTTTCCGTTGGAAAATTGTTAGTTTAAATCGACCAACCTGGATTTCAGCACCAGATGTGGTGTTACATCCGTTTATGCCATACTAGTAAACTCAAAATACAACAGTCTTCATGATCGATATGATGTTGTTATACATCGGTTGTATTTAGGTATTATAATACCATATCAGCACTCAACAAGGGTTAAACCATTTTGAAATCTTTAAGTATTCACTTAAAGTGTTCGCCATGTCTTGGATTCAAAGACTGTTTAATCGACATTGTTTTTTTTATTTATGATGGCGAAATTGAGTGTTACCATTCGAACCTTACTCCAATTTGAAAAATTTTGTGCCAACGTTCTTCACTTAACATTGTGAGAAGGAAAGAGAGTTTTTTGTCTAATCTCCGTAGACTACTGCCAACGGCGCAATCTGAAGAAGTTTATGAGGCATTGTAGTTGTTTATATCTTACTACGGTTTGGATCATTGAATCCAATGCAGTCACTTAGCCTCATATAAGCTTTTGCACTTTGATGATCAAATTATTGAGAAATTCTCGTGGTCATCTGTTCTTAAGAGCAAAGAAACATGTGAGAATATTTGAAACCATTGGTTTAGATGGGGGAACTGAGATTACTCCACTTGGTTCAGGCTTGGTCTCCAAGACGAGTGCAACACCATCTCGGCAAAATATTGTTGAGGCGTTATGCGTTATCCTACACGATTCATATGTTGTAATATTTGATGCACATTGCTCGTTTGGCAAAGGTTGATTATGTCTGTAATGCTGATTACATGCATGACAATCTTTTGTTGAAGACACATCTTTCTTTCTCTATAGATTTCAATAATCTATTTGTGGATAAATCAAACTTATATGCAGAATATTTATACATGGTTATGATTATTGCATCGATGCATCTGTCACACATCTTTGCTATCCACATGCTACGATGCATTTCAAAACTCCTAGCACATATTATTCAGCTTCGGGCTCACCACCTGAACGTTTCAGTCTGGTCATTCATATTGGTTTAATATAGGAGAGTTTACATCGAAATACTTTGTTGATTATCGCATATTGATTGAGATTGTTGTTTAATATCCCGGTTCCCCATGTTCTTTCATAAGAACGAGTTAAGAAGATGCACAAATCAAGAGGTTCAAGCTTGGTTCCAGAACTATGGTAATGTATGTTAATTTATCAGTATCTGCTTTGGGATATGCAATGTTATATGCAGCTATGCTTATTCGCTTGATACCCATAAACCACAAACCATTTAGTGCGTACCAGTTGGTAACTGGATATGAACATGATATCTCACATACTCATCTTTGGTTGCACGGTACATGTGCCTACTACACTTCCACTGCGTATGATAATAGGTCATCAATGTCAATTCAACATCCATGTTGGTTCTCTAATGATTGTTCGCTATCATGAACCTTCCACATGAGATCTCTTTACTGCTAATTTTGCAGATAGTCACTGTGATGAGACATACTTCCCGTCGTTAGAGGGATATATGAATGGTTTCATTCTGGATTAAACGTTGAAATTTGACGTGGTATATCCCCACTATGTCTCATTATGATCCCCACACATCTCAGTTTGAGATTGAAGTGCAATGTATTCTTGATCTTCAGAAAGTAGCATATTCACTGTCTGACTTCTTTACTGATAACATGAGAGTGACGAGATCGTTTATACATGCTGCAAATCCTACAATTTTGAAAGTCTCTGATATTAGGCAAGTTAAACACAACACCCAGGCAATGTAGTGTTTTCTCCTACCCATAGTGGGGGTGTGGCCTAGATCAAAATCCACTGATGAGTTGTCGGTGAAAAGGCTAACCATCAAGGCACAACCGTTCATCATCAACACATGAGATTGTTTCTGACTGCAATTGTGTCTAAAAGTCGACATTGACAAATACTGGGGGACGCCTCAGAGTCAATGACTATGTTAGTAAACAAAGAAATCTCACCAAGTTAAATAAATGCTAGCGTTATTATCGATAGTTCTTCCATGTTTGTTGATGATGTGTTTACTTATTCCGCCGCTCAGTAATTGACGACGATGAAGTGCAACATTACTCCGTTGCAGACTATCAACGGTTAATGTAGAGCAAAATGATCGCTATGGAAAGTTGCAATCTAGGTTGAACTAGACTCTCTTATAAATGACAAGTTTTCGGTATAGTAGTAATATAACCATCGAATAGTATGGTGGGTAGACACGAATGAGTCTATGTTTGAAAGCAAGATGAGAAGAACTTATGGCGCAAGGATTCTCTCAATGTCCTAGTATTGTTTACGAGGAGATGTATTCTGTGATCATGGACATCATTACTTTTTACTACCTTATCAATTTGGTAGTGTCCAAAATACTGAGTATACAGCTTATAGATGTGGTTACTGTATATCTCGTTGGGGATCTTAATTTAGAGATATACATGAGAGTGTCAAATGACATAGTTCTATCCATTAAAAGAACAGGTTCAAGTTTTTCTATAGTAGCAGTCTATGTTGATGATATGAACATCATCAGAACTCTTAATGAGATCAATGAGACGGTTAACTACTTGAAATCTGAGTTTGAAATGATAGATCTTGGTAGGACTCGATTAAGTTTTAGTTTAAAGACAGTACATCGAGTTGGTTGAATTCTTATTCACCAGTTTACTATATCAAAAATATCAATTTCATCTAAAAAGATGACGATGAGGAACTTTTGGAGCTGAGATTCTATATCTTAGTACGGTTAGAGCTTGATTGAATATAGCTCAGTATACGTATCCAGACATGCATGCCTTCTCAGTGTGTGCCAACGCAAAGTCATTGGAATGGAGTAAAATAAATTTTTAGGTACTTGAAGTGATCCACTGACTTGGGCCTATTCTTCATTTACAAAGAATACAGAGAGAAGTATGAAATTCTCGGAAAAGAGAAAGTTGAAAACGCATTATGGGGATTTCGACCTGTTGAGGATTTCCCTTGACCCGTCGAAACCTGCACCCTGAATCAACTAGAGTGATTCCCTCGACCCGTCGAGGGATTCTCTTGACCGGTCAAAATATTGTCCTGCTTCGAGCAGTTTTCATGCTATCCCCTATTCCGAGACACTAGTTGATGTGTTGGTCAGATTTGCTGATATTGGGTACCTCTCTGACCCATATACATGATGTTCCCATACAAGTTATTAACCTTGGGAAACATGACAGTTCCTTGGAAAATAAGTAAACCCTTGTTGCTATTACCTTGAATTATTCTAAAGATTAAAGCTTTCTATAAAGCTATTGATGAGTGTGTCTGGTATAAGACAATAATACACCACATTCAAGGATCTAGTGGACTACCGTCTACTATGACAACACCAACTTGCATTTTTGTGAATAATGCGATTTGCATTAAACATATGTAGTTGGTTTACATTAAGGATGTCATACTTAGTTCTTTTCGCCGAAGTATTCCTACAATCAACAATAACAACGGTTATTGATTATCCATGTGAACTTGTTTAGTTTGGTTGATAGTGTTGCAGACTTGTTTACCAAGTCACTTCCTAAATCTACTTTTGTGAAACATGTGAGAGACATTGATATGCGAAGATTATCTAAACTCCTAGACTAAGTTTATAGTCATGGGGAGTTCCATTTCTGTAGACATCAGGGGGAGTCTACATCACATGCAGTAGCTTTAGTAGTTAGTGCGTTGTACTCTTTTTTCCTTAGACCAAACTTTTGTTTTACCCATGAGGTTTTTGTTTGCTTGACGAGGTTTTTAATGAGACAACAAGTCATGTATCATTCTTATGGCCATCGACACAAGGGAAAGTGTTTAAGGAGAATTATTCTCCATTAATCCCGGTGTGTGTTTAGTCCTAATTAGATACGGATATTGATTAGATAGATACAGAGAATCCATGTTATATCAGGATAGTTATTGTAACAGATTATATCAGTATATATTTAAAGCATTCTATCAATAAAAAAAGTAACTACATTCTGTCTATTATACTTTCTTCTACAGCAGAATCATATTTATTTCAAAATAGATGGCAAAATAAAACTAGAAAATAATACAAACATGAAATTTAATTCAATCTCTTACTTCTTGAATATTCTTTCGTACAGTCTAATTATTAGATTTAGCATTCACATACAAATCAAACTATCCATGTAAATATATTATGACTTTCATCCCAAAATCTGCCCCAATTACAATATCAGTTGAGAACGGATTGACCAAGAACTAAAGAAGGAAGTGGATGCCATTGCTAATATAAGTATATAACAAGATAAATTGGCCAAAATCTCCATGACCAAACCAGAATAAAGCTTTGAAATGGTAAAAATCTATAGAAAGAAAATTGGATCGTAGCCAAATCCTCCACATCATCCATATGAACATCCTTACCATTTTCAGAATATCAGGGCATCAATGAAATGTAGACCCATGTCCAAATGCACGCACCGAGAAGGGCCCAGTCTAGCAACAGAGATTCTTACAGCGCTCAACTCGGGTCCCACACTCCCACGCATCCCCAAATTGGCGTGTCCAGGAAGGTCATGCTTTATTCTCTGTACCCTCGTCCACGGGACGTAATCCAAAACCCTCACACTATTGGTCCAAACAGCGGAAAAAGTCCAAAATAATTGGACACTTTGTTGACTCCACAGTCATCACGAGTCCCGTAACGCTCTACGCCTCTACTTTTCTCGAGTCCATGTGAACCTCGCTGCAGGGGATTCATGACCCCCGAGAAAAGAGACTCGGGCGGGAGTGACCGAGCGACATCTACTCCTTCGCGCTTTGTTTTCAAAACCAGAGGGCGACGGACTCATTTGCTAAATTACAATACTTGCTTTCCTCTTTTTTCGTCAGAGAGAGAGAGAGAGAGAGAGAGAGAGAGAGAAGAGAGTAAACCAAAGGGGATGGTCGTCGCCAACGTCGTCGTGTAGCTCTGCGCACTCGTCAACATTTGCGTCGTCTAAATTCTCCGACCTTCCTGTGGCGGCGCTCCGGGAGAAAATCGTCTAGAATCGCGTCACTCTCATCGTTGGAGAGACCGGTTGCGGTACAGTTCATGCTCTCTTACTCTTCGCTGTGTGCGGTTTTACTTTCGCTACTTTCTGAACCGTTTTAGTACTGGTAGGTAGTCCGTCGTGTATTTGCCGTTAATTTTTTTGCCGAGATAAACTGTGATACTCCGTTTAGTATTTGCCGTTTTGTGGTTTGCGGGGATATTTTGTTGTACTCCTTTTGTTTATTTGTTGTTATGAGTTGTTTAGTTCCGTGGAGAATTTTCAATACTCCGTACTGTGTTAGCCGTTTTAGGCCGTTAGGCTCTGTTAATACTCATTCATAGATGCTGACTTGCAAAAGTTGCAACTCACTGTGAGTGTGGATTTTTCTGGTTTTGTTACTGGATGCGAATGTGAAACCTATGCTATGTACACAGCCTAGGAGGTTTGCGGTGGTGGCTGTTGCGAAAATGGTTGCGAAAGCTCGTAACAGTGAGATAGGTGGAGAGGTTGGATATCACATAGGCCACTCAAAGCACTTATCGCCAAGGTGTATTTTGGCTCCTTGTTAAATTGGGCATGTTAATTTCTCTCATCAGAGGCTTGTTTAGTTGTGCTTGTGCCGATGGCTTTTTTCTTTTCATTTATGTTTGTGTTGATCGGTGATTGTTTTTAAAACTGCTGGAGTTTTACTGGATGAAATGAGAGACAAGGGGATGCATGCGCTTGATTATAAGGTTATTGTGCTTGATGAAGTGCATGAGAGATCTGTCGAATCTGATCTTGTCCTTGTTTGTTTGAAGCAATTTATGTTGAAGAACAGAAACTCGAGGTTTGGACCTATCTGGCACTGATATTTTTACCTTCCCTGAATGTTAGACTATTTTTCTCTTCATATGTTTAATTGTCTGAGCATAGCAGTACTTTATGATTGTATTTAAGTATTTAACCGTACTTTCCTTACAATTTAGATGCATGAAGATATAACACTTTTGTGAATTCCAGGGTGGTCTTGATGTCTGCAACTGCTGATATTGCAAGATACAAAGATTACTTTAAGGATTTTGGCAGGGATGAAAGAGTGGAAGTGGTTGCAATCCCAAACTCCGGCCAGAAAACTATTTTCCAGAAAAGGGTTTCATATCTTGAAGAGGTAATTACTTCTTTTCTTTACTGAAATTTTAAAGCTTTGCTTGAGACTTCATATCATCATATGTATCTCTTAAGACTACCAAATAGTGTTTCCTTTTGCATGGGGTACTTATATTAGTGATTGTCATATACAAATTAAGTAAGAGAGCTAGTGGCAGATGTGCCTTTGAAGGAGATAAAAAAAGAGTAGTGTTTCGTTAGTATAAGTCAATGCCGTGTGCCAGGGAATGATGTTATGAGTTTTTACTTGGTTTGGAGAAACTTTTGAAGTCAGAAAAAGAAAGGAAAAAAAAACAAGGTAGGCAAGCGTGTAAAATAGTCTCAATATAGTAGGAATTATATGGATTCCAATACCTTACTGAATTGATGCAGAACTACGTTTGATACCCATGTAGAAAACACGTCAAAGTACATAATTGTATATTTTTTGTTTTTTGTGCCAGCTTACTAAGCCATCGCAATTCTCATATATAAATGTGGTGATGCAGGTGAAAGGGCCAGATTTTATCGTTTAAAACTGCACATGATCTTGCCTGGAAAATCATTTTGATGGTATATCTGATAAATGCTGTTTCATTTCCTGACTAGGTGACTGATCTACTCAACATCGATTCAGAGTCACTTGCTCTGAAATACTGTTCAGGACCAAGTCCCTCATTGGCTAAGGCTAATATTAAGCCTGAAGTGCACAATATTATTCATCGTTTGGTGTTACATATTCATAAGCAGGAGCCCGACATTGAAAAGAGCATTTTGATATTTCTTCCTACATACTATGCGCTGGAGCAGCAATGGTTCCTTTTGAAGCCTCTTAGTTCATCTTTTAAAGTTCACATTTTACATAGCAGCGTTGACACTGAACAAGCTCTCAATGCCATGAAGATCTGGAAATCCCATCGTAAAGTATGTAGGATATGTTAATTGCATCAACTATATATATCTTTATGTGGTTATTTCCTATAACATTGTCGAGTGGATGTCTCTAATGCAATTGATATGACTGTCTTTCTAGAGGCAATCGAGTTAGTTTCAGATGCTTATGATGCCACGCCCCCGCCCCTAAAAGACATTCTGTTTTATGTTATTGTCACACTTTCCCCTGATCTTCATAGAATAATTTGCGCAGGTGATACTGGCCACAAATATTGCCGAATCTTCAGTAACAATACCCAAGGTGGCTTATGTGATTGATTCATGTTGATCTTTACAAGTCTTCTGGCACGCTCTTGAGAAAAAGGAATGCGCAAGACTTGTTTGGGTTTCTAAGTCTCAGGTACTGAGGGAATCCTGCTCGATTAGTTTATTGTCACGGTCGATTTCTTATTTCTTAAATGTGCTGCAGGCTGATCAGCGGAGAGGGAGAACTGGTCGAACATGTGATGGCCAGATTTATAGGTTGGTTACTCGACCATTTTTTGGTCAGCTTTTAAGGTCCTTCTGTAATGAGGTTATCCTTGAAGATGCAAGTGCTTCACATTTGCTGTTCTGATTCCAAAGCCATTAATGATCCCAAAGGTATGCTGTTTTGTTATTTGATTCTTTAGGTTCTGATCAACATCATTGGAGTAAGTCTGCAGGAAAAAAAGATTCAATTGTATTTTGAGGGCGTCACTGATAGTTTTTTTAGGCTGGATAAAATTTTATGTACTTGAGAGAGGAAGATTCTCCCAATAAGGCATTAGTAATGTGCTTTATTTTGATTGTCAGGCTGTTGGGCTTTGTGAATATGATTGTGAAATTTTGTTTATTTAAGCATCAACTTATTTGATCTTTGATCTAGGTTTTAGTATCTTTCTCTATTGATGTCAAGTATATTTGGTGAGTAAAATGTTTTGTTCCTTTTAAGTTGAAAAAATTAAATATATATTATGATCCAGCTCGGTGATTTGTAATATTTATCCGCTGTAGTTGTTGCATGCCTAGTTTTGTTATGTTATTGTGAGTTCAAGATCAATGTAAATGTATTTTCAACTTGATATCACAAGATTATAAGAGGACTCTAATATACGTTGTTTATACTAAATATATTCTTGGACTGTTAATTTCACCCAGAAATTTTTGTTTACTAAGAAGGATTTTTTATGCCAGCCTTGCTGCAGAAGGCTCTAGATCCTCCACCTCCTGATGTTGTTGAAGACGCGTTGAATTTGTTTGTTCATATGCAAGCATTGGAAAGAACACCTCCAAGGGGTCGGTATGAGCCTACATTTTATGGGCAGTTGCTGGCCAGTTTCTCATTGTCTTTTGATGCCTCTGCTTCTACTTAAGTTTGGAGACATTGGTATGCTGCGTGAAGGCATTCTTCTGGGCATATTAATGGATACACAACCTCTGCCTATTCTTCGTCCTTTTGGAGATGAAGTTCTGGTATTAACTGTTAAAGTCTGGTGCCTAGTTTTAGAATGAGTTTATTAGCTTACAAGTTGATTTCTTATTTTGTTACTTCAACAATTCAGTGTTCAGAATATTGTGAGAGCTACTTCAGTGGAGATGATTACAATACTGACCTAATCGGAAACAAGGAAACTGCATTCATGGGAAACTTGTGCGCATTTCAATTTTGGCAACGTGCTTTCAAGGTTTTTGTAAAGCCCTTTGCTTTATGCGTTCATTCACCAAACCCTTTTGGAGGATATTTCTATTGTTTTATCTAAACATTTTGTGTTTCCATGAAGGATAAACACCGTGTTGAGAGTTTGAAGCGGCTTCTTAACTTTGATGCTGTCAAAGCTACTATAGTACAGCTTCCCAATATGGAAGACTGGTGCTCCTTCCATAATCTCGTCCTCTCATCACTAAATCATGTCTCTGACACATGTATGCACTACATTTTACTTCATCAGGGTATGATAACTATTATCCTTCCAATGATTTTTTATGATTATTCAACAACAGTAGATACCATTAAAAAAAATTCACTTATCTTTCTTCCAGATGATGATATTCTTCATTCAGTGCACCGGTTCCGACCCAAGTTTTTGTCTACATCTAATGGCCTACCGACCTACTATGATCCATATGTATATGAGCATACATGCATTCTTACATGTCCAGAACCAAATGGAGATACAGATGCTCTTTCTACTAATGATCGGCATCTTGAGTCATCAAGTGAAACAACAAAATGTTTTGCTGTACCTTATGTTGCTTCAGATCACTTCCAAAAGAATGAGGTGGCTAAAAAGTTGGTGACCATAGTAAAACAGGTCTTTATCTGTGTAGCTCCGAAATTCTGTTTGCAATTTTCTTATATTATAAATATACTGTTCCTTCATTTCATTAACAAAACTGATTCCTCACTTCTCATGTACTCAGATGAGAGTGCAGCATTCTGAAGATGCATCCGGTAATCAGGTTTTTAATGTTGCTGATTGTTATCATGTCAATGTGGAGGCTCCTCTTTGTAATTATTTTCTCAATGGACTCTGCAAATGGGGCAGTGAATGTAGGTTTTCTCATTCACTCAATGCACAGAGAACCCCGTGCAGATATTTCTATACTCTCTAGGTAACACAATGATTGTTGTTGCATCCTTTAATGTGTGCACAGTTTTTGTGTTTGGTACTTGTTTAAGTGGTGGTTGATGTGTAGTTTTTATCATAAATTGATAAAGATCTTGAGATGCATTTCCTCTAATTATGCTGTTCTGTGTACTCTTTGTTCGAAGATTCAGCAAATTAAAAAAGCAATGGAAATATATGCCATTTTCAAATTTTTATAGACTGTTTTGTTCTGAGGTTTATGTCTTTTAAAATTAACATTGATGCATCTATAACACTCAATAATTGAGTGTAGTGGACAACTGACTTAAACACCTAGTAATAATCTCATTGTGTATTTGCATAAGCCTTTTCTAGTACTTATGCATTCCTACTATTAGGTATGATGGCTTATATGACGTTTATATATAGTGTGTGATGCACACAATTTATGCAAGTAAACCTGTTTTGATTGAACTTGTCTTCATCAAATTAGTCAGCAAGCACCGGTTGGTTGCCTATGAAAAGCTTTTGACATGATTATCAACCTTCTGACATCTTGCTGTATAATTCGCTTGTGGTATAAATGTATGACTACTTTCTTTGAAATTATTACAGGGTTGCCGAAATGGAGATTCATGCTTCTTTTCTCATAACGGGAGTCCTTCACTAACTTCATTTAGCTCATCTAGTGTATCAAGTTCCAACTTTTGCCTGCCAGAAGATGGCAAAGCCACAGCCATATCCCTTTTAAAACTGTTTTCCATTTCTGCCGATAGATACATTCTTACTGGATGACCCCGATCTTCATTTTACCTCGAAATTAGCTAGCTTTTATGAGCCATCCAAAATAATCTCGACAACATGTTTGTCAGACACATCCCTGTTTGACCCTTCACTGACAGGTGTCGAATTTTGTAGGGGCTCCGCCAGACCATCATTTCCAAAGAAGGAGAGAACCAAATCCCATGGAAAGAAGCCAAGTATGTCTTGTGGTTTCCTAGTCTTGAGAGCTACAGTGAGAATTTGGATATGCAGAAAGCTCTCTTGCAGAGTTTTTTCGAGTATCTTGCCATCCGAATGTTGGGTGATTTCCTGGAAATGTGAGTCATTCTCACCATGAACAATATCAGGTTTTCACAGCTACAGGTAATAGTCAATGTCTTGAAATTCCTCACTCGCTACATTTGCTCTACTAAGTTTCTGAAGAGATGGGAAAGGTGATAAAAACAACAAAAGACTCTCATCAACACATTGGTTTACATGCATCCACTTATTACTTTTCATTCTTTCAGTTTGCAATAAATAACATATACTACTGTGTATTCAGTGTTTGAAAGCCTATGGTTATGATTGTTTTCCAGGGGGAGAAATTGGGTAGGGATACCTTTTTCTTCCTTACAGAGTCCTTCCCGTTTGATGAGATCAGCTTCGGAGAATTGCCAGACAAACTCAGCACCAAGAAGCCAATGATGGCATCGAGGCCAACTTCCTACGTTTTCGACCTATGCCCACCTTCAGACACTCAGTTTGGTGACTATGCTGCCGAGCAGCACAAATCTCTTCGCATGTCCAGAACTATCAGTGAAGAATACATTCCTTAGCCAGACTTGTACATAAGCTTTTTAGTTTTTAGTGCTACCATGGGGGTAATTTTGCTGAACAGTTTTGTATCCCATCTGAGGCTCATGATGTTCAACTTTCCGAAGCTGCTTATCTAAGTCCAGTAAAATAAAATAACTTTGAACTTTTGAACGGTTATTTTTTGTTATGCTTGTTCCTGTTCTAAAAGGAGCCCCACTCAGCAGAGTAAAATCACCATCATTTCCAAGGCTGTGCACATGACACGTGTTGAGGTGGGTCGCAACATCGGTAACTTGATATGTTCTCGCGCGTGAGAGCTCGCGCCACTGCTATAGATTTTTAAATTGATTATTATATTCTTTCCTTTTATATCTTCGGTCCAAAGTATAGTAGATAAATTCACTTCTGTTTACTGCCAACACAGTTTGTCTCTCTGTCTCTGCAACTCCATCTAAGAATCCTGGAACTTCCATCAAGCTAGTTCATCTTCAACCTTCGTAAATAAGGCAGCAGTGATCCCCATAAACCCTAATTTTGAGTTCTTCTAAACTCCAATGTCACAGTCCCACAAAGCCATCGAGTCTCGTCACTCCATGGATTCTCGCACGTACCAGCTCCATAGCTGGAGACCTTTCCAGCCGACCACACCCGTCTCCAAAACCCTCGATTCAGATTCTACCCACCCCACCAACCCCAAACCCTACTACACCAAACGTCCGTGCCTCTCCAACCGAGCGACGTCGTTTTCCATCGATGCCATCGACTTGTCTAGGCTGAGCTTGGTCGATGACGATCGGACCATCTCCGGAGGAGGAGGGCATCAGAAGAATCCCGGGAGCTTCCGATTCATTGCCAAGAAGAGGCGGCGACGCGGGTCGAGGTCGGTGTCGGGTCGGAGTAGCGATCGGAGCGGGACCCGGAGATGCTGCTCCGTCGGGGCTTCGGCTGCGTACGGGACGTGTTCGGATTTTCCGGTGGCTATTGGGACGGACTCGAGTGGGGAGCTGTTTGGGAATGGGGATGCGAATTGGGCTTCGGATGTGAGTGAGGCTAGGAATCCGAGGAAAGAGAGGGAGGGAGTTGGGAGTGGAGAGAAGGAGAATCCGGGTGTCGGGTTTGGGCCGGGTGGCGGGTTTGATGCTCAGGGAAATGAGTCCGGGTATGGCAGCGAACCGGGTTACCGTGGGGATGCGGAGTTTGGTTACGGGGATGAATTTGATGAGGAGGAGGATGATGCTCGGCTATTGTTTTGGGGAAATCTATTAGGAGGTATTTTTTTTTTGTTTCATTCATGTTTTCAGATGAAAGAATTGCAGATCTTGCTAGTGTTGTTGTTCATATCATATTGTCAAATGAAATCTGAATGGATTTAAAAATTTGAATGCATCTGCGTCACTCGTGCAACATTAAAGTTTGGGTCGTGTTATAGTTTTGTGCAAATGTGGTTTAGGTGCAGTGAATGAGTTTGAATTTTGAAGTGTTTGCGGTGCTCACTCTGCGATTGTTGCCTTGTTGGACTTGGGGCACCTAGTAATATCAGTATGGTTGCTGTACATCGATTGCTAGCTCTTTCGTGTCTGTGTGGTTTAATGTTCTTTTGGTAGTTGAGAATGTGTATGACTGAAGTAGAGTGAATATATTCTATTGGTCGTTAAAATATGAAGCCTACATTCTTTTGTCTCAACGTCCCGTTTTTGAGAATCTTACTTTTGGTGTGCCCAGTAATTTGGTTCAACTGCATGTATACTGATATGTCCCTGTCTTTGTTCCAGATACTGATTCTATGATGGTGGTTGTGGGTGAGAATACATTTGCTGATCAAAAATCCCATCACAGATGTCGCCGTAAGAAACATGATTGCCGAATGGCTATAGATTCACCGAGATGACAGAATGGGTTGGACATACGACACAGAAGTCTTCTTTACATCAGCTAGCCTTGAGTTTGGAGGCATTCTAAAGGAAAATGATTCGTCGTTGAAATCGTGTGTATGGTATACGGTCCCGGAATCTTTGTCATTCCGAGAGCGAGAGGCGGTTGGTATATATCATATATTGGATCTGGATTCATGCCACCAAGTCGCATCCTTTTTAATATTTGCTTAAAAAAGATTTTGATTGTGCATCATACTACAAACGTTATGTTATCAACTGAAAGCAAGTGATCTGAACTTATATAATCTTCATATAGTTAAAAATATGGTTTTAGTAGATCTATATTTCGTATATCACGAAGGGGATGTGTTGTTCTACTTTTGCTTTTGTCTATTCTTTGAAGGATCATATTGAGAATGTGAATGGATAAAATCTCCCACATTGGAAATGAGGAGCCCTGCTAGTAGTGGGTTAGAATTTGAGCTACTTCTACCATTACTAATTGGTTTTGGTATGGAACTTTAGATTAATTTATAATGGTATCAGAGCAGGTTCATTCTCTTGTGATGCCAAATGGGTCACACGTGCTCACTGTCACCCATATATGTTTTGATATGGAACCCTAGATTACTTTATCATATTCCTTGTATGTCCAGGAAATTAATATTTTCTTGTGAGGCCTATGTCTAATATAATCATATCACCTTTCTGTCGAGGAAAATCTTCTGTGTATCATGTTTCGACTCACCGTCCTTTAAAAACTCCAAAAATCTTATGATACTGGGATTCTCAAACTATCTGAAATTCTATATATAAGCCAACAAAACAGCGTCACAGCATGAACAAAACTTGATCAAATTTTCTTATTTTTTACAGCTCCCAAGTCGACATGGACCGAATTTCCAACTTGCCAGAGCCAATTAAGAAGCACATTCTGTTTGACTGTTTGCCTGCGTCTGATTCAATCTGCTTAAGCTTGGTGTCGCAAAAGTGGAAGACTCTATGGAACTCTTAACCTATCTCTGGTTTTCCTGAAATCGATTTTGATTCTTACAACAAACTTTCAATGGAGGAGCTTGTAACCTCCACTGACCTCTCCTTGCGAATACTCCACGAACCTCAAGTTCGAAAACATATAGTGTCTTACTTCTGTGTGTCTGGGGATGATTTAAGTGACAAAATTGGAAGTTGTCATGTCAACTGTTGGATAGAGCTGGTCACCAGACAAAGCTGGTCACCAGACATTACGTCCGAAAGCTAATTACAACAAACAACAGTATCGAAGGGAAGTACGAACTCCCCCGCCCGGGTGCTTTTGCTGTTGGCTCATTAGTTAAATTGAGTTTGGAAGATTGTATTTTGAAGAAAGACTTGATTGGAGACGAGGATATGAGCTGGTTCTGTTTCTTAAAAAAGCTCAAGTTGAACCATGTCGATTTTGATGAGCTAGTCATTGGGGACCTTCTTTCCAGATGCCCATCACTTGAGTATTTGGAACTCATCAACTGTAAGAAGTTGGATTCTCTTGAGATTGTTAACTTTCCAAAGCTCAAGAAGGTTTGTCTCTCTCCTCGTGTACGTGAAACTTTAAAGTACAAGATTTAATCAGCAAGTCTTCGAGTTATTTGGTATGATAATATGGTCAAACCATGGGACCTTGAAGCAGAGTCCGTTGCTGTAACTTGAACGAGTTGCATCTAATGCATGACCGAATTACTAACAACTACATCGAGGAACTTGTTCTTAGATTTCCATTTCTTGAGGTGTTAAAGTTGCAAGCCAACTCTTTCGAGTCAGCAGATGAGGAGATCAAGATTTCGAGTAATCAACTTAAGACACTAGTACTGATCGGAGAAACCCACAAAAAGAAGATGGTCATAAATGCGCCAAAACTAAGATCTTACACCCAAAGTGTGAATGAGGAAATTCCAGTCTCCTTGGCTATGAATTCCACCATGCTAGAGCAACTAGATCTTGGTGTGAAGAAGGATATAAGTCTTGACACTGTGGTTTCTCAGGTTAAGAAATTATCTGGGAGAGTTTCCACGTGCAAAAAATTCCACGATAAGAATATCTGGACCTCATCATGTTGGCGCAGTAAGTTAAAACGCTTACGCCTTAATTCAGTTAATATTTAGACTATATGTGCATGTAATTTATAGCATTTGGAACCTAAATTCTGATCTAACATTCATATATGTATATCGAAATTTCTTCAAGCAATTTGAAGAAAGAAGAACTTCCTCCAGCTCCTACACAGGTAATGGAATTGGTTGTGGGAGATATTCCGGAGTCAACATATTACACAGCTCTTGTGGATGGCTTACTTTGGAGCTGTCATCCGATCACAATAAAGATGCACCTATGGTGCAGCTGGAAAACGAATGATAGCACCAATTTTGTCAAGGTATTAGTTTTATGCTACACAAAAGCTACTTGATTTGGTTTGGTATACCGTATATATTTGCTTGGAATTAGTTCATATACACATGTTACAATGATTAGTTGTGGTTTGATTCTGCGTGCGATATTTCAGTGCGTGTACACGATGCTCATAGAAAGAGAAGAAAAGCCGCGATGCTGTAGTGACTCTCACATCAAATGCTGGAGGCATTAAAGTCGGCCAAACTTGTAAAATTCTCTAGCACTAAAGATGGTAAAATTATATTTCATGAAGGGAGTTGTTCAGCTGTATCGTTACTCGATTTTGAAGATGTTACAAACGTTGTTCAATTTACATGTTGATAATAATAATTTTGAAGTCTTCAATACACCAAAGATTTCTTCTATATTATGCTCTGGGGCTTACATATAATGCAATTATGCAATATATACTTTGGCTTAAAATTATGAAAGTTTATTTGTAGACGTGTAGTGACATTTGTGCTTTATAGATCAATCTCATAGCCACCATATTCAGTGACAATGGCTGTTATTTTTCTTTAAAAAAAAAAATTCTGTTGTTGCAGTAACGGGATTAGGAAAAATTGTTAGTTTTGTCACTTTTGTTTGATAATTTAGACGGATTGATCACTCATGTTTGACGAATATCAGATTGGTCACTCATGTTTTACATTGTCATTCAGGTTGATCACTTTGTCTATTACCAACAATTTTCTCATGGGATTAATGCATCATTATTGATCATTTTGTCTACTTTGAACATTAAAAAAAATATTTATTTATTTGTAAAGTGCATATAAGTAAGTTTATTAGCTTAACAATGACAAAAATATCAATTTAAGTCAAATATATTTGGGTTACCTATGTGGTTTTTAACATCTAAAATGTACAAAATGACCAATCCAAATGATAAAGTAAAACATGGATGACCAATCTTAATGCATATGTGTTAAACATCAGGCTCTATTTTTGTTTTAATTTTTAAATTTTTGGCATTCGAGCGCTGCTATCACTAACCAAAACATAATTTGGATTTAGAGATCCACATGGTAGTTTGTTCTACCAGTAGAAACATGATAAAAGAAAATCGATAAACCGATGATTGGGAACAATTTCGTGCCGGAAACCTCCAATTTAGATTTTGTACGAACAAGTAATAACTTCCAATTTAGATGTTTGAATAGGTCATATGACTTACATAACCAAGCATTCATGCATGACAAGAGCCGACCAACATGGCAACCGGAAGTCATCAACTCATTATCTAAAAGAAGCAAGTTTAGTTAGTGTTAATTAGTTTGTGGCTTGAAGGACTTCCCCTCCCACATTGAAATAAATGTAAAGGAGGAGACATCTCTTACTAATAAAAGGGAACCTCTCTCCCACTCAAACAACATCAACATCATTAACAACATCATCCCATTTTTTATCCAACACTTGGGCCCGAATCATATTTATGTCTGAGATACATAGTGATAGCCCAAATGGAATAGCCAATTCGATGAACCACTATATTTTTTGTGTGATTTACTTATCGTCATTTAGTTACTCTTGTTTCATATTTTGAATACCTCGGTTATTCATAGTATGAGCACTAGATTAAATTATTATGATGTTCTTGGACTGCTTTTGTATTCTCAAATGTATTGATGCTCGAGAATAATAGACTAAGTTACTATATAACAGAGTTGGGTTTCACTGTACAAAGCACTGTTCATTATTCCTGAGCATGCGACGTGTGCAAAGTTTTTGCTTATCCTAATCTCTCTCTCTCTCTCTCTCTCTCTCTCTCTCTCTCTCAGCCTCTCGATTTCCACCGTAGCTTCTCTTGCAATCTTAGTCTCCTCCTCCTCCTCCTGTCTCTCAATCTTGCACCTAACCCAGACCTATCAAATCCTGCACCCAACCCAAAACTCGCCTAACCCAGACCATTCGATTTCCACTGTAACTTTTCACCTTTGCTAACCTCTATCGAAGGCTTATTTCTCTCGATCCTCGGTTCTGGGTCTTCGATCAATTCAAGGATTTCAACCTCGCTTGTGCGCTCTGATTTATTTTCTCTGTTTTCTGGGTCGATTCAACATTTGTGGTCGGCTTCATCGATTGAGGTTAGTTTTCTATTTGATCAACTTGATTTCTAGGTTTCTGATGCTTTGTTTGACGGTGGGTTATTTTGGATTTTTCAATTTGGTGCAGTGGTTATTCATCTGAGAGCTACTGGTGATGGCCCTATAGTGAAGCAAGCAAAGTTCAAGGTTTGATTTTACTCATGGAAAGTTTCTATCTTTTAAAAGAATTGTATTAGATAGCTGCATTGCTTGCTTGCAGGTTTCGTGGTTTATTTTGGAAGTTGCTCGATTCATTCTGCAGTCACCTTTGCTACCACCGTGTCGAAGACAGATGAAATAGAAATTGAATCAGGTTTCACGTCCTTCGTTTTGTTTAATTTTTGTAATTACACTTGACTGAATGGTATTGAATTGGTATAGAAATTGAAACTGTGTAATGGGTTTTCTTATTTTCTATCGTGAAAATCAGAACGCAGAATTAGTTAGGTACCCCAGAAGCTTTCAAGTTTATTTGGCTCTTATACATTACTTCGCTCATTTAAGTTTCGTGTGTAACTAGAAGGTCTAGACTCTAGAGCCTGAAGGAAGCTCAATTAGGCATGCATGTCGTTAAAGGTGCACAAGAATTGCAGCTGCTATAATGTGGTATATTAGTTACGTTTTCAAAAACCTTCTTTCTTAGCCATACTATTTATATTACTGTGGTATATATGTAAAAGATAAAATGTAAGGTTAATTTTGACTCCGACATTTTATGGCTCCCCAGTTGTACTCCCATGTATGAAAATTTGAAGTAACTAAGAGGAAATGCTTGAAAAATGATTTAGGAAACAGAAAGCTGGAAAAGAAAATCAACTGAATGGTATTGAATTGGTATAGAAATTGAAACTGTGTAATGGGTTTTTTCTTATTTTCTATCGTTATCATTTGCATTAGCATCATCATGGAAGAGAAAGAAGGTCATGATTCTATCTTATTCTCTGAAATATATATGTCTGATTGGTTAGTTATATGTTTGTCCTTTATTTATTTGAGCTTGAGCTAGAGTCTAAAAAGTTAGAAAAAGCTGGTGGGCTGGTTGTGTTAAATTAAACAGCTATGCATCGAGCCATAGACACTATCTGAAAAGAAAATATGGATCATGGGTAATAAAACCATGCAATAATCTTCATATAAGAGAGACAACAATACAAAATTTAAGATTGTTAATAATGGAGACAGTCCACTATTAGGATAAGTAGTGAAACTGCTTCTACCGAACAATACTCGATCTCGAATTTGGTTTTCGTCTCTCTCATCATTTTCTTAGATCCAGTTCATTGTCGCTTTCATCTACGCGAATCTCAACACTCCTGACTAAGGTAATTTCCATTTCGATTTCAGTTGAATGATAGTTGGGTTATGATTAATTTGGATATTGTTATGTTTCAAATATGTCTGCCATTGTTAAATTGGATTAACTTATGTTCGGGTTGAGTTAATCTAGAAATAATCTGGAAAGGGGATGAAGAACCTTGGGTTAACTTATATAGCTGCATAAGTGCTAAGCATATATATATATATATATGTATATATATTCTACACATATATCTACACTTGCATTATTAAATTCCATGCTAAGCATATATATAGTCTACGCATATATACGGTTTAGGTTATCGATTTCGTCTATGTTTTTAATATGTTGTTAAATATTTTTGTTCTGATTTCTTTTAGTGATTTTCTAGGTCGCGACGTTTTGATCCCTCTGATGTTTGGTTGGTAGTTCTGGGTATCTAGAATGGATTAAGATATACAATCTAGTGATCGATTATCCTCCACTCCTTATTGGGTAATGAACCTGCTGCATAAATAGTCTCGGTTTTGGGGTTGGATACCTATATGTTGAGAATCAATAGACATTCATCAAGAGTAGTGGGTCAGTTTCTCCCATGAATGATGAGATAATTCTTTGACATTAATAGACAAATAGCTTAGTGATTTATAATGTGACATAGATACTTTTTCGGGGGGGGGGGGGGGGGGGGGGGGGCAATTCAACACTACCACATAATAATAAAATCACCATTACCATGTTATACAAGTTCCTATATGTATATAAATGTATCAAAATGCCCAGAATACATTTGATATAGGTGAGGTAATTAAAGAATGAAATTGACAATGTAATCTGTAAAACAAATCAATGAAATCCATATAATTTAACAAAATATAGATAACACTGAAAAAATTGCTAGGAACAAGACCACTGCAAAACCCCCCAATTAATAATAGTTGAAGAAAACTCAAACAAAAACATACAATATTATATAGTACTATAATATATGAACACGTATATTAGGAAGATTAATAAACAGTGATTGGTCAAACAGAATGGCAAAATAAAAAGAGGATTAAGATGAACAATACCCATTTTATAAACAAGAGGAAAAGCCTACAAACTGCATTGCTTATAAGAAAATGCGCTAGCAGATATGTAGAAAAAGGCAAATTATACGCGTCAACAGAGGACCAAACTGGCGTATTCAAGACTTGAATTACTGGACCGAATGAAATAGGATATATAGAAATTCCTTAATCATTGATGATCAGAAACAAGATATAATTGGACTATCCAGGTATATGTATTGTTTCACTTTGATTATAACAGATATACATGTGAATATGAAATATAAATCTATATATTCATAAGGTAACAGTTTAAGATAGGAGAATAAGCGGGATACGAAACACATGTATGATTTGAGGATGGATTTGTTCTGTTTAATGATTTTGACATGTAATATGTATATTTGGTGGATTCAAGAAAATATTCCCCTTCTTCATATATATTCTCCCTAATCCAGAACTACACTATCAACCAGCTCCTGTGTTCTACTCTTTTAGCATATTTTTTCGACTATTACATTGCTGGGTTTTTCTTTTTTTACATTAGTCTGTGGATTATAACTTATCCTCAAGCACAAAATTGATCCGACTTCCAAACTACTGACTCCTGACACTACCGATAATGTATCCAAATTTCACTCATTAAGGCTTTAAAATGCCTCTTTGGATTACAGTATTTGACGTGGCAAGAAAGCTTTATGTTTGCATTAAAAAGGACGGGAAGAAGATTCAGGTCCAACTCCAAACTGCCCCTCTTCGATTGAAGCAGAAAAAAGGAAGAGTTCGTGCGTTGTTCACCTCTTCGACTGGAAATCATACTCATAATTTAACAGCCCTCCATTGGCCGTATAACTTTGATCCACTTAATATTTCGATAACAAGGCCCAATACTGAAGTCCAATTTCAAAAGAAGGCCAAGTTGACCGTTATTGTAACTGCTTAACAGTTAACAAGATCAAGTTTGGCAGTTAACTGAACTGATCCTTTTGTAAATTATAACCGCTTGTGGACCGTCTCCGCCGTGAGCCTTGTGGAAGACAACAGCCAACTTCACCGGGAAACGTCCCATTGACAAACTCCAATTGAGGGTGATACCGAGATATCAACATTTTGTAGCAAGAAATTGTTTTCGTTGATTTTGACCGGAAGCAAACTGCCGCAATGCTTGCAAAAGGCGAATTTTGGATTCGTATCAATGATAAGCACTTGTGGTGGATCTGATGTCATTGGACACGCCATCAAAAGATCTTCGCCTCAATAATTTGTTGCATCAAAGCCTGCTTGCTCCGATCGAGAGTGTTCACTGGCTCATGGTTTGAATTGCTTTTCCCGGAGGTCTGGAAAAAGCTGCAATCAATAGGATTTTCCTAATCCTCCCTTCCCCAAAGGAAGAACGTTAAACTACTCTCTTAATATATTTTGATAAAAGACCTAATGTGAAACAAATAAATTGATTAGTACCCGACTGACTGACGAAAACTTCATAAATTGGTTGGGCATAATTTCTGGAAAGAAAAACAGGAAATCAAGGTTAATTACACATTCACATCTAATCGTCAAGTTTCCACAGGAAATCTAACTGACAAAAAAATTGAGACGAAAAAATCCAATAAAACAAAAACAAACTGACTGGAAAATGGAAATCAGGCACAATCCCTTCGGCAACGAAGAGAGAACGTTTTTGATCAAACTGCTTGGAAAACTGGCACTATCTCTTCGAAAACGAAGAGAGATATTTGGTAGTTCACAAGCAGGTAGGTACCTACCATGGTAATCAAGGCTTGAATGTGTTTGTCTGGGTTCCAACTTCCAGACGACAGCCTGGAGGCAAAAGCGAGTGAGCCCAATACCCATGAGTTGATTAAAATACTCCATGGAGCAAACGACGTCGAAGCACTGAACAGAGCGAGAGAGAAGAAAGAGTTGGATATGGCGAGAGCAGAAGCACTGAACGCGTACAGATCACTACTCCGAGCCACTCTGAAAGAGTGTTGGAACTCAAGCCTACAGAATTTCCAACAAGGACATGATAAATGGCTAATACAGCGTTATCGGTACAAATTGAATTCTGCGGACCAATTATCTCAACCTAGTTGGCTATTCTTCCTCCATATCATCACCATCTTCTTCCTCGTCATCGCTATTTTCTTGCTCATTTTCCTCGCTTTCCTCCTCATCAGCGTCCCCTTCGTCTTCGTTGCCTTCAGCTTCTTCCTCTTTCTTTCCATTACCATAGCCTGAAGAGAAGTGAACTGTTAGTTCAAATGTTAGACATTAAGTGCAAAGATGAAAGAAAGAAAGAGATTAACATACCATACTCACTAAACAGAACTTTGCCTTGACACAATCCTTCCTCAACCTTGATCAGGCGAAGAGACATCCTGGGTCCTATCTCTTGGAGCTTAATTGCACTTTTTGAAGAAGCCTTATTAACTCTCCCTACATCACTAGACAAAGTTACTGTTGCTGCCTCTTCATCTCCTTCACTTTCTGACCCATAACCGGCCCTTCCAGAAATAAGCAGAAAGAAAATCAGATATATTAACCATTTACACGCGCGCTTACAAAGACCTAATTTCCATTTGGATCTTCAATAATGAACTTTATTGTTATTTCATCATCAGAGATTTTAACAAGCATAATCAAAGGATAAAAGTTCATGCATGCTGTCATCAAGTATATGATGACTTCAGAATACCTCCCAAATGCAATGTGTATGAAGGCTAATCATATTACATGTATTCCTCTAGCTGACGGTTTAACATTTGTAACCATCAAATCTAGCTTTCATCATCAAACAATTATCAGACCACATGGAGCTGTTGAATCAAGCACCTCAAAAATTCCAAATGCAATGTCCAAATCCCATTATAACATGTGTAAATTCATAACTATACAACCAGCTAATCATCAGAAAAGTGCCTTACTTTGTGACAAAGTCGCTCACGTCTTGAAGATTCCTTAGATCAGGTACTTTATGCTTTTGAACAAATCTCCTTATTCTACGGGAGACACCCACAGGCTCTAATCTAATCGAGTAATGCCGAAAATCAATCAAATTCGTGTCTTTGTTGTAATGAAGCAATAAAATTCTCTGGCAGGACGACAGTTTCACCTGAAACAATAACATCAAGAGCAAAATGAGTGGGGAACAAATTATAATTCAACAGGGAAAAGCATTTGAAATCTTTTCTTGGACTCACAGTGTTAACATCAATGGATGGAAAAATATTTCGAAACACTGCAGACACAAGACCCAACTGTTGCAGTTCTCTCCCAAAACCAGAAAGAATACTCTGCCAAAATTAAAGTTGACCAGTATTCATTAGCATCCACTTCATGATGTTTTTTCAAGCAAGTTGCCATATCTGAGTGAAACTTATAATCTGACAAGTATACTGTCATTTTGAGATGCAACGAAGTGAGCAACAAATGCATAAGATAGAACTCTGAAGGCATTGAGCTGCATGTTCTTTAGTTTACCATGGGGGGATTCTTGAAAAGATCTTTCGGACGTCTAGGATTTTTTATAGACTTTGTGATGTCAGATGCCAAAGAGTACTCTTCTATTCTAAAGGTAAGAGTCGCGCCTTGAGGAGTATTGGCAACCCTCAGGTAGGGTGAAGTTGGAGTTTTCGACAACATGAGGAAATGTGTAACCCCCATAGGTCCAGCAATGTTCAGAAAGTCTCTAATAGTGTTCCTTTTCTTCTCCTGAAATACAATGCCAAAGGTTCAATTATCCAACAAAAAAAATCTGCACAAACGTTGATGGCCAAAACTCTAATATTTTATCACATCCCCAGATGATCACGATGAGGCAAAAATGGGTCATAACTCATCATCCATCTTCAATTTATACGATTTTAATCATTTTATTATATCTTCAGTTCATTTTAGTAAGATTATTTCCATGATATGAAAAATCAAATGCAGCAAGATAAGAGAGCAGCATACCTTAAGCTTGAGAGCAGTATAGGGACACATCAAATTTCTCAAATCATGTTGAAGCTGCCTTAGAACACCAGGCAACTTCCCTCTTGAAAACACAAGGCTCCTTGGGATCTTATCACCTGTGATAGGGTCCACACTAGCCAGCTTCTTCTTCGCAATCGGCTTCACAAAGGGCTTTTTCTTCTGTTTCATATTCATTTTAACAACCATCATTGAGACATTGACACAAGCACAACATTTCACAAATTTCATGAACACGAGAGAAAAAATGATTTTTTTTTATAATTATTTCAACAATCAAACAAAAGCATAGATATTTTTTTTTTGCAAACAAGGTACGGAAAAAACATGCTTACGTGATTAAGACGAGCCATGGATTACAATGGTGTTGGTTTTTAGAACTGAAATTTAAGCTTCGAAGCTACTCGTCTGATACTGCAATAGAACCCACAGGATTAGTTTACAAAGATGGTAGCTAACGCTGGGGATTCACCATAATATATAATTCTAGCTCAAATTGAACCCAACAACAATATCATTCATAGCTATCTAACCATTATTCCATCAACCCAACAAAATCAAATTGAAATTGACTGCAAGTTACAGAGAGAAGAGAGAGATACCAGCTCCGAGAGGAGAGATTGAAAGAGACAAGTGAAGACTGGAGTCGAAAGGTCGTCAGAGACTGAAAGGGTTTTGGAGGATTTTGAGAGGTTTTAGAACGAAGAAGCCGACGGTGAGCCAAGTAGTGACGAAGGTTTAGGTTGCTCTTTTAGTGGGCTTATGTATGGGCTTTTTTCCTTCTTGATTGGGCTTATTCTGAAGTGGTCTCATCATTCATGTGATTTTTGTCCCTGTTTTTTTTGGTGTGAAGAATGCGATTTTTGTCCCTTTCAATTCGAACTTCATTTCCAACCTTAACTAATTTATCAGCAAGTTATATGCTGGTCTCTTTCTGAGTATCTGATTTTCTTGTTTGGAAGGAAAACAAGAACATTTATATTCCCTCAAATATGTTATCTTTCCTATTTCCTATATATATAGCTAGCCATGAAACGAGTATGCCATGGAGTCATGGACCACTAGTGACAAGTGTGACTGATCCCATGAACCTTAATTAGTTTCAGAGTCTTCTTATTGGCTAATTTATATGATGAATCAATCCGTGTTTGATCTTTCTCTAGAGAGGTGGTTACATACACTAAAACAAAATATCGACTAGTCTTATGTGTTATCAATTTCGTTTTTCTTTTCTCAAGATAAGATGTCTTTTAGTATGTTATTACAGAAGATTAAGTAAAAGAAATAGATGACGAACAAACAATAAACAATAATAATGTAAAGTAACGTAATCACAAACTAAGACAAAAACAACTCGATAACATGGCTATTTCAGAGATAAGATTGGGACGTAGTTGTGACTCTTGTAACTTGTGACCACCTAATTCCTATGTTGCTCTCTGCTTCTGCAATCGCAAGAACAACTCTAAGAGATGTGTGATCTTGTGTCATCAACGATTCCTTCACATGTTTTCGCGTACTATATGAGCCTACACCCTCTCTCGACCTTTTGTACTCACCAGCCTCTCGCCTATATGTAGCAAACTCCAGAAAAAGAGAGAGAAAAAGCTCTCTACCTCACACCCTTAAACCCTTCATATAACACTACCACCCTCAGAGCTAGCTCTCTACCTTCCCAGACCATTCAGATAGAATTCCACATCTAAATGGTTTTCAACTTCTAGCTAGGGATTGATCCAACGTAGACTTCTCCTAAGACAACATTTTCCGACAATGGCACTCACCAATGTTTTCGTCGCATTTCTGTTGATTCCAACTCTTCTGGCAGCCGGAGATGGTGATCACGCATGCAGCGTGACAAGGTACCGAGACCTCTGCATCCACTCGCTAGTGTCGTTCTCAAGCGTTGCGAAGAACAGCCCCGACAGGTGGGCACGAGCCGGAGTTTCTGTCACATTGGGAGAAACCAAAAATGTGACGCATTACTTGGTCAATCTGAGGAAGCTCAACATCCGCATGAAGGGTAAAACTAGAGTTGCTCTATCCGATTGCATCGAGTGCTTCGAGAGAACGCAATCGACGAGCTTCACAAGTCTCTAGGGGTACTAAGAAAAGTGAGCAGGACAACGTTCGTCACGCAGATGGGAGGCCTCAACACATGGCTGAGTGCGGCACTCACTGACAAGAACACTTGCTTGTGTTTGGTCCCAAAATAAAATCATACATTTTATTATATGTTTTGGATCAAATTGAGATAGGATGATCTCTGCGTCCCATGAAGGATTGCTACGAATCTAGAAAAAAATATCACATACGAGATTCCTAAGCAAACCAGGAAGATTTACACAAGATACATCTATATTTTCCTAGTTCGATTGTGTTTCCTTGAGCAATTGGAAGAGAAGAACATCAGCATCTATAAATAGACCAACTCAAACAGATTTAAAAAGGGGACAACCACATACACGAATCTGCATACAAGCAATTCATTACTCTCTCACAGCGAGTAAACAAACCAGCGGCATCGAACTCAGGGTCATATTCACCCGACATAGCGTGGAGATTCGAAGATTTTCTATAGCAAATCCAACGATGACGGTGATTGGAGGAGTTTGGTTCACCCAACAGAGTGTGGAGATTCCAAGGATTCAAGAAGTCACCTTATACAGTGTTCTCAACACTCGTCTCTTGAAGATTGCTCTACTTTATATTTACAACTGTGTACAAAGTAGCAATCCTTTTGTGGCTCAAAGAAGAGACACAAAACCCAAGTCTTGAAACAACTTAGGCAAGTAGAACTCAACGAGTGAGGGGTGCTCTTCTTGCTCTAATCGCTTGTAAAGAAGCAAAGACTTTAATGCGCAAATCATATCAACTGCATTCTTCCCTTGGCAGTGGCACGCCAAACACGCACAAAACCCTTAAAAGAGACAGTTTGTGATCTTCTTCATCACATTGACTTGACTGGAGAAAATCAAGTCAAACAGCTTGAATGGTATCCAGGAGGATTGAGAAGGAAACCAAATCAGAAAGCTTCAAATTCGGGTTGTGAGGGCGACTCGTTTGACTAACAATGCACTGGCTCTTGCTAACAAGCTTGCTGCCACTGGTTTGGAAGACCTCCCGGATCGATCCGTAGAAACAAACTAGACTAGAAATGTTTTAATTCATTATGACCATGCATGGCTGGTTTAAAGTATGTGTAATAAAAGCAATTCTACCTGTGCCGAAATGTGTTGGTGCTGTTGCAATGAAGTTTTAAGGTATAATGGTTCCGGAGTGTCGGAAGGTGAAATTATGTTATCAAATAAATGTGATAAGGAAGAAACCGTTGCTGTAGGTTAATTATGATCTATTTTCTTTATCCCTGTGATGGGGAAGAGTTATTGATGTTTGGTGACCAAGCTGTGTACTGATTGATGCTTCCTGTTTCAAATCCGTTCTTTGGCTTCTTGTTTTTTATTTTCTCGATTACCTGGTTTTGGACCAGTAGAGAGGCTAATTAATGTCGCACTTGGTTGTGACCTTGCTTCAGATCTGGCCCGGTTGGTCCAGATAAATTTCAAAACTCTCCTGCCCCCTTTATCTCATGTTTTGAGTACCAATACTTCTTGATTATGCGTCCCTTAATTAAGGACTGTTTTCAGGTTTCTGTTTATTTTGGTTTTGTTGTAAATAATATTCTTATTATAATTATAATTAATTTTTGTAAATATGATAGAATTACGTAAATATCTTTTCTTTTTCAGAAATTACTTATAAAGTTATATAACCCCCAAAATTGAGATGAATGAAATCATTGAATTTTTCATAAAATACTTTTCTATTTGGCATCATAACCAAATTCCTGGAATTTGAAATCCCTGAATCACCACCAAAATTTTTCCGCTACACTTAAGTCTGTACCAGCTGTATTTTGAACACTTGAAGAGATGGAGAATGAACGAAACATATTTGCTGAAGATGAAGGAGCAATCGTCAACAATGAAGGAGCAGTCGTCCACCACATCTATAATCACTACCACAACACCATCCAAGACAACTCTGCTTTCTCCACCGGTGAGATCTTAACTGAATCCAACTATTCTAGTTGATCTGCTTTCATGAAGATTCGTATTGAGGGACGCAATAAGCTTGATATCCTCACTCAAAATCCACATGTTGTTTCCTTCGCAACATACAAATCATGGGCCGCTGACAATAACAAAGTAAAGAGTAACTATCATTTGGTTGAGAGTTTGAGACCCTAGCCTGATCCATGACCTGGCCCAAGAAATGAAATGTGAGCCCATATTCCTATCCCAATCACTGAATCACGTAATACCTACCCGATGGGTGTGGGTCTGTGGGGATGTGAGATGAGTTAATTAATTTTTTTTTAAATAGACAAATAAAATAAAAAATACTGGGTAGAATAGTTTTCAAATTTATCCGTGAAAAAATGTAATTATCGTAGAAGAGAAGTTATGAAGGGAGAGAAAGAAAGAAAGAAAAAGTAAGAATTCTGGTTTTCAATTTTTGATTTATTTAATTTGTGTTTAAAGAATTAATATTTCTGGTATTCCAGTATATGTCTTGTTCTAATTAGCATAAAAGTAGATATTCTCTAAATTCCAGATTTATATGAATATTGATTGTAACAATCCCTGATTTATAAAGATATTGATTATAACAGATTGTAATGCATATTTAAAGGTCATCTAATAATGAATAAAGTACAGTTTCAAATATATATACTCTGCATATCTATATTTCTCATTGAACACGTTATCAACAGTTTTTGAGTTGATAGCCATTACCCTAAACCCTAAACTAGAAAAATACCCTAAACCCCTAAACACTACAATCTCCACCACCAGATTCTTCACCACTGCCGACCACCATTGGTTTTCGACATCATCACTGGTCTTCTATTTGCAGAGCCTACACCACCTACACGACAAACATCTTCCCCAATTCTCAACAAACTACATTTACGGTCATATTGACCATAACACCCATCCAAGTAAATTTTCCATCCCTCTTGAATTTAGAATTAGGTTACAAAATTTAATTACCTCAACACCCTAGATCTAGGTCTCGATTTAGGTTTTAATACCGTCTAGTCCCTATGGATTAATATAGGTTCTGAGGAAGGGGATTTTATCACCTCTTCACTCAAAGTTGAATATTAATGATGGACCAGGAGGAGTCACGATTATTAGTGAATATTATGGTTAATTGTGATTTCACATTGAAAAAGGGAAGTCGATATTTGTGACGAAATTATGAAAGTTACGGTTTTATGGGGTGTGGTATGAAGTCACCGATTTTTGCATCGATTTTAGTGACCAAACATCATTGATCACAGTTCTTATTCCCTAAACTTGATATTAGTGATAATAATTTTTCAATCGGGTACTAATTACATCTATTGTCTATCTTGTAGATGACTTCAACTGAGTCGGGAAGGTCTGAGTTTGACATTCTTGATCCTTAAGGAGCAAAATAACATCGTTGGGTATCACATGTTGAAAATACTCTCCTTGGTTAAAATATCACTGATACTATTAGGGCTGTTAATACCGATTCAAAAACCGAAAAAAAGTCGAGCCAAAATCGAGCCGTAACCTAAAAAAGCGAACCGAAAAACAAAAGAACCTAACCGAACCGAATTTCAATTTTCGGTTCCAAAAAAACTGAATCGAACCGTTTTGAACCGAATGGAACTGAACGATGTCGTTTGACACTATTACTTAATCAATTTGATTTGCTACATTTGGTTGCAAGTTCCAACCCTAAATCCTAAATCATGCAGCTAGCTACTTTCAGGGAGTTTCAGACCGTCTGAGTGGAGTGAGTGCCTGACCGAGACACCGAATGATCGATGATAAGCTCCTCCTCTTCTCTCATACTTTCAACCCTAAATCATAAGCTCATCCTCTTCTCTCATACACTCTCTCGAGTCTCGACTTCTCGAGTTACTCTCCATGTTCATCTCCAATTCTCCATCCGGTAGCAAAAGCCAAAAGGTATAAATTCCTATTAATTCATACTTTGAAATCGAATGAAAACATTTTGGGATTTTAAATTGGTTGATTTGGTTCATTATTTCATACATCAAAATCTGAAATAGTTTGCACTTTTGTTCCTCGTCTACACTCCTCAGGTCGACCTCGACATCCACGACCTCTCCGACGGTGGCCCTTCCCTCCAGAATCCAGAGTCTAGACACGTGGATCCGACGAGTTCCGCCCCTTCGTCCGTCACCTCCCTAAGTTCAAGTTCTGGTAAAAAAATTCTTCTATTAGCTATGGCTCCAATGTTAGACATTATCCGATTCTTTCTTACTTTTGCTTTTATGGAGAAAGAGTCAATAATTTCGTTTGATTTATATGTTGGAAAGCTAAAGATTGGAAGAATCTTGAGGTTGATAAGTCTATGTACTTGTTGTGTGTGTGTGTGTGTGTGTGTGTGTGTGTGTGTGTGTGTGTGTGTGTGTGTGTGTGTGTGTGTGTGTGTGTGTGTGTGTGTGTGTGTGTGTGTGTGTGTGTGTGTGTGTGTGTGTGTGTGTGTGTGTGTGTGTGTGTGTGTGTGTGTGTGTGTGTGTGTGTGTGTGTGTGTGTGTGTGTGTGTGTGTGTGTGTGTGTGTGGAAGCTCAAGTTGATGACTTTGATTCCCATAGGAAAACATGCTGCTTTTCAAGAGTGAAGTGAATAAGTTATGACGCCAGATTCTTTGAAGTATATGGAAGATCAAAATAATGATCATAGGTGGGATTAGGTGCATTATCATAGATAGCTTATGATGCCTCTATGGACTATGGTTTAGCATCATTACCATTTTTAGATCAGAACTCAGTAAAGGACCATTCATAATTGATATAAACTAACATTCCCTTATCACAAATATGGGAGGATGCTCTTCTCTTCCAAGACACAACAATTCTACAAAAACTTTTGGTCCTTGTGACAATTGTGTGTATTGCCAGAATCCATATGGTTACACAATTACAATACTTTCTACTAAGCCCAAGCTCTTCTTCTAGGCACAAGATCCAATGTCATTATGGCATCGATTTACAGAAGAAAAATGAAATGTATGTGACTTCACTAACTTGTGATTTACAAAAGACAAATGAAGAGAACATGAGATTCTTTGCAGGTAGCAACTAAACGTGATAAAGTTCAAAATGTGGCGACTTCATCATCTCATTCTCAATCACTGGTTTGTCCTTTGAATTCAACCTTCAACCTATAAATTATCAATATGCAGTCTGCTTGTGAAAAATTGAATGCTAATATGTTTTTTTTTACTCTATGCACCCCCCTATTACTGACTCATCCACACCAACGTCAACTCAAAGTTCTCGATTGCCAACAGATCGTTCTAGTGCAGCTCATGTTGTTGATTTGGAGAAAGACGGAGGAGGATCAAGAGATGATGCTGAAACAGTAGAAATGACCGACGAGCAAAGACTATTAGCCAAGAAGGAAAGACAAAGGTCAGGTGCTTGGGATCATTTTGAAATAATTATTGAGAAAGATAAATTTAAGGGGGTGTGTAATTATTGTAAAAGGAAAATTATTGCTGATTCTGGATCAAATGGTACATGTGGGCTTAGAAATCACTTATCTCGTTGTAAAAAGTATGCCCCTAATATTGAAGTTAACAAGAAGAAGAATCAGAAATTTCTAGTTTTTAGAGAGAAGGGTCAATTGGTTGTTGTAAATAGTAGTCAACATGAAATCACTATGGCTTGTGTTAGGATGATAGTTATTGATGAGTTGCCCTTTAGGATTGTTGATGGGGAAGGGCTTAAGGGATTTTGTGAAGTTGCTTGTCCTAATTGGAAGATTCCATGTCGGCAAACCATTGCAAAGAAAGTTTATGGTCTTTACGAGTCTGAAAAAAGAAAGCTAAAGAAATGTTCAAGGGGAAAGAGGGTGAACCTAACAACAAATACTTGGACATCTGTTCAGAATATTAATTAAATGGTGCTTACGGGTCATTTTATGAATGATGAGTGGGTCTTGCACAAAAAAGTGTTAAATTTTTGTGTGATTCCAAACCATAAAGGAGATTTCATTGCTAGGCTCTTAGAAGATTGTATTCTAGAGTGGGAAATTGATAGGATTCTAACAATAACAGTTGATAATGCTTTGGCAAATGATGTTACTTTGAAAGATATTGTGAAGAGGATTAGTGAATGGAAATGCACGGATGCACTTTTGGGTGATGGAAAGAATTTGCATATGAGATGTGTTGCCCATTTTTAAATTCAATTGTGAATGATGGGTTGGCTTTAATGAATAGTTGCATCTCAAGCATTTGTAATGGTGTTAGGTTTGTGACATCTTCTCCACAAAGGTTGGACATGTTTAAGAAGTGTGTTGAGAGTGTGAAATTAGAGAGTAAAGGGCTTGTGATTTTGGATGTGTCAACTAGATGGAATTCTACATTTTTGATGTTATAATCTGCCTTGAAGTTTTGGAAAGTATTTGATAGATTGATAGATGATGATGGTCACTACAACAAGTATTTTAGGAGTAACACATGAGTGAGATAGAGAGAGGGGCCATCTGATTCTGATGATTGGCTCATTGCCAATGAGTTTGCTGCGTTTTTGAAGCCATGCTATGATGTTACTTTGCATGTGTGTTGCTCTAGCCATCCAACAATCCATACCACATTCAAGGATTTGCTTAAAATTCTTGGGTTGTTGCAAGAAAGTAATAGTGACATACTTTGTGAAATTACTAGGCCTATGCTAGAAAAGTATGACAAGTATTGGGGAAAGTTGGAGACTATTAATCCTTACTTATTTATCGGAGCTGTTCTTGACCCATGCCATAAATTGGAGAAGCTCAATGATTATTTTGATGAGTTGTTTGGTGAGTTTGGTGAAAGGGTTGATGAGTATGTGAAGAAAGTGAAGAATCTCTTGCTTGAGTTGTTTAAAGTGTAAGAGAATGAAGCTATGCAGCAAACAGATTTAGGAAATGGTGCTTCTAGTTCTCGAAACTCTCAACCGACCTTGTCACCTTTAGTTGTTGGTTCCACTAAATTAGAACGAAGGTTGGCTGACAAAGAATAAAGAAGAAAGGCAATGAAAGTTGGAGTTGTTATTAATGATGTGGAGAAATATCTAGTTGATGCCATTGAGGGAGACGAGGTTGAGAGCTTTGACATATTGAGGTGGTGAAGAGTGAGTAGAGCTTCTAAGTACCCAAACTTGACTAAATTTGTAAAGGATGTTCTAGCTATTCCGGTGTCAACTATAGCTTCAGAATCTTCCTTTAGCACAAGTGGTCGTGTCATCAATCTATTCCGTAGTTCGTTGAGTCCAAAGATGGTGGAGGCCTTGATTTGTACACAAAATTGGCTAACGGGTACTTATGTTGCCTTAAATGAAGATTCAACTGTTGATGATATGGAGTTAACTGTTGATGATATGGAGTTTTATGATATTGTAATGGAAGGTACTATTTTACTAAAATATTGTTTAGTTTGTTATTTTGTTAGTTTGCTACATTGCTTTGTTATATTGCATTTTAATGGTTTCTCTATCTTTTGTTGTTACGTAGAACTCCGTAAGGAATCTTATTCGGCTTCATCAAATGGTAATAGGGACCTCCTATAAGTGTCAATCAAGCTTGATGTTGTTGAGTATCCCTCTTTGTCCCATATGAAAGTAGTATTTGGTTTGTAACGTAGTTTGATATTTAACAATGATTATTGGAGTTCTTGTAGGTTTAAGAAAAGAAATGCTAAGTTGCCAAAGGAAAACCCCCTAGCTGAGAAAGTGAGAATGGTGGACAAGTTGAGTATAGTTTGAGAATGAATTCAATTGAGTGTTTTTATGTGATATTTGGATTGTATTTTTATTTGAATGGACTGTAGACGATTTTAAACTTGGATTGTGGAGTGTGGAGTGTGGACTTTGGTTTATGTTTGTTGATGTTTGAAACTTTGAATTTGTGATGTAAACTTTCGGTAAGTATTTGCTATGGTTTGAAACTTTGAATGTGTAATTTGTGACTAATTATATTTGTTGTAGTTTGATTCGATTTCACATAAACTTTCGGTACAAAGTTATTGAAAAAACTAGCTAATAAAGATCTGCTTCAAATTTTCGAAACTAATCAAAAGAAACAATATCTTTTTGAGAAAGAAAAAAATGCAGTTTTTTTTATTTAAAAAAAAACCGAACCGAACCGAACATTTCTAATCGATTTTTTGTAAAAAAATCAGGATAACCGAATCGAATTGAACCGATTAAAAAATACAATTTGATTTTCGGTTCGGCCTAATAACTGATCCGTTTGTACCGATTAACAGCCTAGATACTATCCAACAACCACCACCAGCAGCACCACCACCACTTTGTGAAAACGTCGTAGAAGAAACTCCAGATTAGCTCAAACTCAATTTGAGTCGCAAAGCTCAAGCTCTCATGTTCTTGAGACGACATATTCATCCAACACTACGAAAACAATATCTGTTAAAAAATGACCCCGCGGATTTGTGGGCGACTTTAAGAAAGCGGTTCAATAATGTACATGACGCACAACTCCCAGAAGTAACAGAAAGATGAGATTCAATCCGGTTATTGAATTATTCTAAAATCAATGATTTTAATCAAGCTATGTTGGAGCTACAATATGAGGTGGCCATTTGTGGCCGAGTAAAGACCGACCAAACTATGGTTGAGAAGTCTTTGGGCACATTTCCTACTTCCATAGGTACGCTCGCGCATCAATATCACACAAATTATGAGCAAGGAAGGATTCGATCCTTCAATGATCTCATGAATGTGCTGGCCAAGAAAGAGATGTATCGCGAGATCCATCTCAACAACAATGCTAGGTCGGCCGGTACAAAGAAAGCTCATTAGACATACAACACTAGGGGTCATCATTTAGCTCATAGGCCCAAAAGGTCCGCGGGCGGCCCGAGGCCCGAAAAGTCTAAGCCCATATGGCTGGGCTCAGGCCGAGGTCCCAAAGCCCATGGGACCTAAAAATCCCGACCCGTCGAGGCCCGTTTGGCCCGGCCCAAAGAGTTAAGCCCATCTATTATATATATTATAAATTATTTTATCAATATTAACGTCTAAACTTTCTAATTTACTTTAATACCACTCATTTAGATACTAGTTATCAATTTTTTAGGCTTATATCTTATTTAGTGTATATAATTATTGATGTATTTGATAATTAGACACTATTCATTAGTAATTTTTTTCATTTAATACATGAAAAAGTCCGGCCTGGCCCGAAAAGCTAGACAAGATCCAGGGCCTAAAATGTCCGTGGGCTTCAGTTTTTTGAAAAACCCCGATCTGGCCTAGCTCAAATTTGGAGAAACTGCACGACCATCTCATCACATCAGCACTGATTTCTACATTTCAGCATTGACATATTGCCACGTGAGCAACCAAAAAGATCAGAAAATTTGGGCTTGGCCCGATTCTGACCCAACCCCCCGGCCCAAAACCAAAGGTTTGGCCCGGCTTGGCTGTGCCCGACCTGGTCCAGAAATCTGGTCCCGACCCGAATACCCAGGCCCGAACCGAATTGCAACCCAATTGAATTTTGGGGATTCTAGGGTTTCGGCCCAGTTCGGCGGCGGAGCTGACGGTGATTTCTCGCTCAAAGACTCGGTGCAAGGGTCGGCGAATCCTGTGGTGATGCGGCGGTGGCCGAAGACCCGAGTAATCACAGTCAGAGCCGATCGATTAACCGCGGTTTCGATCGAATTCCGATTCGGTTTTAGTCGAAATCTTTCGTCAGAGAAGAGGGGTTTTGGGAGGAGGAGAATCCGGCTGGCGTCGCAATCCCCACCGGAGCGGCTTCTAATGCCTGCAGCCACGGTGGCGAGCCGGTCGCTCCGAATCGGAGGCGGCGGAGTGCGGTGTCAAATCCGAGATCGATTCGATCTCGTTTTTGATCGGAAGGTACAATCTTCCGTCATCAGAGGTGACGATTTGGTCCACAAAGTCGGCGGAGGTCCTCGATCGGTCGGCGTTGGTCACCGGAACGTGTTCGCCGGGAAACCAATCGCATATACTCGGGTGTCCAAGAAAGTTTTCTGATGCCACGAATATAATACCTAAAATAGTTCGAGGGCCCAGGTGCAATTTTTGATTTTTTTTAAAGTTTTACATTTCATTCCCTGCACTTTCTGTTTTTTTAAAAAAAAAAAATTATAACAGTATCTCGAAATAATTAATTGTTCGAAGTCTTTAATCGTATCAGAACTAAATCACATAGTTTTATAAATTGATTCCATACAAAATACAAGATTTTGTTGGTGGTGATCTTATGTCGTAGATATAGTCATCTATCTTTGGAACAATTAATTGTATGATCAAAACACAAATCGTTCAAGATTCAACAAAAATTACATAAAAGTAAATTGATTTAAAATTCGATAAAGTAAACGTACTTCTTCAATTCACATAAAATAAAAAATTCACTAATTGAAGGAAAACGATTACAAGGTAATTAACTTAGCCGAAAAGAAACTAAGGGAAAAGTATGAGTGACAAAGCTCTCTTATTACATAGAACAAAAACATAACAATCTAGTTCACTCCCAATGGGTGAAACGATTCCTAAATCTTTCCTTGTTCATTTGTTGGTGCCTTGGCATGTATGGGGCCCAGGGATTGCGCATATGACGTTTGGCCTTGAACACATTGAATCTTGCGGATTTAGGTTGTTCGCGTAAGATTGGTACACAATGTACCTCATGTGTGGCTACTGCAGATTTATTGATCAGGTAGTTCATCCTTTTCTGTTCCTCTATCTCAGTCTCGTCTCTAGCCATCTTATAGATGAGCTTATCCAGCGTGGTGATGATCCCATGGTTGACACAATCCCTGAGATGGAAGTGGAGCCTTTGTAGGTGTGATGGGAATGTTAATAGGATCTTCTCGATCAAGTCACTATGTGAGACCGGTGCTCATAATGTAGTGAGGTCTTGAGCAATGATGTTGAGAGTCTGTCTAAAGGCACAGACATGTTCAAATTTTTTGAACCGTAATGTTCTTTAGTGTTCTTGTGCATGTATTAGAAGAGATGAAGGATGGTCGTCAAAATGCTCAACCAGGAGTACCCAGAGGGTCCTTGGGTTCCATACGTCACAGTATTCTTCCCGAAGGGTCGCGTCTAGCGATTGGAGCAGTAATCCCATGATGATGGTGTCACACCTCTTGCGGATGATGGGATTAAGTTTCACCAGGTATTCATTCATTGGCCTTATGTGCTCGATGAGGTTTGTGTTCGTGAGTACTTCGATCACGACTTTTTTCCATGATTGGAAGACGTCTCCTCTAATGTTGAGAAGGTGAGGCACATACTTAAGTCGGGAGTTTTCCATCTGCATAGGCAAGTAGAAAAAAGGAAAGTTAAGTTCTATGTTCAGATTAAACCAGAACTCTATGTAGGTCAATATATGATTGATTCCCCACTATAGAAATTATTCTATCTTTTACATCTCCGAATAAATCGGAAGACAATCTTTAATGTCTCCAAGAGAAGTTAGTAAGACGGAGTAGAAGAAGTGTGTAGTAAGCCCCGAAGAAAAAGAATCGCGAAGTCGAAAGGAGGAAGAAGAGAAAACTTATGTTCTATTAAGAGGACATACTTTTTTATTTAGAGGCCTAACACTTGACAATGGCGGGCGACGGTGAACGGTGGTGGTCCCGGCGGTGGTCAACGACGGTGAAGGTAGGTGAAAATGTGAGGTTTTTTTCGGTTAGAGTTCGTGCGTGATAACATGTTGGAATAAGATGCAATTTAGAGAGAAACTCTATTAAATATGTTATATTGATGTGTAGAATACATTATCTATATATATGGACTAAATCCTAGCCCATACAAGATATGGAAATCTTATTTACTTGATCACCAAGTAACATGATTTCTAATTACATAATATATTCTACATCTAAATTTACTTAGGGAAAGATTATCACACCACAAAATATCTTGCATATTTCTACATATCTAACAAATTTAACTTTTTTATCGAACATTTTTATTTAACTTTTTCTATTTATATACAAACTTTTGTACCTAATGTTCTTCTAAAGTATCTGATACCAACTTTATCTATATCTTTGTATTAAGTAGTACAGATAAAATTAAAGAGTATCTTTTACTATATTATAAGATACCCTTCACTACAAGAAAAATGCACATAGACCGCGAACCGTTTTCGTCGTCTAAGTGATCATTTCCGTCGTGAACATCGAGAAGTTCTGCTCCAGTAATTTGAACCACACTCCCAGATCTCACATTATTAAGGCGAATCGCAGATGATTCCGGATGTCAAAAGCGTTCGGCTCTTGGTATGCAGTAACTTCTTCATCATCTGCGGTCTCACCAAGTGTGGCAACACTGTATATGTTTCTATGAGCAACATGGTTAACCACCTTCCACGGGACTTTGTTCAGAAGATCGTCAAGGTAAAACACTTGTTTTACTGATGTGGCAAGAACGAAAGGGTCTTCTTTATACCAGCTTGTAGCAGTATTCACCGAAAATATTCCGTACTGATCGGTCCTTGTGTTCTCCAGGCTAGTATCAAACCATCTACACTTGAACAAGTGCACTTTCATGCGGTTCCCATAAATTAGTTCAACAACTGAATGAAGGACACCGTAATAGTCAACGCCATCCTGCCCACTATGGACCATCACCCCACAATTCTGTGTTTTCAGTCGGTCGTCTCGATTTTCACATATAAATTTCACGCCATTGACCTGACACATCGAGTAAACTTTTGAAGCTATCAGTTTCATCGCCAAGACCCTCAATTCGTTTGACCACTATGGGCAACCATCATTTGCTACATGGTTCATCTAAAAACGATAAGAAACCAGGTACACCATAAATTATGAACATAGAAAAAGAAAACCACGTACACACATGCTATATAAGGATATAAAAAATATATATATATACACATATACCCTTACCCATTGACCAAAGTAGTTTGCAAACGTCCTGTTGTGGTAATCAACATTTCCGGCAATAGCAGGGCAGTGAAGATGATAGTTTTTCCAATATTGTACTTCTAGACAGTTAATCAGTACTGACTAGTGGGCAATGGCTACCTCATTTCCATCCAACTTGTACTACTTTGGCAAGCTTCCATGTACTACCACGTCATTGGAGATGATAGAAATGTTGAACTGGGGATCATCTATCGGCATCTGTTGTTGGGGGTCCTCCAGCGCTCCCAAATACAAGTTGGTGTACGTTACACACTCGTGCGCAATATATGCTTCAGCGATACACCCTTCAGGTGCAGATTTATTCTTTACATAGTTCTTGTAGGCTCCCAATTGTCTACAATTTAACAAGTGCATGTTATGATACTTAAAAAATTAGAATTTACATATAAAAACAGAGGCAAACCAAATGTATGAATCATTTGTACCTTTCCATGGGATACATTCAAGTGTAGTGTACGGGACCGGTAAGCAACAATTGTTTGGGAAGATGGATCATCAGGTGAGGCATGATGTCGAAAAAATTTGGGGGAAATATCCTCTCAAGCTTGCACATGATAAAAATGATGTCATCTTGCATCTCCCTGAGATCTGATTTTTTAACTTCCCTGGTGCATAACTTCTGAAAGAATCTTGACAAGGCCACCAACGGCTCCACCACCTCTTTGGGCAGGTACCCTCGAATGAAAATAGGGAAAAGACGTTGAAGCAGTACATGGCAGTCATGACTCTTTAATCCGTACATCTTATTGTCCAGGAAGTTAACACACCTGCTTATATTTCCTGCATAGCCATAAGGATACCTGCATATATAGTCATAAGCAACAATTATATTTCTTGCATATAACCATATATAAGTAAAAATTATATTAATTTCCTGCATAGCCATAAGAATATATACCTGACATTACTCAGCCACCCAAAAATTTCATGCTTATGCTTCGGCTTGACGGTGTAAGGAGCTTGCGGCATTTTTTTCTTACCATCTCTTAACCACAAATGTTTCCGCAGTCCCATAGCTTTCAGATCAATGTGTGCCTTAGGGATGTCTTTTGTTTTCCCCTCCAAATTAAGAACTGTGTCCACCACACTTTCACACACATTCTTCTCTATGTGCATGACATCTAGGTAGTGTCTGATAGGCAACCTGGGCCAGTAGGGGAGTTCCCAGAATATGCTCTTGTGTGTCCAAAACTTATACATTTCGGGCTTGTCTGGAATTGACGCCACAATTTTAGGATGATTGCTCAGCTGGCCAAAATCATATTCATTCAACACTTCCAAAATTTCATCCCCTGTCCATCGCCTGAGTGCCACACCTGTTTCCACAGTCCCATCAAACGCGTCTGGATCCTGCCTAAATGGGTGATCATATGGAAGCCAACAACGGTGACGCATCTGAACAATTTTACTGCAATGAGGACTGCAACAATCAACCGTCATGCACTCTGAAAAATCCCTGTAACCCTTGGTTACGTTGCCCGACAACATACCGCGGGCAGGAAAATCACTGATGGTGCCACCAAGCATGGCATGCATCTGGAACATCTCATTTTTGAACCTATCGTAAGTGGGGTGGCCACACTCACTCAGGTACTTAAGCTCCTCAATCAAAGGCCTCAAATACACATCGAGACACTTTCCTGGATAACCCGGGCCCGGAATTAACAGAGTTAGCATATTGTATTATTTCTTCATGCACATCCATAGTGGAAGGTTGTACGGTACCAAAATAACTGGTCATATACTGTATTGAAGACTCATGTTGCCAAAATGGTTGAATCTGTCAGATGAGAACCCTAGCCAAACATTCTGGACCTCTGCTGCAAAATGATCAAACTCCCTGACCATGTGCTTCCAAGCCTCTCCGTCGGAAGGGTGTATAAGGATGTCATCGTCAGGCAAATTTCTCTTAGCCCACCATCTCATAGCTTCGGCCGTGAAAGCACACATGAACAACTGCTCTAGCCTATCAATAAGCGGGAAATATCGAAGTATCTTCACAGCTTTCTTGTTGCCTGCATGAGTCAACTTATACCTTTTTGTAAAACATACCGGGCAGGCTTTAAGGTCTTCAAGATCTTTTCCCCAGAAGAGAATACAATCATATCTGCATGCATGGATTTTAATGTAGGAAAGCCCAAGATCTTTCAGGATATGTCGCACCTTATGATGAGTGGTAGGAAGACGATGACCGGGTGACAGTAGCAAAGCAGTCCACTTCAGCCAAGAATCAACAGGTTTGACAGACATTTTGTTCTCCATTTTGAGCTGCATCACTCCCATGACACTTTCAAGAACAGTCTTACTACAACCGTCGTACAACGGAGTCTGTTGCAATGCAATCAGGTTGTTGTACTTGTCTATACCGCTTGTGTTGACATGAGCTCCAGGTAATGGCTCGACTGGCTCAATATCGGGGAAACCCTGCACGACGGGAGGGACATTTGGTGCTTGATCAGCAAATACACCGCTCTCATGAGGAAACATATCATTGATTAACATCGATGTTGGATCATAGGATGGATTGGCCCTCTCACCAAATTGTCCATGATTAGCGGACTCGCCAACGATGTTTCACCGTGATAAATCCAACAAGTGTACTTATCCCAAAACCCGTATTTACTCAGGTGCTTATGGACTTTATCAATGGGAAAACGAAATCGATCGCTGCGACACTTACATTCTTTACACGGGCAATAATGAAGTGTAGTGTCTCCACAATTAGTCTTCACAAAATCCACAAAACTCCTAATTCCATGATGATATCTCACATCCCATCTTTCGAGGCTCATCCAACTCTTGTCCATTCTGAAAATTCTAACATTACGTACTATAAATATATATATATATATACATACACATTCACTACTAATTAATTAATAAATCATCATTAATTACATTCGAATTCATCCGATTAATTAACAAAAGTTGACCCATGCATGCATATAAATTAAAAAATATATATATATACCAACAATTCACAATTACAAATTAACATGCCTGTATATATATATATATAGACATATTAACAATATATTAATATTCACAAAATAATTTTATATACATACATATATATATACACATAAATTAACATATTTCCATCAAAATAATCTCAAATCAACTCAAAATCAACAGTCAATCACTCGAAATCAACAATATATCCACTCTATTTGCATATCAAACCAATAATCGATATCTCAACTCTAAATCAACACATGCATGCATATATATATATATATCGATCTAATTAAATCAACACATATATATATACATACGTATGTATATACATACCTATATATAGCTACGTACGTACGTATATAGCATCCCGAGCGGGTTTTCGACGCCTTTTGACAATACCCAAGGATTTCAGAGCGTTTTCCTTCTTTCGATTTCACCGGATTTTTCTATATCCAAATGAATGAGCTGCTGCGATCTGGATCTGATATAAGAGGTATTGCCGGCGATTCATTAAATCGTCGACAATGGAGTTATTGCCGGCGAAATTCCGGCCAAAAAATCGCCGGAAATTGTGGGAAATTATTGCTGGCGACTTTCTCCGTCGCCGGCAATAATTTTTCACCATTGTCGGCGATATTTGGGCCGGAATATCGCCGGCAATGGTGAAGAGATTATTACCGGCGACGGAGAAGGTCGCCGGTAATAAATTTGACCATTGCCGGTGATTTTTCGAACTTATTGCCGGCGACAGTCCATATCGCCGACAATACTCATTATTGCCGGCAACGGAGCAAGTCGCCGGCCTTTTTTTTTCCTTGTCGCCGGCAGTGATGTATAATGTGGCAGTGATACGTAAAGCCGTAAAGGGGGTTTGATTTTTATAAAAATGCATTCTTAGAAAAGAAAAAGATGACTTAATAACTCGAGGATCCATGCATGTTATCCATTGATGGCATAAAGCCAAACCTAATCATGAAGTTTAATATGCGTTCATCTTTAACGTACAATAGGAGGAAATGAAATAAAATACCAGAAAAGCATGACTTGTGTGACGTGTACCCTGTAACGCTTGGAAGTCAAATTAAGCTTTTAGAATATCACGTTGGTCTAAGGTACCATCCATGAAACAGTGTACCATGAATAAGTAGTAACGCCTCCATCTTTTTTTTTTTGAGATGACGTTGAATTTTATTAAAAAATAATAGTAATACAGAATTTTACCGAAATTTTCGGCCTGATAATACGAAACTTTATAACACCACTATTGTTAACCACAATTTGGTTTATCTAGACAATCAAACCAAAGTATCACTATACTAAAAAAGTTGGGTACACCGCTCTTTAGACGTCTAAGCACCATCTCTTACAGAACCGAAGTGTCTCTCGGTTCCCACGTGAAGTGCCGAGAAGAAGCGCAGAGATTCCAGCCCAAGATCTCAGGCTCAAAGTAGTAAGGCCCAAAAAGAGGATCCATTTTGTTCTCAGCAGCTTGGATCCAAAACCAGGCCCAAAAGTACGGCCCAGCTTAAGAGATCAATGAGGGACCAGAACCCTAGCCGCCAGGGATAAGCGCGAGTCTCCTTACGTCGGGAGTCAAGTCACCGGAGCCGCACCTGCTTCCGTCGCCGCCCGAATGCATCACTTAGACGGCATTTTTCCCACCTCCAAATCGCCCAAAGTCGCGCCTTGGTGTCGGAGTCGACCCTCGCTGATCCAAACAGACCCATGCCGGTCTGCAAGAACCACCTTCTACCGATCTGCATAAACACTGCCCTAAGCAGTGCACGGCGAGGGCGACGCCGTCCGAGATCAGGCTGAGCACCCCGCCACCATCTGAGTCCCGTACGCCACAGACACTTCGCAGCTCCTCCGATGGTTCGCTTCCGACACCGCTCGTTCACTCCTGCACCAAACCACCTTCACAAAACACTTCTTCGCCTCAGGATTCCCCCCAGGGACAGTCGGCACATAGACCAAACTGGAACAAGCCGGCACAAGTGCGATCGGAAACACGATCACGTTCGCTCTCCGAACTTTGCGGAGCACTCAGATGATATCTCAATAACCAATAACTTAACGCCTCCACCTTTTAATTTCTAATAATCTTATCTTATATACAGCTATAAACTACTTTCAGCATAGACCGTTTTCAGGGTAAACACGTTTTAGAGCTCGCTGGTTAAAACACTTCTCAGGTAAGGTTGTCTGTATCTCTATCTGTTGTGCTTATATGGTGATTTACAGAGTTAATATGTAAACGTTCCAAAGATTTGAAACAAATTACCTATATAGATTTTGGACCACCATATATGTGAAAAAACTGTTGTTAGCTAGTCATGCTCCCTCCATTTTCAAAGTCACTATGTATTAATGGGATCGATGGGGACAAATGTACGTACCTTGGACCATTTATACCAATTGATTGTGCATTCGTGCTGCACATGCAAAATCCAGGTTTCGTTTACCTCGATGTAGTTGTTTCTGGTAATTAACTAGTCCAATAATATACAGGGTGATTAACCCCGTGGACCTATTAAGCTTGGTCTTCATAAGGACAATTGGACAAACATACATGATCGAACTATTACCGTAATTTTTTATTTTTGATATTATTTGTCAGATAAATATTTTTTAAAATTTAAACTAACATCAACACCGCTTATAAAAAAGTTATATCTATATCTAGCACGTCCATTTTATTTATTTATTTTAAGTAGTATATAAATCCAACACAAACTTGTATGTGGCATGCAACTCAAATTTTAACACAATTGCTAATATAAATCCAAACTTGGAAAATGCAGTATTCATCAAATTAATTGAGAAGTAGACATTTTCAATAAGAATTGGCATTCCTTCCTTTTTCTTTTAGCCCACTGCCCACTATCTAGATTCGATTTGACCGTAACCAAGTCAAACTAGCCATCTGGGGAAATTAATATCCTTCCTCGTGTCCCCGGTCTCCATCGCCCCCAGTTAAAGCATGTTATTAATCGTAAATCTTAATCCTAATTATTCCATAATAAAAAGGAAATCACATTAATGAAATCATTAACAAAATAAAACTCCGTTTCACCAACTATTGACGATTTTGCACTCCGTTTACTATTCCAATAGCGAAAGAACACAAATGGCTTTGGCGAAAGAGCACAAATGGCTTTTTCGTAATTAGAAGGAAAGCCAAGCCTCACTCATAATCCCCTCTCTGGTTAAATAACAGAGAGCGCAGACAGAGCTAGTGTGTTCATAACCAGACTGAGCCGAGAGTCCGACCCCGCACCGCAACACACTGAGTTCCCGGCGAGTCCATCTCGTCCAACAACTCAGGCCGCCTCCCTTCTACATTCTTCCCTTTACAAATCAAACCCATAAACCTTCTTGAATACATTCATATTCTCTTGTGAATCGAAGTTAGGCCGGAATGGGGTCGGAGCTTATATTCAGAGGCGGGCACGACGACGAGGCCCAGCCCTCTTCGGGAGACGCTTACTCTCCGAAACGGCCGAAGCCTTGGGCCTCGGTGACCCGCCCGATTGCGTACCTGCTCCGAGAACAGCGTCTGATTTTTGTCCTCGTCGGCATTGCCATCGCCACAGTGTGCTTCACGCTCCTCCCTTCCTCCCGATCCCCTTACGCTCAGACTAACCCGATCCCTAACGACTTCGTCAAGTTCGACCTCGAGTCCAGCCACCTCTCACACCACAACAACGAGCGCCGCTTTGGCCTCACCAACTACAATTCCGGCGGGAAGATCCCGCTCGGTTTGAAGCGGAAGGGACTCCGGATCGTCGTCACCGGCGGGGCCGGGTTCGTCGGGTCCCACCTCGTCGACCGTCTGATGGAGCGCGGCGACAGCGTCATCGTCGTTGACAATTTCTTCACCGGAAGGAAAGAGAATGTTCAGCACCATTTTGGGAACCCTAGATTTGAACTCATCCGACACGACGTCGTTGAGCCGCTCCTTCTCGAAGTCGACCAGATCTACCATCTTGCCTGCCCTGCCTCCCCCGTTCATTACAAGTTCAACCCCGTCAAAACTATCATATCCTTTTCTATTTAAATTTCTGTCCAATCCCGATTTTGTTTGTTGTTCAAATTTTACATGTTGTTGTTGCCTTAATTCTGAATTGTTGAGATTGCACAAGACAAATGTGGTGGGAACTCTGAACATGCTCGGCTTAGCCAAGAGAGTTGGAGCTCGTTTCCTGTTGACCAGCACTAGCGAGGTCTACGGCGATCCTCTGCAGCACCCTCAGGTCGAGACCTACTGGGGAAACGTCAACCCCATCGGTGAGCCATCTTCTTCTATTTGTTTAATATTTAATTTAATTTAGTTTGTTTATGGTCGGACTTCTAATGTGCGCCGGGAAGGGGAGTGGCAGATGGTGCGCTGTGAGATAGATTCCAAGCGAAGTTTAGGGGGAGGCTTTGTTCTTTTCTCGATCAGTAGGTCGATGGGGGCACGACGCTGTCACCACGTTGGACGCCCCCCCAGGGTGTAGGGCCGCGGTTTGCTCTTAGATCCGGTCGGGTCCACTGATCGGACGGTGGAGATTCGTGTAACTCTCCAGCACGTTGCCATGAACTACTACTCTTCTTTTATTAGGAGAGTGCGTGTCCCGGTTGAACAGTGAAACCGGGGGCATATACGTCATTTGGGGTTGGGGGTTTTGTTAGTTCAAGGGTAGGTCCGGTTTTGATACTGAGAGGTCTGATATTCTGACAACCATGTCTGAATATGCGACAGGTGTCCGAAGTTGCTACGATGAAGGAAAGCGTACGGCCGAGACATTGACAATGGACTACTACAGAGGAGCTGGCGTTGAGGTACTTCTACGTACTCGCTCTCATGTCTGAGTCCACTATTTCACTGAGGGGTAATTAATTTGTTTTTACTGTGGTTTAGTAATATCATACTGTGATGCAGGTTAGAATTGCTAGGATTTTCAACACCTATGGGCCAAGAATGTGCATCGATGACGGTCGTGTTGTTAGTAACTTTGTTGCTCAGGTAAATTGTCGTCATTGGTAGCTTTGATTGGTAATGGTTCAATTTGTTGGGGTAAAGTAGTGATGGTGAATTGTAATGCAGGCATTAAGGAAAGAGCCTATGACTGTTTACGGCGATGGGAAGCAGACAAGGAGTTTCCAATACGTTTCTGATCTGGTAAACTGGTCTTCTACTTTAATCTCATAGTTTAACAGTTGGCCAATTGGGTGGGGAGGGTATTCTTTGTACGTTATCGTTTTAGCTGTTGGTTCTTTATTACTTTCTGCATTGGTTGTTTCTTCTTTTAAGGGTATCGAGCCTAGTGAAGAAGTTTTATAATGCATGACTGGGGAGTAAGATTTTGATTGGTAGTGTTATTAGATTGAATCTGGGTAGGTTACTTAGCTAGATTGACTAGTGTGTTTCCCATGTGCATTAGCACAAAACAATTGTAGTTGGGTTACTTGGTCTGAATTCTGTACACAGTAGATAGGTGGGTACTTGCTTTTCGGCATGTGCATAATTGCTGGCATGCAAAGTTTCTGGTCTATTGAGTTTGGTCAATGCTTTGCATTGTGGTCAATTACTTCATATGTTTGTAATCAACGACATTCATTTCTTAACTCAACTTGTGTTCATAGATCTGAGTGGACTTGTATGCAGTCTTCTGTCCAGCTTTCAAACAAAATAGGATTTTCTTTCCTTGACAAGATGTATTTGAAAAGCATAGAAATATGTTCCTGAGGAAGTGATTAGTCTATTTTGCTGTAGCTTTTTTATGGTAACTGAAAAAGTATGATCCAGTTATTTGCTTGATTACTATGCTATGATCCAGTGATTTGCTTGATTACTATGCTGCTGTTGCTGAAGAGCTGTTTGTTTATTACATCTTTACATCAGGTTGATGGTTTGATGAGGCTGATGGAAGGCGAGCATGTTGGACCTTTCAATCTCGGTAATCCTGGTGAATTCACCATGCTCGAACTTGCAAAGGTAATTCAGTCATGGAATCTATTCTCAAGCTCTGTAGCTTAGTGTTTTGTGCTTTAACATTTACTTCTTCCTTGAATTGACTCATGCCAATAATGTTGCAGGTGGTCCAAGAAACAATCGACAAAGATGCAAGAATAGAGTTCAGGCCGAACACTGAGGATGACCCGCATAAGAGGAAGCCTGACATTACCAAGGCCAAAGACCTACTTGGTTGGCAACCAAAGGTATCCCTCCGCAAAGGTCTCCCGCTCATGGTGTCAGACTTCAGCAAACGTATTTTCGGTGACCACAAGGAAGCTGCAAGCTCCACAACCACCACCACCATGTAATCTTATCATATATGTGTTGGCATTATGGCATTGGCACATACATACATCTCTCTGGCCAATGGCAATGGGAAAGATAATTCCTTTTGTTCTTTACCCTTCCAATTTCCAAACAAGAATTACAGCAGTAAGGTCACAGCGGCAGTAGCATAGCAGCAACAGTAGCATATATTTGTTCTCAAGTTCTTCTCTACTTGGAGTAGCTTTGGAGGTCTTCTTTCGGCATTTGTTGTCGTGTCCATCCTTTTCTTTATGTATCGTTATCCTCTTAAAGCTTAGTAGACAACGAGCCCCGTTGGCCCATGTCCCTAATTCTGTTCTATGCAATCGGTTTACAGATGAAGAAAATAACAACTATATCACAGAGCACAGATTCAAGTTATATTGGTAGTGGTATGTTGAGATTTTGAGGTTGGTCTGGAAGTTCACTTGGTTATTGGATTAACCACCTGAAAACTTCTAGCCTTAGGCTTCAACTGCCGGTTTCAGCTTGAAGTAGAGTAAAACAAATAAAAAGAACCTTTTTATTCCACATCCACACATTTGTGATCATACTGATTCATCCAATTTGAGGGAATTCTGAAGGCAGTTCGAAAGTGATTATGCACAAGCACAAAACAGTAGCCATGATTCCAACAGGCCGAGCTACATTGCTGAGTGGTGTTGTAATCGACATCCCTTCAACCCGCAAAAATAGCTTCCCTGCTGCTGCTTGTTCATGGCTTCAGGTGGCGATGCGGTGGCATTTAACTTCACAATGCCGGTGGCATTTAACTTCACAATGCCGGTGGCATTTAACTTCACAATGCCGTCATTGAACGTTTGAATTGGCTGCACAGGCATGACATTGCTGTGAGTAGTGTGCTTCTCAAGCCAAACAATGACGTCTGAAAACACAATTTCCACGTTCCCATCAGGCTCTCCTGATGTTAAGCCATGCCACATTCCAGGGTACAGCTTTATGGTCTTGTCTTCGCTGCTGGCTTTTTGATACAATGACTTGCTCACTTCTGGGTCTGTAACTATATCTGCCTCCCCATGTAAAACAAAGAAAGGTAGTCGAACCTACCCAAAATAACACGATCAATTCTATCTGAGCTAAAGATAGAGGTAACATTGTCACTTGAATCTTTTAGAAGCAAAAACCCACCTCATGTAAACTGTCCTCAAGGCCCATGCTAGTCCTGAGCATTTCCAAAGCTGTTTTCAGCCTCGGCTTGTCTTGGTATATCAACTTGTTGCTTCTTATCTGTGAAGTGAAACCAGTTAGATACTGAAATGATCTAACTTCACATCTATCTTGCTAAGTGAATGTGGCAAAATAAATCACCTCTTCGCGCTTTACAGGGTCCTTGAAGGCGGAATCAATGACGTCTTTTGTGGGTACAATCTTCCATTTTGGAATAATCTCCTCCACCCTGGTTAACACATTAACAACCAGTGGATGCGGCTTTACTTTCTCTGATATCTAACCATGTTGTATGGAATAAGACAGTGAGTTTTGGTAAATCAAAGCTTCACCAAACAAAAACTGACTTCACATTTAGCACACAAATAGTTTTACCTTGCACATTGGAGCGACAAGAACGGCACCATTCCAAAAAGTAGGGTCCTTTTTATGAAGCAATAAGGCCACTGCCCCTCCCATGGATTCCCCATACAAGAACCTACATTTGTCCTTGTACTCTTCCTCCGCTGTGATGCCATGATGAAATGACTAGGTTAAGTCACAGTCAATTTTTTCTTGGCACACAAGGGACGACGTGATGTTACTGTACCGTTAAGATCATTAATCAAATCGAATTTATTTTGATTAATGATCTAACTAAGGTGACGCTAGATAAGCTTACATACAGATTACAGAGTGTCAAGTACAAAAAATGCTAAAGATTCTAAGTGTGATAATAGACTGATAAAGCATACCGCAAATCGACTTGAAGAAGTCATTGCAATCGTTAACGATGTTTTCAAACTTCTTAATGTAGCACCTAGCCCCCCTCGATCGTCCGTGGCCCTCGTAGTCGATTCCGAATACCGCATACCCAGCATTAGCTAGACGGATCCCACATTCTATAGCATAAACCATAGGGTTAATTAGTGAACTCAATTTGGTCAGTATTTGGTAATTTGCTTAGTCATTATTGGTAAAATACTGTCATCCATCTGCATCAAGATTTGCATTAGTAGGCCAAGCAGTGACGACGACCCTAGAACCTAACTAAGAACTTGTTTGGTAACCAAACCAAACCAAACCAAACCAAACCATGTTGACAATAATTATTTCCTTCTCATTTGGGACATGGCATGGTCTATATGTTATGACAGTTCATGATCAAACAGTTGCTGTCCATGCCATGCAACAATCATATTTTTATTTGGTTTGAAAATAAAAGGAACTCCATAAATATTTGTCAGTAATTTATCACAAAGAATATAGTAGCAATTAAAAAGAAGAAAACAAATTGACATAAAATAAAATAAACAAAGATAAGATATGGCTTCGCAGAATAAGCATTGGGAATACGAATGGGATTGGTATTATAGTGGCGTAGAAGAAGAGAAGTATGGACATTCTGGAGAATAACAAAAGCAATTTTGTCCTGATTATAATTTTCATTTTGGATAGTGCCAATGTTCTTCCATACTCTACACACTTACCAATTTTCCATGAAAGATAATATTCTCAACTTCTTATTCAACTACTATATGTTTTTCTTTGTCTAATTTCTACCCTCTTTGATCAATCTTCTTGGTCAACTTTTCTGGTCTCTTCATGATGATTCGTCATGAACCAGTAAAAGAAAAAGGCCAACACATTTTCCTGTGACATTATGGCATATCTATGAAGGAGATAAAGGAGACGGTCTTTTCTGGGATGCCAAATATAGATAAAAGATGGAAGATTTTTTCTTTAGATTTCCACTACAGATTGATGAAAGCTTGTCAAAAAGAAGAACAGAGAGATCAAGAAAAGTTGCTCTTAAGCTAAATTTCTTGTGCCCTTAGATTTCCATGATCAAGTTCAATAAAAGTAAAAAAAATACTGTAGTGTAACTTGTACCCAAGGTAAAAATGTCAGAAAGAAAGAAACATGAACTTCTGTTTCTCTTCACTATTTCGTTCATCGGTTTTGTGCATTCATAGATGGAATAGGCTAGCCCTAGACATAACAATGGTAGATTTAGAGACAATGTAGAATTCAAGACAATGAAGTTATGACGATGGAGGGAGGTAGAAGGAGGAGATGGAGCTATTAACATGATATTTATTACCTCTCATGAAACCGCTGCACTCCATGCCATAACCTGCAAACCCCCCATTAATGAACATGTCTATCAAATTCTGAACCACATACACATACATACATGGATTCACATGCACCCTAATATACACAGAGAATAAACAGAGAGACAGAGATGAGCACCATGGCAGAGGAAGACAAGGGCTTTTGGAGAAGAGAAGGGCAACCATCTGCAAGTGAAAAGCTGCACTCCTCTCGAATTCCTTATGTAAACCTTCACGCATTGGTACCCCAATAAGTAAAAGCTACATCAAGATTATCGAAAATATGTGCAAGTATGAGAAAATAAACTTACGTCCTCATATTCACCATCCATGAGAGAGAGAGAGAGAGAGAGAGAGAGAGAGAGAGAGAGAGAGAGAGAGAGAGAGAGAGAGAGAGAGAGAGAGAGAGAGATAGAGAGATAGAGAGATAGAGAGATAGATTTCCTAAACCAAATCAAACTAAACGACCATGTTGTCTCAAGATTCTAACTTGGATCTCTGTACTGCGACCTTGAGAGAGAAGACGGCGAGTAACGAGATTTAGGGAGACAATGTTGAAGCTTTCAGAGAGAGGGAGAGAGATAGGCGGTGGTGAGTTGTATTTATCTGGGTTTGGGAGTCTTTTATATTCCTAAATGAGGTAACGTGGCATTTGAAGGATTGGGAGAGCACTCTACTGCTTCTTCTGGTTGCAGCAGATTGCAGTGTAGTTTGATGATATATATACGATCCCAGCAAACCCCATCAACGAATCCCAACCTAGTTTGATAATAAATGTAGCATCTCTTATCTCTGTTTCTGAAATTCTCATAAACAGCTACGTGGGGTTACCTAAGCAATTACGTGATATATACCCCTTCTGTCTTCTACGAATTTATTTCATATACTAATTGTTGGATTAGACAATATTAGTTCTTCAATAACACCAATGTGTAATCAACCTCCAGCTATGTGGTGGTGAACCAACAACTTCATTGTCAATCGACCTTACTCAGCTTAGTTGTTATGTAAGCTTCAAACACATGTATATATTTGCATTACGCTCCATTATACACTACTAGAATACTACTTTCGTAATGATGGAGGGGAGGAGGTCATTACTTCTTAAAATCCTGACTGTACATTACTACGTACTTTGATGATAGCAATTTATTTTTATCACCTACTTTGACACCAAACTATTAAATTCACTTCTTTTAATTTCTTTTGTAGGCATAGTTAATATGTATCTACCCACTTCAATTTTGGGGAGCCCAACAACTAATATTTCGGAGCTCGTTTCAGATTGTTTTATATTCGAGTAGGCAGACTGTTTTATAGTGGACAGGACCTTAGTTCTTCTTCTTTTTGAAGAAGAGACAGGACCTTAGTTTGCTAAACCAACTCCACACGGCCAAACCCACACCGAAAATTGCCTCTTCAATGTGAGTATTCACCAAAACCGTTGACACAGCATCTCCTGGCTTCCTTGCCTTCCTCATACGACGCTTTGATTTTGAGAAAATGTGTTTAGGTTAAGCAGTTAGAAGATCGTCACCCTCAAGCAAGAAATCCATACCAATAACAAACTCATCGAGATTCGACAACGGAGAAGCGAATAATGCATAGTAGAAAACATGGAAGCCATAGATGGCAACGTTATTGGTATTACACACAAGGGAATACTGCCAGCTTTCGAGTGGTCGTCACCTTACAAGCAGACTAGAAAATCTACTTTCATGGCTTTTTCACAAGTATACTACCTTACCGAGATACTTCCAATCTAGAACACTTGTACGGGAGTACAGTTAGATGGTTGTCACTTGAAATCTTTATCTAAAATCAACTATCAACAAACAATTTTAACACTGAACAAAACATTGAAGCCATAGATAGCAATCATAACACTCTTTACGCAGAAACATATACATCAAATTTCGATCAAGATACTAATCAGACATGTACATGATGGAAGCTAAATGGCCCTCTCTCCACATGAACATGTGAGGTACTAAAAAGGTTGCTTGTGATACAAAACTTTGTTGTGCAAACATCACAACTCATGTCATTTGATCCCCTATATGGTGGTCACAGCAAGTTGAGTAAGCTACAAATAAATCCCTCATATGACCTTTATTCTTTCTTAGTAAGCCTTTTGAAATCAGAAACTAAGCCAGATCAATCTCTTTCAGGCAATAATGCACACATGATTTATTAGAGGACCACACGCAAGTAATAAATGAAACCAGGTGACGCAAAGTGAAATCAGAAGAACGGTTTAGAGTTAAAGAAATGTCAAAGTGATCTGTTAGATGAAATGATCAATCAAATGTTTATTATTAAAGACGACCAGCTTAAGGTCATCTAGAGCTGTACTTGTTTTGAAAGACCACTCGCACAAGAGCATCCAACTTCACTGCTGAGTCCTGAGAATGTCAGCCAAATAAACCACTTTTCATAATAGACATTCTGCAGTTGCATATGAACATGACAATAAGAGACAAAGAAGATTAACGATCGAAGCACTTAACACAATACTGACAACCTAATATCTTCTACAAATAAGCAGAAACACTGGAGTTTCAAACCCTTTATGACTGATGTTTTGGTGCGGCTGATATGAATTGTGCAGTTCATGAAAATTTAAGAATCAAAACTTTTCATCCTCGAGCATACTCAGAATGTGTAGATTAATCTTAAGAAATGAACTGCCTGGTTTAATTGACCATTCTACATTTGAAGATACTCGAAAGGCAGAAAAAAGTTATTTCTTTGTTCCGTTCGTTATGAAAGGAATTGAAACATCAGAACGATCAGATGTCAATTTGAAGAAAACTGTGACAAGGAAAAAAAAGATTTTTCCAATATTTTTCTTTCGTTACAACTACTCTCAAAGAAAACAAGAGATAACGTAACCAAGAACATCCACTAGTCCTTAAATTAAGGCTAGAAAGAAGGGGAGATTACACAAGAGATCACACAATCTCTGGCACACTTAGGCAGCACGCAAACTGTTCCAACAACTCCAACACAGGAGCTCACAACACTAAGAAAAATATCAAGGACATCCCCATGTCTCTCAACACTCCCCCTCAAGCGAAGGCTAGAGAGAAGCGAGAGCCAAGCTTGACCAACAAGGCTTCAAACTGAGCTGAGGGAAGAAGCTTTGTAAAGACATCAGCAAGTTGTTCATGTGATCGAATATAAGCAGTAGCAATGATCCCAGACTAAACTTTGTTTCTGATAAAATGGCAATCAACTTCAATATGCTTTGTACGCTCATGGACGACAGGGTTAGCTGCAATGTACATAGCAGCTTGGTTATCACAATAAGGTAATAGGAGAGGAACACCGAATACCAAAATCTCCAAGAATGTTTTTTAGCCAAATGAGCTCACAAGAAGTGGAGGCCATAGCTCGATATTCTGCCTCGGCACTGGATCGAGCTACAACAGTTTGCTTCTTGCTTCTCCAAGTTACAAAGTTGCCACCAACAAACGTACAATATCCAGTGGTTGATTTTCTGTCAAGCATATTGCCTGCCCAGTCTGAGTCAATATACCCTTCCAACTGAAAATGATTGTGCTTGTGCATCACTATACCACGAGTAAGAGAGCCTTTGAGATATCTAAGGATGCGTTTCACAAGCTGATAGTGATGTAAGGTTGGAGCGTGCATAAACTGGCTTAAAATACTGACAGTATAAGTAATGTCAGGGTGAGTGATGGTGAGGTAAATGAGTTTGCCTACTAATCTCTGATATTCAGTCAGGTTGTGAAGAGGTTCACTATCAACATCAAACTTGTAGTTACTGGGAAGGGGAGTTTTAGCAGGCTTGCAGGCATACATGTCTTCTTCTTTCAACAGATCAATCACATATTTTCTCTGAGTCAGAAAGAGTCCATTGTGAAACTGGTCCATTTCAATTCCGAGAAAGTATCTAAGAGGACCAAGATCCTTGATGGAAAAGGCTGAATGAAGAGTAGACTTAATGGCTTGAATTTCATCAGCATTGTCCCCAGTAACAATCAGGTCATCAACATAGACAAGAATCACCAACTTACCAGCCTTGCTACTTCTAATGAACAAAGAGGAATCACCAGAACTTCTGTGGAAACCAGCCTGAAGAATGACAGAGCTGAGTTTGGAATACCATGCTCTTGGTGACTGTTTGAGACCATAAATGGCCTTGTGCAACTTGCAGACCAATCCATGCTCATCTTCTTGAGGATGACTAGGAGGAAGTCTCATAAACACATCTTCTTCCAGATCCCCATGAAGAAAAGCATTCGTCACATCCATTTGATAAAGGGACCAACCAGAGTTGATGGCAATTGACAAGAGAACTCTTACTGTGTTCATTTTTGCTACAGGAGCAAATGTCTCCTTATAATCCACGCCAAAAGTCTGACTGAATCCACGAGCTACAAGGCGAGCTTTGCATCGTTCTACTTCACCGTTAGAATGAAATTTTACTTTATAAACCCATCTAGCCCCAATAATTTTCTGTCCTTTAGGAGCCTGCACAATACTTCAAGTCTTGTTGTCATTTAGAGCTTGAAGTTCATCAGCCATAGCTTGTTTCCATATGGTAGATTTACTAGCTTCTGCATAATTTCTAGGTTCTGTTACATGACTAATCTTGGTTATAAAGGCACAATAAGCTGATGAAGCATGAGGTGGGATAACCAAATTCCCAATTGAATGTTTGGATTTGTGAAGTTCGAAACCTTTCAATTTTTCAGGCAGTTTCCTAGTCCGACTAGGATTTCTTCTTAGAACAGGCATCATTGAATTTCCATGATCAATTTGACTTGGATCATTACTGTCATTTTCAGCTGCATCATTAGGGTTTATGTCATCATCTGTTGTTGGAGAAGTATCAAGACAAGGGAAAGAATGCCTATCAGTTGACCCTTCTGCAGACTGCCCTGTAAGTCTCTCTCCAGGAACATTTGCAGGTGTCTCTGCATGAATTTCTGTAACCTCTTCTGTATATTCATTTGCAGATCTAATAGGAGGTATGTCATCAATGTTATATGATGTTTCTGCTGCAGGTTCAGTTGCAGGCACATATACAGAGCTGTCAAACAACTCCCCCTGCAGATCACTCTCATGGCTTTGAAAAAAGAAAATTTCCTCATCAAATCGAACATCTCGAGAAACAATGATTTTCTTTGACATTGGATCAAAGCATTTGTAGCCTTTCTGTGATGATGAGTAACCCAAAAAAGCACACTTCAATGCCCTGTGATCTAGCTTGTCTCTATGAGTAGACTGAATGTGAACAAAAGAGATGCAACCAAACACCCTCAAATGATCAATGGTAATATCTCTCTTCTTCAAAAAAGAATATGGTGACTTAAACTTGAGGACTCTTGATGGCAATCGATTAATTATATAGGCCGCAGTTTGGATTGCATTTGACCAAAAAATCTTGGGAACATTGCCCTGAATCATAATTGCTCGAGTTTTTTCCAGTAAATCTCTATTCTTCCTCTCAGACACACCATTTTGTTGTGGTGTACCAACACAGCTAGTCTGATGTAAGATGCCATTGGCACTTAGATACTCAGTCATGATTTTAGAAGTATATTCTGTCCCATTATCTGATCTTAACATGCATATGCTTGAAGAGAAATGATTTTTAACCAGGTTATGAAAATCCTCAAAGCTTTTCTTGACTTCATTTTTATGTTTCAGCATGTAGACAAAAGTTGTTCTAGAGAAGTCATCAATGAAAGTCACATAATATCTATAACCATCAAAAGATTTCATTTTTGCAGGTCCCCATACATCAGAATGGATCAGTTCAAACTCTTTGGAGGCTCTAGAGTTTGAACTTGGAAAGGCTAATCTAGTAGACTTTGACTTGTGACAAGTCACACAGTCAGAGCTAGGTTTACAAAAACTTGGAAAGAGTAAAGACATAACACGAAAGGAAGGATGTGCTAGGCGCATATGCCACAGCTACTGATGAGTTGATGACACAGATTCAGCAAGAAGACTTTTAGCAAAAAAAGGAGAGGAGGAGATATAGTATAGTCCATTCAGGTAAAAACCTTCACCAATCATCTTCTGAGTCACACGGTCCTGAAAGACAACAGAAGATGTTGAAAACAAGACTAAACAATCCAACAAGTGTATTAACTTCCCAACAGACAGAAGCTTGAAAGGAAAAGAGGGGACATACAAGACAGTAGAAGAATGGTAATTAGAAAACAATTTCATTTTTCCCTTTCCTAAGATTGGAACTCTATTCCCATTAGTCACAGACACAAAGGAGGGTTTTTCAAAGAAAGAAAGGTCATTCAAGCATGATGCATTATAAGACATGTGATCAGATGCTCCTGAATCAACAATCCAAAAGTCATGCTCTTTGCTAAGTTCTAAAGCTGTAGATATGGCACAAATTATACCTGGAATCTCTTCTTGTGCAGCCAACTTGCTGTCTGCAAGATAGCCTGCAAACTTCCCCAACATAGCAGTAGAACCATCACTATTCACTTCACTTTGATTTTTCTGTAGGAAGGCTGCAAACTTATTGATGAGAGAAATGGGATTTGCAGTGAAGTTCTGCATACTTTCTGAAGCATTGTTCTCTGCCATATTAGCTCTAGGATTCACAGAAACTTTGCTTCTTCCCTTATACCCCTTGTCATCGTTATTGAACTTAGGCTTCAAATCAGGGTGCAGAATCCAACATGATCCTTTTTCATGGCCAATGCCAGCTCTGCAATAGACACACAATTAGAACACTTGAGATCAGGTCTTCTTCCTTTGTAAGGTCTTGAGTTGGAACTAGAGCTTGCAAAAGATCTAACCTCAGATTGATCAACCACTGCCACGTCTGCCTTCATTGCTCTCTTTCTTGTTTCTTCTCTTTGGATGGTATTGCAGATTGTATGCACAGCAGGAATCTCAGCAGACATGAGTAAGTGACTCTTAATATCTTCATAATCATCATTCAAACTTGCAAGGAGCATAAATACCTTATCTTCCTCAGCAAGTCTCAGAAGAACCTTGGAATCTGTGGTATGAGGACGGTAGACATCAATTTCATTCCAAATGCCCTTCATTTTACCATAGTGTTGAATAAATGGAGTAGTGCCTTGATGAAGCTCTGACAGGTCTCTCTTGAGTTGAAATACTCTAGCAGAATTATTTAGATCTCCGTACATATCTTTAACCTGTTGCCAAAGATGAATGGCAGAGTCAGAATAGCTGAAGATCGTTCGAATATGTGACTCCATGGAATTCAGCATCCACACCATGACAAGCTGGTCCTGAGCAAACCAGGAATCATACTCAGCTGACTTAGTAGATGGAATCGTGGTGGTGTCATTAATGGATCCGAGCAACCTTTTGCCCCCTAGAGCAAGAGTAACATCTCTGCACCAGGTTAGATAGTTAAACTCATTAAGAAGAGTAGATGTGAGCTTCTGGTTGGTGTTGGTGTCAGGAACAACAGATACAGCAGTTCCTGAGGCTTCCGGCTTATCATCTTCTCCAGCTATTATGTTCTAGAGAAGAGATGAAGGAAGATGAACACTGAAAGGAAGATGAGAATGGATTGGAATGCAGAAGCAGGTCCTAGATGGAAGCCTGCTCTGATACCATGAAGAAAACTATGACAAGGAAAAAAAAGATTTTTCCAATATTTTTCTTTCGTTACAACTACTCTCAACGAAAACAAGAGATAACGTAACTAAGAACATCCACTAGTCCTTAAATTAAGGCTAGAAAGAAGGGGAGATTACACAAGAGATCACACAATCTCTGGCACACTGAGGCAGCACGCAAACTGTTCCAACAACTCCAACACAGGAGCTCACAACACTAAGAAAAATACCAAGGACATCCCCATGTCTCTCAACACAATTACTTGCAGACCATATATAAACTACACATAACAGATAAAAATGTAGGATGAGAACAACCTTTGCTCTGCCAATCTTCCATCATAAGGTATATTCATTTTTTTAACATGATCAAGGGCAAAGTTTCCCAGCAGAAATTAAACAAGCTGCACGAAACAGTTTCCTGCAGCAGCAGCCCAAGCTGCCCCTCCGGCAGCCCCAACAATCATACTATGCACCTACTCACAGAAAACAAACAAAGAATATCCCTCAGCAGACCATCGATCTGACACAAGATTTACAGCTTTAGCTTTGGTATGCTAAGTTGGATGATATTTGCACAACCTATCACATAAATTCTAAAGTATATATCACATCAACCAGCAGGAGCATTATTCACAAAAATTGCTTACACGGATTAAGAAAAGAAGAATTGCGGAAGTGTTTACAAATGAGAGAGTAAGACTTCTTGGGTCTCAAGTGTGTCTTGCAATCTCTAAGCTTATGCCTTATATAGGCTTACAAACTGAGAAAAAGAAGTTGAATAATTGAGTCCGGGTGCTCATTGGGCCCCATCGACAACTCACAATATTCCTTCTTATCTCTTACACTTCAAAAAGTAAGAAAAAGACAAACTAAAAAGCATCATAGCACATGGACGGCTACCTTTAGGTCCTTTTCAGGACGATGCTCACAGTAAAAGCAAATAAAATTATTACTACCGGACGAATCTGCTTTCGGTGAGTGGGCTGATTCATCCTTATCTTCTAGCTACTGAGTGAGATGCTTTTGTCTTCATCCCACATTATTTTACCTTAGTGGCCGTCACATTTATAGTGGGAGGCCATCCACTATCAGCTGTCCTTTGTCGTCTTCTTTACAGCTGTGATCCATTTTGGATGCGATGGGTGAGTGCTGTAAGTCTATCTGCGAGATCTGCAAAGTTTCGCAGTTGTCTGACCAATTCAACGTACAGCTGTCCCCATCTTCTGTCGAGCCCTGCCAGCTGGTGGCACCAGTGGGCTCTTTCCCAGAGTATCTCATTGATGATTTTGACCCTTTGGATGAAATCACAGAGCATTGCTTGTAGCAGATCTGTGGCCTCTTGCCGTCTTTGTTCATTGGTCCATTCTGCTGTTTCGATGAATATTGCATCGTTGGGCCTCCGTGCTTGGATATCTGCCAGGATCCTATTGGGAGAGGGCCTTTGGAGTGTGTATCCTGGGCTTTCGTACAACCTTCGAGCATAGGATGGTGGTTCCCAGACTTCCCTGTCCCTGTGTGAGTCAGTTTGGGCCATGATCCTGAACCGATTGAGGTTTCCGATGGTGTCGTTTTGGGTGCGGATCGGGCGCTCGAACTCCGAAACAAGGATTTTTATTTCAAGTTCGCAAGAATTGCGGAAGTGTTTACAAATGAGAGAGTAAGACTTCTTGGGTCTCAAGTGTGTCTTGCAATCTCTAAGCTTATGCCTTATATAGGCTTACAAACTGAGAAAAAGAAGATGAATAATTGAGTCCGGGTGCTCATTGGGCCCCATCGACAACTCACAATATTCCTTCTTATCTCTTACACTTCAAAAAGTAAGAAAAAGACAAACTAAAAGCATCGTAGCACATGGACGGCTACCTTTGGGTCCTTTTCAGGACGATGCTCACAGTAAAAGCAAATAAAATTATTACTACCGGACGAATCTGCTTTCGGTGAGTGGGCTGATTCATCCTTATCTTCTTTAGCTACTGAGTGAGATGCTTTTGTCTTCATCCCACATTATTTTACCTTAGTGGCCGTCATATTCATAGTGGGAGGCCGTCCACTATCAGCTGTCTCTTGTTGTCTCCTTTACAGCTGTGATTTCTTTGGATGCGCTGGGTGAGTGGGTTGCTTTGGTGAGGCTGACGCTTTGTCCTTTTGCGAACCCTGTGAATCATGGTCATCCTGCAACAATCGGTTGTACAGAATGAGCATGGTGTGGACACGTGCCTTCTGCAGCTGGGCAGCTGGTAACTGGTCTGAGGCGTAGTTATCCCCTGTTGCCCTGAGTCTGAGTTCGTCCTCATCTTCTTGGAGGATCCTGCCTGCGGATAGTATTGCTCCTCCTAGTTGCTGCAGTTGCTCGTCCTTGATTCTGCGAGCATGGAGTCTCTGTCTCGCGTATTCTTCAGCAGTGCATGGTGTCGCTGCTCCTGCACGGTAGTTCCTCGCCTTCTGGTTTGGAATGATTGCCGTGGCTTTGTCAGGAAGATATATGACTGAAGGCATGCGGGTGGTTCTGATGGACTCCTTCTGCTGTTTAGCCTTCCTAGGGCTTTCTGTGCTGGCAGTGGAACTTTCTGCGCTTTTGGCCATATTGCTGTTTTGGAGAGGTTGCTGGTGTTTCTGGGTAGTGTGCTTGTCAGAGCGTTGCCTGCCCTTCTTATATAGGCGTTGTGGCAGTATGGTTTGTTCGGCACCTTTCCTTTTTCCTTTGTTCCTGGCCTTATGCTTAGGCGGCTGTTTTCCTTCTTGGGCTTCGCGTCTTTGAGGCCCATCTTCTGGTACGTGGTCTTGAGCGAACTGTGGGTCTTGTAACAGTTTTGGACACTCCTGTTGGTTGCAGGAATTATCCACTTCCTCGATTAGTACGAAGGCCCTTTCTTCGAATGGCAGTTCTGAGAGTAGTGACTTCATTGTGAAGCTTATCTGCCCTGTTTCACCCTCTGAGATGCTACAGATGTCACTGTCATCTGAGTCCCCTAGGTCTACAGAGACCACGTCATAGTCGTCCGGCAATTCCAGGCTATCCATGACCGCTTTTCTGGCCATGTTACCTGTTCTCCTGTTGCATTCTCGTGCATAATGCCCCTCTTCTCCACAGACGTAGCATTTGCACTTCTTTGCCCTGTCAGGATGCTTTCTCTTGAAGGTCCTCACGTGGGAATCATGAGGTTTCCCTTTATACGTACGTGCTTTCCTGAGGCCGTATCTTTTTCCGCTGCTGTAGTAGCCTGGTATTGGTATTTTGCTACAGAAAGATAGATCTTTCAGGCTTCTCTGCAGTGCAGCCTTCTTGCACAGTTCTGCAAGGTATTGGTAGGAAAAGTGGATCCTTAGAAATACCCCTATCGTATTTCCTGGGTATTTCTCTATGTATGCCTGTTCCAGTTCCTTCCCTATCAGCGGAGGCATTTTTCTGAAGAACTTTTCTGAAAGTTCAGGGGATATGAATATCCGTCCTGACTTTGCTACTAGGATCTTGAAATCGTTCATGTAACTGAACAGATCCTTGACATTGCTGCATGTCAGTCTCTCCAGGTCTTGGTATGCCTTCTCCTGTTCGATCGTGGATCCTGTGTACGGGTCGTCTATGATGAACATCCTTTTGATATGGGATGTTACGTTCCTTGTATCTTCTGCCATGTTGACGAGTTCCTCGTACTCTTGGGAGAACTCCATTCTCCATTGAATCCATGTCTTCTTCTCGATTTCTCCCAGTAGATTTTCTATGAAATCTACTTTTGATCTGTTGTCATCCCACTGGTATTTCTGGTTGATCAGATTTACCGTGATCGTTTCCCATCTCTCGATGACTTCAGAGTACAGGCCAATGTCCTGTGGGAGTATTAGCAGAACTCCTGATGATTGTTCTGCTGGAGGTAAGGTCCACATTCCGTCGTCAAGACCTCTTCTGCTGAATTTTCCCTTCCAGCCTTCTGTGCTGACTGGTGGTTGTCTTGATGTGGAAGCAACTCCTTGTGCTGGCGGATATCGCACTTGTCCCATAATAGGTTCTGTTGGCGGTAGCCTGTTGTAGGATATTGCTGATGAAGAGCTTGGGTATGCGCTTTCTTCATGGACCTTTCTGAGTGCCGCGAATGCTGGGTATTCCAGCTCTGGCTCCTCCTGTTTTTCTTCAGCGATGGCTGCGATGGTGGTAGTTTCCATCGTTCCCTCACCCCCCTCGAAAAAGAATGGATTATCCCATTCGTTGTTATCATCAGAGGTGTCCCAGAGTGGTTCCGGGTCTGCATCGCCTCTTGGTAAGGCGGCTAGATACTGAATGTACCCAAAGGGGTTATCATCATCGCCATCGTCCTCTAGCTCGTCGCCTTCGCCGGGCTGGGCTTCTGGGCTATCTGTACCCCAGCCGGTTGCTGTTATCTGGTCGATTGGGATTTTGGATGATGCCGGAGCATCATACCGGACTTTGAAGTCGTATTTCCCACTAGGTTGGCCTAGCGTATTCCAGATTTCTCCTGGTCTTTTGACCTTTTTAAACCAGGCCGGTTCTCCGTTTGACATGTCTTAGTGGCTAGTTTGTGTAGTGATTTAGCGCTTGTGATACTGGCTAATTCTGGATCTATTATGAGCTTAGGGTTTTAGTGGTTGGTTTCTCCTAGTTGTACCATATGGCTATTGGTCTTTCAAGGTTGGTAGGTGAAGGATGGGTTGACACAGAAACTACCGATTGGCCTTTTAAACATTCAAGGTTGATGAGTTGAGAATGGGTTGACACAGGAAACTGTTTATATAGGCTGACACAGAAAAACTATTTGTTTGGATTGACACAGAAAACTGCTTGTTTATACTTAGCTCAGAAAATCGCTTGAGAGGCAGACTCATCTCACCGGGTTCCCTTATAATTGCCTTCTCTGAGGACTTACCCGAAGGGCCTGGGCTCGCCTTTTGCCTGCGATTCTCCTTTGACTTCTGAACTAAGGATGAACTCCTAGTTTTCCATGCTTCTCTAAAACTCCTGGTTTTGCTGTGCTTCGCCTAAACTCTCAGTTTCTCATGCTTCTCCTACACTCAACTCACCTCCCTCGAAGTGTTTAGTGTGCCACAAGGCTTTTCTGGGTTTCTCCTAAACTTCTACCTACCCCCTTGAAGGTATTTTAGTGTGCCATAAGGTAGAACTGGACTATTACCTTTCCCCGCTCTGATACCAGGGTGCGGATCGAGCCCTAAGTGGTTGGTTTCTCCTAGTTGTACCATATGGCTCATAATAGATCCAGAATTAGCCAGTATCACAAGCGCTAAATCACTACACAAACTAGCCACTAAGACATGTCAAACGGAGAACCGGCCTGGTTTAAAAAGGTCAAAAGACCAGGAGAAATCTGGAATACGCTAGGCCAACCTAGCAGGAACTACGACTTCAAAGTCAAACACGATGCCCTAGCATCAGCACGCATCCCAACAAACCAAGTCAAGGCAACAAGATGGGGAGTTGACAGCAACTCCACCTCAACATCACAGCCAGACGAAGGTGACGAAATGGAGGACGACGACGATATTGATAACCCATTCGGGTATATTCAATATTTAGCCGCCTTACCACGAGGAGATGCAGATCCAGAACCACTCTGGAGCACCACCGATAAAGATAATGAATGGGATGACCCATTCTTTTTCTCGGGGGGTGAGAGAACGATGGACACCATCGCAAACGTCGCAACAGCCAAAACAAACGCTGAAAAATAGACGGAACCTGAGTTGGAATACCCAGTATTCGCAGCTCCCAGGAAGACCGATAGAAAAGGCACAAAACCAAAACCACCCTCAACAAAAACCTTCAACAAACCACCACGGGAAGAAGGAGCCTTCATGCTAGGCAAAGACAAGGGATGGAGATGCCAAGTAAAGGTGCCAGACAGTCAGTTCCACTGTATGCACCAATGGGAAAGAAACATGCCCATAGAGGAAGCTGCACACATCAACTGCACGTTCTGTAAGGGGAGAACTATCGAAAAGATGAGAATCCACTGCAGAAGCTGTAGAATCACCAGCTGCCCGGCATGTGTGGGGTATTACCTGGATGAAAAGATCATCCCAACCCCAAAACAACCAGAAGAGCCTGAAGAAAGAGATCAGCTCGTTAAAGGGCTAATGGCGTACATCTCTCAGCTGCAAGCTGAGAATGATGAACTCAGAAGAAAGCTGAGCATGAGACAAGCAGTCAAGCTAGAAGAAAACCATGCACAACCAGAACAAAGGAAGCGCCATAAGGAGCCTATACTCGAGGAACCAGAGCCAGAAGAAGAACACAGCTCTGAAACATCGGAAGATGAAGAGCTGCACCATAAGGAGCTTGTACTAAAGGAGCCAGAGCCAGAAGAGGGACACATCTCAGAAGCATCAGATGATGAAGAAAGAGCTTGTACCCTCAATAGCCACACCCATACAAAGAAGAAAATGTTGAACAAACTGTTCAACATCACCGTGACCTTCGAAATTCCAGGTTCGAAGACATTCACAGTACAAGCAATACTGGACACAGGAGCAACCACGTGCTGTATAGACAGCAGCATAGTCCCAAAAGAAGCCATGACGCCAACAAACTACATAACATACTTCAACGGCGTCAATTCAAGGCAGGAAGCCAACTCCAAACTCAAAGGAGGGGACATGATCATTGGAGGACATCGGTTCAAAGTACCATTCACGTACTGTTTTCCAATGAACATACAGGATGGAATTCAATTCCTAGTGGGTTGTAATTTCATCAGGGCGAAATTCGCAGGAGTCTGGTTAGAAGGAGACAAGGTAACGTTCTTCAAGAACGTCGCCTGTATAAATACCAGCCAAGAAACGGAAACTTCCGCAGCAGCAATACAAGAGCTAGACATGGAGGAACAGGAATATCAGGAGATACAAAACTCCGTCTACCTCAACATTGGAACCACCAGCCCTTGGTTCCAAAGGAAGTTCAACAGCACGATAGAGGAGCTGAAAAAGGCAGGATACATCGGAGATGATCCATTGAAGCACTGGGAGAAAAACAAAATCCAATGCAAGTTGGAGATAATCAACCCAGACATCACCATACAAGACAAACCACTGGGTTATGTCACACCTGCCATGGAAGATGCCTTCAAACGGCATATCGACGCCTTGTTAAAACTAGGTGTCATCAGAAAGAGCAACAGCAGGCACAGAACGATGGCCATAATCGTTCACTCAGGAACTACAATAGATCCTGTTACTGGCAAAGAGTCAAAAGGAAAGGAGCGCATGGTATTCAACTACAGAACGCTCAACGACAACACCCATAAAGACCAGTATAGCCTGCCTGACATCAATACAATCCTGAAGCGCATAGGGAACAACAATATCTACTCTAAGTTCGATCTTAAGAGTGGATTCCATCAAGTCGCAATGGAACCTGAAAGCATACCATGGACAGCATTCATGGTACCCAAAATAGGGCGGGTCACTAACCCAATCATCCTTATTCCCATATCTTCGCACTCCACAGTCAGTAGAAACAAAACCTGCAGTTGACAAGTCCTATACCCCCCAATAAGGGTCAGTTCAACCATATATACTCAAATTATAAAGGAACACACAATAGTCTGCTCACAGTAATTATAAAAAACAAAAACAAAAACGCATTACTCAATAGTTCACCAAAACAACAAGACCAATTAAATTATCTAAGATAAATGCTCATACCACATAATTTGCTCGCTCTGTTCCAACCTGGCCTAAATCAATAGTATCGCACATAATCAGTATCAAAACTACTTTAACCAAAACAAAACAAAACAAAACAAGAAGAAGCACAAACCTATGAAATTTACCATAACCACGTGCCTCCCTGGGAGCGGTGCATAAACCCCAAATCGCACCGACCTGAAATCAGTTTTGGTTTAAAATTTTAAGATGCTATGGATACACAGATGGGGAAAACCAGGCGCGGATGTATGCTCTGGCAACCAATTATTTGTAGCCCTGGTTGTTAGAGTTAATGCTTGAAACAGTCAGTAATTGTTTGTTGTTCTTTAGGGATCCCTTGATGTTAGTAGGTATAGTGAGTAGCTAGTCGTTCCTAGTTTTTAGTTAATTTTGTTTTGTACGCTATATTTTAATAGAGCTTGTTTTTCAGTTAATTAGTGTGATTCTGAGATGAATACAATGTAGTTTTGATTCCACAATTGGTATCAGAGCCCATGGTATCTGATCTGGTACCTTGTGGTTTATGTGAGGATATCTTAGTTTGCTTAATTAAGTTTTTGTCTGGGGCTGAGAGAGCGACAGTAGAGAAAGAGAGAAGCGATGTCGAAGCGAGGGAGAGATGAAGGGATCGGCGATCACTGGACCGATTGGGAAGGCGTGTGCTGACCCTGGCCAAGGACTGCTAGCGCTGCTACGACCATCACAAGCACCGAAGCAAGAGACGGTGAAGCGACCAACAACTGGTAAAGAGGCCAGAGTTAAACGGTAGTTCCGGACCAGGGGTGCGGCGGCGTAAGCATCCTTACTCCTCCAGCGATAGGGATAGAGCAGTGCTGGTGGGACCCAAGCCGTAACGGAGGACGCCGGAGAAGAGGAACCGAACGACAACTGAAACGATGTGTTTGAAAGATGAGGTCCACTGAGCGTTGATTCCGCTGTGAACCAAAAAAAAAAGGTTGAGAGGAATGACGTGAAAGAAACCCAGCGACGACGACCAATTCGACTGCAAAATTGATGACGTTCTAATTTAAACATCGTGAAGCGCAATGCAAATGTGAAATTTTGGTGTGGCTGAACAATGACCTCCAGTCTACGTGAGAAGGAGTTGGAGTCATTGAGGGGGCAGATTCCAACAGCGCTTGCAGAGTGCGTGGATCCGGCGAGATTTGTGATGAAGGTGATCTCGGAGGTGTTTCCGGTGGACAACAAGAAGAGCAGCGGAGGAGGTGATGATTTGGGGTGGGCCTGTGTTATTACACTGGAGTCGTTGATTCCAGTGGTGGTGGACCACAAGATCGGGAGGTCAAGGTTGTTAGTGATGCCAAGCGTGAAGAGACGCTCGAGGGAAATTTCGGAGATGTGGAAGGCCAGCCTGGAGGAGATAGGAGAGATTGAGAATGTGAAGGAATAGAGCATTAGCTTGTTAAACAAACATGTGAAGGAATCCAGAACTAATGAAGATGGAAGCACTTGGTATAGAGAAAAGTGGGGAGGAGCCTGGTGACACTGGATACCGATGTAGGGGGACACAGATGGGTGGTGCATCACATGGCTCTACTTCAAAGTGGAGAGAAGAGTGGTGGGAGAAAAGTGACTGGACTGGATATAAAGAGCTTAGTGTGGAGAAATCTGGTAGAAATGCTGAAGGGGATTCATGGTGGGAGACATGGCAAGAGGTTCTTCATCAAGATGAATGGATTGCAGTAACCTGGCAAGAATTTAGAAAAGTGCACATAAATGATCAAAATCAGGCAGTGAGAATGCCGATGGTTATAAGGATGAAGGAGACTGCGCAATGATGGAGTTTGTAAGTCAAATGGGTATACTGCAAGGAGAGAACCTTATCCCTCCTACTGCCGGAATGAAGTTTGATTCGTATGATGTGTATTACTTCTACAATTGCTACGCGAAACAACAAGGGTTCAAGGTAAGAGTGAGCAATACGTGATATAGGAAGAGCAAGGAGAGGTACAGAGGAAAGCTTAGCTGCAGTAGTGCATGTTTCCAGAAGAAGAGTGAAGTGAATCGCCCAAGGCCTGAAATTAGGACAGGTTGTCCGACAATGGTGAAGTTAAGCTTAATGGAATCCAATAGATGGAGGATTATTGAAGTTGAGTTTGAGCACAACCACTTGATCAACACAACAAGTGGTAGATTTTATAAATCTCACAAGAGCAATAGCGGCAGAATCAAAAGATCATTGGTGTTGGATAATGCTGAAGAAGTACAAAATATTAGGCTATTCCGAACAGTGGTTATTGATTCTGAGGGTGACAGAAGAATAGATGTTGATGAAGGAGAATAATAAAAAATTGACTACTCTAATCAACTGAAGCTACAACAAGGAGATGCCCAAGCTGTTCAAAACTTCAGAATTTCTTTTCTCGCTTGCAACTGATGGATCCTAACTTTTATGTAATGGATTTGAATGAGAAAGGTTGCTTGAGGAATTTATTTTGGGATGCTGCGAGGACCATAGAGTCAATCATCATGAACAATCTGTGCTTCTGGGTTGTGGTTTACTTGCAAGTGAGATCGTTGAATCTTATACATGGATGTTTAGAGCTTGGCTTACATGCATTTTGGGACGACCTCCACAAGCCATCACTGGAGAATGAAGCAAATTCAAGTAGTAGTGCTTCTGACATTGCTGCTGAAGGGTCCTTCTCAGGTTTGGCAGCTGAGTGCCTGCATCAAGTGTATGCTGAGTTGAATTCCATGCAAACTATATCATCATTGCCACGGGAAAATATTTTGGCTACTACTGTTTCAGTGCCACAAAATCCTTTTGTAGTTAAATGTGAGAGAGCCATTAACCAAGATAGGCTGTCCTCAAATACGGATATCCATGAGGGATTTTCGATAAGGCCTTGTAGGTGAACTACAAGACAGTGGATAACCTGGCTAATTTATGGTGTGAGAAGGAAGAAATAAAGTTGCCGTATAAGAATTTTAAACGGCCCCGTAGCTTATGACTAGGGCTACAACATAGCTGTCTGTTGAGGGCAAACAAAGAGTAGTTGTTGATTGTAAACCCTATAGTAGAGGTTTGGCAAGAGAGCAATGCTGAGAAGGCGTTGAAGGCGCTGAAAGAGATTCAATCAAAGCATACTTCATCATAGAAGGTGTTTGACAGTTGTCCATATGCACATGCTTGTTCATAAAACAAAGTAAAGGAGAGGAAATATGCAAGAAAGATATTAGAAAGAGTGAAATTGTTGAGTGAAAGTGAAATACCTATGAGAGATATAGGTATTTTCCTATGAGTGAAGCATATGTGGTTTCATGTCATCCAACAAGTAAGAAAAAAGAGTTACGGTTCTCGCTTGTTAGGGGGATGATAGATACAGAGGTATCAAGGGATGGCCCGAGAGGAGAGGCACAATGAGTCCCGAGAAGAAACCATGAGTGAGTGTTTGGTGATGACTGCAGTAGATGCTGTAAGAGTTGGCTGCAGCAGATGTAGTAAGTGTTTGTAGAGTTGTGGTAATCACAACTTTGCTGAGTTTGAGTATGTTGTGGACGGACCAAATAGAGACTGGTAAGGGTGTTTTCTTTTGAGTTTCTTGAGAAAATGGGACAAAACCATTAAACATGGATATGCTTGAGAAACAACATAATATGCTAGAGTTATACGAGGTACCAAGAGTAAACTAAAACGAGGCGTTTTAGTTTAAGGGAAGGTGTTAGAGTTAAAGCTTGAAACAGTTAGTAATTGTTTGCTATTCTTTAGGGATCTCATGATGTTAGTCGGTATAGTGGGCAGCTAGTCGTTCCTAGTTTTTAGTTAATTTTGTTTTATACGCTTTATTTTAATAGAGCTTGTTTCTCAGTTAATTAGTGTGATTCCTAGATGAATACAATGTGCTTTAGATTCCAACACTGGTGAGTTTTTGATATGTATACAATTACTATATATCTCTACTAATATAAAGCCAAGCGTAGCTTTTGGTGTCATCCCATACCAAATTATGGAAACCCAAAAATACCCCTATGAAAAAATAAAAGCAGCCTTAAGAAAAAAAAACAGAAAAGAAAGAGAAAGAAAAGAAAAACCCACGGGAGACAAAAAAAAAAGGTGAACAATAATTTTGCCCAACAAAAACTGTCATAGAAGTGGATAAAGTAGTGGGTGATCTGATTTAACACGTGTGTACACACGGGTGGTTAAGATAGTGTTATTAAAAATGAGGCTGGTTGCCTTAGCTCAGTTGGCAAACTCTCAATTATACAATATATCAAGTCTCTGGTTCGATTCTCTTGTGGGCTTTTATAAGTTGCCCTGGATTTTCTTCCCCCTTTTTTCTTTACTTTCAAGCTTTTTTTATTTTCTTCTCCATTTCTTCTATACTCTAAGTAATTTCTTTGTTTGTTGTATGTTTTACAGCTCAAAATTTCTTCTTTAATTATACAAAGATTAATTTTCTTTTATAACTCTAAAAAAAACTTATCCAAAAAGAATAAAGTTTGTGTAGGTTACTAAGCATTTTCGACCTTAAACAAAAAAAAAATGTAGGGTAAAATTAGCTCCTCCAAGATTGATATCCTGAATCTGCTGTTGGGTGAAAATAAATAATAGAATGCGTTCGTAATGGTTTTTTTTTTACCGCCACGCCGTTGATGGTTGCTGCGACGGCTTGGGAGGAGCACGGCGTGGTTCCGAACCGGTTTCCTCCATCTCTGCTTTTTCCCCAACTCCTCCCGCCTTCCGCAGTACTCTCTCTCTCTCTCTCTCTCTCTCTCTCAGCCTTATGAAACGGTGTCGTTTTCAAGTCACAGAAACTAAAAGGAAACGCGTATGGGCCTTTTGGAGAGTTGTTGGGCCCAACTAATGATGGCTATCCAGGCCCATAAAAAGAATAAAAACCCGCGAACCCCAAACCCTAGCCGTCTTATTTAGTAGAAAACCCTAAGTAGCAGAGACGGAGGCAGCCGAAGCTCTCGTCATATCTCTCTATCTCTCGAAAACCAAAGGTAAGCTGCTTTAGTTCTCTCTCTCTCTCTCTCTCTCTCTCTCTCTCTGTGCTTGTCGGATTCTAGGGTTTATGTGTGAGATTGAGTCGTGGATTTGATTTGAAATTTGTTTTGGTTTTAAATCGCAGAAGCAGAAGCGAAAATGAGTCGCGGAGCTGTGGCGGGAGCCAAGGGGAAGAAGAAGGGAGCTTCGTTTGTGATCGACTGCGGGAAACCGGTGGAGGATAAGATCATGGACATCGCATCACTGGAGAAGTTTCTTCAGGAGAGAATCAAGGTCGGCGGAAAGGCTGGAGCTCTCGGTGACTCTGTTACCGTCACTCGTGAGAAGAACAAGATCACCGTCACTTCTGAGTCTACCTTCTCCAAGAGGTACTGTATCGCTCTTGCTCAGCTCACTGTTGTCGTTTGTTTTAATGTAGATCTGGTATTTGCTTATGAATTGCTATTAGTTTTAGATTTGATAGTAGGCTTGTAGTTTGAATTTGGTTTTGAGTATTGTTTGTACAGTAAACACTATCTTTGTGACTCTGTTGTGTTGAAATTGATGACTTGTTTGTTGTTCAATACAGTAGCTATTGTAAGATTTGTGGTTGTGTATAGCTAATTGAACTATTGAACTTGTAATATGAAGTTGTTCAGCTAATTGAAGTTATAAACTACCATAGTGAAGGCTCTTGTTTTTTCTGTATTTGAGTTGAGGAGGCCATTCTGTTGGTATCTGCTAATCTTTCATTGCCACAAACCCTTCTGATTGGGCATCCTTGGTATTGAACTGAAATTTTCTCTTTGATAAGAGTTACTGTACTGTGAATTGATCTGTTTTGATCATCTGATGTATATAAGTTGCTGCAGTTATTGTAAATGTCACTTTGTCAACAAAGTTTGTTATATAGATTGGGTGTTATGTCGATGAAGAAATACTCTTGCAGGTCAGGTTTTCTGTCTATGTGGTAACATTTCTTGTACTTAAACATTTCAGGTACCTCAAGTACTTGACCAAGAAGTACTTGAAGAAGCACAATGTTAGGGATTGGCTTCGGGTGATTGCATCCAACAAGGACCGCAATGTGTATGAATTGAGATACTTCAACATTGCTGAGAATGAGGGTGAGGAGGAAGACTGAGAAATTAATTTTCTGTGTGGAGGCACTATCCATTAAGCTTAGTTCTAGAACAACTCTTTCCCCTGGATTATCAATTATCTTTTTATTGTGGCTTTACTCGGACCAAGCTTATCCTTGAGTTTTGTATTCAGATTTAGTTTTGATTATCACATTCTCTTTCTGGTTTGTGCAATACACATTGTGTTGAACGTTATGGTTATGTTCTATGGTTTTCTATGTCATGAGAATATTGATGATGTTTGATGGCTCTCATACTGTCATGTTGTTGAGCCTAACTTACCTTGGGGTTTATTGGTCCTTATACCTGGTTTCTTTTGATTGGTTCATTTATTGATTGTTTTGAGCATAATGTTTCTAATTCATTCATTACATAATTATCGTTGACTGACCAGCATTTCATGCTGTGACTCTATATGCTTCTCAGCGTCGCAATGTCCCTAAATACATTTCGTTGTCCTTTTGGGAACTCAATATGCTTCTCAGCAAAGTTAGTCTGTAGGATTCAGCTGATGGATATCCACCTAACTTCTGCATTAAATTTTACCTATGCAATCTGGTATGATTATAGTTTTACCGCAGAAGATCAGTCTAGCAAATGTTAGGACTTCAGAAATGTGGAGAAGGCCACAATTTGAAAGGATAGTGACATAGTGTTACAAAAGCAAGCAAAAAGTAGACGGAGGATTCATTGATACCATGATATGAAGTTATGAACTAGCTCAATTGTCTTCATTCATACTCCAGATACGTAGAACGTATCATCAGTGCAATAAGGCAGAAACCAAAGGGGCACAATAACAATCCTTCACATGAAAAGTAATAAGATAAAAATCTCTTCACAATGCTTGAGGTCCTATCACTCATACGCAAGTTGTTAATTTCCTCTTTTTTCTTCTGCTTCGCCTTGCCATCTCTAAAGTTTGTCTTCCATTGTCACTGAAACTAACCTGCTTGAAAGTTGCAATCAGAAGAACAATGGCAAGTCTACATAACTCTACAATCCGAAAGGGGGCAAGTCTACATAACTCTACAATCCGAAAGGGCCAAACATAAATGGATATATAGCGCGCTACAATTGATTTTCACCGCCAAGGACACAATATACTACTAAAGTTTGACATAGATAAAGGTCATAATATATATCATCACCAGTATCAACAAAAGCTGTTAAAAGTTAAATTATAAACCAGTAGAATCATATAAAGAGGAAAACTCTCTAGTCAAGAAAATAATTACCAACCAAAACCACCTTTCAAAACACGATTTGCTTTTCTTTGGCTTAAATCTTCTGAAACAAAGCAAATTTTGCTGTGAACAACTACGAAGACAGGACATTAGCAAGAGGAAACCATGAGGGCAGGAACAAAAAGAGATGGAGCTAGCCCAAAATGTAAGCACTTCTCCATTTCCTTCTCCTGCTTGATCTCTATCAAGCTCCATGACAACGATCTCGAGCATGACAGAGATCAAGAGGAGGAGGAAGAGGAGAAGAGACGGGACTTATTTTCTAAACTTGATCCTTGAACATTGTGTGTTTCGTTTGCAGATATAGTACATTATATAGGAAGGGAGAGAGAGAGAGAGAGAGAGAGAGAGAGAGAGAGAGAGAGAGAGAGAGAGAGAGAGAGAGAGAGAGAGAGAGAGAGAGAGAGAGTACATTGTGTGTAATCAGAGACTTAATTATTGATAGAGAAATGCTTGGTAGTCCAACATTGATGTCTTCCATTATGTTGTGCATCTGCCCAAGTTCCTAACCTGTTTGTATATAGTTTAAAACTCAAAGCCATATCCTTGTAAAGCAAATTTATGTTGCTGACGTTGACTTCTGCGAAAGACCATATTGTAATGGGATGGAACCATCATTGCATTTTTTCTTTCGTGAGTAACACGAAAGTAAAAGAGTGAAATTTTGAAGAGACTTTTCCCTCTTTGGGATCTCTGTCTTTATTATGTTTCTAATGGAACTTGGCTACTCTCTTTCCAGTATCTACTGATATCTCTTTCCAATATTTTGAGGCAACCATTATAGCTTGTGCAGAGTGAGCTGTGCAATTGGTGCTTAGAAATTTGAATCACTTCACTCTAAACCAGACACAAACATATCCCCTCAGAAATGGGTTTGACCCAAACCCATATAAGCGTAGGAAAGCCCAGAAAAAAAAACAAACGGCCTATAAGAAAGCAAGACCATACTGTAAAACGATTTGAATAGTTCCCGCTCTGTAATAGTATGCGAGCTCCTTCAAAGCTCATATCTTTAACGCACCCAAGTCTCAATCTTTCTCATCCTACACCCGAAGCCTTCGTCTGGAACACTATTATCCGAGCCAATGTCCAATCCAAACTCCCAATCTCTATCTTCAATCGAATGCGCTTACACGAAATCGAACCCGATAACCGCACATTCCCTTTCCTCATTCAATCCTTCAATTCCATTACTCACTTCCATTCAGGAACACAAATCCACGCCCAAGTTTTTCGCTTCGGTTTCGATCGCGACCCCTTTGTCCAGACCTCTCTCATACACATGTACGCGGGTTGCGGCGAGTCGATGCTTGCACGCCAAGTGTTTGATGAAATTACTCAACCAGATTTGCCGTCGTGGAATTCAGTTATAGATGCGTATGCGAAAGTGGGGTTGATTGAGGATGCACGGGAGATGTTCGATGAAATGCCGCGGAGAAATGTGATTTCTTGGAGCTGTATGATAAAAGCGTATGTAATGTGTGGGGGTTATAAGGAAGCTCTTGGTTTGTTCCGTGAGATGCAAAGGTTGGAGGATGTGAGGCCTAATGAGTTCACCATGTCGAGCACACTTTCGGCTTGTGGGAAATTGGGTGCACTTGAGCACGGGAAGTGGGTTCATGCTTATATTGACAAAACTGGGATGAAAATTGATGTTGTGCTAGGGACTGCATTGATGAACATGTATGCGAAATGCGGTAGTATTGAGAGAGCGAGAGCAGTTTTTGATAAGATAGGTCCTTACAAGGATGTGATGGCTTGGAGTGCAATGATATCGGGACTCGCCATGCATGGACATGCTATGGAGTCTCTTGAATTGTTTGCCGAGATGGTCAAGTGCGGCGTGAAGCCTAATGCTGTGACATTTGTGGGTGTTCTGTGTGCTTGTGTTCATGGTGGTTTGGTAAATGAAGGCAAGGATTACTTGAGGAGGATGGATGAGGAGTTTGGTATTAAGCCTATGATCCAGCACTATGGCTGCATTGTTGACCTTTATGGAAGAGCCGGTCTGATTCCAGACGCATGGAAAGTGGTGATATCCATGCCTATGGAGCCTGATGTGCTTGTTTGGGGAGCGCTGCTAAGTGGAGCTAGGATGCACAGGGACATTGATACAAGTGAGATTGCGCTGAAACAGCTTATTGAGTTGGATCCAACTAATAGTTCTGCGTATGTACTTTTGTCGAATGTGTATGCAAAAATGGGGAAATGGAGTAATGCAAGGCGGGTGAGAGATCAAATGGAGAAATTAGGGATCAAGAAAGTCCCCGGGTGTAGTTTAGTTGAGCTTGGAGGTGTTCTTTATGAGTTTTTCGTGGGGGATGATTCTCATCCAGAAACTCGAGAGATATACATGATGCTTGACGAGATCATGAAGAGATTAAAGATGAAAGGTTTCGTGGGAAACACAAGCGAGGCATTGCTCCAACTTGATGAGGAAGGAAAGGAGCTGGCGCTGTCGTTTCACAGCGAAAAATTGGCACTCGCCTTCTGCTTTTTGAAGACGAGCCGTGGCACACCCATTCGAATTGTCAAAAATTTGAGAATTTGCTGTGATTGTCACGAAGCCATGAAGATGATTTCCATAGAGTTCGATAGGGAAATTGTCATTAGAGATTGCAACAGGTTTCACCATTTCAGAGAAGGACTATGCTCTTGTAAAGACTATTGGTAAATTTGCAGTGAAACATGCATTTAACCATTGACTCATGCTCTTTTACAAGCTATTATTGGGGTTGTATTATATCATTGGACATGTCCCAATCTCACCACATAAATTATATTATATCTATTTACAGAAAGATCAGATCCTGTCCTGCATAAAAGCAATAAAGCATGGATATTTTCTTTAAAAACAACTTGACATTAGTTGCTTCAAGATGTAGAGCATCATAAAATACCAAGTTTTTGAAGATAACAAATCAAATAAGAGATGCATCATTAGACTACATTCAGATCATTGTAACTTGTTTTCAATCTTGGATCGTCTATAGCATCGACAAAATTTATTGAGTAGCTAAAACGTAACTATATTTACTTTTCTGATGAAAAGAAAATAGCTTTCATTATTAAACCCTGGGATTAGCTCATCCAGTAATGACGTTTTGTTAACCAAAAGCCACGACGTGACTAGTTGTTCATCACAAATTTCCACGGACTCATTCATTCATACGAGACAAGATTTTAAAGTTTAAACCTTCCAATCCGCCCTGCGAGGACACGTGTCACTGTCGAGTTGGATTGACTCGTCGTCGCTCGCGCAGGATCTCCTGGCGCCGGAAGCTCTCGCCTGCGATTTCCAGGTTTGTCTTATATCTCTGTCTCCTCATTCACCGCCCTCTCTAATCTTATTTGATGAAACCGAGTTTGAGATTTTTACTGTTTTACCTTTCAATGATCAGAGTAGAGTAAATTTGCAATCTTGATTCTTGATCTGAACCATTGTGATTCGAACACATCATACGCAGAACCGTGTGTTTTTGAGGCATAATTTCCAGTATGTTGATTTTGTGATGAAATTGCTGTATCAGATCCTGCTACATGTTCTGAACATTGAGCAGTTTAAGCAAATTATATACAACTTAGAAGGATGCCTGGAATTGCTAGTATAATGGCGCTAGAAGAATGCGCAAGTTACTTGATTTTCAAGAGCGAAACGGCTCTAGGCCCTGGTCTCCGGGCATTCTTTTATGTTCTTGGTCTTGCTTACTTTTTTGTTGGACTATCAGCCATCACTGCTCGGTTTTTTGGGTCTATGGAGAGTGTGGTGAGCCACACTAGGAAGGTGGTTGATGTTGATCCTCACTCTGGTGCTGAGATTATAAGGCATGAGAAAGTTTGGAACTTTACCATTGCTGATATTAGCTTGTTGGCATTTGGGACTAGCTTTCCTCAGATATCGTTGGCCACTATTGATGCCATACGGAACATTGGGAGTCTATATGCTGGAGGTTTGTTGTACTAAACTTGCTGGATTATACGTAGTTTGCTGATTTTGAGACTTTGGTTACAAGATTTTTAGTATGTCACACAGTTTTGTCAGTGTTATGGTGTACTGTGTTCCAATCTGTTATATCTTCATATCATGCAGCAAGTCAGATTCATGTGTAGATATAGATACGCCGGATGAAAAAAAGTGTTTTGGTTCAGCATCTTTAAAATTGTATGCTTTTGATAAAGTAGGACACATAGGATCAATAGAGTTTTCTTTTTGGCAAGTTTAAGGAAGTCTTCTTCTAATGGTGAATGGTGATAGAATGCAGATAGAAGAGGTCGAATTTTGTACTAGCTTGTTAGTGGATATAGCAAATGTGAAGCTTAGTTCTCTTAGAAGCTGAGTTGTTAATGAAGTCTCAGCTGGGATGTCAAATATTTATCAGAGAAATATAAAATCACAGTCCATATCTCCATCTCAATATATGAAATTAGTGACATGTATAGTTAGTACATTTCATCTGTCCTGTATTTGATGGGCCTCATCACCCAAAACCTATTAGGTGTTGGAGTAAGCAGGGGAGCAGTTAAATCACTACCATGGTGATATGAGTCATTAGTTTAATCGTGTTCTTTGTTTCCTTCCAAATTTGAATACTATTGCATGTTAAATCTGAAATCCTTTTTCCAAATGATTTTCTTTCCACATAATAAATTCAGCTTGTATTTATTTATTAAAAATTCTGATATTAGGCCTTATTTATAGGTTTGGGTCCTGGAACGCTAGTTGGTTCTGCTGCATTCGACCTTTTCCCTATCCATGCTGTTTGTGTTGTAGTTCCTAAAGCTGGAGAGCTGAAAAAGATTGCTGATATAGGAGTCTGGCTAGTTGAGCTATTTTGGTCTTTCTGGGCATATATTTGGTTATACATAATTCTAGAGGTAATTTCAAGGAATCTTACTGTTTAAGTATATTATAATTATAATTATTTTATTGTATTCAGATGATTAGAAAAGATCCTTGTGACTTGTTTCTATAAATCTGGTGAATGCTGCAGGTGTGGACACCACATGTGATTACACTATGGAAGGCTTTATTGACAGTACTACAATATGGATTACTGTTAACACATGCGTATGCACAAGACAAGCGCTAGTCTTACTTTTCTCTTCCTTTGTATGTGTTTCTTTTTTGTCTTTCATATATGAGATTGCTACATGTGCTCTTTGTACCCCTTTTTTTTGGATGAAATTGATAGAATTTGGGTTTAACTTTCTCAGTAGTCTGTCTTCATTTCTTGTTGTATTACCCAAGGCCAAGAAGTGAGAGACCAGACAACTGGGTGCCAGCTGAGGCTGTTGCATGCAAGCATGATAGTGATCTCTTTGATGAGTACTCTGAAATACTTCAAGTTGGTGAAGATGAAAGCAGGGACGTTGTTGATATTTTCTCCATACATTCAGGAACAGTAAATGGTGTAGGTACTTATCTGAAGTTCCTTAATATAAAGATGAATTATTGGTCTCGATTTTCCTACATTATCAGTATTTATGTCAACATTTTCTTGATATCAGGACCTGTTTTGCAGGTCCAGTGTATCACAAAATAGCTGGAATTGACGAAACTCCTGAATCCTCTAATAAGGATTCTCAAGAGAAGATGAACTCAGAAGATCATCAAGTTCTTGTACTTTGGAGGCAGCAATTTGTAGACGCAATCAAGGTATTGTATTGATGTATGTTGAGATAGTTTGATATCAAGATAGGCTTTTGTAATGAATTACCTTTCTGTGAACAGCTAGAAAGCACGGAATCAAGAAAACTCAACAACTTTTATTTGTGACTGGCAAGAATGTCCTGGCAATTACTTCTCGCTCCATGGAGAATATTATTTGCATTCATTCCTCCTTGTAATATTGCTCATGGCTGGGTTGCCTCATTTGCTCCCTAATTTTCATCAGTGCAATAGCTTACATTGTAACAGAACTTACAGATCTCATAAGTTGTGTCACAGGTACCTTTTTGGAATATAGCTGGAAAATGTTTGATATAACTAAATTTTTCTTACTTCTCATACTTTCATATTTCAGGAATAAATCCTTATGTCATAGCATTTACTGCATTAGCAAGTGGAACTTCGTGGCTTGATTTAGTTGCAAGTAAGATTGCTGCTGAACGTCAGTTAACAGCCGAATCTGCAATTGCAAATATTACTTGCAGGTTTACACTTATAACTCCATTCATTTCTAGTCTGGATTGCATTTTTGTAATTTGGTTAGTAAGTAATACCTTTAGTGGTAGAACTGTGTCCATTATTTTGCCTTCTGAGTTAATAATGTTGCATTTATGATACTTAAATACTTAAATTCAATCAAATGAAGTGAGAAAGATCAAAAGACCTCACCCGAAGATCATAAATATTTGATGTCCCTGATGTTTAAAACCATATTGTCTAGAACATATTATGTGGAATGTCAGGATCTGAGTTTAATTTCATTTCTTCTTTTTGTAGGAATTCGGTGAATATATATGTTGGCATCGGTGTTCCATGGCTGATCGATACTGCATACAATTATATTTGTATATAAAGAACCACTGAGGATTGAGAATGCAGCGGGACTTAGCTTTTCACTGCTTGTATTTTTCGCTACTTCAGTTGGCTGTATTGCTGTTTTGGTAATTAGGCGTCTAACATTAGGTGCAAAGCTTGAGGGCCAAAGCTTTGGGCATGTGTTACCTTTGTGTTTTTCATGTTGCTTTGGATAATTTTTGTTGTGTTGTCCTCTCTCAAAGTTTCCGGGATCATATAAGAGCTAGTTCTTTCTTATACCTCAATATTGTTCAGGGGTTTCCTCACCCTATTTGATTAGGATGATTTTTTCCAAAGTAGAATGAGAATGTAAACAGAAGTCTTCCAATGTAATATTGGTGTATAATACATTCAAATGTGTGGACTCATCCAAGATTGTATATGGGAAATATTATCTTAGCTCGACTGTTTCATGTTGAAGAGTTGAGCGGAAACAGAATATGTATTGTAGTAATCAAAGCAAGATGTAACTCAGTGTAACTACAGTATCATCTTTGACTCATCAACCTCCAACTTCAAAAATTGGCAAAAGGGATGAGGTTTCAGTATGCGGTGTTACCGAAAGCAGCAGGGAAGCACAGCCAACAATATATGATGATTGATCCTATGTAAGCATTTGTCACACTGCAAATGCTATTTGAACTCAGTCCTAGAACAAAAGTAACACAAAATAAGGGAAGCCAATTGGAAGAAATGCCAACCGGCTAGCTAGAAAAACAAATAACATACAGGAAGAACCAAGAGAGATTGAAACTATTGAGACATGAACAAATGCCACCGACCACCATACAGAAGAAGATGGATGCGTAAGAGCCAAGCTGCCAAGTAGATCCACGTGCCCAAGAAAAATCTCTTCGTCTTCCAAATAAGCCATGCAAACTCGATCACTTCTGCACTGCCTCCGTGCCTCCATACCAAAACTCGAACACTAAACCTGGGTCCCTATAAGTTCCCTTAGCTCGTTCATTGAGCTAAATCTCTATCAAAGGTTGAATCTTGTGGAAATTACGTGCCTCTGGAATTTTCAAAAGTCTCTAGACTGCTTTTTATATATGCCTCCTGGAAGTGTCCTAGAGAAGAAAGGACGTAACTGGGATTTGTCTTAGATTAGATTGTACCGGGTACAAGATATATAGGAAAACATAGCAGAAGAAAAGTATCTGCCATTCACAATGGCGCATAGTATTGGGCAAAAGTTGCAAAACCATATTCAACCGTCTTATTTGGCAATGAGAAAACAAACTTCAAACAAAAAGTAACAACTCTTTTAGAGCAACCCTACAACAACTAACTACTACATCAGGGAATATCAAAAGAGTTAACGAAAGTGTAGACAATATCTCAACATTTAGACCACTGCGCTACATTCTTGCTTTAGGCAAGGGCACCCGTGCATGCTGTTGCTGGAGCAGCATCGAGCTGTTTCTTTCCAGCACTGTACTTCTTGGTGACAAATCTGCATATGGGCATTATAAAAGATCTTAGTATACGCTCATATCCCACATGAACATCGTCATCTTTTGAGGTTCCAACTAGATCGAACTCAAAACTAAATTATATGTATGAGACTCTGAACCAATCAAGTAAGCTTGATGGTCTGTTAATTTACCTGAAGAAATCCCTCCACATTAACTCAAACATCAACCAGTCTGTTCCGCTGCCACCATCATTCCGGTTTGAGGACGCAGAAATAGATCTATCAATCACAAATTTAATTTAATTGTGAGCACAACCATGGAATACAGATTTTTGAAACTATAATATGATTTGAAACAAATGATAGGCTCACCTGCTAGCAGTTTTCTTCAGCTCATCAAACATACTACGGGGGGAGAGGCATCCCATGGCCAGCCATGGAGAGATTTTGCATGAAAAGTTTGCACCATAGATGCTATTTTGGCTTCCATCGTTGCTCCCCTTGGGAGGCTGTGCTTGGCACTCAGCTGCAAACTTCTTAAGCCTCTCTAGGGCTTCACCTTCTCCTCCCACCATGGAAGCATTGGTAGTTGCCTTCCCATCCTGCATTACACATATCACAGTATTGGTCATTTATCACAGAAAATAAATAAAAAATGCAATCTCTTAGCATTAGCATCTATCATCGATGTCTCAAAACCATTTCCTAAATGAGGTTCAGCCTTCAAAACCATTTGAATCTGGCAAGTAACTAAAGCAGATCCAACTTATGTCATAAAACTCTCCCCCACTATCAATCATTCATTCAACTTTATACCTGAAGGATTTGAAACTAAATCGAGGAACAAGCATACAGATAAACCAACAAGCAATGAACAAGTCTCAATGCATGAGATCATCATGTTGAACAGTTTACAACTATCACTCGAATGTTCACTAATGCCGTGAGGTAAAACTCATCACATTTATCCAATACAAATGAAAGCATTCGAAGAAGAAGGAAAGAAAAGAAGACACAAACCTGGGGCATGGAAGCAGATGGATTAAGACCCAAGTCCATCAACGAAGGAACATCACCAGGCTGGACATCACCTCGAGAAGGCATCCCCTTCATCTGTTCCAATGCCTCAATAGTCTTCCTCACCTCCAAACCCTTCACCTTCTCCCTAAACCCTCCATAATTCGTCGGCATATCCTCCAGCTTAAACGGCAAGTCGTCCTTATGATGCAAAGTACTCCCCCAAAAGTACTTTAACTCCACACTTTCCTCCTTCATCGCCGCCTCAATCTTCTCCTCCGACTTCACCTCATCATGAGAAACCTCCCTGTGCGCGTAAATCGCGTCGGCTCCGATAGCCTTAGCGAGCTCGGCGAGCACAGTTTCCGGCTTCCCGATTCTGACGACGAGATCAGAGCCTCTGGCCTGGAGATTCTTTCTCAAGTCGGCGACGGACTCGACGAGGAACTGGGCCCGGTATGGGCCGGAAGACGACTTGCCGTAGTCTCTCGAGTCGAAGCAGTAGACGGGGAGGACTGACATGGACTCATTGTTGGCGGAGTTGAGGCACTCGTTGTCGTGGACGCGGAGGTCGTTGCGGAACCAGACAATGGAAGCTCGACGAATTCCGGCCCCGTTGTTGGGGTCTAATGGGCGGCGTGGGCCCAGGGTGAGTGGGTTGTGGAGTGGGTTGGCGGAGATGTTGGAGTTGAAGGAGAGTTTTGAGGGAGTGACGGCGGAGGCGGAGGCGGAGGAGAGGGAGAGGTGCGTGAGGGAGGAGGCTTGGGTGGGGATTTTGGCTTTGGAGGGAGGAGAAGCGAAGAGGGCGGTGGCTTTGGTGTGTTGGAAAAAGTGGGTGGGGAGGATTGAGGTTAAAGAGAGTGAGAGTGAAGCGGTGGCGAATGAAGAAGGGACTAGAATCAGCGGGTTTGGTTGAGCTTGTTGTTGCTCTTCCGATTCTGGGTGGTCTGCGATTTGGTGGCCCATTTCTGTCTACCTTCTGGGGTTGATGGAGAGATGGATGAGTGTCTTCTTCTACCTCTGGTTCGCGCGCGCTGTTCTTTTGGTGGGCTATGGAGATTCCAGGGGTTTTAAAAGGCTCTTGGAGGTGTTACATTATGTATATTTGGCACCTAACATTTTGTACTAACATTTCAACTTCTTCCACAGCCTTCGGTCTAATCTAGATACTTAGATGGAGGAGGAGTTTGTGGGATCATGTTCACACGGGGGGCCTCGAGGGTTGGTGAGCTCCAATTCTATTGAATCTATTCTTGTTAAACAAGAATTGAATTAGGTAGGTCGCTGGAAAAAGGAAGTCTTTCGCCGTTGGAATGTTGGGTGATAAGTGATAAACAAGAGGCATTTTATACGCTTTGCCAACGTCTTTTGTAGCATTTAATTGGATCACAAGGCTATATGTTCTTAAGAGTGGTAAGAGAAATATTCTCAGATTGTGGTGGTGGAGTCGAAAGCATCACTTCATCGCCCAATGCCGCAATGCTCTAGTTACTGGTTAACTGTAATTTTCTATGTTAGCAATTTGGCATCAAAAACGGATGGTAAAGATTCAAACTTTTTTTTGTTTTTGTTTTGGAGGACAATACGTCATGCAAAGATTATTTGGTCAGAATTTATTGCGTTGGATCGTTGACAGACATTTTAGTCATTTCTCTGACCATATATTTATAGGATTAAATTCAACCATGATGCTTGGGATTATTCGAAAACATAAAAGCGATGCCTAAATTTAAAAATAATCAAAATGATGCCTGAAAATTCAAAACACTTTGAATTTAAAAAAAAAATCAAAGTGGTGCCCTTTGATCATTTTTAAAATTTAGGCATCAATTTGATATTTTCGGATAGTCCCAAACATCCTGGGTGAATTTAATCAATATTTATATTGTCAATCAAAATTGATTTATTATTTTTTTTTACCAAAAAGCCCTTTAAATATTAAAAATCTTTAATAATAGTTAATTAGTTGGGATTAATAATGTAAATAAGTAAACCAATAAATTGAAAAGAAAAAAACAAAGTTTTCATACCGAGCATAACACCCTCAAGGTAAATCGACTAAGCCTCTTCAATTTAGAATTATGTTGCAAAACCTAATTACCGCAACACCTTAGATCTAGGTCTATATTTAGGTTTCAATACCATGAATTATTATATGCATCTAGTTCCTATGGATTAATGCAAGTATGAGTGAAGAGGATTTAATCACCTCTTCCTCAAAGTTTAAGCTTAGTGATGGTCCTGGGGAAGTCACAGTTGTTAGTGAATATCACAGATAATTATGATTTCACATTGATAAAAAAAGGGAAGTCGATCTTTGTGATTATTTGACAGTTACAGTTTTATAGGGAGCGGTATGAAGCCATTGATTTTTGTGACCATAAATCATGGATCGTGTTTCTTATTCCCTAAACTTGATATTAGTGATCGTGGTCTTTCGATCGGATACTAAATTACATCTCTTGTCTTTTGTAGATGATTGAGTCGGCAAAGCCATAATTTGATATCCTTGACATTCAAGGAGCAAAATATCATAGATGGGTATATGATGTGAGAAATACTCTCCTCGATAAACATCTGACCGATATCATCTTACCACTACCACCTGGCGTTGAAGCCAATGAGGACACACTAGCTCAAAAAGCTCAAGCTCTCATATTTCTCAAGAGACATATTCATCCTGCTTTGAGGAAATAGTACTTGTTAAAGGACGGCCCACAAATTTGTGGGCAACTTTGCAAGAACATTTCAACAATGAGCATGACGCACAATTTCCTGAGCTACAAGAAAAATGTGATAGAATCCGGTTATTGGATTATCCTAAGATAAATGATTTTTATCAAGATATGCTAGAGCTGCAGTCAGAGTTTGCCATTTGTGGCTTTGTGAAGACTGACCAAGCCATGGTCGAGAAGTTTTTAGGCACTTTCCCTACTTCCATGGACACGCTCGCACATCAATAACGCACAGATTACAAGCAAGGAAGATTGAGATCATTCAATGAGCTCATGAGTGTGCTAGCCAAGAAATAGTTGTATCATGGGATTCTTCTCAACAATAATGTTAGACCATCTGGTACAAAGAAAGTCCATGAGACATACAATACTGGTGGGAAGGCGCGAAATGATAAGATGATCAATTCTTCATAGCCTTATCAAACTCGTAGTGGTAGAGGAACGTGTGGTAGAGGTCGTAGTAGAGGAGGAAGTAGTCGGAACTTGCCTTGGACTCGTCATGACAACAACCACAACAACTTCAACAAGAATAAATCCAATTCCAGTTCTAGAAATGGTGGGAATTCTTCACATTATGTTTCTACTTCTAGCTTGACACCTTATTATAGATGTAGTTCTACAAAGCATATGCATAAACAATGCCATGCACCAGAGGATATCATGAATGCCTACAAGACATGCCAACAGTACTTGACACGTGAGATTAACTTCACTGAAGACTATGAGATGGAAGATGACGGTGAAACCAATCTTATTATAGCATACAACACCAAAGCAAGTCTTGAGACTTCGGGTTTTAGTTAATCTATGTATTAGACTCATATCTTTGCTATGTAATTAAGTTTAATTTTGTATTTGACTATAGTTGTAGTCATAGTTATTGAATAAGAATAATCTTTGATGTTGGTAAAAGTAATATAATTTTTTCATTTCGGTATTGAAAGTGTTAAGAATGGTTATGTTCCTACATATTGCTTGAATGGTTCAAATTCTACAAAATTATATGGCATTATGACACCAAAATACCATAAAAATAAGACAAATGAGAGGATGGTTTAATTCTAAGGATTTTCAACTCGTCGGATTTTTCTCGACCCGTAGAATGTCACACCGTGGAACGGTTTTGGCACTTTTTCGACCCGTAGAAAATTTTGCCTGATTTTTATTTGACCCGTCGAATGCACGTTTATATCTCCAAATTGTCACAATTTCGACCCGTCGAAAACGATATTGGAAATTCGATTCGGTTTTAGGTTTTTACTTCGACCCGTCAAATGTAGGTCACTGTGACAAAATTTTCCAATTTTGACCCATCGAAAATAGTTATCAAAAAATTAAAGTTTATTTTAGATTTTTTCGACCGGTCGAGTGGTTATTCTCGGCCCATCGAAGATGTCACCCGGAAGTGGTGTTTTTGATGTGTTTTCACTATACCAAATATGCACATCTGTGACACTTTTATTAATGACAATTTCTAAAAAATCATCACCTATCTGAGAAGCTTTGGCGCTTAAAAAAAACGTCATCGATGTCTCCTCAACTTATCTTGACGCTCATCCCAAACCATCATTAATGTGTGTTTCATGTATTAAACAAATGACAAAATTATTTAAATGGTCACTAATCTTTGTCCAAAACAACAATTTGATAACTATCAAATGACATATGTCAAAATGGTCACTTCCGCTTACGTTTTATTCTCAAATCGATCATTCGAGCTCAAACGTTTATTAAAAAAAAATATTACATTTATTTTTAAGGATATTTTTATCTTTTTATTCTCATTTGACAAAAATAAAATTTGAAAGTTTTATTTATTAATTACACTTCATTTATTCATCCCATAGCACATCTGGGTTTTTACCAAATCTGGGTTTTAGGATATATAGAGGACAGAAAAATTTAAATTACTACATCCAAATCAATTGATATGGTATAGATGGGAGAGCAACTCGAAAGAATCATGAGATGTTAGAGCATGCATATCTTCTCACTACTCCTCAGAACCCATATCCTCGATCGAATCATACCTTCATGCTCTTCGACTAAATCAATTAATGCAAATGGGGGTGAGGTTTCAGTTGATGTCTAAGTTTTGATTGAGTTGGGATCTGTGGGTTTTCATTAATTTCTGGGGTTATGATGCACCATTTCTGGGGTTTTTCGTGTTTCCTTTTCATTTTTATGGGTTTTGATTAGGGCGTATCCAAGATTTTAAATGAGGATGAGCTATATAATATTATGCGACGCATATATTTTTTTTAAAGCTCATAAGACTAGAATACACAAACTTAGACTCAGCATGATCTGAGAGGTCTTAGAGGGCCTAGGGGCTCTTCTTTAGGCTAGTTTGTTAGTGTTTTCCCTATAAAAAAAACTTAGAAAACGAAAGGATTTAATGTTTTTGTTATAAAAAATGAAAAGAACATACATTGGAGGAAAAAATTTAACTCATATGCGTCTTTGACTACTACTACATCATAAATGAAAACATTAACTCATGCAACAATCAGTAAACAGATATGGGTCGAATTTAACATTCAATAATTTTATATCATGAGAAATCACTCTAAAAAAAGTTGAAGCTATAAAAAAATATAAAAGTAGAGGAAAACAAATGCAGAGAGCACCAGAAAATGCGATTGAGGAGAAGAGAAACTCCTATATGAGGAAGAAAGATGGATGAAGATTGAGTAATCGAGACTGTAGAGACAAAAAAATTGTGAAAAAATGTATGATAAATAAGAGATTAATTATAAATATATACATAATATTTTTTTTTAAAAATACCCAAAAATCACCTAGATCCGCCCCAGGTTTTGATTAGTTGATGCCATGGTAATATAGAGGACTTGGACAGTTGGACGATGAATTCGAAGATATGGTATGATATGATCTTATGGTATTATACATGTAATAGCTTTTTGTCTCTGGACATGAATTTGTAGTGGGTTTTGATCGATTTCTCTCATAGCTTTGTATAAACCCAGATGTGATATGGGATGAACCAGAACTCTCGGGAGAGAGAAGATTAAGTTTTTTTGTTTTAATCACAGCCTTACAATTTCATTAAAATAGACCTAACGGCTAATTACACTATCCTGTTGTGTAACCAGTTTTTGTAATTTTTAAAAATTTATAGTAATAGTATTATTATAAATATATAAAATAAAAGAAAAAAAATATGTTTATCCATCACATGTTAAGTGTATAACGTCTAAATTAGATGAAATGACCAAAATGATAGACGAAGACCGAAGTTGAGTGATCATTGTTAGGACCATAATTATGTGCCTATTACTTTCATAACTTTATGCCTATAGCTTGTTTTTTATGAATAAAATATTGTTCTTATGATGTTTCCTGTTCTTCCTAGGAAATGTGGAGTTGACTCAAAAATACATTAAATATGAAGAATTAGATACTTATTGGAGGAAACGTATACATTTCCGAGATCACGAGAGAATTTGGAACAACTTTAAAAAAAAAACAAAATAACTTCACTGGAAGTCGCTGGAAGTTGCCCGGAACCCCCTGGAATTTGCCACAGCCGGCCGGCCAAATCACATGGAGTCCAGCCCAATGGAGGCTCATTCATCCTATTTATGCTTACCAATCTGATTTGGAGAGAAAGAGAAGAAGTTGGATCACATTATGTCACTAATTTGGAGTTTAACCTTCTATAGCCTAAAATAGTGGATCATGGTCTCCCTAATTCAAAGTTAACCATTAGATCTTTCACCTCCTCTTTTATTATCATCCTAGGGTTGAGCCTCCCAACTCAGACAAATTCGAGCTCCCCTCTCCCCCCTCACACAACTCACTTCATTTTTTCAGATTTCTCATAGTTTTACACTCACTCTAGACCCCTTATCCACATACCAGCCCTTTAGCACTCTCTTTTACATATCCTCCTCTCTTTCTAGGCCAAAATACCTCCATAACCACCATTACTACAGACCTAACTTTTCTCTCTCTTGGGTAGAGCCAAACTTTTTCACCACATCTCTACCACTTTGGCTTAGTTTGGGTATTCCTCCTCTTATCCTCATCTCCTAGAGTTTGGCTAAGCTTTTAGAGTTCAAAAGAGTGAAAAGTAATCCCTTTTCCCCTTGCTTCATGGAATCCTAAGGGTTTTGTTTCTACCGAATTACGCGCGGAGGCGTAATGGGGCAGAAGCAACAAGAATAAGCTTCCTCTTCCTTCCTCGGTCGTGCGGTGGACCTCCCCTCCTTGGTGCGTCCGAACGGTGGGGCTGTTCGGATGGGCGGACTCTCCTCTCCTTCCTTCTCTTCGTGCGTGCGGGCTCTTCTTGCGGGTGTCTCCTTCCTCGGGCGTTCGGGAGCAACTGTTAGAAGAATACAACAATGAAGCAGGCGGTCAGGGGTCAAGACGGGGTGGCCCGCCTTCAACGCTCCGATGCCTAAGTCAGAATATGTATCGGATATAACAGTGAAGCGAACGTGCGAGTGGTGTGGTGTGAATAGATAGCGATGGGTTCGAGTCGAATCAATGGGATGTAAATTAGTCCGAATGGGATCTAAAGTGGAGTGATCTTACCTGTAATAAATACCTGATATATATAGGTGGTTGAGTTTGGAACCTGGTGTTCTTCTTCGATGTGGGACTGATGGTTCCTGCTGGTGTGTGATCCGCATGTTCGGGCGCGCCCCCCACGGGCGCGTGCGCGCTCGGAAGGGGTGGGTCCGGTGAGTGAAGTTGGTGCTTCCTTGGTGATCTTGCATGTGGTTGAGTAGGTGTTGCTAATCTGCTTAAGTGGATAAGTATGTTAATCGTACAACTAATTATGCAATACTAACAGGTCCCCCAATTCCCCAAGTCAAAGAGAACTTTCTTGACTGGGGAGTTGAAAAAGGGTGGGCGATTAACAAGAATACTTATCCGGTTGAGCAGCGGTCATGATCCTGTGACCCCCCCAAGTCCCCCAACTCTCCGGTCAAGAAAGGGATCGCATGACGGAGCGGGACCGGGGTGCCCGAGCGTGTACCTGTTCGTGCGATGGTGTACCTATGGGCCCGGCCTCCGGAACGAGACTTGCTATTCTGGAGCCGCGCGCCCAGGTGGGATCGGTTTTGCGAATATATAAGTATCACAGATATGCAGATATGTAGGTATGCAGGATATGATGTATGAATGTATGGTATGATGCGTGAATGTATGGTATGATGTGTGTATGCTAAATGTTTTTCGTGACACCGGCATTGGGATGGCGCGGTGCACCGCGTACATCAACGGGGATGCCGTTCCGTACGGTATAGCGTCAACGGGGGGATCAAGACCGCGACCTATAAGTAACGCGCTACGGAGGGGACGGACCGCATGCCCGTGCCGTTCTTCGGCTTAGCACCCTCAGAGAGAGGGCGTACCCCATGCCTCCGTTATGACAGCCGGCTTGTGTTTCGCTACGGAGGGACGTACCGCATGCCCGCGCTCATCAATCCCAGAACGCGCAAGGAGGGGTCGGACCGCACGCCCTTGGCGCTCTGAGTCGGGGTGGAATTGCGCTCACACGGAGGGGAAACACCCCACGCCCGTGCCGCCCATCGACTTTGCACGCTCAGAGAGGAGTTGGCCCCATGCCTCTGTCATGACAGCCGGCTTTCGCTTCGATCATGTAACGGTGCGCCCACGGAGGGGGCGGACCCCATGCCCGTGCCGCCCATCGGTCTCAGCGCGCGCTCAGAGAGAGGGCGGACCCCATGCCTCTGCCGCCTGATCCGGCTTGCTAATGCGTGCGTGTACGTAGAGGAAGAACCTCATCCCGTATGGCGCAGCTCTTCGCCCGGGACACGGCCAAAAGGGAATTCAGGCTTTTAGCCCTCTTTCGGGGCGTCCGAGCGGTACTTGTACTAACCTGGCGGTGGTGTGCGAGCGCTTGGTCATGTGGGTGGTGCGTGGTGTCGTGTCGTGTTGTCCTTGCCTTGGGTTTTGTGGTGTTTTGATGAGATGTTTGGAGGTGACATTCCTTTTGATTGCTCTTGGGGAACTGGTGTAATAAATGCTAGCCGCCGCATTGAATGCTAGTGTGTTTTTGTATTAAATGCCGATGTTATGATGATTATTCGGAGGCCGATGTTACGCGCGTGGGCGCGTGGGAGTGGGGCATGGGCGCCACGTGGCGGTACGTGGGAGACCGTGCTAGGGCTTGAGATCGAGGCGGGAAGCTGAGGAGTTGGCGCGGTTTACTTAGGAGGGCAAGTAAACCGCCCTGGCCACGTGTCATGATCCGAGGGCGGACACGCAAAAAACGGACGACTGGCGTTCGTTAGCGTATCCCATCTGAGTAGTATAAGTAAGGTTCCTCTGCCATTGTCTTCTTTATCACTCTCATATCGTACCAAAAACTCTCCCGGAACCTTCCTGTAATCTGTACCTTGTCTGAGCCTTCTCTGTGTTGGTGCTCTTTGTGGTCGGAATCCCTGTTTGTGACGTGAAGGTTTCAGTCCGCAACCCACAATCTGGTGAGGCTCTCATCCTTGGTTTTGTTGTTTTTGTGTGTGTTGTGTTTGTTTTTGTTCCTTCTGGGGTTTTGTTTTTGCTGGGGGGGTGGGGTGTTTCTGTGTGGGGAGGGATTTTTGGCTAAGTGTTGGTCGTGCGCTCGTCTATAGGATGGAGCCGATAGAGATAACGAGTGATCAGTCACGCGAGCGGATCTACATTCGGGGGTTAGGGTGGATTAGTTGTGGGTCGGGTGGGTCGAGTACGTCCGGTGTGTCTTCGGATGAGTCTGTGTTGAGTGTCCCGCCATTGCATTTCACTTTGCCTGACACCTCTCCCGTGCAGCCAATGGAAGCTAGGCAAACGTTCGAGACGGTGGGGTTGGGGAGCTCGTCTGGTTCGTCGGGCGGGCAGTTTGACGAGCAGTCGGGCGCATCGACCCACTGGGGTGAAGAGAGGTCGGAGGGGGGAGATTCACTTCCTCAACCTACGGCCGGTGGACCTGTCTACTGGGCGTTCCCCGATGGCACGCCCGTCCAAGAGCCCGAACGTGCGCCATCCTCCTCGGAGTTGGACAGGTGGGCGAGAGACTACCACATCCCTGTATCTGTGAAGTTGCGGGCGCCTGGTAGAGGCCATACGTTCACTCGGCCGCCGCCCGGTCACGTGTATTTGAGCGAGTATCATCTGAAGGCGGGGATTAAGTTGCCTTTGCATCCGTATTTCCAGTATATGCTGGCGCTGCTGAACATCACGCTAGGTCAATGCGGGCCCACTCTCACTCATATGCTTGTGGCCATGTTCAATATTTTCCGGAAGAGCGGACTAGACCATCCTACGCGGGCGGAGTTCCTTCATTTCTTCCGTCTGCGTTACTCGACGCGCAAGAGGGACTGGGGGACCGTCACCGTGGAGCCGCGTGTGTCGTGGTGGTTGTCGGATCCACCTAGTTCTGCGACCAACTGGCGTACGATCAGTTGCCTGGTGGGCGGTGACTGGGAGTTGGGCTCCTTCTCGGATGTGTATGTTGAGCATGCCGACTTGATTGATCGGGTTCCCCAATCCTTCCAGCCCCTGGACGCTAATGAGTACCCGATGACGCCCGTAGAGGAAGCTCGGGTCAATCGTCTGAAGTTTGTTTTTGACCCAGCGCCCGAGGCGAGGTCGTTTTACGCCGCCTGTCATTGGGATATCATCGTGGAGACGCGCCTTGCCAGGCGGCCGCGTATGTGTGCCTGTAGTTTGTTTGTCTGGTAGTAGAGTAGATTTAGATACCGCTGTTGCTGTTGCTAACCTGTTGCTTTGTTTGTTTGCTGTAGTTAAGAAGATGACTGGTAAGAATGCTTCTGCCAGTGACGTGGCCAAGCGCCGCATGACCGACCTACGAGGTGCCGGGGCGAAAGCCCGACTGGTGGTGGATGATGGGCGAGGTGGTCTGGCGCTCGGGGAGACTGAGCAGCCCAAGCTCCCCCCTCCTGCTGTGGGTGATTATGCCCCTGCTGTCCTGGCAGGTGCCCGCCGCCCCCCGTCAGGCCAAACCGGCGGAGCAAAGGCGCAGGAGAAGGCCGATCGTGCCGAGAGGCAAAGGGAGAAGCGCCAGGACAGCCGTGATATGCGCCGGCAGGATCGAGACGATACGCGGGATGCTGCTCGTGCGTCCAGGGCAGGCGGACAGTCCTCTTCGTCGCCCCAATCGTCCGAGCGTCCTGCCACCAGGTCCCGAGCGCCCAGCCCGCCCAGTGGCCCCCCCGAGAAGCGTCTGCGCACGGAGAACCCGCCAGTCAAGGTGTCCGCTGCTCGGCCTGATGACCCGTTTGCCTGCTATACTCCGTTGGCAAAGTCCCTTGAGGAGGCCATGAAGGCCGTAGATGTGATGGTGCCAGAGGTGGGTGCGGGCAATAAAGATGATATGGACACGGCCTATAACCTCTGCCTGGCGCTGCAGCGCAAGATGTATTTGGCGCTTGAGCGCTTCGCCAACAGGCGGTGTGCGAAGAGAGCCCAGGCGGAGATAACCAGGCTCACAAATAATTGTATGAAGGCGGAGCGGCTGGCTAGTGAGCGGGAGGCGCAGGCGGAGATACTTAAGGCCGAGCGCGATTCAGCCCTCGCTGCCCTTGAAGAGGAGAAGGCTGCGGCGGTCAATAGGGTGGCTGAGGTGGAGTCCCGCCTGATGGCCGAGGCGCAAGCCCAAGTCCGACAGGCGCGCGAAGAGGCGCGGTTGGAGGCGGTCGCTGACTTCAAGAATTCTGCGGAGTTCAAGGAGTTGGTGGAAGTCGAGGCCGAGGTTCAGGTTGTCCAATTTCAAGACATGGCGCGGCCTTTCCTGAAGGTGGATGAGCTGAATGCGTGGTTGGTGGAGCAGGGGGTGCTGCCGGGCGAGGATGATGGCGCGGGCGCGGGCGGCGCGAAGTAGGGCAGCTGTTTCTCTTGTCTTTGTAAAAATAGAGTAGGTCTTTTGCTTTCCATTCTGTCTGATCGGGCCTTTGTGCTCTGGATTGTACGCCAGCTGATTTTTGTTTCTGGCGAGATGAATGAAGTTTTCCTTTTGTGTCCGCTTGAGTGCCCTGTGCTTTTTTTTTTCCCTTTGAATGAACTCAGTAACTCGTTCAGGCGCGCGTTTCCTTATTGTATCTGTGGTAAGCCTGACCCCAGTCCCCCGAGTGTGTAGGCGGGCGGGGTAAGGACAAACGCAACAGTGTTTACACTTGGATGAGAATATATGGTAAGATTTAGTGAAGGTACTTCCTCAAGTGCTGGATGTTCCATGGGTGACGCAGTCGTTGACCTTGCATGTCTCTAAGGTAGAAAGTGCTGTCGCTTATTACCTCGTCAACGACGTACGGTCCTTCCCACAATGGGCGAAGCGCTTTTACCTTCTGTTGGATTGCCTTCATTACCCAGTCCCCTAGTTGGATAGGGCGAGCCCGTACGCGCTGGTTGTATAACCGGGCGATCCTCTGCTTATTGGCGGCGTTGTGTAGGTGCGCCATATCTCTACGCTCTTCTAGCAGGTCGTTGTTGAGTCTTAGTCCCTCACTGTTCGTGCGCGGGTCGTACCCCTCGATCCGCGGGCTCTGATGGGTGATTTCCAGGGGTAGCACGGCCTCCGTTCCGAACGTTAGGCTGAACGGGGTCTCGCCTGTGGCTGCGTTGGCTGTCGTTCGGATGGACCACAGGATTTCTGGGATGATGTCGGGCCAGTGGCCGTAGCCTGCATCCCCTGGTTCGATATCTTCTATCTTCCTTTTGATGCCGGACTTGATGATTTTGTTTGCCGCCTCTACCTGTCCGTTTGTCTGGGGGTGCGCGGGTGACGCGAAGATGAGGTCCGTCCCCTGGCGTTTGCAGAAGTCTATCAGCCTGGAGTTGTTGAATTGAGGCCCGTTATCCGTGATGATGCTGATCGGGGTCCCATATCGGCAGAAGAGGAAGCGCCAGAGGAAACGTTCCACCTTCTCCGTGGTGATCTTTGCCATGGGCTGGGCTTCGATGAACTTCGTGTGGTAGTCGATGATGACGATCAGATACCTATATTGCCCTTTTGATTTTGGGAGTTCTCCGATCAGGTCCAGTCCCCACTGTGCGAATGGAACGGGCGACAGGAGGATGGACAGGGGGACGGCAGGCGCATGGTGGTGATGCGCGTGGAGCTGGCACTGGTGGCACTTACTCGTCAGTGCCGTAGCGTCTGCGTGGATGGTGGGCCACCAGAATCCGTGCCGAAGGGCCTTGTGCGCGATCGACCTGGCGCCCGCGTGGTGGCCGCACGTGCCCGAGTGGATCTCTTTCAAGATGGAGTCGCCTTTTGTCGGGGTGACGCATTTGAGGCTGGCCCAAGTCCTGCCCTGTCGGTAGAGTGTCCCGCTCCGTACGCTGAAGTTGGCTGCCCGTGCGACGATGGTTCTGGCCGCCTTTTTGTCCGTCGGTAGTTCTCCTCTGGCTTTGTAGGCGATGAGCTCGTCCATGTAACTATGCTCGTGAGGTTCGATCGCCAAGACCTGTCCTGCGCCAGAGATGCTCGGTCGTCGCAAAACTTCGACGATACGCTGCCCCGGTCCAGTGTGTACGGGCGCTGTGGCCAACCGGGCCAATTTGTCTGCTTTTGCGTTGAATCCTCGGTGTATGTGGTTGATGTTGACGTATTTGAATCCTTTGATCAGTGTTTGGACGTGCTTTAGGTAGGCGATCATGGATTCCTCCTTCGCCTGAAATTCTCCTCCGACCTGGCTCACCACCAGCTGTGAGTCACTGAAGATGTTGAGGTCGGGCGCTTCCGAATTTTTGGCTAGTTGTAGACCTGCGATGAGCGCCTCGTACTCGGCCTCGTTGTTCGTCGCCTTGAATTCGAACTTGAGGGCGTACTCTGCGTTCACCCCTCCCGGCCCGGTTAGGATTATACCGGCGCCGCTCACCTTCTTCGTGCAGGATCCATCGACGTAGAGGTTCCACTCCGAGAGTGGTCGTCCCGAGGCCTCTGCCCTGTCGGACGACTCCGCTGTCGGATTGTTGGGCGCTTGGGCGGGCGCCTCCTCTGCTTCTGTATACTCGGCGATGAAGTCTGCCACGGCCTGCCCCTTGATTGCCGTGCGAGGTTTGTACTCAAGGTCGAATTCGCTAAGCTCGACGGCCCATTTTGCCAGGCGACCGCTGTGGTCGGGCGATTGGAGTATCTGACGTAAGGGTGTGTTGGTGAGGACGTGGATGCTATGCGCCTGGAAGTATGGCCTCAACCGTCGGGCAGCGGTCACGAGCGCGAGCGCCATCCTCTCGATCGTTGGGTATCGTGACTCAGCGCCCGTCATACCTTTTCCCGAGAAGAAGACAGGTAACTCCGTGTGGTCCTCCCTGCGGATGAGGGCAGAACTGACGGCTGTAAGGGAGGCGGCTAAATAGAGGTACAGGACCTCCCCTCGGACGGGCCTAGAGAGTAGCGGAATGGACGCCAGGTATTCCTTGATCTGAAGGAAAGATTCCTCACATTCGAGTGTCCATACGACCTCGCGCTTGTTCGTGGTTCTCAGGGCCTTGAAGAATGGTGCGCACCTGTCCGAGTAGCGTGAGATAAAACGGTTCAGGGATGCGAGTTTTCCTGTGAGGCTCTGTAGGTCCACCCTTTTGACGGGCGGTTTCATGTCGATGATTGCCTTGACCTTGGCTGGCGCGGCCTCGATTCCTTGTTTACTGACAATGTATCCCAGAAACTTGCTATTGGTGACCCCGAAGGTGCACTTGGCGGGGTTCAGCCTCATGCCATTCTTGATGAGGATGTCGAGCACAGTCCCCAAGTTCTGGACGTGGTCGACCGCCCGGACGCTTTTCACCAGTATGTCGTCCACGTATACGTCCACGATGTTGCCGATGAGGCCGTGGAACATCGTGTTCATGAGCCTCTGGTAAGTGGAGCCGGCGTTCTTCAGCCCGAAGGGCATGACGACGTAGCAATAGAGGCCTTTGTCCGTGACAAACGTCGTTGCTTCCTGGTCCGCGGGGTCCATGAAGATCTGGTTATAGCCCGAGTAAGCGTCCATCATTGATAGGAGCTCGTGCCCTGCCGTTGCGTCCACCAGCTGATCGATCCTTGGTAGTGGGAAGCTGTCTTTTGGGCACGCCTTGTTGAGGTTACTGTAATCGATGCACATCCTCCATTTCTTGTTGCTCTTCTGCACCATTACCGCGTTGGAAATCCACTTAGGATAATCCACCTTCCGGACGAACCCGATGCCCAGCAGTCGGTCCACCTCTTCGTGCATGGCCGCGTAGTGCTCCGCTTTGTACGCCCGTCGCTTCTGCTTCACTACCCGGGCGCTGGCGCTGATGCTAAGTCGGTGGGATATGATGTTCGTGCTGATTCCGGGCATGTCTTTGTACGACCAGGCGAACACTTCCTGCTTCTCCTTCAGCAGCGCGATCAGTCGTTCGGCTATTGCGGGGGCTAGCGATGCCCCGATCTGGACCGTCCTCTCCGGGCGTTCGGAGGATAGCTGGATCGTCCTCAGCTCTTCGCGTTCGGGGACGGGTGATACGGCCATCAGTCCGTCACGAGGATCGTCGGGCGCCTCTGATCCTGGCGCGGGTTCCAGGGCGAGGACCTCATGTTTGTTCCGAGTTTTCGCTGCCTCCTTGCTGCTGTATCCTCGGACATGCCCGACCTCGTGCTTGGTTGGGAACCGTCCGAGGAGCATATACGTTGCGACGATCATCCTCAGTCTGCAGATCCCTGGCCTCCCGAGTATGGCGTTGTAGGGGGAGGGGGTGTCCATGATGGTGAAGTCCGTCCGGATTTCGCTGCGTGGGGAATCGGGTGCGCCAACCTCGACCCGCAGGTTGTCACTCCCGATAGGATACGAGGTCTCGCCCGTGAAGCTGGCGATGCATTCATGATCCTGTGCCATCTTACTGGCGGGTCGGCCGAGCGCCTTGTATGCGTCCAAGTAGATTATGTTGACAGATGCTCCGTTGTCGACTAACACCCTCCGCACAAGGAACTGGCCGATGATCGCGTCGATCACGAACGGTAGGGTGCTGTCCCCTGAATTTTCTTCCTCGTCCTCTGCTGTGAAGCTGATGGTGGGCGCCTCCTTTCGTTGTGCCCCGGGCGCTCTCCTTGCCCCGATTGCTAGCACGTCCCTGCTCGGGCGATCGGGCGATGAGGCTCTCTCTTTGCGTTTGCCCCCGGATATCGTGTTGATAGTTCCACTGGTCCTGGCGCCCGCCTGGTGCTGCTGTCCGCCTGTCCTGGGGCGATCGGTCTCCTTCATATCCCCGAGGGCTCTTCTAAGCAGTGGGCAGTTGTTCGTGTGATGGGTGGGGGCGTTGTGGTACTCGCACCAAATGCCCGGGATTCGGCCGACCGGAGCCATCGCCGCCGTCACGCCGCTCGGTTGTGGGAGCTGGTGCCAATGCAGGTGGAGGAGCTGCTCGGGTGACTGCCCATTGATTGCAAGGACCTTCCGCTCTGTTAGTTGACGGGCGCCCTGCCGCGCCGATCCCTCCGCCCGGTGGCTGCGAAAGGGAGGCCTTCGACTGCCCCGTCCTGGTGTGTCCTGGTGCCTCTTGTGTCCTTCGGCTGGAGCCCCCCCGCTGTTCGAGGGCCGTTGGGGCTGAGCGTTCTTCGATGGTCTGTTTGTGCTAGACTCGGAGGCGGACCCGTACACCCGCGTTTCCACCAGTGCCTTCTGCACGATCAGGTCCATGATCTCGTCGTAGTCGAGATGCTCCTTCCTCACGAGTTTCTCTACGAAGGGGGTAGCGAGCAGGTTGTCCATCAGGGCGACCTTGGCCACTCGCTTGTCAAGGTCCCTACACGTGCTTGCGAGCGTCCTCCATCGATTAATGTAGCTCGACAAGCCCTCGTCCATCCCCTGGCGGACCTTCAGGAGGATGCATGTGGTGCTATACTTCCCCTGGAGCCGATAGCGCTTCTGAAAACTTTCCGCCAATTCGAGGAACGAATGGATGGACCCCGGCGGGATCTCGTAGAACCAGCTCCGTGCCTCCTCCGCCAGTGTCTCCTGGAACAGGAAACACAACGTTGGGTCCGAATATCGGGTCCCGTCCATGGTGGACCGAAACTCGTCCACGTGCGCTCGTGGATCCCCGCTCCCGTCAAACCGGGCAATCTTCGTTATCTTGGCGTGGGGATCCCTTCCTCTTTCCAGTATGTGCGCCGAGAACGGGCTGACCCGGGGGGCGAACGTCCCGCCCTGACCGGCCAGCTTGTCCTTGCGCAAGCGTGAGACTTCCTCCGCCAGCTCCTCCATCCTCCGTAGGATCAGGTCGTTCGTCGGGGGTGATGACTCCACCGGTGAGGGCGCCCGGGCGTTGGTTCTGGCGAACAGAGGGCGCACCTCGCTGGCGGTCTCCTGCGTTTCTTCGTGCTGCTCTATCTGCCGGCCGATGAGCGCCTCCAGCCGTTCCTCCATCCTTCGGCGGATCTGGCGCTCCTCTGTTCTCTCGAGTGCTGCCTCCCGCAACTCCTGGGCCATGCCGTTGATGCGCCCGTCCCTGTCGTCCCTGTCGGTTGCCTGTGCGTTCCGCTCCATCGACCCTGGCGGAGTCCCTCCTTCAGGTGTGTTGCTGTCGTTAGTCGCCGGGTTGAGCATGTGGACCTTTGGTTTTGGTGGTGTTTATACGAGGTTTGCAATTTGTAAGTTTCCCACAGACGGCGCCAGATGTTTCTACCGAATTACGCGCGGAGGCGTAATGGGGCAGAAGCAACAAGAATAAGCTTCCTCTTCCTTCCTCGGTCGTGCGGTGGACCTCCCCTCCTTGGTGCGTCCGAACGGTGGGGCTGTTCGGATGGGCGGACTCTCCTCTCCTTCCTTCTCTTCGTGCGTGCGGGCTCTTCTTGCGGGTGCCTCCTTCCTCGGGCGTTCAGGAGCAACTGTTAGAAGAATACAACAATGAAGCAGGCGGTCAGGGGTCAAGACGGGGTGGCCCGCCTTCAACGCTCCGATGCCTAAGTCAGAATATGTATCGGATATAACAGTGAAGCGAACGTGCGAGTGGTGTGGTGTGAAAAGATAGCGATGGGTTCGAGTCGAATCAATGGGATGTAAATTAGTCCGAATGGGATCTAAAGTGGAGTGATCTTACCTGTAATAAATACCTGATATATATAGGTGGTTGAGTTTGGAACCTGGTGTTCTTCTGCGATGTGGGACTGATGGTTCCTGCTGGTGTGTGATCCGCATGTTCGGGCGCGCCCCCCACGGGCGCGTGCGCGCTCGGAAGGGGTGGGTCCGGTGAGTGAAGTTGGTGCTTCCTTGGTGATCTTGCATGTGGTTGAGTAGGTGTTGCTAATCTGCTTAAGTGGATAAGTATGTTAATCGTACAACTAATTATGCAATACTAACAGGTTTACCTTACCTCCTCTTGAAAACTTGGTGCTTGTTGAAGAAAAGAAGTGGAGCTAGAAGACTTGGAGTCACTTGGTGAAGCTTTGGCTAGGGACCCTTGGTTATTTCTACTCTCTTCCTACTTTAAGCATGTATCAACTCTTGTATTTAGTTATGTGTAGTGAGTAGTTTTATTTAGGAGGCTGGGGTTAGAACCCTAACCATGTGATGAACAAATGATGTCTTGGATTATGTATGATTTATGATTTTAGTGTATGTTATGTGATTGTGTGTTTGTGGATGTTTATTATGCTTGAGCTTCATGTCTAATTTCACTTATGCATGTGTTGACCATAACTAAGTTAATGTATGTGTAAAGAGACTAAAAAAAATGGACATTAATTGAATTAGCTACTCACTTAAGGCTAGATGAGCATGTAAACTTGATTAGGATATTTTCTAAGAGGTTTACCTTAAGACTTGGTTGCCTTAACACCTAGCATGGACTAAAGCTCCTTTGAGTCTCAATAGACTTGAGGGACTCTAGTCAAGCACACATTAAATCCAAAAGGTTATTGTGGCTATTCGTGGATTCTCTTGACTCGTAACCCAATAGGTGTGAGTTGGGGGAATCACATAGACTTTCTCTCAGATTCTCTAATAGAGATTCGAGAAGGGGAACCTTCCACATATATCACACGATATGCTTGTTGACTTCACAACATGACATATGATCGAGATGCAAGCCTAAAATGGCTTGGGTCTTGCTTCCGATTCACGAAATACTTCAATGTTGGGCTCAAGTCATCTAGAGTTCAAAATGACCTAGGAACTTGGGTTCAAAACCAAACATGACCCAAAAGGTCACGATTTGGACATTAAGTTATGTGAACGGACTTTAATCTATTACATAAATCGGGACATTGTTTGATGCATCATATGGTTAGTGGAGATTTCCCTAGTCGACCATCTTTCCTTATATTGAATTTGTTTTCTATTTTTGTTTGCACATTATAGTGTAATCAACCAACCAAGAAAACTCGTATAACCACTCTTCGTAATTCAATCACCCCTCACAATGCTAAATCCTTAAAGAACTTGGTAGGGTGAGATACACACATCCGCATTTTACTTTTCATTCAGTGTCAAGTTAGTGTCTAGTTGTGTCCGTAGTCTAAGCGTTAATCATTCAAGCTAGGGGTTATGGTAGCTAATCCTCGTGGGTTCGACACTCAACTTTCTATAAATACTATAACTTGCCCTGTATACTTGCGAGTGGGGAGATACTTTACATTTATGAGTTAGTTCTTAATTCAATAAGTGTAAAGGCTCTATTTTTCTCCAACGACCATTTTTGTTAAACTGTCGTTTTGAACAAAGATTAGTGACCTTTTATGTAATTATGCCTAAATAAATATACACAACCCTAACATCAAACACTATCTCCCAGTGTACCGTCTCCATTTCCAGATCTAGTTTCTCACTCTCTCTCGAACTCTCTTATGAAACTCTCATCCGCTCTCTTAATTTTTCTATCTCAAGATCGTAGCTATCCCAATCCCAAATCAATGGAAACTGATTCCAGCGAGACGTGTGGATGGAGTCTACATCTCCAAAACCCCAAATCTACCGCCATCCATGTAAGCTTTGATCTCTTCGGGGAGAGGGACACGGTCGCCAGAGGTGAAAAAGTTGGTTCTGAGTCGAACCCGGTGACACAATTGAGTGAAAAAGGTTTTGGCTTGAGGTCTGGGAAGAAGGAAAAAAATTGGAGATTGATATCAATTGTTTGGCGTCAAAATTCGAATACGAATAAGGAGAAAGAAGACAATTCAGAGTTTGAGGTCCAGGAAGAGAGTTGCGAAGTGAGGACTGGATGGTGGTAGTGAGGGTGGTGATAACGAGAGTGGCGAGTCTAGGTGGGATAAGAAAGGGCAGGGGAAGTTGGGTGTAGATGTTACAAATCGTAAGGTCTTATTTCGATGTCCAATTATTCTCTGTTTAGGGATTTTAGGGTGTTTTCTATTTGCTTCGAATCTCTTATTTATCTAAGCAGTAGATGTATGAGTGTATGACAATGAACTGCAAAGGGGAGCAGAGCAGGTTTTGGGTTGTTTCCAAAACTGAAGTTTTGTCGTTGCTGAAGCCATCAATTATTCAGGTACGATAACTCTTTTTAGTAGGTTTCAGTAGTCCAACTAGTTTAGTTACATATATTACAATCAATTTGAACCAAACATATTTGTCGTTCAACCACTACATTTCTAATATTAATTGATTAGTGATGTCTATCTCTTCATCCATGGTCCAACGGATCGTTTCGGTTAAGTTCCCAGGATCGAGTTGTTGTGCAACCCTGGGACAATGAAGATACAAATCTTGTTGTCTTGAATATGTTTCTTTGTTCAACTAATATTATTTTTGTGCGTTTTTTTTTTCTAACTCTCTTTGGTTAAAGTACGCTAGAGATCTATGGTATACATGAAAATGGTTGTTTCATATTCAGTTTCATACATGTATCTTGATTGAGTATGTTGGTGTATATGCAGAGCACATGCTTCACTTGGAAAGATCTAACGAGCTGAAGAGTCAGTAACAGAGAAGATATTTGTATGAACTATGTCGCTGACAATAACAAGTTGAAGAATAAGTTTGAAAGTAATACTTGTTATGAACTCAATGGTGATGTTTGCTTTTACAACTTGATTGTGACGATTATTTGGTCATTTAAGAGTTTATGTAGTCTACTATATGAGGTTTGTGTTTTTTAGTTCAAATTAATTGGAATTTTGTGGAATTCAATTGAACTTTCTTTGTTTGTCATAAGGTTTTCTGTTTCACATTTATTGATCTCTAGCCTGTGATAGTCATTTGACATATCTATTAGTTAAATCTCATAAATCTATTAGATTTTGACTTTTCTTTTTAAATCTTTACTCAATGATGCTACTCCCTTAGTATATGGTTTTGGAGCTCCTCTTTTTGCAATACAATTTTGTGTAGAGTACTTTGATATATAAATGCTTATTTAAGAAGATGATGTATGATAATAGTATTTATTACTCAAATATATGTTTGACAATATAGAGTTGTAAAATGTATTTGAAATTAATCGGCATGACATTCTGACTAAACTTCTATTTATCTTCTGTTTTTTTTTTACTTAGGGGACTATTTGATGAAGAGAGATTCGGAACTTGAAGAATCGTAGAAATGCAATCGTGGATGTCGTTCAGGTAACTTGTACATATGGTTACAAAACTATACACATTCAATGTTGTGTCATAATCTATTCACTGATCAAGTTACATATATCTTCATTTAATAACATAATCATTTAGTTGAAATATTTAGCTTCAAACACTCGGACATAGTGTAACATAATCTTTTCCAGTTTTGTGCATATTTTGTTCGTTTTCATTGTTCTTCAAATATAGGTGGCGATTTTTCCATTTGCAAATATCTGGCTATCAAAATTTAGAGCTAGCACGCTAGTCCCGAGTTTATGTTTGCTATATAAATTTAGTACCCAAGTTCATTCATGTCTGAACTATGAACTAAGTGTGTTAATGTTTCTCAGGTGATAATTTCAGTTCTACTAGTTTTGAACTGGTTCACAAGTTTCAATGCTGGACAAGATGAAAAGAATATCTGCAGCTCGAAAACCTTATAAAACTAAGGTAACATCTTGCAACTTGTGCGTACATTGTTGCTATAGATTCAAAGTTATTATAGTAAGTATAATCAATGTAATATACTATGTCTTAATGCAGTTTTGCTAATAAAAAAAAACAATCGAGTGTTAAAGTAACTCAATTCTTATCACACGACTATGTATTTCTTTTTTAGTTTTATCAGTGTTCATGGAGATAATATAGAAGATTCGTATTATTTACCTATTAGCTTTTACAAGTCTGCAATTTTAACTTATTTAACTAAGAGTTCTACCTACATTGTAGTTTTGCACATGAATTCATACTCATCTGCGAAATGTTATTTGACTAGGAAGGAGGATCAGTCATTGAGGCTCTGAAGGGGACTTGGAAGTGATACAAATGAGTCTAGGAATTTATAAAGGGGACTAAAGGGATTTGGAAGTAGGCCTGACAAATGGGCGGGTTACGGGGGTGTTGTAATGGGACGGGTCTTAAACGGGCTGAAACCCATTTAACTATTTATTATTATGGATTATACGAATCAACCGGTCAACCCTATGGATTCGAGGGTTAACCCACGAGGTTCATTAAAACCCGTTTATCAATTTTTTTTCTGTACATTTAATTATTTTTTGTTATTTTTATCTCAATTTTTTTTTTCAATTTTTTTTCATCATCACACGACTTTGGTCAAGATCGACCAAGTCTAGATCTAGTTGAAAAATCTGCAAATTGAGATTAGATAATGGAGAAAGACAAAATCCACGAACGTGACCATCAAGAACGAGACCATGACAAGCACCACCATGGTAACAGACGTGACGTTGATGATGATGACCGCCATGAAAAGTCACACGAGAGAGAAAGAGCAGAGAGACATAAAAGAAGAGAGGGGGAGAAGTGAGACCAGAGACAATGGTGGCGGTGCGGTGGATTATGATAATGAAGATAGCAAGAGGGCTAGGTTTTCGGATGAGTATAGAGAGAGAGAGAGAGAGAGAGAGAGAGAGAGAGAGAGAGAGAGAGAGAGAGAGAGAGAGAGAGAGAGAGAGAGAGAGAGAGAGAGAGAGAGAGAGAGAGAGAGAGAGAGAATCTAATTTTTACTAATATGTTTTTTTTATTCGTGGATCTAAACGGGGTCCATTGAGAAACCTATCACCACCCATTTATTTGGTGGTTTCATAACAGGTTAACCATTTAAATCCATTATGATAACTGGTGGATTTAAGCGGGCGATAATGAGAGGGTTCATGGGTGCCCACTCTTATTTCCAGGCTATTTGGAAGTGACACAAATGATTTTAGGAATTTCATTCAATAGGTTCAATGTTTTGTATTTATATTCACAATTCATTATCTAGATTATAATTTTTGAGTGAATGTACAGTTGAATGTGTGCTTATGATTGCAATAACTGGAATGGTTTATTTTAATTTTTTTGTTTGTTTTAACACTTTTGTTGACGGTTTAGAACCGTCAAGGAAAGTAGTTAGGTGACGGTTTGAAAGTGTCTTCAAAAGAGATCTAAACCGTCACTAAAGGTTTTTCTCGACTGTTCTAATCTTTGTCTTGACGGTTTTTAACCATCACGAGTACTTTTGGTGACACTTTTAAACCATCAAAGAAAAAATGTACAATTCTTAACGGTAGCAGCCGTGACGGTTTTGGAACCGTCACGAAACACTTTTCGTGACGTGGTGGTGACGTTTTTTAACCCTCACAAATGTCGATTTATATTGTAGTTTTTACATTGGTTTTACTTGATTGAGAAGGGATAAGAATGATAAGTTATGCCAATGTGTGTTCATTAGATGAACAAGTTATTTGAGATGATAGACCTTGGTAGGACTCAATTTTGTCTTGGTGTTAGAGATGGATCATCGAATTGGCTGAATTCTTATTCAGTAGTCCGCTTATGTCTAAATTAGACAAAGGACAAAACACACCCTCTTAGCACACTAATGGTTGTTTGCAGTCTGAAACTCAAAATGATCAATTTCATCTGAAAAGATTTTGGTGAGGAACTTTTGGGGCTGAAATTCCATATCTTAGTGCGGTTGGAGCTTTGTGCACGCATCTAGACATTGCCTTCTCGGTTTGTGCCTATGCAAAGTCATTGAAATTATGTAAAGCACATCTTCTGGTACTGAAAGGGATCCATTGACTTGGGCTTATTTTTTTCCTACATAGAATACATAAAGAAGCTTGAAATTCTCGGAAAAATGATGGTTGAATCGCAACATCCAGGTTTTGAGATTTTCGACCCGTCGAGTGAATCTCTCGACCCGTCGATGGTAACACCTTGGATGAACCTAAAGCAAGCAATTGACCCATCGAGTGGATTTTCTCGACCTGTCCAAATCTACCCCCTGGATCGACCTGAAGCTACCATTCGACCCATCAAATCCTTCTTTAGCTACGAGCATTGTTCCACAGTTCAGTGCAGTCCTCTATTTAGAGACACTTTGTGATGTCTTGGTTGGTTTTGTTGATGTTGGATATCTCTTTGACCCACATAAAGGATGTTCCCAAACATGTTATGTATTCACCATGAGGAACACGGTGATTTCTTGGAGATCAATATAGAAAACCCTTATTGCTACTTCAATTTGCATTGAACAAATGAAGTTTTATTGCACTAAGGGTGATTTACTAAACACTTTTCGTCGAAATACTCCTATAATTAGCAATAACAGCGGTTATTGAGTATATGTGTGAACCGGATTGGTTCGGTGAATAATGCTGCAGACTTGTTCACCAAATCACTTCCCAAAATCTACATTTGTGAACCATGTGAAACACATTAGAATGTGAAGATTATCTGAACTCCAAAATTGAGTTACTAATCAAGGGAAGTTCATTTTGTAGACATCAGGGGGAGTCTACATCACATGTGTTTACTCTTGTAGTTAATGCGTTGTATTTTTTTTTCCCTAGACCAAGCTTTTATTTTTACCCAAGAGGTTTTTTGTTTGCTTGACAAGGTTTTTAGTGAGACAACATATTATGCATCATTCACTAGGATGGTGACACGAGGGGGAGTGTTTAAGGATATTATATTCCTGGTATCTATTGCGTGTATTATCCTAATTAACATAGAAGTAGATATTCTCTCAATCTTTGATTTATATGGATATTGATTGTATCATATTGTAATGCATATTTAAGGTTATCTATCAATGAATAAAGTACAGTTTTAGATATCTATTGCGTATCTATATTTCTTCTTGAACATAGATAAGAGTATATCCAACAACTTCCTTACAATTTCTTTATTATAAGGAAACAAAAAATACAACTTACGATACATTCTATGTTCAAACTTCAACAGATTCTACATTTTAAAATTTTCTCTAAAGTATAGAGAATGTCATAAGTAAATATAGAGAATATATTTTTTTCTCATCAAATTCTCATAGAGAATGTGTTTAAACCAAGGAATGCAAAATCAAAATTATCGGCGATATTTCGCCGATATTTCGGTTTTTTGAACTTACCTGAAAAATCCGTGAATATATCTCCAAACTTTCCGAAATTTTCCGAAATTTTCCGATATTTCCGATATATCCCCGATATTTCCGATATTTTTCGATATTTCCTAAATTTTTTGAAATTTTCGTACACTTTTCACATTTAACATTTAGTTTGGTAAATGTCCAATCTTCACATGCTCAATGTCCAATCCACAATTCACGTGACATGTCCAATACATGCAGAATTACATGGGAGAACAATCATTTAATGATTATTCTTCACAATACACACATGATTATGCACATGGAGATGGAGAAAAAATAGTGAATTTCGAACCTCATAGGTCCCCTATGTGGTTTTGAAGTATTTATATATTTGATTTTGTAATGTGTGATGTGTAACATATTGTACAAAATGCGTGATAGTCTAGCATCCTATAAGTTTTAGCCATCAAAAAATAAAAATAGAACTAATAAATTATATTTTAATAATTATCAGCACTTAACACATACTAATTCATATAGTAATTTAGCAAATTCATATGTCTTGATGTCAGATCAATATTTTCTTTTTACATAAGGTAAATAATTGATCATGTTACAATCTCCAAAAGTTTCATTACAAATTTTCATGTAATTTTATTAGTTTCCGTCAGAATTTTCACTGGATCGATATTTCATCGATATTTCCGCCGAAATATCCAAATTTTGGAACGTCGATATATCCTCGATATCCGATATTTTACTCATTAGTTTAAACAATCCGTCGAAAAAAATAACCAAAATATTCCCTAATGTGTCTGTCCTCGCGCTCCTACGGAGGGAAAGCCGTCACCGAGTCTGGGTAAAACTGTAAAACACTAAACTATTCAAAGCTCAGATGGCCGGACGATGAATACTCCAATCCTCAGGCTTATTATCGGCGAGGGAATCTTACATGGACTCGTTACTGGGATTCGCACAATCCCCTACGTCTACTATTGTGCGCCGCCGACCGCTAACCTACACCTCTTCAACAAATAGATATAGAGGGCTGTGCTTGCGAGCAAAACTCAACGAGGAAGTTAACCCAGTACTCCTAGACGCCATTAACTCAGCTTCTCTTCGTTTCCGAGAGACCCATCGACCAGGTAATTCCCTAACCTCCGTAATTTGCTCTTTGACGACATATATTTTCATTCGGGCATTTTTTTAAACAGTTCATGTACAATTCTAATGACTGACATTATGTAAATAAAATTACTTTTTGTCTTTGTGGCTGTGTAATTTAGAGTATTGGGTTGATAATTTTGATGTGCAGAGCCTCTGTTTGTTGATCCGTATGCCGGTTGCTTTGTTCATCCTAATGCTCAGATGGATGTGAAGCAAAGCTCAGATCATTATTGCCTTGCAACCAAGTACATTGATGATAAGCTGCTACGTACAGTGAACCATATTATGGACTTAAGCAGGTAGTTTAGCCTTTTTTCTCTGTGCAAATTGGCTCTACATAGTAGAGACATGTTTTCATCAGTAGAGCTTTAAAGGGAATGCAGGCTGTTTTGCTAACAGATGGCATGGACACGGGGCCTTATAGGCTCAGTTGGCCAACTTCAACCATAATATTCGATGTTTCTCCGGACCGGGTATTCAAAGGAGCAGCTCAAAAGCTTAAAGGTGGTTGCAATTTGCAAACATACACTATAGAAACATAGGTGTCAATATGGAGGAATCAGAGAAACAATCGAGTATTAAGTATCCAGGAATTGAAGATTTTTTAGTAGTATACAATGCCTTTATAAGTGTGGTGGCGGCATCATCTTAGACTATTTGTTTTATCGTTGTCTTCAAAAGTTAGTGTATGATGGGTGTTTGTATAGCATGAGTTGTCCGATTAATATAGTTATCCACTCAAGCAGGCAATCAACACCTACCCGACCACCCGAAAGACTACCAGGAAGGCTACAAGTTCGCTCGCAAGACCGACCCTATCCGAGCACGCATGCGCCCGTGGGGCGCACGCCCGAATGTGCGGATCACACACCAGCAAGGGCATCAGTCCCACATCGAAGAGCACAAGTAAACTACAAACTCAACCACCTATATATGTAAGGTATTTATTACAGGTAAGAGGACTGATACGCATCTCAACACCCCAACCTACTCTTTCGCGCATGTTCGCTTGACTGTTATATCCAAAACATCATCTGACTTAGGCATCGGAGCGTTGAAGGCGGGCCACCCCGTCTCGACCCCTGACCGCCCGTTTGTTGTTGTATTCTTCTAACAGCCGCACCCGAACGCGCGTACCTGCACACCCGAAAGGAGAGCAAGCGCCCGACCATCCGAACAGCCCCAACGTTCGGACGTACAACAAGGAGGAAGAAGAAGCTTGTACTTGCTTCTGCCAGATTACGTCCCGCGCGTAATTCGGTAGAAACAGTTGGCGCCGTCTGTGGGAAGCTTACAAATTGCAAACCTTGTATAAACACCACTAAAAAAGCCACATGCCTACCCAAGAGATTAACACCGGCAGCACACCACCTGAGGGAACACCCACTGGCGCGCTAGCGCATCCGATAATAGAGCCCGGGACGAGCGGCAGCGAGGAGCGCGTCGACAGTCTTGTCCAGGAATTGCGGGAAGCGGCGCTCGAGAGAGCAGAGGAGCGCCAGACCCGGCAGAGGTTGGAGGAGCGGCTGGATGCGCTCATCAGACAGCAGCAGGAACGACACGAAGAGACCCAAGAAACCGCCAGCGAGGAGCAACACCCGTTCGGCAGGACCGACGCCCGGGCAACCCGATCGCCCTCACCAGTGGAGGAATCGGCGCCCCCGACGAACAAACGCCCTGATCCTTCTAAGGATGGAGGAACTGGCGGAGGAGGTCTCGCGTTTGCACAAGGATAAGCTGGCCGGGCAAGGCGGGATGTTCGCCCCCCGGGTCAGCCCGTTCTCAGCGCATATATTGGAGAAGGGAAGGGATCCCCACGCGAAGACGACGAAGATTACCCGGTTCGACGGGAGTGGAGACCCCCGCGCGCACATCGACGAGTTTCGATCCACCACGGACGGAACCCGATATTCGGACCCAACCCTGTGTTTCCTATTCCAGGAAACGCTGACCGAGGAGGCACGGAGCTGGTTCTACGAGATCTCGCCAGGCTCTATACATTCGTTTCTCGAGCTGGTGGAGAGCTTCCAGAAGCGTTATCAGCTCCAGGGGAAATACAACACCACGGGTATCCTCCTCAAGGTCCGCCAGAGGATGGACGAAAGCCTGTCAAGCTACATAAACCGATGGAGGACGCTTGCGAGTACGTGCAGGGACCTCGACAAGCGAGTGGCCAAGGTGGCCCTGATGGACAACACGCTCGCCACCCCGTTCGTAGAGAAGCTGGTGAGGAAGGAGTATCTCGACTACGACGAGATCATGGACCTGATTGTGCAGAAGGCGCTCGTGGAGACGCGAGTGTACGGGTCCGCCCCCGAATCCAGCTCCAACAGACCAGAGGCGACAAGCGCCCAACCACGACAGCTAGCGGACGACGAGAGGCCAGCTGGGGGCTATAAGAGGAGCCGGGACACGCAAAGGCAGAATTACCAGAGGTCACCCGCCCGCTACAACGACGACCGCTACAACCAGACGAGGGGACCAGCGCAGTGGGGAGTCCGTCTACCGCCAGCGCCACAATATCGACCGGCGGGACAAGAGGTCTATGCGGTCGATCACCAGTCCAACGAGCAACTCCTCCGCCTGCATCGACACCGGATCCCGCCACCAAACAACATGACGAAAGCGATAGCTCCGACCGACCGACTCCCTGACGTCTGGTGCGAATTCCACAACGCCGCCACCCACCGTACCAACAGCTGCATTATGCTGAAGAAGGCCCTTGAGGACTTGAGGGACGATCAGGTCACCCCTCCCAGGGCGGAAGAGCGACAGCGCGAAGCAAATATCGGGACCCGGGGGACTATCAGCACCATATCCGGGGGAAAGCGCAAGGAAGGCACCTCATCACCCAATCATCCGAGCAGGGAGGTGCTGACGATCGGGGCGGGACGAACGCAGAAAACAGGAAGAAGGGAGGCGCCCGCCATCTGCTTCACGGCGGAAGACGAGGAAGGGAGCCCGAGGGACAGCACCCTGCCGTTCGTGATCGACGTGATCATCGATCGTTTCCTCGTAAAAAGGGTGCTGATAGACAACGGGGCGTCCGTGAACATGATCTACCTGGACGCGTACACGGTGCTCGGCAGGCCCGCCAGCAAGATGACACAAGATCACGAGTGCGTAGCCAGCTTCACGGGCGAAACGTCGTATCCGATTGGGAGCGACAATATTCAGGTCGGGATCGGTGCGCCCGACTCCCCACACAGCGAGGTCCGGACGGACTTCATTATCATGGACACCCCATCCCCGTACAACGCCATTCTCAGGAGGCCGGGGATCAACTAGCTGAAAATAATCATCGCAGGGTACCTGCTCTTAGGACGATTCCCAATCGAGCATGGAGTCGGGTACGTTCGGGGATACAATCACGAGGAAACCGCGAAACCCCGGGGCAGGCAAGAGGTTCTTGCCCTGGAGCCTACTCCAGGAACGGAGATACCGGGCAATCCACGCGACGGGGTAACGACGCCACGGGCGAGACTCCGTTCAGTTTGACATTCGGAACGGAAGCTGTGTTACCCATGGAGATCACCCATCAGAGCCCACGGATCGAGGGGTATGATCCACGCACGAACGGTGAGGGGCTACGTCTCAGCAATAAATCTGCTGGAAGAGCGAGGAGACATGACGCACCTCCACAAACGCCGCGAACAAACGAAGGACCGCCCGATCGTTCAGCCAGCGCATCCGGGCTCGACCAACCCAACTGGGAGACTGAGGCAATCCGACAAAGGGTGGACACCCCGTCCGTGGAGGGAAGCGCCAACACTTTTTACCTCCATAATATGCAGGGTCGACGACTACGGCACCCATGGAAGTACTTTAATTAAAATTGTGATGTTGTACTTTTGTTGTACTTTTCTCCATTTTGTTTATGTTAGCACGCCCGTTCGTCCTTACCCCGCCCGCCCAGTACTCGGGGGACTGGGGATAGACCGCTCGCACGAATGTAACACTTGGTTAAATTCCATTCAAAGCAAGGAAGTGGGCGCACGTTCGCGCAAGTCATTCAAAAGATGCCAAAAAAAAAACTTCAGACAAGGCACACGTACGGAAAGAAAATACTTTATCAATGGAAGGCACAAGGCCCGACTACAAAAATCTATCCCATTACAAAGAAAAAGAAGAAAAATCCTACACTACGCCCCCGTATCAACATCCAACTCATCAGCCTCCTCCGACGACGCCACCCCAACAGCTTCCATCTGCTCACCCGGATCCATCCGCCTGATCACCGGCTCCAGCTTCGCCCTAGCAGGTTCCCCAGAGGGCTCCACCTCTCTCTCAGGCGCAGGAACCTGAGCGCCCGCCCGTCTCTCAATCTCAGACTCCACGAACGCTTGGTACTCCTCCATCTTCAAAAAGGACTCACCGCTGCCTGGAACGCGGCCACCTGCTCATCCACTTCCGCTCTGACCAGTTCACGGAGCTCGTCAGACTCCTTGAACGTCGCAACGACATCCATGCGAGCAACGCGATCAGCCTCCTTCAGCCGGGACTCTGATAGCGCCTCCCGGGCGGCTGCTTCAGCACGGACGCGCTTTAGCTCGGCGCGCACCTGCTCCACCTCGGCCACAGCCTTATCCCGCTCAGCCCTTGCCAGAGCTTCACGGGCAGCAGCTTCAGTAGACCGGGCAGTCGCCTCCTCTGCACGGGCGGTGTACCGATGCGTCAGATCATTAGCCTTATCCAGGCTAGCCACCATCCGCTCCACCACCTTCCGGTGCTTCAGTGCGTCGGCCCTGAGGCGCGCAAGTTCCAAGGTCTCCCGCGAGCGGACGCGGAAGACCTGATGCAGCAGGCGGGTGCACGCAACGAAGATCGTATCCAGCCCGTCGGGGGCAGCATTCTCCGGCGGCTGCAGCAGGGGCCCAAGAGAGGCGGCACCATCCACCAGCGCACGGCGCAGAGCGTCCACAACATCACCACTCGACCCAGGAGCGGGGCCGGGAGAGGAGTCTTCCGTCCGGGGTCGCTTCTGCGCACGCTCCTCACCTTCCCCTTGTCCAGGAGATTGTGGAGGACCTGAACACGGGAGCGAGGGATTTGGAGAGCAAGAGTATTGTGGAGGACTTGAAAGTCGACTCGAAGACGGGGGCGTGCCGGGAGCACGACTTGAAAACTGAGGCGTACGAGCAGCCTCCCGCCTGTCCCCGATAACATCTCTCTCGGACTGGCGCTGATCGCGCTCCACCTGCCGCTTCTCGCGATGCTGCTGCTCGCACTCCGCTCGGGCCTGGGCCTTGGATCCAGCAGCATTACCCGGTGGCGGGCGGGGAGCATCCGCTTGTGGCCCTCGGACGGGCGGGGCAGGGTCAGCCACGTTAGCGACAGGGGTCTTGGGCTGGGTACTGTCCCCCGGGACGGGTACACCACGACCGTCATCCGCCACCTTGCGGACCTTCGCGGCAACATCCCGCAGTGCGAACAGGTGGCGCTTGAGCACGTCATCCTTGTCTGTCGCCTTGGACTTCGTCATCTTACCTACAGAGCATACAAACGAAAGATTAGCGAACAGATACAAACACTTCGTAAAATCATCCTATTCCTATTCCTAGTAGAAAACTACAACCCACAGCCCAGGCGGTCTGGCGGCACGCGTTGATAGTTGCATATTTATGCAACGTTTATGTGCTTAACCGAACCTTATATTTAGCTCTTTTGTTTTGTTTTTGAGTGAATTAATTATGTTTATTTGTTTTTAGGTATTTTGGAGATCAATGGAGAAAAGGAGATTAAATAATCTATTTGGAGAATTGCTTGACAAGAGAACCTTGGCGAGCCTCGCGAGAGAGAAGCCCTTCTGCAAGTTGATTTGGCTAGCACGTGGGAATTTATATATATATATATATATATATGTTTTAATGGAAGTTGACTTGTGCTTGGCGAGGAACAGAGGAAGAAGTGGGCTTGGACTTGGAGACTAAGAGTAAGACAAAGAAAGAAGTATAATAGGAGTGGAGTCTGCATGCACGTGATTTTCATAATTAGTTAGCTAGAAGTAGAAGTGGTTTTGAAAGAGGAGTCTAGCACGTGATGCATTCTTGCCAGTGAATCAACTTAGACTTATATATATGGCTTGGCGAAGTTGCTCGCGAGGAGAAGAAGATGAGGAGTCCTAATATAATAATGAGATTATGAAGAGATGGGCTTGAATTGGTGTCTTGCACGTGGGTTTCTAGCTAGGTTAATTAACCTAGCTAGTCTGGAACATATAAATAGCTAGCAAGAGAACGTACGCTGGGGACGCAACGAGGAGCAAGAGCAAGGAAGCTGCAAGTTTCTCTTTCATCCGTTTGTATCAATTTCTTTCATGGATTATTTTAGTTTATTTTCTGATTCCATGAGGAGCTAAACTCCATTGTTAAGGGGCTGTTTTGAAGCCCCGTTCATGATATCTAGATTGCTTATGCACGTTAACTAAGTTTTGTTTTTGTTATTTGAATGAGGTTTCTTTGTTATTTATACGGTGATGATTCTTGATTATGTATGCTTTGAGTGCACGCTTAGTATGCATGTTTAGGAATCTAATTCTAAGAAAATTGATGGCTGTTGGTGATTATTACCTTCCTCAAGTTTCAATCGTAGAACCCATACATGCTTGGTATAAGAAACCCTAGGTCTAGCAAGACACGACCGTAGTGTACTTGTAAAGCCTTGTAGATTCTCAAACCCTTTCTAAATCTTAATGCTTTTCTCTTAGTTAATTCGAGTCCGTGACTTCGGGTTCTTTGAGGGATAAACAATATTGATAAGCAGACCTTCAATATTGTAAACATAAGGATCGGGTAATAGGTTGTGTTCACAGCTCGGGGCCTTCCTAGGATTCTTTCATTCATAACAATTACATTATTTAGTTAAGCATTTGTCGTCTAGATGGAGTGACGGTGGTGGATAACACTTCCCTTAACCTTCTTTATCATTGATTCTTGTTTTACTTTTATTCTGTTTTCAGTTTCAGTTTCGTAATCTGTGTTATAGAATTTTGTTCGCCAAGCAAACAAACTTTGATTGTATTGAAATTTCGCGTGGTAGTTCTCCACGGTGTCTTTAGTGTCCAGTATTAATTTCGTAATTTTAGGTTGAGTCTAGATATTTTAATTAATTACGTTAGTGTCCCATGGTCGAGTCTGTCAGATTTCTGACTTTCGCGTCTGTTTGTAGTTTAGAGTATTGAGTCTCATCTTTCCCTGTGGATTGACCCTTATACTATTGTACTGCATTGACAAGCATATTAAGTTCATTATAGGGTAATTTTGAGGGTGGTTAAACACTCGATCACGCGTGCGCCCAATGAAATCCCAACGGCACGCATGCGCCCAGCGGGTACTCGTTCGTATCGAGCGTACGGAAGGACTGGGGGACTCGATCTAACGGGGTGAAGTGTCGCAGATGGAAGAAATGGAGGAATACCGCCCGTGTGGGGTGGTCCAACCCGCTCGAACGGAGGACATTGAAAAACACCACCAACGTTCGGGTCCGTGTGGGCCCACACCGACCAAGGCAGATTTGGAGGAGCGCCAGGATATATTGGAAGAACGGGCGGAGAGGCAACACTTAGCAAAAGAGAGTAGGGGGGCAAACCACCAGAAACACCAAAAACCCAAACTTCCTATCCCAAACAAAATCAAACCTGGCACACCTCAAGAACACGCCCTGTTCTTAAGATGCAAAACCCAGAAAAAGCCAAAACCCCCAGAAACAATCAAACACGAACCAAAACGGGAAACAACAGAAACGGGATGAGAGCCTCACCAATTCGGTCTTTGACGGCAGAAAGGTTGAACGTCGACGAAGAAACTCCGGCAAGAAACAAAGAACAACAGAGACCCGAGGGGAACAGTGGGCAAAGTAATTTTCTGCAGCGTTTCGGCTAATCGTAAAAAGTGAGGAGGAAGACGACACCACACCCCTATTTATACTGATCGCACGACGTAAGCCAATGAACGCCAGCCGTCCATTCTCGCGTGTCCACCGTCGGATTGCAACACGTGGCACGGGGCGGTTTACTAACCCTCCTTAGTAAACCGTGCCAACTCTTCAGCTTCCCGCCTTGAATTCCAACACTGGCACGGTCTCCCACGACTCGACACGTGGCGCCCATGCACCACTCCCACGCACCCACGCGCCTGACGTCTGAGCTCCAAATAGTTATCACGACACCGGCATTTAATGCCCGGCCCACGCCAGCATTAAATACGACGACTCGCATTTATTACACAAACGGTTCCCGAGGAGCGGTCAAAAGGAATGTCACCTCAAAACATCTCGTCAGCGCACCACCAGATCCAAGGCAAGGCACACCACGCCACATCTCCCGCCAGTCGAGCAAAACTGACACACCACCCGAACGACCAGTGAACGAAGAACGCCCGCGCACGTCCGAACAAAGTAAACACCACCACAAGCATAGGGCACCTCCCCCCGTGCGCACACCGGTAAGAACTGGCAAGCCGGTTTAGGCGGCAACAGGCATGGGGTCCGTCCCCTCTTTGCGCGCGCTAAGCTCGATGGGCGACACTGGCGTGGGGTTCTTCCCCTCCGTGTGTGTAACGTTAACGATCGACTCTCCAACTCAGTCCTAGCAGGGGTGTGGGGTCCGTCCTCCCCTTGCAGGCTCTGAGACTGATAAGCAACGGGTGTGGGGTCCGTCCTCTCCGTTCGGGCAAGTACAGTAGCAGAGGCATGGGGTCCGCCCCCTCTCTGGGAGCGCTAAGCTCGATAGGCGGCACGGGCGTGGGGTTCTTCCCCTCCGTGCGCCAACTCAGTCCTAGCAGGGGCGTGGGGTCCGTCCTCCCTCTGCAGGCTCTGAGACTGATAAGCGGCGGGTGTGGGGTCCGTCCTCTCCGACTGCGCAAATACAAGCCGGCTGTGGTGACAGAGGCATGGGGTCCGTCCCCTCTCTGGGCGCGCTAAGCTCGATGGGCGGCACGGGCGTGGGGTTCTTCCCCTCCGTGGGCGTAACGTTAACGATCGACTCGCCGACTCGGAACCGGCAGGGGTGTGAGGTCCGTCCTCTCCTTCAACGGTCCGAGACCGATGAGCGTTACCGGGTGTGGGGTCCGTCCTCTCCGGGCGCGAAATCTTCCCGGTTTAGGCGGCAGAGGTCTTTGCGCGCGCTAAGTCCGAAGGGCGGCACGGGTACGCGTTCGTGCGCGCTGCAACATTGTACGTTGCGGTCCTGATCGCACCGTTGACGCTACAGCGTACGCGATGGCATCCCCGTTGACGTGCGACGTACGCAGCGGCAACCCAGCGCTGGCGTTACGACCAGCATTTGCATACATTCACACATCATACCATACATTCATGCATCATACCATACATTCACACTTGCATACCTATACATCTATGATAATACTTATTTATGTTTTGCAAGGCAACACCCCACGGGCGCGCGGCTCCAAAAATAGCAAGTCTTGTTTGGACGCCGGGCCCACAGGTACACGACCGCACGAACAGGTACACGCTCGGACGCCCAGGTCCCACTCCGTCATGCGAGCCCTTCCTTGACCGGAGAGTTGGGGGACTTGGGGGTTACATGATCACGCACCAATGCTCAATCGGATAAGTATTCTTGTTAATCGCACGAACCCTTTTTCAACTCCCCAGTCAAGAAAGTTCTCTTTGACTTGGGGACTTGGGGGACTTGTTTGTATAGCATGAGTTGTCCGATTAATATACTTATCCACTCAAGCAGGCAATCAACACCTACCTGACCACCCGAAAGACCACCAGGAATGCTACAAGTTCGCTCGCAAGACCGACCCCATCCGAGCACGCACGCGCCCGTGGGGCGCACGCCTGAATGTGCGGATCACACCCCAACCTACTCTTTCACCGCAAGGGCACCAGTCCCACATCGAAGAGCACAAGTAAACTCCAAACTCAACCACCTATATATGTAAGGTATTTATTACAGGTAAGAGGACTGATACGCATCTCAACACCCCAACCTACTCTTTCACGCACGTTCGCTTGACTGTTATATCCAATACATCATCTGACTTAGGCATCGGAGCGTTGAAGGCGGGTCACCCCGTCTCAACCCCTGACCGCCTGTTTGTTGTTGTATTCTTCTAACAGCCGCACCCGAACGTGCGTACCCGCACACCCGAAAGGAGAGGAAGCACCCGACCATCCGAACAGCCCCAACGTTCGGACGTACAACAAGGAGGAAGAAGAAGCTCGTACTTGCTTCTGCCAGATTACGTCCCGCGCGTAATTCGGTAGAAACAATGGGTGTTGTATTCTATTTATGCAGACCTTCTTTTATTCTTCATCCTTGATTGATTCCTGCTTTCAAGAACTTCAATTGTGCATTCATTGGCTTGTTCTTATAGTACCATTGTATCTCTTTTAGGTGTTGGGGCAAAAATTCCACGAAGGTGCATATTCCTTCATGTTCCATTGGAGTCCTCCGACTTACAGGAAACTCTACGTGCTAAAGGCTTTAATGGCAACCGACCTAGTATATGGGCCATGCAGGTAGTATGAGTGTTTAAAATTCGGAAGTAATGACCATACGGACAATTACTGGATTTGTCTTAAAATCATCTATTATTTCTGTTTTTGTCTTGCATATCATGGAGTTGTGTTCTATATATAAGCAAGCCAGGTTACTGTGCTATTATAGGGGCTTCCTGTGATGACACTGGCGAATTTTGAGAACATATTGCTCACTGTAAGTGGTTTGTGTTTCTACCGAATTACGCGCGGGGGCGTAACGGGGCAGAAGCAACACGAATACACTTTCACGGATACTCCTTTCTTTCTTCCCTCGGTGCGTCCGAACGATGGGGCTGTTCGGGTGAACGGGCGCTCGTCTCCTCCTTCGCGCGTGCGGGCTCTCTTTTCGGGCGGTGGATCCTCATGTCGGGCACTTCCTGTTCCTCTCGGGCGTTCGGGTGCAGCTGTTAGGAGAATACAACAACGAAGCAGGCGGTCAGGGGTTGAGACGGGGTGGCCCGCCTTCAACGCTCCGATGCCTAAGTCAGATGATGTATCGGATATAACAGTCAATCGAACGTGCGAGTAGAGTGATGAATCGAGTGAGTCAGCTGGCTCTCGATGGGATGATCTTACCTGTAATAAATACCTGATATATATAGGTGGTTGAGTTTGGAGCCTGGTGGTGTTCTTCGATGTGGGACAACCTGCACTCTGCTGGTGTGTGTTCTGCTTATTCGGGCGCGCCCCCCACGGGCGCGTGTGCGCCCGGAGGGGGTGGGTCTGGTGAGTGAAGTTGAAGCCTCCTTGATGGTCTTGCATGTGGTGTGGTAGGTGTTGCTAATCTGCTTAAGTGGATAAGTATGTTAATCGTACAACTAATGATACAATACTAACAAGTCCCCCAAGTCCCCAAGTCAAACAGAACTTTCTTGACTGGGGAGTTGAAGAAAGGGTGTGCGATTAACAGGAATACTTATCCGATCGAGCAGTGGTCAGGATCCTGTGACCCCCAAGTCCCCCAACTCTCCAGGCAAGGAAAGGCTCGCATGACGGAGTGGGACCTGGGCGTCCGAGCGTGTACCTGTTCCTGTATTCTGGGCCCGGCGTCCAAACTGATGCTGCTAGTTAGGACCCGCGCGCCCGTGGAGTGTTGTCTGTTGGTGTACCTATGGGCCTGGTCAGATGGGGTGGGATTTTGTAAGCGTTCGTGGTGTAACAGATATACAGACATATAGGTAAATAGATAGATGGGTATATAAGCATATAGGTATATAAGTATATAAGTATATAAGTATATAGGTATATAAGTATATAAGTATATAAGTATATAAGTATATAAGTATGTAAGTATATAAGTATATAAGTATATAAGTATATGGTATGATGTATGAATGTATGGTATGAAGTGTGTGTATGCAAAATGTTGTCTGTACGCCAGTCGCGGGATACACTGCGCACGCCGCACGTCAACGGGGATGCCGTTGCGTACGCTGTAGCGTCAGCGGGACGATCAGGACCGCGACCTACAAGTGTTGCGGCGCCCACGATCACGTACTCGTACTGCCCTTCGGCCTTAGCGCGCGCAGAGGCCTCTGCCGCCTAACCCGGGAAGATTTCGCGCCCGGAGAGGACGAACCCCACTTCCGGTCTACGCTCATCGGTCTCGGGCCCTTTGGAGGAGAGGACATACCCCACACCCCCCGGCCGGAACCCGAGTCGGAGAATCGATCGTTAACGTTACGCCCACGGAGGGGAAGAACCCCACACCCGTGTCGCCCATCGAGCTTAGCCCTGCTAATTCGGCTTATACCTTTGTGATCGTCGAGGAAGGGCGCACCCCACACCCGCGTCGTGTCCGTGGCCTATAGGGGGGACGGACCTCACATCCCTACTAGGGCTTAGGTTGGCGTACGGAGGGGAAGAACCCCACGCCCGTGGTCGCCAATCGTGTTTAGCGCGCACAAAGAGGGGACGTATCCCATGCCTGCTGCCGCCTAAACCGATTTTAGTTCGTCAGGAGAGGGGACGTATCCCATGCCTCTGCTAGGAATGAGTTGCCGCACGGAGGGGAAGAACCCCACGCCCGTGCCACCCATAGTGCGCGCAAGAGAGGGGGGGCGAGCCCCATGCCTGTTGCCGCCTATCGATTTTGGGATACCCAGAGAGGGGAAGAACCCCATGCCTCTGCCTTTGGAATGAGGCGGCGTACGGAGGGGAAGAACCCCACGCCCGTGCCACCCATAGCGCGCGCAAGAGAGGGGGCGAGCCCCATGCCTGTTGCCGCCTATCGATTTTGGGATACCCAGAGAGGGGAAGAACCCCATGCCTCTGCCTTTGGAATGAGGCGATGTACGGAGGGGAAGAACCCCACGCCCGTGCCACCCATAGCGCGCCCAAGAGAGGGGGCGAGCCCCATGCCTGTTGCCGCCTATCGATTTTGGGATACCCAGAGAGGGGAAGAACCCCATGCCTCTGCCACTTAATCCGACCTGCACTTGTGCGAACGGATGGGACGTACCCCACATCCGTCGCCTGTTGGTTCCAGGGTCTGCAAGGGGAGGACGGGCCTCTTGCCTTTCATATGGGCAACCTGTATTTTTGCGTACGGAGGGGATGTACCTCACACCCGTTGTCCGTTTGTCTCAGCGCCTGCAACCTGCCAGGGCTGAGCCTGTGCGTCGATTGCTTACGTGTTACGCAATTGGGGGGAACCCTACGCCAGTGGCGCCCGTCTGGTTTTACGCGCCATGCCCGTTGCCGCGTAAACCGTGCTGTCAGTTCTTACCGATACGTGCGCGGAGGGGAGTTCCCTTCGGGCGCGGTGGTGTGTACCTTGTTTGGGCGTGCGCGAGTGATCTGTTTCCACCGGTTGTGTGGGCGGTGTGGCCTGCCTTGGATTTGGTGGTGCACCGATGATGAGATGGTTGAGATGACATTCCTGTTGATCTTCCCTTGGGAACCGTTGTGATGAATGCTGGCCGTCGTCTTTAATGCTGGCGTGGGTCAGGCCTCAAATGCTGTTGTCGTCATGGCCGTATGAAAGGCAGGCGTCACGCGCGTGGGCGCGTGGGAGTAGTGCATGGGTGCCACATTTCGAACTGGGGGGGATCGTGCTAGGGTTTGTATTCAAGGCGGGAAGATGATGGGTTGGCATGGTTACTGGGGAGGGTGAGTGGACCGGTCGGGCCACGCGTCACGATCCAACGGTGGATACGCGAAAAAATGGACGGTTGGCGTTTGCTGGCTGACGTCGGTCGATTAGTATAAATAGGGGTGTGGTCTGTCTTGTTCGTCACCTTCATGACTTACAAAAACTCTGTTGAAATCACTTGCGGTCTGCCTCCCTGATCTTTCTGTGTTTGTGTCCTCTGTTGCCGGGGTACGTGCTTGTCGTGTATACTCAATTCTACCAACTCGGACTGGTGAGGCCCTCGTCCCTGGTGTTTGTTTGTTGCCTCTTCTTTGGTTTGTTGTGTGTTTCTGGATTTTTGGGTTTGTTTGGTTGCTTCTGTTTGTTTCTCTTAAGAACAGGGCTTGTTCTCGAGGTGGGGTGGGTTTGATCTGTTTTGGGTGGTACTTTGGTGGGTTTTGGTGTTTCTGGTGTTTTGCTATTTGCTGGCAAGCGTTGCCTCTGTCGCCCGTGCGCCTAACGTACCCTGGCGCATCCGATACTGGCGGGAGTCCCCCAGGCCTCTCGTACGCTCGGTACGAGCGGATGCCTGACGGGCACTTGCGTGCCACCAGGCCGCCCGGGTGTGTTGTAGTGTCTAGCAAGGAATAGAGTAATTTAACGAAGTGTTTGTCTGTTTGCTAACCTTTCGTGCGTGCGCTTGCAGTGAAGAATATGGATGAAGCGGTCAAGCGTCGTTTGCTCAGGATGCGGAGTGCTATCGCGAAGGTTCACGGGGTGGCGGATGATGGTGGTGGCCCATCCGGTGTGGGGGATAAGATCCGACGTCCGCTGCCCGTCGGTGACGTGGGTGCCCCTTCCCTGCCCGTCCAGGTGCCACAAGCGGATGCTCCCCTGCCGCCACCAGGTGATGTTGTTGGGTTCGAGGCGCAGGCTCGGGTGGAGCGTGAGCAACAGCCGGTCGTGCGGGATGGTGTTGTGGACAGGCGGGAGGTTGTTCTTGCTCTTTCGTCGTCGAGTCATGCGGTCGTCGTGCTTCCATCTCCAAGTCGGGCGATTGTTTCAAGTCAACCTTTGAGTCCTCCACAATACTTTTGCTCTCCAAATCCCTCGCTCCTGTCCTTGGGTGCACCAAAGTCTCCCTCGCAAGGAAAAGGCGGGGAACGGGTGCAAAAGCGGGCGCGGGTGGAAGACTCCCCTCCCGGCCCCGCTCCAGGGTCGGGCGATGATGTTGTGGATGGGCTGCGCCGTTCGCTGGCGGATGATGCTGCCGTGCTTGCGTCCCTGCTGCCCCCGGTGGAGGATGCCCCCTTTGATGGGCTGGATGCGGTCTTTGGCTCGTGTACCCGCCTGATGCAGCAGGTCTTCCGCTATCGCTCGTGGGAGATTGCGGAACTTGCACGCCTCAGGGCTGATGCGCTGGAGCACCGGAAGGTGGTGGATCGGTTGGTGGTTAGTCGGGACAAGGCCAACGACCTGGCGCGGCGGTACGTCGCTCGTGCGAACGAGGCGAATACCCAGGCGGAAGAAGCTGCTGCCTGCGAAGCCCTGGCCAAGATTGACCGGGATAAGGTCGTGGCTGAGGTGGAGTGTCTGCGTGGCGTGCTACGGCGCGTTCGTGCTGAAGCAGCCGCTCGGGAGGCGTTCCTGGAGTCTGAGGTTGAAAGGCTGGCGGGTGCTGAGGTTCCTGCGTATGAGAGAGTGGCGGGGCCTTCTAGGGGACCTGCTGAGGCGGAGCTGGATCCGGTGGTCATGCGGGTGGGTCTGGGCGAGCAGGTGGAAGCTGAGGTGGCGTCGTCGGAGGAGGGTGAAGAGCTGGATGTTGATACGGGGGTGGAGTAGAGTAGCTTTTCCTTTCCTGTCTTTTTGTAATAGAGTAGGTTTTTGTAATCGGGCGAATGAATGAAACTTTTTTTCTTTCCGTTTGTGTGCCTTGATTTTCTCTTCTTTTTTTTTTGGGCATCTTTTTGAATAACTCGTGCCAACGCGCGCCAATGCGCGCCAATTCTCTTGCTTTGAATGGTTATGGTTTTCAACCAAGTGTTATATTTACGCGAGTAGCCTATCCCCAGTCCCTGAGTCCCCCGAGTACACGGGCGGGCGGGTCAAGGACGAGCGGGCGCGAAAATATAAGCCAGTGGAAAGAGCACAATAGAAGTACAATATCAATATAATAAGTAACAAAAGTACTTCCCCAAATGTTGGACGTTCCATGGGCGGGGGCCCCTCTTCCGTTGGATTGCTTCCCAGTCCCCTGGTTGGATTGGTTGGTTTGTGGATGCGCCTGTCAGGACGATCGGGCGGCCCGTTTTCTCGCCCGCTCAATAGATTACTTGAGGTGTGGTCATTCGATGTTCGTGCGTGGATCGCGCCCTCCGGTCCGTGGGTTCCAGGGTGAGAACCTCCTGCCTGTCCCGAGGCTCCGTGGTTTCTTCGTGATTGTATCCCCGAACATGCTCGATTCCACGCTCGGATGGGAATCTTCCCAAGAGCAGGTACCCTACGATGATCAATTTTAGGTTGCAGATTCCTGGCCTCCCGAGTATGGCGTTGTAGGGGGAGGGGGTGTCCATGATGACGAAGTCCGTCCGGATCTCGCTGTGCGGGGAGTCGGGCGCGCCAATCTCGACCCGCAGGTTGTCGCTCCCGATTGGATACGACGTCTCGCCCGTGAAGCTGGCAATGAACTCATGGTCCTGCGTCATTTTGCTGGCGGGCCGTCCGAGCGTCGTGTATGCGTCGAAGTAGATTATGCTCACGGACGCCTCGCTGTCTACTAGCACCCTCTTCACAAGGAATTGGTCGATGATCGCGTCGATCACGAATGGTAGGGTGTTGTCCGTCGGATTGTCCTCCTCGTCCCTCGCCGTGAAGCTGATGGTGGGTGTTTTCTTTCCCGTCTTGGGCGCTCTCCCCGTCCTGATCGTCAGCACGTTCCTGCTCGAGCGATCGGGCGATGATATTCCCTTCTTGCGCTTGCCCCCGGATATCGTGTTGATAGTCCCACGGGTCCTGGCGTTCGTCTGGCGCTGTTGTCTTTCCGCCCTGGGAGGGGTTGTTCGCCCGTCCCCCATGTCTTCGAGGGCTTTCTTCAGCATAATGCAGCTGTTGGTACGGTGGGTGGCAGCGTTGTGGAATTCGCACCATACATCCGGGAGTTGGCCGGTCGGAACCCCTGCTTTCGTCATGTTGTTTGGTGGCGGTATTTGGTGTCGATGCAGGCGGAGTAGGTACTCGGGCGACTGCCCGTCGATCGTGAAGACCTCCTGTCCTGCTGGTCGGTAGCGTGGTGCTGGCGGAAAGTGGGCGCCCTGCTGTGCTTGCCCCCGCGCCTGGTTATAGCTGTTACCCTGATGTCCGCGGAAGAAAGGCCTCTGGTAATTCTGCATGTTCGTGTCTCGGTTCCTTTTGAAGCCCTCAGTTGGTCTTTCGTCGTCCGCCAGCTGTCGTGGTCGAGCGTTCATTGCTTCTGGTCTGCTGGAGCTGGGTTCGGAGGCGGACCCGTATACTCGCGTCTCCACTAATGCCTTCTGTACAACCAGGTCCATGATCTCGTCGTAGTCGAGATGCTCCTTCCTCACCAATTTCTCTACGAATGGAGTGGCGAGCAGGTTATCCATCAGGGCGACCTTGGCCACCCGCTTGTCAAGGTCCCTGCACGTGCTGGCGAGCGTCCTCCACCGGTTGATGTAGCTGGACAGGCCCTCGTCCACCCCCTGGTGGACCTTGAGGAGGATGCCCGTGGTGTTGTATTTCCCCTGGAGCCTGTAGCGCTTCTGGAAACTCTCTGCCAGCTCGAGGAATGAGTGGATGGATCCTGGCGGGATCTCGTAAAACCAGCTTCGTGCCTCCTCCGCCAGCGTTTCCTGAAACAGGAAACACAAGGTTGGGTCTGAGTACCGGGTTCCGTCCGTGGTGGATCGAAACTCGTCTACGTGCGCGCGCGGGTCCCCGCTCCCGTCGAACCGAGCGATCTTCGTTATCTTCGCATGGGGATCCCTTCCCTTCTCCAGTATGTGCGCCGAGAACGGACTGACCCGGGGGGCGAACGTCCCGCCCTAACTGGCCAGCTTATCCTTGCGCAAGCGTGAGACTTCCTCCGCCAGCTCTTCCATCCTCTGCAGGATCAGAGCGTTGTTCGTCGGGGGCGCCAATTCCTCCGTAGGTGAGGGCGCTCGGGCCGCCTGGGTGTTGGTCCTGCCGAACAGGCGCCGCTCCTCGCTGGTGGTCTCCTAGGTCTCCTCGTGCTGCTCCATCTGCTGGCTGATGAGCGTGTCCAGCCGTTCCTCCAACCTCTGGCGGATTTGGCGCTCCTCTGCTCTCTCGAGCGCCGCTTCTCGTAACTCCTGGACCAGGCTACTGATGCGTCCCTCGTCGTCGTTCCCGTCAGTCGCCAGTGTATTCTGCCCCTGTGAGTCCGGCGGTGTCTCCCCATCGGGCGTGTTACTGCCGTTAGTCACCGGGTTGAGCATGTGGACCTTTGATTTTGGTGGTGTTTATACGAGGTTTGAAATTTGTAAGTTTCCCACAGACGGCGCCAGATGTTTCTACCGAATTACGCGCGGGGGCGTAACGGGGCAGAAGCAACACGAATACACTTTCACGGATACTCCTTCCTTTCTTCCCTCGGTGCGTCCGAACGATGGGGCTGTTCGGGTGAACGGGCGCTCGTCTCCTCCTTCGCGCGTGCGGGCTCTCTTTTCGGGCGGTGGATCCTCCTGTCGGGCGCTTCCTGTTCCTCTCGGGCGTTTGAGTGCAGCTGTTAGGAGAATACAACAACGAAGCAGGCGGTCAGGGGTTGAGACGGGGTGGCCCGCCTTCAACGCTCCGATGCCTAAGTCAGATGATGTATCGGATATAACAGTCAATCGAACGTGCGAGTAGAGTGATGAATCGAGTGAGTCAGCTAGCTCTCGATGGGATGATCTTACCTGTAATAAATACCTGATATATATAGGTGGTTGAGTTTGGAGCCTGGTGGTGTTCTTCGATGTGGGACAACCTGCACTCTGCTGGTGTGTGTTCTGCTTATTCGGGCGCGCCCCCCACGGGCGCGTGTGCGCCTGGAGGGGGTGGGTCTGGTGAGTGAAGTTGAAGCCTCCTTGATGGTCTTGCATGTGGTGTGGTAGGTGTTGCTAATCTGCTTAAGTGGATAAGTATGTTAATCGTACAACTAATGATACAATACTAACAGTTTGTCCATGAACGAATGCAACTTCTTGGGAGAGCTGCCTGCGTGGTTGGCAGAGACTGAGATGGTGACCAAGGTCAGCTGTCTTATTTAAAGTAGTTTGAGTTTAGATAATTGCTTGTCTTTCTGCACAAAGAGACCTACATCACCTCTTTCCCATGTTCTATAGACTAGTGCAAGGGAATGGATGGAAAAACTATTTATGAACAATGGCTTTCGGGTGAGCATGGTTCGTTATGAAGAGGTAGCAAAGAGTTTAGGAAAGGAATTAGCAGCAGGACCTTATAAGAAAATACTATTTTCCTCGGAACAACTGCAATTTTCTGATGACCAGGTAAGTATTTTCTGTATAAAGATCACTGAGTGACACTCAATAATCTTAAGTTGACACCATTTATCGTCTCCTTGCATCATCTCTTCAAGTATCTGCATTGAACCAACTGATCCGAGGAATGCCTAGTTTAGCCTATGATATGTTTCGGTCCTGTTGCTCTACATTTTCCGGCTTCAACTTCTTACCGGCTTTACCTTGTTGGCAGATGGAAACTTGGCAGAGGGAACTTCAAAGAGTTGAGGAACAGGGGGACAAAGATGGTTTCGAAGAGCTCTGATACATTATTGGTTGTTGAGGATACGGTAACATATTTGCTCTTTTTGGTACTCATGTTTTTCTCTCAGCCACCACATAGTATATATACTTGTAATGAGGCTTTCCAATTTGGCTGTCCTTTCTCTTTCATTGTGGTTGTAGAAATCGTTTACATTATGTAGACAACTAATTATAATACTGTATAAATGGCTTATTCCTCAGGGGTCAGATGTCATATGGCTGCTCCTACTGATTGTTTTTTTCTTTTGGGTAGCCTCGTGAGTCGTGACTCATTTTGAACAACTGTTAACAGAAAGTTTGTTGAGAGCAGATTCGACTGGGAGAGCTTCTACACTTTTCGCTCTCCAACATGGAAGCGAAGCGACCCGAATCTATGTTTGGTCCGAAGTTTCATGCTTGCAAGCAACATTTAGGTACAAAATAAAGTACTTCACTTCAGAAAGACGGACAAACTAGATGAATAGACCAGCACGCTTTCTTTTCTTCACCCATTAGAAACATCTACTGAATCTAACAAAATAGCTTCAGATTCATAGTTTTACAAATTGTTTGTATGTACAAAGATTCTGAAGTATCACACTGAAAGCTAAATACAACCCTCCAACTCATAATCCCCAACCGACTGTCAATGCTAACTGCAAGCTGCAAAGTGTCTAGTCCACCTGCCACCACAATGAGTCCCGCCATAAGACACCCAGAAGTCCAACCTACCAAGTAAAATTGGAACCCGATCTTCAAACAAATTTCAGCTACGAGGGGTCACCACAAGACGCTATTACATATATGGGTAGGAGCACCACCAAACTGTCAAGAAAGGCCACCAGGAATAGTGTATCAGATAGTCATAGTAAATAAGGAAGCTCTCTGAATCCGTCTATTATAAATTACGGAACGAAAGTGAAGTTTACCAGTGCTCACCATGGCATAGACCTGAAGATAACGTGGGTCACTTTGAACCACTTTAGTAAGACAGATGCTACTGTTGATTCAATCAGAAACTGCAGGGCGTGGTCTAACAACATTAAGCACACCTCTAGCTGTGGCCTATTAAGAGAGGAGCAATTAACTGTTAACAAACTGCAGTACTGTAAGTGAAAGAAATCTAGACCATCTCTTGTATGGGATTACCTCAAAGAAGGAGTTGAAGTTCAGACGCATCAGAAATCGCCTAAGGAATGGTGCTCTTTGACTCCCTACAAGCCTACTACTACGCAATATTGTGTATAGGGAGTTCGACTTCTTGTTGAATTCCTGAACAAAGTAAACGAAACTATAATTTGAAACATGAAGTCCATATAGGAATTTGATAGGTGGTTTTCTAAAGGCAAACAAAACTCAAGATTTGTGATGCAGAGAGCTATCTCCATAGTACAACCCCAGAGGAATCTTGTGAAATAATGCTAGCCTCAAATTATACACAATCATACAGACAGAGAAGGAAATATCAGATAATGGCAATAATATTTGGAAACTATTCTTCCCAACAGTTAACAACGTTCTCAATGTTTCTTTTTCTTTTATAAAACCAAGTGTATTTACTGCAGTTTTCACATCCCATATAATCAACATGACAACAGTATAGGCCAGCACCTCAATTATATGCTCCAATTCAGATGAATTCGCACTGCTTTCTTGGTTCTCAAGGTTCCAGCAGAACTGCATGCAAAGTTTCATTATGCTATCTAGTATCCTTGATAAAGAGCCAATATCCAAGAAAGATTGCGAGATTAAAGCGTTCAAATACCTGCAGGTTAAAACTACCATGAGTATAACTCTGCTAAAATAACTTAGCAAGTCATAAAAGGAATTAAAGACCAGAAACAAGCAGCAGTAGAGGCTCTATGACACAAGCCTCGAACAAATTAATCAAAAACTTCATAGTTCCTGAACTGTCTCTTTTGTTAAAAGAGAGTCTACATATCATATTAAGGGGGGAAAGGAGTCACGATGTCTGCTCTAAGGCTTCAGCACAACATTAGTCGAGGATGTCTAACCAATGGATCTGAGGAACTGCAAGTATGGAATGGAAACTAGACCCATCTAAGTTGATCCTAAAATGGCTTCTTTTTCTTTTTTAGTTGTTGATAATAACATGCCTCGATTGTTTTCAGACCAGTGGTACATTTTAATACTTGAGAGCCATTCAAAAGTTCAAATTAGCAACAAAAAATGACTACACAGATGATAGGAATGCTGAACAATCAGAAACCAGATATCTACTTACTCCAGATGGACCGCTACAAGTCCATTAAAGTCATGTGAATCTTGGATATGAGCTTGCAGAACATTCCATTGGGATTCTATGACGTCCACCTAATAAGAAACAGAGCCAAAAGAGTCAAAAGAGTGCAGACTACTTCTATACCTGATTTTCACAAGGAAAAGTAATGAAACATAGAAGTAATGGTATACTGAACAATCATGACCTGTATATAAAACTGAAGATTTCTGATCAAGAAAGCCATGTGCTCTCTAATGCGCCACATTGGTCTGCTTCGCTGCCTTCTCTGTTGTGAAACTGAGCATTTTACACGATCATTCCGATGAGTGGCAAAATCTGTGTGATCTTGATGCATCACAGATGCCCATGATTTCTCCAATTCCATTTGTGTTCGCTTGAGCCGCAGCAAATATTGGAAGACCCGGCAGTATCTGGGGTACATTCGCCATTTGCATTCATAATTAAAATAAGGTCAACAGATAGAACCAACAATATCCACAAGTAAAACTAGACGTAAACTCTTACTTAGACAGCACTTCTGGGGTGAAGAACAACTGTACGGGCCAATCAACAGAGTATTCAAGAGCAATATTATCCCAACCATCAAGTGTTATATCTGAAGAAGCATGTGATTGTGTGGTGGCTGAATCTGTCTGGGAAGATTTAAGAGCCATTCCAAATGAAGGCATCCTAGTAGATGTAAAATTATAGCTGAATTATCATCATTTATTAAGTCTATAAGTGAAATCAGCAATAAGAAAATAGTAATTGCATATCAAATGAGATCTTACCTTAAGGATACTCTAGAGAAATGTTTGTCTTCCTCACCTATTGTCTTAAGAGCAGCCTGCATCGGAAGTTTCCAAGCACAATAGTTAGAAAATAAACATTGATGCAGCTCTGTGATTTACTACATCATAGAATCTTACAAGCTGGAATGGGACCATAAGATCAGCCTCAGCAGTTGACTGGCGTGGAGGTAACCGCATCAATTGGCGACTTTCTTCAAGAAAACACTGGCAAAATCCATCATTTTTAGTTAAGATATCTCGGTGTGAAACTATACAAGATATATTATGCAGTCAGTACCTCCAGCATGTTAATCTCAAGAACAAATTTTAGTTGTTCAGGGAAGGGAAGGATATATTCTCACTCTCATGCAATTAAGATCTTAAATAGGTACTACATTACACAGAGTAGTAATATTTAGATATTTTCAATCCTTACCTGAAAGAAATCTCCTTTTGCTAAAAGAAAATAGTCTTTCAGGGACTTTAGATGACCATTCAAGTCAGCACGTACAACCACAAGCTGCACAAATTCAAGCAATAGAGTAAACTTTTGCTCTTAAAGTGGAAAAAGAAAATTAAATCAGTACCTGCCAAAGATGGCTGGCAGCAATAGCCCGTATGGAGTCAACTGCACATTCGAAAGATCTTTTATGAAACTCTGATGATTCCTGGACATAAGACAAATAATATAAAGAGTCAGAAAAACTATATCACAGAAGGTTAGAATCATGTGCAAACTATCATCTAAACCACCACATGATTGCAAAAGGGATGATAATCAGGCAAGATGAGCAAGTAATGCAGTACTACAAGAAAAAAAATATACCCTTAATACCAGAAGCATTGTTTCGATCTTATCAGCCTCAGACTGTGGAAGCATTTCTTCTCCAATCAACTCTTTATCAACAAAAAGGTCTTTGTGAAATGGAAAACGTCCTGAAAATCCTGGGATTTTCTGAGATCCCTTGGGCACCTGCTGATGAAACACATCATCCTGAAACCGAAAGGCATGGCTTGGATTGCGCAGAACCCTGATAGCCTTACCAGCAAACAATACTGACTCTGCAACACGCATCTGAATATAATCTGGCAGCATATCCTACAAAAAATAAGCTTATAAATGTATATATGTTTCACTAAGAATCTATATGTATCACGTAAATACAATATAAAGAGTCAACAATACCAAATATATATGAAACCCCAAGTGCCAATCTGATGTATCATCAGTTGACATGCGTGACAATTTTTCAGATATATCTGATGACCCATGTTCTATATCCTTATCTTCCATCCTGAAAAAGAATACAACCACCCACAGAAACCATCTGAAGTCAAGTATAACACAAAAATGGATGACCGTTTTCAAAGCTTAAATGAATGCAAGGGCTTGCTACCTCCTAATGAAAAACTCTTCATGCTGGTCCTGAAGAATCCCATACACCATCCACGCTGCTAGCTGGTTATACATGACTTGATGTGCATGCCAAAGAAGCCTATGCTACCAACACAGCTATAAACAAATCAGAATTCGTCCAACTAAAACAACTCTCCTCGCGCCATAGCTCACTAAATCATAACAATTTTTTTCTTCAATCATCCACATTGCCTCTCTGACTATAACAAAGAGGTGTATATACCTTTGAAGGCACGTTTGCAACTCCGGCACTCCACAATGGCATCGTTTATGCAAAAGATTAAGCAGCTGACCGCCACGAATGTCATGGCGCTCAATCTCCAGTACTAGCTCATAAAGTGGAGGCAAAAGCACAAAGAACTAGCAAACATATAAATTAAAAAAAAAACATAAAAATCTCAACACACAAATGAAGTGTTCAGCCTAAAAACTCGGAAAACCAAACCTTAGTGAGGCCTTGAGTGACATTAGCCAGTATGGGAATCGACTCAGCCAGAAGTTTCTGCTCAATGTGAAGAACAGCAGACCTATAAACCGAGAGTATCTCCACAATTCCGTTAGCCACAGCTCTCCGGTACACACTAGGCTTCTCAGCTCTGGCGGCTACTACAGGACTACTCGCCTTGGCGGACGTTATCCAGCTCAAATTCCGAGACCTGGTGGCGAAGCGGTCGAGCTCTCTGTAGTAAAACCCTAGGGTGATGATTCTCTGTAATAGATCCCTGCGATACAAAGTAGAGACGAATTTAGGTATTGATATGAGAAAATTGAGTAGGAAAATTTTGGGGCGGAGGGAGGTACCTTTCGCTGGGTTGGATGAAGGAGATGTCCGGAGCGAGTTTGAAAGTAGGCTCGTCGGAAATGGGGGCGTCGATTCCGAGAGAGCCGGACTCTCTCTCGTCGATTATCAGATCGCCGGTGTAGCCCAGCAGTGACAGTAACAGCTCGTGTAACATTACTTTCGGTGTGGGCAGTGTGATAGGAGAAAGAGAGAAGCTAATCTGAAACGGGGACGAGTAATCAACTCTCAACTTGGCGGACTGGGAAATACGAACCGGAGAGCGCTTTGCGTTCTATTTCAAAAGAGAGACAAAAAATATTATTATTATTAGTAATTGTTTAAATACTTCAGTTAGTGGCCTCCGTTACTATTTTCAGTTAAAAGTTAACGTGATTAGCATTTGTACAATATAAAATTACTCCATTAGTACGACTAAAATTTACAAAAATTATTATACAAGAGAAAAGAATACAGTAAAAATTATAACTTGTCTGATTGCAAAATTGTTACATCATCAGCACTAATGAAGAACTCACAAAACAACACAACGAAAACAGTAATGACTAATGAGAAACCTACTTCTAATTCTTTGCAAAATTGTTACATCATCATCTCAATAAATATACAAACCTAGTGCAACTCAGAAGTACATCCGCATGATTTCTCTCTTTTCATTCAAAACTGGGAGCCGAAGAAGACTCGGAAGCTATTTGCACCTGAAAAAGAGTGCAAAACAGAACTCCAGTAGCTTATTTTTGCCGCTTATTGCTATTGCTGCTTTTACTCTTGCGTTTCTGTCCAGACTTTGTGTGCCCCTCTAATTTTTCATAAGCATCCACCTCCACAAACTCGATCGGTTTTATAATGACACCAGATTTCTTTATCACCTGCAAATGCATTCAAGATTAGAAAATGAGATGCACGCAACCAATAGCTATGTACACAAGTCCAGGTAACTATTGAAGTTATGGAAGTGTAACAGCTAAAAGAGTGCATCTCCACAAGACCACAACGACGGTCAATGTGTTTTAGAAAAACTTACTTCGGGCCGGTTAAGAGCTCCAACCGTACTTGCAGGATTGAATTCAGGACCTAGCGGCATGCGGATGCTTTGTTCAAAAACTTCTTTGGACGTAAAAGGGTAGGGCAATGATTGTGTAAAAAGCTTTTGAGCCTGGCAAATTCAAATACAAGGGCAAGAACCATTTAGACAGACTTCTGAACCCTAATAGAGACATCAAATGACCTAACAAGTGGTTTCCAAATCCAAGAACAATTTGTTCTATTCATATTTATTTGATGAAAAGTATGTGGTACTATGCAAACTAACTGACCTTTTTATTTGGCGGCTTTTCAGAGATAATAACATGTTTAAGGTTAGCATCCTTCCGCAGTTTCAGGGCTTCTTCCCTCTTCCTCTTGGCAATTTCATGTTCTTTCTGCATATGAGATGGTGTACCTTTCTTTTTCTGTACGTTAGTCCACTGACCCCATCCAGGGAGTAGTACAGGCTTTTCAGGTTCAGGATTTTCCTCATTCAAAATATCCTCTTTGATTTTCTGGAATTCATCCTCCACATTATCTGTTGCAAAGGCTCTCTTTATTAGCTCCTCATGGGATGGAAGTTCATAGGATGGCTCTGGCACAGCTGAAGGAACCCCATCTACCAATTGTCCCTCACTCTCTGCATCACTGTCCTCATCCAAATCCTTCACAGGTTCCTGTAGCAGAAACATACTCAAAAGTTAAGAGCAGCTAATCAAACTAACAATGAAACTGTAAACTATAAATATGGTCATACTTGCACATTCTGATCAAGCACAACTCCTGAAGACTTTTTGGCATTGTCATTGGCATCATTTCCATTTTTCATCTGTACATGATTACTTGATGCTCATCAAATTTATAAAGCACCAAAATAAAGGCAAATGCATAGAAATCATAATACTGGAGACTGTAATGCAAACTAAAATTACCTTCCTCCATGAGCCTGAAGCAAATATAGAAACTTCATGCGTTGTCCTCGGAGCTGGGTCTTTTACACTACCATTAAAGTTCTGTTAACCAAAAGATATAGACGATTTCAGGCTCATGGAGCAATATAGTAGTATCCATAAAAAAATTAAAAAAAACAGATAAAGATTAAACTATATCACCTTCGAAAGAAAATCCTTATGATTATCAGAATCTTCATGAAGTAAAACAGAAGAAGTGTTGGCATCCTCATTACTTCTGTGTTCCAAATCGTCTTCACTGTCACTATCACCGTAATAATTATCTGACCTATCCTTATCATCTGATTCAGTCTTCTTCTTACCTGATTCAGGGGCCTCTTTTCCATTGAAGACCATTCTACCACTTGGACGGCCTGATTTCAGATTTTTTACCCCACCTGAATCCCCCAATTGCGCTGACCATGATTCATACTGTTCAACAGCAAGTTTAGCTTCTTCGGCAGCCACCCCACTCTTTTTCTTAGATGCACGTTTCTATGCCAGATAAAAATCAAAGATAAGTATTAACATAATGTATACATGAAATTATTGCTCATAACAAATTCATTGAATAAAAAACAAGAATCATGGAATAAATAACTTCAATAGATCTCTACACATGGTATGTCATGAGTTTTTTCAATCTTGCCTGGTGCGAAAAATGGATACGCTGAACTTTTTCAATATATGACACGTGAAAACACCAAAAGCTTACCATGAAAGGTAAACCAAGCAATCCTGTGGTTGGCACTTCATCATCTTCATCTAACAATTGAAGTGTCTTCTCCTTTGCTTTTTCTAAAATTTTTGATGCCCTACCCCCGTCATCTGTGTGAACGTCCGTATCATCATCATCACTAACATCATCACTACTGGTATCACTATCTTTCATAGAATTCATTTTTTTCGTCAGCTGAGCATGCAGGTGCTGCTGTTCAGCTATAGCAGCTCGAGTACCATCATCTTGGACATCTACCCCGCGCTCTTTGATGCGCCTTGCCCACTTGGAGCTACCCTTGTGCCTCAGGGTCATTCGTTCCTGGATCAAATCAATACAAATAAAATTTAAACTTTTTGTTTCTTGCTAGTATATTAAGGAGCATGTCTTAAAGAAGTAAGGAGTATGACTGTATGACCCAATACAAGCATTCCCCTGCCAACATGGGGAAAAGCAATTACCTTTGCTCGTTCATACTCTTGCTTCATCGCAAGTTCTTTAGCATCTTCTGGATCCAGACTTAGAATAGAACTGGCCTTTAATTTATCTTTCTTCATCATACGATGATATGTTTTGGATTTGATGTTTTTGATGTGTTTCGACTTCAATTCATGCCGGAAAAGTAGGCTGCGCATTTTGGCGATTCGATTCTGGCGCTCCTTTTCATCTTTTGCAGATACCTACCAGGTATCAACAATAAGTGTTCAGTGAATCTTAATCAAGTTTGTTGCAGGGACATACAACTATAATTACAATATGCAGATAATAATACCAAAAAGTAAAAGGTGCTCAAAAATGATCATAAGCTTGAGAGATTATTGACATCCATACAGAGAACACGAAAGAGTGAGCAGTTTAAATAACACCAATCTTCTATAGTCAAAGAACATCAGACTGCATATTATTGTACCACCAAGGTGATATAAAGTGTATATCAATCATCACACTCATTTCAAATATGTCATACAATTATAATGCCCAATTGCAGCCACACTGTCATATCAAACAAGAATCCACTCCTCAATCATATCGGTAGCGAAAGAAATATATATACCTTATTCAATTCTAGGAGCCTTGAACCATCCTTTCTGTGAGCATCCACAACCTCGTCATCATAAAGTAATGAAGCCATTTTTTTCTCGAAGTCAGTTCTAGGTTCAAATTCAGATGCTATTGTTCCCACAGATGAAGGCCCTAGTTCCCTATCATCATCAAAATATATAGTAGACGCCTCTCTGTTCTTCTTAATGATTGGCTCCCACCTTCTTAACTCTTCCTTTGTTTGTTCATATGCTGCTTTCCTCTCCACTCTATCTTGCACAGGTTTTGGAAGTGGAGCTGATATGGCTGCAGATTTCTTGTCCAGAGTTTGCACCCTCTTTCTAAGTTTGCTATAACCAGCTTTTCCTTGGAGAGGGTCAATAAGGTCACTGATGCTAAGCACTCCTTCACCGTCCAAAATATCACGCGTAGGATTATACTCAGACTCGGGATACGCTTCGGATACAACTCCAACGTTTCTCCTGTTCTTCCTCCCTGACAAAGACACAATCAAAGACACTCCGGAAATTACTACACCAGCGTAACCCAACTCCAATGCACATTCGTCAACACTCAAATGAAACAGTATTATTAGATCAATTATTCGCAATCTGTCACAAAACTCCTAGAATTTTCACAAAGCATTTCTTCCTCCAACAATCAGCTCAAGCAACAACAAAACCTGTAAGCATTTTCTTACCTTCAGAAGTCTCAGTTTGAACTTCTTTGTTTTTCCTTCCCTCAAATTCCTTTTCATTATCATCATCTGAAGACACATTTTCATCCTGCAGTGATTACAGCCACACATTTCAGCAAAGTAAAAAAAAATGAAATGGAGAAAGCAAACCATGAGCTACTATTGAATAAAATCAACTCCAGTAGACCTTAAAATCTTCAGGTAGTTCGTAATCGAGGTTAACGACGGGGTCGAACCGGCGGTTCTTCCTGGACTCCTCCTCCGGCGCCGCCTCTTCGTACTCGTAGAGGTCCTGGCCTAAAACCTCTTCGTCGGAACCGATCTCTTCGTCGGAGTCGGCGGTTCTAGGGTTTTGGCGCTCAATCTCCTTCCGTAGAGCGTTGGGAATGCGAGGGCCTTTTCGTTCTCTCTTATCGGCTCCCTTGCCTCTCTTGTTGCCTTTCGGCTTCTTGCTTATGCTGCTATTTCTGCTCCTTCCTTCGTCTCTGGTTTTTCGCTTAGTCTCTGCCATGGCTTCGCTGCTGTGGGAGAGAGAGAGCAAGAAGGCTCGGGCTGTGACGGCCGAGTTGTGGTTTTTCCCGGTGCTGGGAAAACCTATTGAGCTACTACGTAAACCTCCGAATATAATAAAAAAGAAATAAGAATGATAAATAGCTTTGATTTACAGGCCCAATAGATGAATGAATTGGACCCTCGTATATACCCAATTTAAGGAAAATCAGCTTAGTTAAGCCCATGAAAAGCCCATTAACTAAAAGAAAGTTATACTTCTACTTGGGGAAAAATATGAGTGATTGACTTCAATTTCAAACAGTGGCGGATCTAGAGTGAAAAAGGTTAGGTGAACGGAAAAAAAAATCATCAAGAATGGTTAACCATTTATAAATCAAAAATATAATTCTTATATAGTATTAATTGAGAATTCGAAAAAAAATATAAGAATCGCAAAGCACCTACGATAAGATATTACATTACAAACTCTACGATCTCCAGTAAACTCAAAACGATCAATTACTGCCTCTGAATCAGTATGGTCTACATATTCTTTTTCAATATGGAGCATCATACAACCTAAAAGATATCCATCTTCCATCTTGTTTCTAAGCCTAGTCTTTATAATTTTCATCGCTGAAAACGCACGTTCAATAGTTGCTTGGAAACAGGAAGTGTCAAGGCTAAACGAATAATTCTATCAACCAAAGGGAAAAGCTCTGCTACATCTGTTTCGACTAATTGTCTACATAGTTGTGCAAGGGAAGATAATTTCTGAACATCTCTATCAGAAACTACTTGATACTTATAATGCTCTAGTTGTAACCTCAAAGCTATTACCTCAAATGTATCAAAATCTTCAGGATAAAACTTCTCAGCAAGTTTGTAAATTTTGTCTATGTCGAACTTCCTAAACTTATTTTGAGGATCCATTGTAGAGCTCAAAATAAGTAGTTCTATAGCTTGCTCTATAAACCTGTCGTTTAGCTCCATCATCTGAGCATCTATAACCACATTAAACATGTCAAAATAATAATAATGCTCATTTGTAACAACATCGTATTGTCGACAGGCACGACCGATACACATTGAATAAGTTGCAGCCATATTAAGCATTTCAAGACCATAATCTTTCCCAAATTGCAAGACACTTTGGAAAAAACTACCCCAACCATCATCCCTCAAAATTTGAAGAAGTGTCTTTGTAGTTGAAACCAAATTCATGGCATTAACAATGTCTTGTGATTTCTTCTGCAATGCTTGAGAAAGTAAATTACTAATCCCTATAACTTTGTCAATGAGTAGCAAACAAAATACAAATTCAAATGCCCTTAATGCTTTGAGGAAACCTTTAGCATCACCTCTTACATTTCCAGCGACCTCTTTATCAATCATCATGTTTTGAAGAAGTTGAGTAGTTTCTTTAAAAACATGGACTAACGTACTAATCGAACCAAAGTGAGAACCCCATCGAGTCATTCCTGCTCTTTTCAAACTACAAAGTTGGTTAAACCCTCTTCCAGTTTCAAGATCTCCATCTGCTAAACTTTCTGCAATTTCTGTTTCTTGAATATCTTTTAAAAGATTTGTACGCTTTGATGAAGAGCCAACAAAACCAACAATGGAACTTAGCATTTGAAAAAACAGTCACATATCATGAACATCTCTAGCATATGCATTGAAAGCTAACTGTAATCTATGAGCGAAGCAGTGAACATAATAGGCATAAGGGAAATCCTGAAGAAATAATGTTTTCAATCCATGAAATTGATCGCCATATTGCTAGCTCCATCGTATCCTTGACCACGTATGTTTTTCACTTGGAGATTTTTTCTAGAGAGCACACTGCATATATGTTTCTTCAAATTAGCTGAAGTAGTGTCTTCAACACTAACAATTTCAAAGTACCTTTCTTGAAGAAACCCATCTTCATCAACAAACATGAGAATGATAGCCATTTGCTCCTTATGAGATACATTAAGTGATTCATCAACTAACATACAAAACTTGGCATCTCCAATTTCTTGGCGAATTATATCTCGAATTTTGGTAGCAATTATATCTAGGATCTCCTTCTAAATTGATGGTGCAATGTGCATGGCATGCTTGGGAGCATTTTCAAGAACAACTTTTGCAATCTCTTCATTCACATCGGCATAACCCTTGATCAACTCAATTAAATGTCCTCTACTAGTAGAGTTAGCAGATTCATCATGACCTCTAAAAGGAAAGCCTTCTTTCCTAAGATACTTCACAGCTACTATTGTTGTCTTCAAACGCAACCTGTTTTGCCTTATAATTTTTTGTGGTAGTTTGTCGATCACTCTGTCAATATGCTAAGAAGTTCTCAATAAGTTACTCCAACTTTGAACATTCTTGTTATGAGCAGAATTCATATGACTGGCATGTTGTACTAAAGTTCCCTTCTTCCCAGCCAACATTCTACTCCAATTGCAGCTTCCTTCAACAGTAAATAGAGGATGCCTTGGTGGATTTTTCTCAAAAAGAAAACAAGGAAAGCAAAACACTTTATCTATAGCTTTTGAATACTCTAACCAAGGAAACAGTGCAAACCATCTATACTAAAAACAACGATTATCACGTCCATCAAAAGTTTGTCGATAATTTTGTAATTTGGGTTGACAAGATCCCATAAGAATATACTGTCTTCGAATATGATATTGTTCATTAACCGAAAATGTATAAATCAACTCACGTAATCCAGGATTAGCTTGAACATGAGACTTTTTTTTAGTATTGGCTATGGGTGGAGAGGAATCTATCTCAGTTTAAGATGGAACTTGCATTTCATTCACTGGCAAAGAACTAGGAGAATCAGAACAGGGCACTAGCATCTCTGATGTAACTAATGTTGATGCTTCATTATGAGCATCCTTCTTGTAAAAAGAAAAAAGAGTCTTCATTCTTTTGGACTTATGATGATGATTAGACATCTTATCCTATTTATAAGAAAAAATTTGCAATAACTTAGCACGACAATAACAAAGTCCAGTAATCGAAGAAAAAGATATGAATTCTGGAATGAATACGTTGATATCATACCTAGATAGATCAAATACAAAATTGCGATGACTATGTAATATGTATCATTTGAAAAAGAGGAGCCTCACCTTATTCAAATAATATCCTATTCAGAAATTCAGATTGACAAAAGAAGAGCACTTGCTCTGAATATTTACTTAATCTTGCACAAAAGAGGTTTTCTTTCTCACATAACTACCCAATTTACAAGATAGTTAAAACTAAAGTACTAAACATAAGATGACAGTAGAGCGAGTAGACAATAGTGCATATTGTTGTTGTGTATTCAAATCAGAAAACATGAAATTTAACCCATCGAATGATTCATATCACAAATCAATTATCATTTACAAAGTAATTCAACCTAAACTAGCATCTCTAACCTTAAAAGAATGAAATTTAGTAGATTACAATTTAAAAACTTGAAGAATTGAAGAAGTTGAAAGAATGAAACTTATAAAAGATACCTTCGTGGATTTGTAAAACCGTTTTTAGTTTGAAAAACTGAGAACTGTGAGAAGACGAACAGAAAGACTGGAACTTGGAAGTTCAAAACAAGCCAATTAAGTGAACTTGGGTGTGGTACTTGTGACGTCTACTTTCTTACGTCACAATAAAAGAGGCGTGCACAATAAGTAGACTTCAAGGGGTTTTTTTATTTTTTATCTTATTGTTGCAAACTTGTGTGGTCTCAGTTTGGAAAGGAGTTTGGGCTAGGATTGGATGTTTGGGCTGGATTATTACCCAGCAGAAAAATAAAATTTGCATGGTCCATAATTACTTTGCCCAGCGGCTGCTAAGCTTGCGACCACAAGCATCCACCATTGGTTTCAAACTATTCGGTTTAGTCACACAGTTATTATTTCGTTAATCACCTTAGTTAATGTGTTCGATGATTTATCACCCTAGTTTCTCTCTCGACTTAGAGAAAACCCTAGGCGGCAGCATACTTGTGCTAACTGTGATCTCAACTCAACACTCACTTTCAACTTTGGCTTCCGACCTCAACATGAATAAGTAGAGGCAATGGCAGCTAGGTTTGCTTTGGGGCTAACATTGGATGACGACGACGGTGTGGTGTCTTTATGTCTTTGAACCAATCAGGGAAAAGCTATATGGTAGCACATTTTCTATCATTCAAGCCATATGAAAAAGACGCTTGATGCGGAACATGTAAAGATCCGAACCAAATATCATGCTTAGCGTCTCGTAATCCATGTTATTACATATTCGTCTAATTATAGAGTTTATTAACGAATTTCTTATCCATTATAATTTAGACTTATCTTTCTTCTTGAGATTTGAAGAGGGTTTTATTTTAAATATGTGAGAATTTATAGTGAATTTTTTGGATAACCGAACTAGTTTTTACAAATTTCAGAAGTTTGTGTGAGAGTAAATTATAAAAGACATTTCTTCTGGGCAATTTTATCCAAGTCATTGATTTTGGCTGAGATCAATTATGAACCGTTAGATTTAGTGAGGAGGTTGAGATATAAATAGGAAATCAGGTTGGAACCCTAGCCCATTTTCCATTCGGTGCTTGACCCATTTTGTTCTGACGACCCGTGTTGTGCCCGACCCGCCGGAATCTTCATCGACAGACCACCAATTTCAACGCTCTAGGTATGAAATTGAAGCTTTTGACTTCCTTGTTGTATTTTTGGGTTTGGTTTGTATTTTTAGGTGAAGAGGAGAGTGAAACGACAAGATTATCTCGTCGGTATACTGTCGCTGTCAACGACGGCGCTCCGACGAGTTTTGAGCGACGAGGGTTGGAGGGTTGAGGACCTCTCTTTTGTATGAGTCAATTGGTGTAGGCTGTAAGCACCATTAAGGCTCCATAGAGGATCTTTGACGTCGAGAAGCTTGGTCGAAAATTTTCGCCACGTCAACTTTCGAAGCCCATAGCGGCTTAACGCCACTGGTTCAGAGGTTGAGATAGTTAAAGATTAGGTTGGGCTTGGGGTTAGCTGTCGATTGGGGTATGGGGCGCCATTGTTGGTGGTGGTCGCCGGCGAAGGAACCGCAGCCTCAACGCCGGAGATTTTGGGGTTGGCATAGTTGAGGAAGTGGTGGGAGGTGGCCACGCACCACTGTCTTAGGCGGATCTCCGACGAGGCTGAAACTTAGTTTTTACAAGCGGGTTTCTGGGGTTCTATTTTAACTACTTGTGCACTTTTTTTTTATCAATACTGAGAAGTTTCTTATTGATTAGGAAATTACCATCACCACTTCTTTGGCGAAGGGACTTCTGCCGGACAACAGGGCCAGCCGTATATTGTGAGTGAATATCTTTCTTTCACAGTTGTTATACAAGTCTTAATGATTTGGTTATGATTCAGTTTTCAGTTCTTTTATATACTGAGGTTATATATATGTATTTTCAGTTTTCAGTCATGCTGGAGGTTCCCATCCCCCGGCACTTGATCATCTCTAGACCATGACAAACACCCTAGATGATCATGGGTTATCCTTGGGCCATGACAAACTCCCCGAACAACTCATAGTAGCTAGATGTAAGAGTACTCTAGTCACCGCTTCCATTAGTCTTTTATTGTCTTTGGGTTATGGTAAAACTGCCCAGACGATATTGATTTATTGGTTACAGACGACTCACATAATATTTTTAATATATACTGGTGGAAAGGCATATGAATTAATTTCACGTTTTTCTATTATAAAGAATTATTACTTTTCGTTCACTCACTCTAACAGTGTTTTATGTTTTCTATGCCTTTCCCTGGGTCTTTTGGTTTACGTTGCTCAGTTTGCGATATTTGTCTAGAGGTTGTTGGTTCATGTCAGAGGCTTAGAGATCGAATCATCTGACATCCTTAGTTGGTTCTTAGTTTAGCCTACTAGTTATATCATATGTAAATTAAAAGTCGCTCTGATTTCCATGTTTTGTTTCTGCTGTATGGAGTAAGTCATGATCAAGTATTTTTTTAGTTCAGTTCTGATGTAGTACATTTGGGTTTTGGGAGTGAAAACATTGTGTTGTATAATTTAAGTGTTAAGAGAAATTCAGGTGAGAATTGGCGTCCCACGGTTTATTTTTGGGAATTGATTTAGAAGTCCGGTTTCAAGTGCAGGTTTTCGGTTCACCTAATTTTAAGGGAAACTATGTTGAATTTTCAGTAGATTTCTTGGTGTTAAGTTATGTTGTTAGGGCCTAATCTCTGTTTTGCAACTAAATCGAGGCCGAGTCCTTTCAGAATTTCTTAAGACTGTGGAGGATTTTCGACAAGGTAGGTGTGCAAGATCATGGGGAAAGGTTTTTGCTAGCTTTTGACAAGGAGAAGGACCATAGCAGAATCTATAAGGGGGGTCCCTAGGATTTTAATCGAGCCATAATTCAAATGGCTAAGCATGATGAAATTGAAGATGTGAATGAACTTCCCATGCGCACGGTAGGTTTTTGGGTGAAGATCAAAAACGTACCACCACGGTATCATTGGGAGAGTATGAAGACATGGATAATGAGGAGTTTGATCGTGGAATTATCAGGGTTCGGATCCAACATGCTTTGGGGAAGCCAATAAGGAAGACCGGAAAGTTCAGTTTTGATATAGGAGTGGAACCGGAACTAGGGTTTCACTATGACTACCTAACTGAGTGGTATTCTAATTGTTGGAGGATTGATCACTTTGGTAAACCATGTTTTTGGATGAATAAGGAGCAAGAAGATCGATGGGAACTCCAAGCCCTAATACTAGGGTTCTTGAGACGCCTCCACTAGGTTTCGAAAGAGTAATTCCAAAATAGGTGACAAAGAGTGAAGGGAAGCAATTCTTCTTTACCACGCCACTATGGCAGAAGCAGGAAAATCAACAAAATTTGTGCAAACCAATGATTAGGGCTCGGAGGGAACTGCATATGCAGTTGGAGGAAGAGTCGGGGAGTGAAGAGAAAATTGTGATTCAGGAGCGGCGGCCACTAGGAAAGCTGAGACTGAAATCGGACACAAAGGTAAGCAAGTTGATCCTAATGATTTGGAAGAATGGAACCCTGCATATGGTCACGGTGAAATTGTTGCCGCATGGAGTGGAAGAAACGACCATTTCTCAAGAGATAGAGGTTTCCAAGACAAACCAGGAAAACCAAGACCAGGAGAGAAGAGAAAATGAGATGAGAAAGACACCAGAGGTGGAGGACATCATTGAGAGTAGTGTGATTCAAACAACAATGATGCATACACCGATAAATAAAAGGAAGAGGTTGGGTGAAGCAACGACATTTCCAAAGAAATCAAGACTAATATTATCTTTGGGTAAGTTGTTGATGGATAGGTCATGCCTAGGACTCTAGTCACCGGAGAAAAAGAGAAGCCCTAATGGGAAGAAAAGAGGCCGACCAATTGGTAGCAAAAAAAAAAAAGTCTGGGAAAGCCAAAGAAAAGGTGAAGGTCCCAGTGGTCGGACCCCTTTGTTTGACCTACAAAAAGGTGGAGGAGACGGGCTTTGCTAGTGAGGGCAAGGCAAAGAAGAAGTAATTTAAGTTACTTTTACCGTTTGGACAATTTTAGTGTTTCATACTTTATTTTGGTTGTAGTTTGGTTTTTGAATTTTGGTTTTTTGGTTTTGGGTGAGCTTAATGCCAAGGGTGTATCATTACCTAGTTTAGATTTGCTTCTTTACTATAGAAGAATGTTACTCTAGGTGCATTGATATATCCGACAAAATTCAATATATGTTACATTGAGTGGGATACTTCTCGTCAAAAAAAAAAAGTGTTGGATGATTTTTGTCGTCTCTCCGTACTTCAACACTTCAACATTAAGTGACTAAAATGATTTATTAAATATAATAGTTGAGTGAGTTAACTAAGGTATCGAATAAGCCATAATTGAGTAATTCATGATTGATCAAGTTATATTTTCCCATCTATTTATGAATTATCTTCGTTGACAAATCAATAGGCAAACTCTTACATGAAGAAGAAAATCCTCACTATCCTCACTGCTCCAACCGTGGTAAAAAAAGTTCTTAGCTTCTAATGAATGTACAATTATTCATAATTTATTATGACAAACTAACAAAGTTACATGTGTAGTAATCTTGTGTCAAAAAATTCGATTTTCGCTCGAATCTAAAATCTAATTACACCTACATTTTAGAAGTTTTGGTCGAAAAACGTATCCTTCAGTCTGTGTTCTTTGCTCAGGGTAATAACACATATCCGTGGGATGTCTCGATTTGTGGTGCTAAGCATTTGAGACTCGCAAATTCGAAAAATATTCTACTCAATTTGAATTTTGTCGGTTCAAGTATTGGTTGCTGAAGACGAAATCTTGAAACCGATATGAATCAATCTTATTGGTTCAATGTTGATCCATTACCAATGCGGGTTAAGTTCTCTCCAATATCTTATATGCTTGATTACGCATGTAATCACTGGGTTCAAATCCAGATCACCCGTTTGTACCTTGATTGAGCAAATAAAAACATAACAAACCAGACTTTCTTTTTATTATATATATACTTACACAAATATTGTGTGTGTTTAACTGACAAACTACACAAATACCACCAAAATAGCATGATGCATGAGTGCATGTTTTTGTTGGTTGCAAATTGTGTAAATAAACTAAATTATGTGCAACTGTACTCATCACTGTAATTGTGTGTATCTTTGTGTAACTTCGACGACCCCTCCAATCACAGCTAAACAAACTGAAGTAATTCAGATCGTGCCCTCATGATCATGTAATAGATATAGATCGAGCTAGTAACTGGAATAGTGAATTTAAATCCATAAAAGAATTCAATGCACAAAACACATACAAAAAAATTATATAAAAAACTATTATCAAATGACGTGGCATGTGCCACATTATTAATTTACTTTGGTGTGGAGTTTTTTTCTTTTATTTTTAATTTTCTTATTTAGTTTTTCTTCTAATCTCTATCTCTATTCCCCTCACATTGTGGTCACACTTCCTCTGCGTCGTATTCTCTCTCTCTCTACCTATCAAAATTTGTGAACCCAATAAAGGGTATTGCTCCCTAAATATTGAGACGAGCCCCCTTCTGGCTCTTCGATCTTTCTTTAACTAAACCTCATCGATCTAGATAGATGTAAATGTAAATCTCACATTTCATTAGAGCATCCCCACATATTTAAGAATTCTTATTGGGTTAGAAATTTCAATTCAAGGAAGTGCAATCACTATTAAATATTAATCGAATTGGAGGTTCGATTCATGTTATAGGAATTCTTATTATTATTCATTAATTATAAAAATTTTATTTTATTATTTTTAGGTAATATTTTTATCCAATAACTAGACGACATGTGTTATTATCGTCTAAATTATTTATCTAAATTTTTGATAAGATTTTTGACCAGTCATAATGTGACACGTGTCACTACCATGTGTCATTATTATCTAAATTATTGATAAAGATTTCTGGTAAGAGTTTTGATCTGTCATGATGTGACACATGTCACTTCCACATGTCGTTGTCGTCTAAATTATTGATGAAAATCTTCGGTAAGATTTCCGACTAATGAAGATGTGACACGTGTATTCATCTTCAAACATCAAATTACATGAAATTTTCTATAAAAGTATGATCTATGGCTCCTTGTATACTCACATCATCTACAAGTATTTAATATTCTACCCGTAAACATATTTCTTTAAACATTTTTTCACATTCCCTCGGCAGTAAGATGAATCATTTCAATTTCAACAACTCTTCCAGGAGGAGACGACAACAACGGCAGCAAAATGTCGCAATTGTTAATGCCTTCGTCACTAATGTGGTCATGGTAGCTCAAGCGTTTGATGATGAGCCACATCGCCCCCGCCGTCCAAACAAACCAAGACAAAGGAAATCAAGGAAACAAAATCTGATGGAAGATTACTTAATCGAACGCCCTGTTTGCAACGAGCAAGATTTTCGTTGGAGGTTTCGAATGAGCCCAAATTTGTTCAACTGTATCATGACAAAACTCTTCAACCACAATCCATTTTGGCAACAAAGAGAAAATGTTACTGGATTGCAAGGACTTCCTCCCCAACAAAAGATGACCGGTGCTCTACGATGTTGGCGTACGGCGCAGCTGCAAATCAATGTACTGAAATCACAAAGATAGGGGAGTCAACAACAATGGAATGCATAAAGAAGTGGTACACACAAGTATACTTGCTTTATGAAGACAATTACCTCTGCGCTCTAGATGCAACAAACATCACTCGACTTCTAAGAAGAGCAAGGAAGCGGGGATTTCCTGGTATGATCAGAAATATCGAATGCATGCATTAGGAATGTAAGAACTGCTCAACAGCTTGGCAATGGTCATACTCAGGGCGGAAGGCTCGTCCCACTATAATATTAGAGGCGGTAGCCTCATATGACACATAGATATGGCACAGCTTCTTCGGGGTGCCTGAAGTACAAAATGATATTAATGTGCTCTATCACTCGGATATCTTCAATGCGTTCCTTGTCGGAAGAAGTCTACAATCGACTTATAAAGTCAACAGTATGACGTACCACAACACTTATTATCTAGTTGATGGAATATATCTGAGGTACTCCTCGTTTGTCAAAACAATTTCTAATCCCCATAATCTACAACAAAGTTGTTCGTAAAGAAACATGAGTCATATCGCAAAGATGTGGAGATGTGGTTTGGCATCTTACAATCTCGTTGGGCAATTATTCGTCATGCAGCTAGCTATGTCTCATCACACATCGACATTAAAAATAATCATGTTGGCTTGCATCATAATGCATAACATGATTGTTGAAGAAAAATTTATGGAGGACGATTTTAAGGAGAACGAAGAAGAAGATTTACAAAACCCAGCAAGTGCTTTCACAATTTATGATGGGCCAGTGAATCAATATGGTAACTGAATTCCTTTTTGAGCCAGTTGGAAGAGATCAACAACAACGATTTAGCGAACGTATCGTAGATCTCCAATCAGTTTATCTCCATGGAGAGCTTCAAAAGGACTCAGTGAAGCACAACTAGTTTATTAAAACCGATGAGCAATTCTAAATAACGAGTTTAATTTTGTGTGTTTTCCTTTTATGTTGTTTGAGTGCAATTTATTATGTTTTAATGTAATGTGTTTGAATTTTATATAAATAAATTAAGTGCATTTTTATTTTTTAAAATTTAAATTAAATAATGACAAGCCAAACATATATTTATTATTAAGACAAACTAAATTAATAACTAAAATCAAGTGTGCGCGGGCGAGAATAATTTGTAAAGCTTGCAACGCCATCTTCTTCTTCATCGTCATCTACTTGCTTAAGAATTTTCGCTTTCCTCTTTCTGAAGTACCTCTTCGACATTGAGGTTATAGCCTCCAAATTCATTGTCATGATTTTTGTTTCTTCCTCTCTCAATTTGTAGTTTTTCTCTTCAAAGATTTGTTGTTTTTCATCACTTGCCTTTTGCCAATCGGCGAAATTTTTTTAATTAGCCGCAATATTTTTCAAAGTCTCATCTCGTACCTCATTTGTAGGTGTCATGACTTTTTTCCCCTTTCTTTTTGCTTCATTGGCCGCCTTCACTCCTTGAGGTCTAGCCGGACTCGAGGTACCTTCAAGGTTTCTTCATAGTGTTGGAATCACTTCATCCTCATCCAAGTTGACGGTAGGATGCACTTCACTAACAGGAGGAGTAGCTTAGAAGTTGGTATGGCAAGAAGGTGGACTACAAGTTTTGACAGGTCTAAAAGAAGGATGATTCTTGACCGTTTCCCAACACTCAAAGTTCATAAACTCTTTCTTCTTTTTTGCCACATAAAGTATTTGAGCTTTCCTTAACTACAAAAAAAAAATGAATTGATATGTCACAATAATATCAAATAAAATAGACTTCACATTTTTTATTTCATAAAATGGACTTGACATTTTTTATTTCATAAAATCAAATAAAATGGAGAGGACCAACATAATTAAATCCTTACCTCATCTTGCAAATTTCCACCAGATTCCGAATTCCTTTTTGCACAACCAAGAGAAGTTTTTCAAAGTGTCAAATTTGGCTTCAACTTAGCAAAATGAGAAGTAAGTGCATTTTGAGTCCTAGCCTCCGACCTCGATTCGCCATGACCCATCTCTCAATTTTTTTGGAAGTCGGCATAAATGATTTCCCACAATTTGTCGACTTTTTGTTTGTTGCCGGAGATAGAACACACGATTTGATGACAATAAGATACTTCCAATTGTACATCTTCGGAAAGAAACCAATTGGTAGCTTTTTTGGCAAAAACTAAAAGGATTGAGAGAAGAAGTGGAGGAGGAGGATAAATTTGTTGTGCACAAATTGGTGTGAGTATGAATAAAATGAAGGTAGTATTTTGTAACGATCCGATCCTACTTAATTTTCATAAATTCAATTAACTATAATATTGATAATTATTAAAATATTAAAATATTCAACTAGTTCCTGAAAATTTTGACTAATATTTAACTAAAGTAATTCACATCGTAATTCTCTTAGATAACTTGTTTCGACAATTTCAATTATTGCTAAGTGGAACATTCTAGAGTATTCTGTCGACCGCACTGTCACTAGTGGCGAACCCCGTCACCACCTCCCACCTACTGGGTCGACGATCTCTAAATACAAATTAAACATCACAAATACAATCACATTGTCGATACGATTCTAATGACATATAGCTCGACCCATTTCGGAAATATTTTTTGGACAACTTTTCTGGCCACGCGCCACCACCGGTGACCCCATCGGAGGTGACAAACGATACATCGACGGAAAGCTCTCATCGAGCCTATTAACTTCTTCCAAACAACCTATACCAAATTCCCCGAACGCCCACTGCCCAGAAACTTCTCCGGCACCGATTTCCGCCATCGAGCCATCTTGTGGCTCAAGGATGGTCCTATTCGACCCGCAACAGTGAGGGGAGCAAACCCCTTTCCCCTCACCGGCCAAAACCTCTGGCAACGCCATACATGGCGGTGGCCGAAACAATCCGATCGGAATCGGTTCGATTACGACAATAAACACCTGCAACCAAATTATTTCACACACAAACACAATCAGTAGATCAAGATGATTCGAACCTTACCTTTCTCGACGACCAACTCGTTGGAAAATGCCACGACCCAAAACCTAAATTTTTCCGGCTACTTTCAATCAAAATTTCGGCTTGCTCCGGTCAAATCGGGGTCGGAGACTATGGGGAAAAGATAGAGGGACTCGAGCTGAACATTTTCATATATGGGTCGGCCGATATAGTGGTTGGACGGCATGGCCTCGCCCGAGCCAAACTCGCTGGCGATTTTCGCCGTTGAGAGTCGGTTAATGCGGGTCAACCCTGTCTGGCCAAAAATGGCAAGTTCCCCCCCTTCCCGAAATGGAAAACTCTATTTATCCTCCGACATTTACGGTAATGTATTTCCGATAAACTTCCGTTGATCATAAGTTTCTCGTCGTAATTCTGATTTCGACGATTCTCACGTCTACCAACTCGTATCAACAAATTCTATGATTTTCACCAAAAGTCAATCAACTTTGACAATTCAATAAAAATTCAAATCAAGACACCTCGGTACTTACCGACGGTAATTTTTTTTTACCGCGACATCAGATCGAACTCGAATTATTCGTAAATAAGATTAATAATATAAAAATATCGGGATGTCAAATATTTATAGGAAAATTTTTGAGGGTTTATTTGTAATTATTTATGAATTTTTTACAACTTATTAGGTTTTTTTTAGCAAAATATTGAATTTTGACCGTTATTCTCAAAAGTAACCATTTTAGTTGAATCTGGGCCGTCGGATTGAATTTTTGAATTAAAATCAACGGCCCATATCGAGATAGCCATTGGAAAGCAAATGGCAGACAACCTCGCTATGCGGAGGGCTGTCATTCACTCACCACTTACTGCGTTACAAAAAAAATCATTTTTTACGGAAAAAATAAAATTTGACACGCTCTGGCGTCACCCACGTTCGTGGGCTCCACCAGGGGACACTTCCTCTGCAACGATCGATTGTTGATCACCTAAGAGGATTTCCTCTCCGCCAACAGTCGGTCTTCGGCCTAGATTTTTCGCTAGGAACGTTCTACTTCCTGCAGGACCCACGGAGGGGAATTCCTATTTCGGCCGAAAATCCTAATCGGTGCAAATGCTCTTATTGATCATATTTTACATTTCCAGAATTTGAGTCAAAAATAACAAGATCTTTTCTAGGTTATTTTAACGAGATCAACGATTCCTCAAAAATTCTCAATCTCTCTCTAATTGACGAGACCTACTCGACATCGACATACAAATATAAGAGATGATCACAACACAAAAGCTCATGATAGGACAACAGATACTGACTTGTTCTAAGCAAATATAGGAGATGATCACAACACAAAAGCAACATGGATTTGTGCAAGGGATACATGGATTTGTGTTCTCTTATAAGAGTACATAAAGATTATGTATTCATTTGTTTAAATTGGTTAAGAGGTGAATGAGAAATTGTCACCTAAAATTGGCCACTTGAAACAAAAAGAATGAGTTTTATCCCACATAGGAGAAATTAAGAATGTGGAGGTCTTTAAGTATGATTGCACTACACTATGCTTTGAGTGAGCAAGTAGAGAGTCTCTCTTTCACATGTGTAAAGGGAGTGCAAATCTTGGTTGGAGTGGATTTGCGATATGAACTTGTGTGTGCCCACATCCTGCGGACACGAATGTCGTTCCGATTTGGGCCGAGTTACATATGTTACAACTGTTTTGGCCTTTCATCCCATCAAAAAGCAATATTTGTTCTTATACTGCGTTACAAAACTCAACTCAACATAATTCATCTCCTCTCCCAGAATTTGTTGTTCATTCATATATTTTATTTAATATCACTATTTTCTTTACACAACATACAAAACCCAATGCCAGAAACTAAAGCAAGAGTCTCTAGTTTCCCAAAACTAATTGAGGGCAGACTTATATAACACTAAAAAGATTGAAGCTGCGTTCAACTGTTTTCCTCAGCAGTGAAACTCAGGAATTAATGAACAGGTTAATACAACGACCAGAAAATCATATACCCAGTTCCCATGGTCACTTTTGTTCGATTTCCTGGTTTGGAATCTCTATTCTCCCTCGAGCCACAACGACGGCGCATACGCCCTCAGTCTTCAAGTGACTAACAAAATCACGATCTTCCAGTTTAATTAAGTCTTTTTTACATTTAAATAATGAAAATATATAAAAATTCTACGTTGATAATAGTTGATGCAGATTATGACGATGTGGCTAGTGTCACATCATTTGGTATCAATTTGTTTCTTACTTAGAGCATATGCAGCAGTGGCTACGATAACACGAGTAAAGGGAAGAGGAGGCGGGCCCGGCCACGAAACAACACTTTGACTGAGCTGAAAAGCTCTTGCACGAGCAAATACTGCACGTTGACGAGCACGAGCAGCCGGCACGAGCAACTTGCACCAGCCACCGCTGCATATGCTCTTATTTCAATGAACCTCAACATAGAAGAAATAGTAGGATACTAGTTATTGCAGACAAACGCAGCCCACTAAATTGAATTTTGATCGATCCACGTTATTGCAGTACGTAGTGCTTGGAAGCATCCGATCAAGAATCTATGGTCACGATCATCTATGTATATTGAGTGGGAAACTAGTTTTTGCTGAAGGGTGGGGAACCAGCCAGTTTGGACTACCTGCTGTAGCGCCCTCATGAACTTTATACATATACTCATGATGTACTTCATTTATAGTATTTCGTGTTGTATTGATCGATGAATATATAATGTTGGATCGATGGAGCTGTATGTAGTGAGTGCAATAAAAGCATGCATGGGGAGCTAGCTGGGTATAGATTGAGCTAGATCGAATAATGCAACAGTACGTGCACGTAGGGCTCTGCGTGTTGAGAGTTCAAGTTTTTGAGTGTTGTATTTGAGTTTTGAGTTTTTGCGATCGAGTATGTACCCTGTCCCGATCTGTATGGAGATCTATAGGCATGGATCACGAATCAGATCGATATGAATTAAAGGAGTCTTCTAGCTAGGACTTTCTGTACATACGTGTTAACGTTTCTCATGTAATGATATGATCGACATATATTTACACCTTCTATGCACCAATAGAATTATTGTCTCACATTTTTCATGTGATAGCGGAGTAAAGTCCATGAAAATGCAACGTAGGTGAAGTCTTGTATGCTAGTTATGAATGTTTGAACTACTTTTATTAGTTATATATGTTCAAGGTTCTAGAAAGCACTATATACTAATCGGGCGATGAGAGAAGGGTCTAGCGCTTAGAGCATTTGTAGCGGTACAAAACGAGCAGTTGCTCCTCCCTTCTGCTCATGCTCTCAAACGAGTAATCTCTGTTCGTCTAGTTACTTTTTAGCTCAATCAACGAACGGTTGCTGTTGTAGGACTCACCTCCCTCCCCTCTGCTCGTGCAATCAACTGCATCGATGCATATGCTCTTAGAAGTCGAGGCTAAGAGTCTAAACGTGTTTAGACCGGGTTATATATATATATATATATTAATAATTCAAATACTTCTACGCACGCAGTTACTCATTTTGATTTTCTCTCAAGTTTCAAAATTTCTGTTTACTTTAGATGGATTTTTAACTAATCTAGCAGTGGACCATCGCCTAGCAAATAGACGGAACATAAATCGGACTAGGCGTGAATTCTTAGAACAGTGTTATGTTGATCAAAGTACAAGAAAGTACAGTTTTTTGAAAGGGTTGGCGAGAATTTGATTTCTTCAACATGATGCAACAATTGCAACCAGCAGCGAAGCCACTTGAAGGCGAGGATGGACATTGGCCCCTCCTAAAAAATTATTATATGTGTATAGTTTGTATGAAATGCATGAAAATCTATCTTGTTCCAGTGGAAAGTTTTTAATTATAATTAGATTTGTGACAGTGCTCGGTTCGAATAGTTTTTATTTTTCTCGCTCTCTTTTAGAGTTTATAGAAAAAGTCAATATTCTTCTTATTTTCTTTTATTTTTCTTTACTTTTGTTGTTTTGTTGCTCTATTTTACAATGTACCAACAAAATTAAAAATCCTTCTTTTTTTCTTCAATTTTTTTGTCTATTTATATATATGTGTCCTTCCATAATTATTTGTATTTTTTTTTTACATAATTTTAGCCTCCTCTCATATCAATTTTTAGCTCCTCCCCTCATTGCAACCAAACTATCCCAATGTTATGATCGAGCAATGTAGTTGTAATATTTCATAGTCATTTGGAGCCCCTTTGTTTTTTGGCATAAGATAGAAAACGAACCAAACACTATCAACTTGCTAGGATGGTAAGGATGCTCTGTTTTGTTACAGATGCATATCCACCATACTAATTTGAAATTACTTTCAATATAATGGGGAGACAATATATAACTATTTGTACATTGGTTCCAACCACAAACGTAGAGAAGTCATGCAAACCGGCCCATCACTAATTGGATATCTTATGTTAGTATTGCACCAATTTGGTTGAAAATTCTGGTTCCATTATTAGTATTCCCATACTAAATAATGATTTTCTGATACCATTCTAAGGTTTTCTCCAACATTTCATTTACCCAAATGACAAATTTATGTTCATCGCATTATTGTATATGTATGTCCATGTATCCCAAAAAAAAAGTAACAACCTTGATTGCGAGGTTCATATGAAGCTTTGTACACTCATCATTAATGTATAAGGTGCCGACATCCAAGTACTAATATTTCGAATCAAGACTTCTGATTATAATCACACCAATATACCACTTACTTTCTTGTGCCAAACAAAACCGCCTCCTAGTCAGGTTCTTCTCCAAAATCTGACCAAATATTTAAGCCATGTATTCAATAACATAAACACTTGGCAGCTTTAGACTCATTACCATAAGAATTCACATACTATTTACTACTTCACTTTCATCTTCAGTCTAACTGGCAGATTACGTGGTCTTAAGCAACATCTAAAATTAAACTTTTGTTTCTATAGGCAGTATGTACATATCAGGAAGAAAAAAAATGATGGCGGACACAATGAGAAAACTCTTGTAAATTTAAAACGCTAAAAAACCTGTAGTTTTTGACTCGCACGTACATTGCCAGTACACTTGTATAATTCCCAAAAGGAACTAAAACTCAGCTCAGTCTTCCTCACATATAATGATTAGTTATGTGACTTGTGTATAATGGAAATTTCAACCCTCAAACTCATAAAAAGTGTTATAGGTTGCCTAAATATGTTTTCTAATGTTTACTGATGCCGTGATGTTGGAGGCAACTTTGCGAGAAACAATGATCTCAGTTATACATGAGACAAAATGTGGTCAGTGTGTTCTAAAAGTTGAAAAAATAAGTAGGAAACTTCCAAGTTCAAGACCAAATCCTGAAATCTTACTCAGCAAGGTATGAAGCAAATCAACATTAAAGGCTTTCTCAAGTCTGCAAATAAATAAAAAAATAAATAAAACTTCAATTTAGAAGAGACCTCAGTACACTTCCAGACATTAGTTCAAACTGCAGGATGCATGAGAGCACAAAACAATTCTGAAGCAAAACAACTTGGAATTGCAGTATATGAAGTATGCTGTATGCCAAGATTAATATGAGCATTCAGAATAAATACACAATTTCATTAGAGGTTCATATGCTCCCCAACGCCACTAACTTCACAATTTCAATAAATAGTACAGTCGAAGACATGATTAATGATTTCAATCCAATTAAGCTCTAGATTGTCTATAGTATGTAATAAATTAAGCTCCAAAAACAATAAATTTGATCAAATCCTATTCATTTAGTTAAACTGCGTTAAGGATGGAAAACTGTACCCCACAATAGCTATGTGGCCAATATCAGTTTCGATCTCAGGGGGTAGGAGGAGCTGCAGAACCTTGAGAGGAAGCGACGCGGTGGTGGCAGGGGGTCCCACAACTTTAAGTGATGGTGTGGAGTTGAGTGGAGACCTTGCCGGCAATGCGCTGCTCGTCGTTGATCATCTTCAAGAACGGAAGCAATGTGTGGAGCATATACTCTGTTAGGTACCAAGGGAAGAAAGGAGACGGGGAGAGAAAATTATGAAATTAGGGGAGAAACATTTCATTCATAGCTCCATACACTATTGCTTACAGAAAATAAAAAGGAGTTCAAACTCATTACAATTACAACAAGACAAATATGAAAGAAGCCAACAATAGTACATGGCCCTCAGTCACAAGGTGAGCTTCAACATGAGAACTGAGAGAGTTGATTGGGTTGAGAGAGACGAAAAGACCATCATTATATCCTGAAGCAGTAGTGAACCGGGAAATGAACAGGGTAGCGCGAGGAACAGTAAAATAAAATGAACAGTATAAGGGATTAGCATTGTTATATTTGAAATTGTATCTGTCCTTTTATGCTTTACCGGTTTACCCTCCCCTTCCCGACATAGAAAGAAAAGTAATGTACATCATGAAAGAGTTAACAAATAATGCCAACTGCACAAAATGGAGGTACTGAGCTAGTAACTAATAATGCTTGATATCCATCTAGAAACTATCGCTTGAAATTGAAATTCACTTGAACAACGTAGCGCATCCTAATCTGGTCGACATTGTAAACTATGTACTCATTGTACAGTAAAGCACCCTGCAAGAATTTAAAGTCGCTGTAAGAAGCCAAATCAAGTTTGACAGCAAACACAATTTTCACAGATTATGAATTCTACCTTCCTGCGTGGGTTCTCTTTTGGCTTTCCCAGGGGAACCATAACACCATCCTCTAGTAACTGAGCTTCAGAAGTATCTGGCTCAGTTCCACCAACTCCCTTTGTGCTGCAAAATTAGGTTTCAATGTCAATTAGTCTAGTCCAATTCTTCATGCAATGCACGATTAGGTTTGTAAATAGGGAGATCATAGAACAAGCATTCAATCACAGGTCATGTTATTCTCACATTAAAAAATTACCCCCAATGAGAGTTTCATCAATTAGTCAGTTCAATTATTAGAAAATAGACAAGGATATCTGATCTCAGATAAGTAGAAGAAACAACCTTAACTTCCCTTCTGGTAACTTATCGGCATCATACTTTGCAGTTAAAAGCTCAGCCATGTCACCCAGTGCAACCTGCATTAAACATAGTTGAAGGATTAGATTAGACCAGGGTTGACAGGCAGAGCTAAAAAGTGAATGATATTACATGTGTGTGACATTTGGTATAAACTGAGAGTATGGGACAGTTTCAACTGGTCTCACACAAATTTTTAACATAATCTGGATTAATTGATAATTTGTGTTGTTCCCCTTTTGATATGTTATATTTTTAGTATAAAAATTTTGAATTTTAATGGCTGAAACTTTAAAAACAACCTCACACAAAAGTAGCACACCCGCTGTCGAAGAATTGGTTGCATAGCAATAATTTGCACTTTTGGAGAACATGTCAGCAAAGTAAACTCCCTTCCCAAACATGTAACCAGTTATAGGAGCTTCGGGTGGAGCTATGCGCAATCCTGGAAAGCCATGACACAGTTAACTCAGTTATTATGCAGCTAGCAATGAAGTAATAATAAGACTGAGCCAAGAGGCTCACCTTGAGATAAAATGCCGGCCCAATTTGTAATACGAGAACCATGCCATAAAAGCATTCTATTTTTCATATTAAAAAACTGCTCATAAGAAAAAAAATGGTGAGACTCTACTTAAATTGCTTGCTCAAATAATGAGACATCGAAGATCAATATGACAACTTGAGATGCTAAATTATCCAAACAAGAGGAGACATTTTATAAACAGGATTATATAGATCATCCCATTCTGACCTTTCTGTAACGCTCAACCTCACCATCTTTTGATGCACGGAATATTTGAACAATATCAACAGTATAATTTGAATGCGTTTTTGCATGTGTATTGTGCAGATACTTTGAGACCTGACAACAGCCGGAGAGAAGATAAACAAAGTTTAGTCTAAAATCAAGCAGCTAACTAATAACTAACTATTTTCAAACTTCCACTGCATATAACATATAGATACCACGTCAAATTCCTCAGAATCTGTGCCAAGTGGTGTCAGCTCACAGTGGAGGCTCTGGTAGTTAGAATACAAGGGATCTTCCTACAATAACAAAGATGCATATACTAGTACGTTATTTTACTTGATCTCGGGTACTCAATATTCGGTGGGGGAAGTTATGTTACCTGTGTCCCAGTACCATCGTCAAGCAATTTTGTTGCAACTTCAATCTCACCTAGTGCTTCAACCTTCAAGTGGATAGAAAGATAATCAAAGACAACAAACTTATTTGTCTCACACAAACAGCATCTCGCTGATAACTTGATAAGCTATGAGAGTTGTGTTCCAGGACATAAGCATAAATACTATAGCAACATAAAAGACAGTATAAATAACAACTTACCATTTCCAACTTTTGCTTCAACTTCTGAGGAGTATCGATAACAAAATTGCCTGCATAACTCATATGTCCACATCAATTAGATTACTTTAAAGGAAAGTGAAATAAAATGAATAGTCACCCATATCTGGGTATGTCACATGTTGATATGCTTGATCAGAATGACAGAGAGAAAGCACTTACTCATCTTTTTGAATCCAAAGTCATGAGGAATGACAGTGTAGAATTCTCTGCAAGAGGTCATCAATCAGAAAATAGGATATCCATATATCTTTAAAACTAGTATTAGATAAAAACAAAGAGGTAAGTTCAGCCTGTTTAACATGTGTACAACTCTGGTCGAGAATTGGTGAGAGATATATGCTGGACTTATCAGTCAATAATTCATTATCACTTTCTTGGCGAGAAAAAAGAAGATTGAACTTACCCACTTAATTTTTCAAGAGTTGTCCTATTAGATCGGCCAATCACATCAGCAATACTCTTCAGTATATTATAGCCCTAGATTGTATTGAGAAAACAATAACATTATTGCATTATCATGAAGAAGCTGACAATTAAAGAAGGCAAAAGTTATGAAACTTGAACACTTTGCAGCTAGCAGATACACTGACAATAAAGTTCTGAAATTTAATTGTGTTAACAAACAGAAAGTCAATAGTACTTTTCAGAACAATATTATTCAGTAGTCAGGTAACTCACTAATTGAAACCGAACTACGTTAAACAATATCATAATCAGAAGTTGATGATGAACTCCTTCGAGGCATAAGCCAAAAAGCGTACCTTTAGAATTGTTGATTTACTCAGCTTACCAAGTGGCAACTTATCAGCATTGTATCCTACCCAGCGAAGAATAAAGTATTCCAATCAAGAAACCAAGAAGCACGTCAGTTAACTGGACAAACTTAACTAAATACAAAGGTGTCAAATAAAATTATAATGATATATGATTTAAACAACTGTTAGATTGCCACAGAGAATCCAAAAATCTTTTTATCAGGAATCAGAAATCAACTAACCTATTTCCATCATATACTGCTTCATCATGGCTATGTTGCAAATAAGAGATACAAACTTAGCAATACGGGGATCAAGTTTTGTTTCCAAAGGTTGAGCTACTGCAGCAGAGTCATTCTTTTCTGCAACCTGATAATCATCACAAGTGCTAAGTAGAAGCAAGCAGTATAATATCTTCACCACCCCTCCCCTTTACCCAACGCACACAAGCTTGAAACATATATGTTGAGTCTTTTTCACTGGGGCAATGAACCAAGGAAAAACAAGATTGAAATGCAAAACAATCTTTAATTTGAGAAAACTATAACTTGATCGAGCGTTTAGCACAAGAAGTATTACCAGCATTCAGCAAATTAGAAATTAATAACAGGTACTCACAGCTGTTTGGCATTCCTTTTCACTGTAGTCCATCTCTAACCATACATAACACTTTGGGAAAAACTGGAAGTCTTTTCGTTCGGACCAGTCGTTCTTGGTTTTCTCAGAGAACTTCTTTTCAAACTCCTCAATAGCACTGTTTCGTGATGTGTAAGGGCCTAGTAACTTGTTTTGACCCTTAACACCTACTCTCCCCCATCTATAGTACACCATGAAATTACCACCATCGTCGGATTCTGCATATTAATTCAGAAAGAAAGATGAGTAGATATTTACTAACATAGAGCACCAATGCTATGGGGTCCATGACTCATTGGAACAGATAATGTCCTAAAAGATTTTGTTCAGTTTAAATATAACTTCATGAATATCATGACTTGAACTAGTTAAGTGCTCGTTTGATCACCCCAACCGCATTTGTATTGTCCAAACTACAGCAATGTAGCACCCTAGATTGACTAAACATTTTACATTTACATTCAGCCAAATTGTTTGAAGCGAAAAAGAGCTCACCAAGTGTTTGAATCACATAGAACTTGTTATTGTTACCGCCAACATTGGTCTGGTTCAACATAGCATCATACACATTATCACCCTGCTCCACAAAAAAAAAACATCATTATATCATTCATTAACTACAAAACATAATTGACCCAACAAGTGCCACCACTATCAATAATAGACTAACCAGTTGCAAAACATGATAATGCGTCTTTATGTGATCCGGTAGCCACTGATCCAACACAGCCGCACCTTTTTTGGTAGCAGTAACTATCTTCTCCTTGCTCTCATTCCGTAATTCTTCTTCTTCTTCTTCTTCTTCTTGTTTCGCCACTGACACCACACACATTAACTCAACATTAAATTAATTTCTTTCACTGTGAAATCCACAAAAACAGAATCAAATTACTTTCTAAAATAAGCAGCAGTCAAAGCTGATACCTAAGCCTCCGGAATTGTCAACTGAATCCTTCTCTTCTTGGCAAAGTCGCTCCAGCAACTGCTTCTTAGTACCGGAGGCCGGAAGTCGACGGAGAGATGCTTCTTCCTTGAGTTGCTTGACATTCATACTATGCAATTTATCGGTGAATGTGAGTTTCTTCGGAGCAGTTGAATCCTCATCACCTTCTTCCGCCTCATCACCTTCTTCCGCGGAGTTTCTTCCCCTCTTTCTACTTGCCGAGGCGTCTGCGGTTTGGTCGCGAAGAGCGGACTCGAGCCTCGAAACCTGCACGAAATTGAAAATCAGTCGCCGAAAAATCGTCACCAAACTTTAGTGAATAAGTGAAGAGAGAGAGAGAAGTTAGAGACCAGAACGGGCTTGGTTCCGGAGGTGCTGAGACCACGCTGGGCCAATTGGCTTCGGAGCTCTTCGACTTTGAGCTTGTTAGCCATTTGTTGATTTTCGAGAGAGAGGGAGGAGGGCTATATGAAGCGGGAGTTGAGAGTCGAGGGGTGGTTTTTTAATTTTTAATTTATTTTTTTCTCTGACGAGTCCACAACAAGCTTCTTTTTTTGCTTGCCAAAAAGAGTACGTGACAAGCTCTTTGTAGTTTTGAACCTTAAATCTTTTTACTTGTTTCTTTACTCTTTTAAACAAAAAATTCTTGGAGAATAAAAGCTAATTGTCAAGGATATACTAGCTCAAGATTTTACAAGCATATTCTAAAAGAAAATAATTTCCTGGCAGATGCAGTTGCACACTTTTTGAACATCAAGACATGAGATTCAATCTATTGCTTGGACTAATGAACTTCCATTCCAAATTTTTAGTGTTGTTACTTTTGATAATCTGAATGTAGGTTGTTTTAGAAGAAACTCCTTGTAATGATACGTTTGTTAATTTTATTCATTCATCGAAAAAAAATAAAAATTCACCAAATCTTTTAGAGCTCTTGTATTATTATTATTTCCGAAAAGTATTTAGAACCGACCTAGCACAAGCTTAGTCCGTTGTTTCATTATCTCTTGCAAATCTTGTAAAAGCAAAGAGTTATAAATCCAGAATTATCAGAATTTGTATAAAAAAAAAACAGCTGTGATCTGTTCCAAAAACAAAAGAAATCAAAATCAAGTTGTTCTACGCACGTCTTGATCCATAAGGCTAGGTAGATTCATGGATTATCAGGAAAGAAAACCATTTAAGCCTGCTTTCAGATACAATTCTACCAGTTACAAATACACAACAGAATCCAATGTCAAAGGAAAATCGAGGGAACTCTAAATGTGCAGAGGGTCACACTAAGAATCATAACCCTTTTCTAATATATCCAGAGTTTTAGACAATAGTAATAATACATTGAAGCATTACATCTAAAACCACTTAACAAGAGAATCCATGACTGCAGCTTTCCTCTATTTGAGTAGCACAGACTTGAATCCAATTCTCTACTTCTTTGCATAGGTAATCGACATCGAATTCTGTGGTGTAACCTTAAAACCTTGGAGGTTCTGCATTGCCATCGATGATTGAATCTCATTTTCATACTCCACAAAAGCAATACCTGGCTTCGCTTCCACCATTCTGACCTCCCTAAAACCAGGGTATTGGGAGAAGAGCATTTGCAGCATCCCAGAAATTGTCTCGTGAGGAAGATTCTGGACAAAGAGAATATTGTTTGGTGGAGCAGGAGCCTCGGGCACTATGGACTTCACACCACCAGGATATGGTATTTGGGAGAGCTGTAGATTGGAGAGAAAGCAACATGTTAAGGATTGCTTATGAGAATAAACTTAAAATGCAACTCCTGCAAGTGTATCGTCATAATAATACAATGACAACTACAAAGCTTAACATGTTAAAATAACAACAACAAGAAAACACTTTTAAGCAAGAAATGATGAGAAACTTGAGCATGCCTGAGCCATACTCCTATGTCATGGCATAATACACTTTTTTATGCCCAAATAGATGAAAAGGCTGCAATTGATAACAGTTGAACAATTAACTTCACGATTACATCATTGTGTTCTAGTGTTTCAGATAGACCTTTATAAGTGAAGTAAAACAAATCGGAACTCGATATACCACCAAGGGTACTTGTAGGAAATGATTTCAATGTTTTTTTACTGTAAACATGTAAACTTCCCAACTCCTATAAATCCAGTTCACCTTTTCTACAAAATAGACTTCAGAAGTGACTGAACTTGTTCTCATGTCAAAAACTTCAAAAAGAGTATAGAAGGCTAAAGCGATAGACGCAATTTCTGATGAAACATAAAGATAATACTTACAGGAAGTGCTCCAGCATAGGCACCAGGGTAAGCAGGATTGACACCCATCCCAGCTTGGTTAGCATCATGCTGCTCTTTCCGTTTTTTACCTGAAGACCCACAATCTTTAAGCCAAAAGAAGCCACATATCCACCACACATACATACAACAGTTAATGATTTACAGACACCCTAGATGTACAGAGAACAATGGACAGGCTAAAAGATTTGAAAATTATAAACTAGGGACAGTCTTTTCCACAATTGATTTCGTTATATTATGAAACCTGTACATCATATCACATTATTACATAGAAGAATGAAACACATCTGAAACGGAGGAATACAATACAATGCCAGAACGTCTTACCCTTCTCCTCATGCCTTTTTCGTCTTTCGCGTGGAACAAATGTACCGTCGGCCTTGGCTATTATATCTGATTTCGTCTTGGCATATTGTATTTTCTGTATTCATCGCCCCATCAAGACAACAAAAACAATTACATGGTCAAAAACGTGTATAACAGTTACACTTTATGCTTTTTATCCACGGGCGTGTGTGTAAAACACGATTAGCTGCAAATACTTGTATACCAATAACGATTTAAATAGTTGGATTACAGTAACCGAGATTGAGAATTACCATGGGCTTATCGTAGAAAGGGAAGCTCTGCATTTGACGAATGGCATTGGTGGCGGATGAGACATCCTCGAAGACAACCCAAGCCTGGCCTTTGTGCTTGAGCGTCTTGAATGCCAACACATCCAGAACCTTCCCGAACTGCGAGAACATGGCCTTGAGCGTCTTCTTCAATTCCTCCAGATTGATTTTCTCGTTCAGATTGTTGATGTAGATGGTCTGATTCACCGGAACTTCGCCGCCGTTGTTCTCTCCCATGGCTCAATACTCGGTTTGGGTAATTAGCTCTGCCGATTTTTGATATCGATGAGTGTTTGTAGCACCAGGCCTTTAACTTTAGTCTGATGAGAGCCCTAATTATGCTGTTGCTCTTAAATAGATGGGTTGGTTTGCCAGATTTTGGGCCAAAGTTTTTAAATTTTCAGTGCAGCCTTGTTTACTCTTACCCGAACACGAGTTCTGCAAGGGCCTCATTTGGGCTGTCTTAAGCCTTTTGTTTTAAAATATCTCGTATGCATATATGGCATATCTTAAAGATTATTCTAATCATTAATTACGTCTTTATTGTTCCAAAATTAAATGTCAATCTAGATAAATGCATGGATTTGAATCCTAATTTTGAAAGATGCAGTTTCACATCGATCTCATATGGAAACCATTTTATGAGATTTGTTGCACAAAGAACCTTTGCTTTGTTAATCAAGAAATTGATCTTATTACGTTGACTCAACAAATTTACAGTGATAGAAGGCTTGGAGACTGCGAGGTTTTAAGCTTGGGTGATGAGCGGAGTGGTAAACTGCTTTTGTCACTCGACCAATACTCAATACTTAGTCGAGAAAATGAATTAACATGGGACAAAGTTTGGACATAATTTGTATAGAATCGACTATGAAGAATCGGTTTCGGACAAAGGTTGTGTTACACGGTTATGTGAGACCAACATGATGCACCAAAGTTGTGTTCGTACCATTATTTGATAAAATGGTATGTTCAGTATGTTTATTTTTCTGGTGAGTTTCAAAATAAATTTTCCGTATATTTTTACTATGTGTATACATTTTATCCATATTTGTCATGTTGAACTTCTTTTTTTGAGAATTGAGAGAGATCAATTTTACAATGAACAAATAAAGATGTGATTATAATCAGTAGTCTTTCTACACGCGCGTGTGGAAGAGCGTCGCACTCGCGCGTACGAATTGCCACTTTTTTTATCCAGTGTATGAACTTATATTCTATTCCACGATATATAATTCAACCCTTATCAATTTTTTGTTCCCTAATATTTTGTTCGAATAAACTGTATGTAAATTGAAACAAAAACATAAAGAGAGAAACTACTAAAAGAAGAATATAAAATTGAGATATCCAGTGTTACAAATATGCGCATGTAGAAGGCATCGCGTTCGATTGTGCAAATTGTCGATGTATTTATCAATAATGTGCAATTATATTATCAGTATATTTATTGAGAATATTGTGTAATATTATTTTACAAACCTATATAATAACAATTATACGTGCGTCTTTGCTAGTGCAAAACTGGCTCCTTTTTCATCAAGTCACCACTGTACATTGCAAAATATTTTTAGTAAACAATCACTTGGGCCTTTTCACGACGCCTTTTTTAATTTGAATTATGTACATTCAATTCATAATTGCAACCTATTCTATTCTAGTTTATAAATATAAACAGACTGTTACTATGTGAAAGGAAAACTCATATGCCATTTGATGTTTCAATTATGCATTTTTTTTCTCTCAACCTTGACTCAATATAGTTTATGTTTTTCCAACATCACTCTAATGTACGTAACCACTCTACTCGTTTTCTTCAAGCTTACCTCTACGTCCTATTTTGCTCAAACATCCATTAAGGTCGAACATCAATTATCTCTTATATGCCTACTCCTTCAAATTTGAAGGTTGAGTTATATTGGAGTCTGACTTATTTTGTTTCGTAAATTTAAACAGTTCTTTTGGAGGCTTTGCTATTTTCTTACTTCGATTCCTTTCCTTGAACAACATCGTGCCAGATTTTATGGCAACAATTAAGCTTTATGGGGCTAAACAAATGAGTAAAGAAATTTGACTATGAAACTTTCGATAACATACACGAACAAAAGTATAAAGATGTTTGCTTGAAAATTTGATACCATTACAGAGAGTACAAAGAGTAGCTAAAAGGCAAAGGACACTACCGTTCGTTGCTTTCTCTCTCTAAATCACAATCAGAAATCGAAACAAACAATCAATCTAGGACATGCGTCGTTCAATCTGCGTGAATCTCACATATTAAGGGAAAACATTCTTCGTCGGAAAATGAATGCAGTGTCTCTTCTTCTCCTTGTTTCTTCATTCTATTCCCAAGAAAGCCCTGGCGTACGGATTGGAATCTCTACTCTCTCACACTTGTTTCTCTGTGTCTCGGATCTCTCTCTCTCTCTCTCTCTCTGGGTTGCTAAAAATAGAGGGGAGGTGAATGACGCAGTGGGACACAACTTTTTAGCTCATTTTCTCGTGAAGGTCCGCATTATTGGCTTATGAAGCTTTGCTAAGAGATTCGATGAGCCAATCATCAATCTACCTCCAACCCTTGAGAGTGCGATCGAACATTTTCTTTATCTTCTTCAAACTTCAACTTCTCCTTTCCAAATTTTTTATGCAAATTGGGAACTAATCTTAGAGAAACTACTCCAATCTTGACGTGTTTTCCTCTGGTGTTTGCAGTTTTG